>CM077516.1:61464126-62664126 GCA_039654895.1 Mongoloraphidia duomilia
ACTAACTATAGTCTGTGCGTTTTTGAAAATCTTTTTTGAGTCCGTGTATAGTGATTCGCATAAAAATTATTTTTGTTAATGGGTCTTTTGTCTATAGTTCATTTGAGTCGAATCATAGTTAAGCCATCCGTGGAAATTTTTGAGTCCGTATTGGGATTTATGCTCAAATGTTTATTTTTACGTCATGAGCTATTTGCTGTGGTTCGTACTTCTTTCAACACCTAGTGAATCATGAATTCGTCGTTCTCGTGTGGTTCGGCATTTGACTCTAATTGTGGTTCTTGGGTCCGCAAGGGATTTATACTCAGTTCCTCGTTAGGTGTTACTTGCTGGAATAGCTCGTCTATTTCGAACTTCGAGTGAAGCTAAAGTAAATTAAGGTTTCATTGCATTACAACCGCGTTCTGGATTTGTTTTATTGACAGATTTGGTAAAGTATTGTAGCGTTTTAGTTGTGTATCGTTGTGACTGTGCTTTATCGATTAGGTACAATGTGAGGTCAAGTATGTTGCATGGTTGCGTTATAGTTTTGGTTAGGGTTAGGGACTTTGGTGTTCCGTTTATCGTTGTGGCTGTGCGATCGACAAAGTGCAGTGTTGCCGTCGAGTATGTTGCAGGGCCACATTATCGTTTCGTTTATCGTTTGGGACTTTGGAGTTCCGTTTATTGCTGTAGCCGTGCGATTGACAATGTGCATTGTTACCGTCTGAGATATTGTATGGTTGCATTTTCTTTTCGCTTATCGCTTTTGACTCTAGTTTTCGTTTATTGTTGATTGACTTTAGTTTTCGTTTATTGTTGAGACCATCTGTTGCTTGCGAACTTCATGATTATGTTTAGTGTATTTTTTAGTGCAGATTAGAAGAAAAGGCCTTCGTCCTTTTCTTTTGGAGGAAAAGGGGGTGTATAGGGGGCTAATTTTAGTCGTAGTTAGGGGGGCAATTAGCCCTCTGGCACATCCAGTAAATAGCGGCATTATTTAAAAAAAAAAAATATATTTGAAAATTTTATTCACGTAAAAAGTACCATATTATACGCGGGTACCGCTAGTAGAAAATATTATTTGAATAAATTAAATTAATAAAGATTCAAAAAAAAGACACTCGATGTGTCGGAGAGAGCGCGAGACACCATGTAGGATGGATGCTTATGAGTGAGATAAGGCTACCGCGTCGGTTGACAGAGGTGAGCGAACGTACGTACTTGTCGTTTTGATTTCGTCAGATATGGAATGACTTCGGCGATGTTATGACTCGCAAAAGAACGGCAGACGAGGTCTGGCGATCGTGGCATACAGATCGTGCTGTTAAACAATAAAATTAAAATGATTGATTATTCTAGCGAATAAAAGACTTTTTATTTTGGGATTTTGGAGTTGGATTTGTGCTTTTCGTTTTGGAGCTATATTGTTTTTGGTTTGGAGTTTGGATTCTGCGTTGTTTCCTGCTTCGATTCCTGTATTGATCGACCTTCCTAGTTTTCCTAATTCCCGAAAATTGATTTATTTTCCGTATTTCCATTGTTGGATTATTGTATTCGATTTAGTTAGTTTACCGTGCAAACATTAACCATAAAGGCGCCAAGCGCTTCTCCTAGTAGGGATTATAAGTTGCTGCTTTTGGATTTCCGTGTGGTTGTGTTGATTCTGGAATACGGGAATAATTTAATTTATTCCAGAAATTTTGAAGATTGTGCAATTATTCCGAAATTTTTAATATTCGCTAACATAAGTGACGACGCATAAAGTATCCCAGAATATTATCAAGTGTTTATCCCGGTGGGATAGATAGAGATAAACGTATATATTTATCTATTATAGATATAGAATTGCTACATAATCATTTACTTATCATCATTTGGGTGCAAAATATCACATGACATGTAAAATTGTTTCAAAATTGGAAATTAAATATATTTACCTAAATTGTTATAATAATGGTCTCTTAAATACAGAAATGATAAAAGCAAATAACCGTTGTGTTGTGTTGTTTTAATTTTGGATCAGCAATTAAAAAAATAACTATCCGCCTAAGATGATGCGGAGAATGATCGTCCCGCACTTGTCCATTTACTGTCAAACCTAACTAAATATTTTATGTATACATAGGCTTGTCAGATGGCCGGGAAATCCAGGAATATCCCGGAATTTTGCGTCTTGTCCCGTGTCCAGTAATTAGACTTTATAGTCCCGGATTCCGAACACCTACTAGTTTTTTTCACAAAGTTATGAGTATAACTAAAGTTACTAATATGATACGCACGGCACTAATAAAAATGGCAAAATCTAGTGATAAATATTTAAAAAAAATAGTCTGATAGGAGTTTTATAAGCCAAGGAAAGGTTTTTAGTGTATTTGCCATATGGCACATACACTATTGGCGTCGGTCGGATGGTGGGACCTAGGGGTCGGACCAAAATTTCTCGACGTTTCATAGCCTCCTGAACACTTTGGCACCATTTTTAAAAATGTTTATATATATGTATGTATATATTATAGCAAGTGCTTTTGCTTCAAAAGACCCGAATTGAATCGGTTGCGCGGCTAGCTACCGACGGCGCGGGGTCATGGGTCGAAAAACAAAAATTATTATCTAGTTACGATCGCACTTGTTTTGGGAAGCAGCCTCTAAAATTAAATACAAGAACAGCCCTTAATGGGCAATAAAAAACCCAACCACCTACCACTCGACACTTAGGACAACACAAAAAGTGAACGCACACAATGAATCGTGCGTCAAAATAATTTAATTTAAATTTGAAGTCACCTCTACACTAGTATCACCTAACCAGAGACGGACCTCGATGGAAAATTAATTAGTGGCCAGATACCGACCGAGAGATCAAAGGGCGCCAGAACTTATAGGGCCACACTGCGTAAGTCTCAGGTCGTCCAAACTGAGACGCGAGAGTGGTCACAGTTAGGGATAATTCAAAAAAGGATAACCACGTTGGCCAAAAGAGATCCGAAAAATATTCCGGAACAGAATCCAGAACCACAATCACAGTTATATTAAATCCCAGGCCTAACGCTGTTACTTTCTTAGCAAGATAAACAGAAAAAAATCAGAGGTGATTTCAATGGCCAAAACCACACGATAACTTAACATAAAATACTAACAAAACAATAGATTCCGAACACAATATCGGGACACACGGTATTCGAGATACAAAAAAATAAAAGCGGCACTGTAATCACAGGCCTCACGGAACTTCCAACAATCGAGACAAAAATCCTAATTCAATAGGCCTCGAAGCCTCACAACAACCTACTTATTCAATCGCAAAACGTAGCGTGACGTTAGCGAGCGATAGTGAAACGATAACCTAACAATAGCGAAATTCTCAACAAAAACTCTTCATAAATAATGAATCGATACGGAACGATAACGAATTTCACATAATTAATTTTTAACCATTATTTCACACTTAATCCGGGCCTGTACAGAAATTCCGGAGCCTGAAAAGAAAATACATAGCATACGAGAGACATAAACACTTTAAAATCGCGAGACCGGCGACGTGGAATTCAAACTTAATTCGTAATAAGATTCAAAATATTCCAGAAAATTCCCAATGTAGTGCAAGAAATCCTACAGGAATACAATCGACGCAACATTAATCATTTTAATTCTGACGTAAATATCTAAAATTTACCCAGTACTACTCAAAGTGGTCGACATTCAGAAATGTAAAATGTTCATAAAATATTAGATTTGATCCTTTAATATTTTCGGGATATATATTTTCGCGCAACCGATTCAATTCGGGTCTTTTGAAGCAAAAGCACTTGCTATAATATATACATACATATATATATAAACATTTTTAAAAATGGTGCCAAAGTGTTCAGGAGGCTATGAAACGTCGAGAAATTTTGGTCCGACCCCTAGGTCCCACCATCCGACCGACGCCAATAGTGTATGTGCCATATGGCAAATACACTAAAAACCTTTCCTTGGCTTATAAAACTCCTATCAGACTATTTTTTTTAAATATTTATCACTAGATTTTGCCATTTTTATTAGTGCCGTGCGTATCATATTAATAACTTTAGTTATACTCATAACTTTGTGAAAAAAACTAGTAGGTGTTCGGAATCCGGGACAATAAAGTCTAATTACTGGACACGGGACAAGACGCAAAATTCCGTGATATTCCTGGATTTCCCGGCCATCTGACAAGCCTATGTATACATAAAATATTTAGTTAGGTTTGACAGTAAATGGACAAGTGCGGGACGATCATTCTCCGCATCATCTTAGGCGGATAGTTATTTTTTTAATTGCTGATCCAAAATTAAAACAACACAACACAACGGTTATTTGCTTTTATCATTTCTGTATTTAAGAGACCATTATTATAACAATTTAGGTAAATATATTTAATTTCCAATTTTGAAACAATTTTACATGTCATGTGATATTTTGCACCCAAATGATGATAAGTAAATGATTATGTAGCAATTCTATATCTATAATAGATAAATATATACGTTTATCTCTACTAAGTAATAGGTTTTTATTGTAAAAATAAAAAGACTGAAACCTATTAATTGCCGATTGCACCAACAATTGTCTCTGATTAATTTATGATTAAATTCTAGTTGGCTTGTTAATGCAGACGTCGATGCAAGTGACTGATATGAATCAGGGTACCTATTGTGTAACTCGTTTTTAGTGATTTCACTCATGTGAGATTGCTCATGCGATTGTGTATTTTCACACAAGTGAAAAGTGAACTTTTTCACGTGACATTATTCACCATCGAATTTGTCAGTGAAACGTGAAATAAGAGTGAGACAGAGAATAAATTGAAAAAGGACACATATAAAAATACCTTAACATGACAGGCTGACAGCTTTGTTCTTATAGATAGATAATAAAAGAAATGCAATAAACGATAATACACAAATTTGAAATATCTTAATTTTTTAAACATAATATAGGCAAAGACACATGAGTTTATATATTTATTTATAATACATAAATTTGAAAATAAATTTCTCTTCAATTTTTTAAACATAATTATACGCAAAAACACATTATGAATATATATAAGATCGATAAATTAAATTACAAAGTTCACTTTATTTATATACTTCATCAATTTTTGATTCTTTTTACGCTCATTGTTATTTATCTGTCAAACACCGCATAATATAACCTCATATCCGCATTAATTTGTATTTTTAAAGTGAAAATATCCAACAAAAAATAAAATCCCTACTTTGTGGCCTAGTGATTTCACGAGTGAATCCATATGTTACACAATCGAGTGAAAATTTTCACATGAAATGAAAATGTGAAAATGAACAAATTCACAAAAGTTACACAATAGCTCCCCAGGTACCTAATGCACTATATAAAAATAAATTCTATGTATATTCTATACGGTTTCACCGCATACTGACTTTCTCCGTCTCGTTCAACTGCATTGACCGCGAATTTTCATTCATTAGTAAACTAAACTTTCTGGATTTTTCCTAGACAAATGAATAACGGCATATTGTAGGATCATTATTAACATTTATGAAATATGAATAAAATCGTTCAAGCCGTTTTCGAGTAAATTCCAATTCGATTTTTCTTCATCAAACTGCACTTATTTGAATAATTAGAGGAAAAAAACATAAGAAATCTTCTTAAAAAAATTGGTTTCGATTCATGCATGGCGTACATTTAAAACTCGCTTTTTCGGTATGTTGACCATGAAACATCTAAATCTGGCGAAACCTCGGAATAGATATTTTTGCCATGACAAGACTTCGAAAAAATTTGTTCGCTTGTATATTTTTCACTCCAGTACTGTACATATCCCCATCAGCACATTCACCTGGTGATAGGGTTGAAAGTTGGTCTGGAATAACAGCGCGGTGCTGATACACCTGGCCGGGGGAAGGGAGGGTCTCGTTTATGCCTGGGGCCATGCGAGCGTCCTGACTGTATATTATCATCAATATAAACAAGTTACGCTATTGTTCAAAATTAAAAATTATTATTTTATTTAACTATCCGCGATCGTGAACGTCGATTTTGCCGAAAATTCACACTATCTTAACCCGAGCGTGGCCGGATAAAAATACTCGTATAGGTAGGTACTTTATAAGTTTGGATAGTGCAGTAAGTATAGTTACAAGTCCCCCCTGTTCCCTGCAGATTTTAATCTGAGAACTGGTAAAACTATCAATGAGTCATTTTCCTGAGAGTAGTTCCTTCAGTTATCCACGAGAGGCACCACTTGTGGTAGGTACAAACATTATTTATTTAGTCGTGTCATTTTAGTGGTATAACTTAATTATGCAATTAATTTAATGATAATAATAATTTAATAATTAAGTTATATTATTAAAAATAATAAATTGTTTGAAATGATAAATTATTAAAAATAAAAAATTATTGAAAACATGAATTGGTACTAGGCCCACATAACCCTGGCAGTTAATTAGACCTTTAAGCGCAACACCATTTTAAGGCCCGCATCTAAAAACTTAAAATAATGTTTCTTTTAACACAATAGAAATCGTCTATATTATCGTTATATTTTTTATCTATATTGGTAAAACATAAAAAATAAAAAATAAACTAATTTCCTTTTAGTTTCTTGAGTTCCTGCGATATTCAGACCCTAACTACGCGCTTTTTATTAAATAATAAAAATATAAATCTGTGCCAGATAGTTGTGTCGATTGAGAAGATCCGTAGTTACAAACTTTTGATAGGTAGTGTACATACACCAAATTGTAAAACAGAGGGAGAAGCGTCGACTGTGATCAGTGATCACTGATTATGTTGAAATAAACAAAGCTTAAAAGCCTTTCGAAATTCGAACTGGAATTTAATTTATTGATAATAAATTTGCTCATCATAACTACATGACGAAATTTACCGTGCCTTCAATGGTGATAAATGATAACTATAGTCATTATATATAGTCTATATAGTCACTATTAATTTGTCTAACGCAACTAAATCTAAATCTAAATATTTTTTCCTCAAAAAAATAGGTTTACAAATTTATATAATTATGTGCATTAAGAGGATTTCCTGCCCAACTTGGAAGACCAGTGAAATGTTTACTTAGTTAAAAATGAGAGTTGTTGCTACCATCTACTTGTACTTCTGTAAACTTTTTCGTTAAGCGTTATGCAATGTCAATGAGGTGGGACTTGAAAAAAGATTGGAAGTACAATTTCTATTTAGATACCTATATTTTTGTTTATTTAAACGTAAAACTGTACATTGAATTAATTTTATTCGACTCGACGTTCATGTGGTAGGAATTGTGTTTTAAAGACCACAACAGCTAAGGTTATTTGGGCCTAGCACCAATTCATATTTTCTATTCATTATTTTTTTTTTTTAATAATAAATTGAAAATTCAATTGACACTTTCACCAGCTCTCGGGTTACAACCCGGGACTTGTAATAGAGGAACCATAGCAACGCCATGTACAGCATTGCTACACGCTCGGCCATTCTCAAGCCCCATGTGGTAGGAAGGTACCTAGAGGCAATTAATTGCTTTACATTACGACCAGAAATAAAAACCTGAATAAATTAACTTTAATAATAATAATCATTTATTGTCAATCGAACTGAAAAATACAGTATGTTTGACTAGTCAAATACATATAGGTATAGGTACATAATTATTTAAAATAAGAATAAAATTCATCTAGCAAATAAAAAGCGTTTTTGACGAGCATTGAACCGTGGATTTAAATTTTGGGAAAGAAGATAAATTTCTGTATTCTGCAGGCAATGTATTGTATAAATGGACTGAAATATTTGGCGGACTATATTTGAAAATGTTATTATTTGCCACTGGTGTTATTAGTCTAGTTTTGATGCGGGTATTTTATGAATGAACTGTATCAGCAGATGCAAAGCTAGCTATATTTTGATGAGCAAAACAATATAGATGATAAAAACTCCGGCATGAATTATTTTGCCCAAAATCCACGTTAATTATAGTATCATAATATAAATGAATATGGTTATTATAAAACAAAACTAAAAAGTGATATTTTTTGCCATAATCTGCAGTGTACTTCGAATAATACACAGGTTCATAGTTTTTGCGTTGTCATTAATACTGAGAATCGTGATAAAACAGTCACGCACGCGTGGAGCGTTGTATACGGTCTGTACACTCATACACGAACTTCTGAAAGCTGAGAGCTTATAAATTATAGGGTGTCGCACAAAATAGGCAGCTTTGCTGGCAGTGAATGGGGTCATCACGCGTTGTTAGGGTTCCGTAGCCAAGTGGCAAAAACGGAACCCTTATAATTTCGTCCTGTAATTCTGTCTGTCTGTCCGTATGTCACAGCCATTTCACTAGGAGACTATTGGCACTATATAGATGCAATTTGGAAGGTATAGGCGTCTAATCTCACATAAGTTTATAATTTTTTTCTGCCTACAGGTCTTTATCATATTGTGTGTTATAAACTGTATTTTAGCCCAGTAATAATGGCTGGATTATATAAGAAACATGAATTTTAATTTAGCTAGACGGGACCCATTGCAGCGTCTATTTGATGAGTTGGTATTTTGTTTGATAGGAGAATGTGTTTTCAGAATTTTTGTCTAATACCTACATAGTCCAATCAAATAGTCGAAAAAATTAGTCTGAAACTGCGTTAATTCCCCCCTCGGATTCCGCAAGGGCTGGCCGCCATCTTGAATGGGATGAAATCATATATCTTGGCAAATACTGCTTGTAGGTGACAAATTACTATTACAAAAAATATTAAGGAGGATGTATCCAACAACTTTTGATTGAAAAATTTTTTGAAATTTCTTATCATTCAAAAGTTATAAATTCTCAAAAATGCGATGACTTGAATTAATTTGTTATGTGCAAAATTTAAACATTTTCAGAAATATTGGCGCCGGTCGATTTTTGGCGCCCTCAATATTCCTACCAAGCAAGCAAAAAAAAATGTTGAATACATGTATATTGTAGAGAAACTCAAAAGCTACAACTTTTGTCATAACAATTTTTCGTCTCCGATTGACCGTTTTGTTGTAAAATCGAGAAAACCGTTTCCACCCCCAACAGTGTCATTTTTGAGAATTTATAACTTTTGAATAATTAGAAATTTAAAAAAAAATTCCAAACAAAAGTTGTTGGATACATCCTCCTTAACAATTTTTGTAATAGTAATTTTTCACGTACAAGCAATATTTACCAAGATATATGATTTCATCCCTTAAATTCAAGATGGCAGCCACCCCTTGCGGAATCCGAGGGGGAAACTTCACTGGAGTGTTCTAGTGGCACACCCTATCTACCATTCAAATTTCATCAAACTTTCTAATTAACGCAATTAAAAAGTACTATTTGACTGGATCAGCATATACCTATAGGTACATTTTTCAGGATTTTTGAACAAGAGAATGCGTTTCCAGAATGTTTGTCAATCTGTCTTAACGCGCTAAACCGATTTTGATGAAACAATTAGTACACTATCAATTTATACCCAAAGTTAAAGTAAAAAACACTTTTATTCGGCTACGCTTGTGTAAAGACAAAGTTCCGAGTTAAACCTGTGTCGGATAATTTTTCAGACAGTCTGTACAAGTTACATTTAGAGCACTTGTGGATGGGTGAGTCCTCTCGCGTTTTACTTCACTGATTTCCCACTGTATGTGAAGCCAGACTCACGACGACGCTCCATTTGCCTCCCTTATCGTCTCTAATCCCCCGACATCCCCGTCAACCCTCCCTGCCGGATAACTGAAGAATAATCTGTGCTGCGTACGCCTTGCAACTTCATAAGTACTCTCTTACACATACAGACTAAGAACTTTTTATCTTACTCTGATAAATATTAAAACGGTAAAGCATGCCTAATATTTTCAAAGAAACTGAAAATTATTATTTCAATTACATATATTACTTAAAATTATTAATGCTGGGTTTATCGTACAATTTTAACACGCTGTTTTTTTAATCACGCCGTTTAATTTTGGTTGCTACGTGTTCATTGGCTGCTGCGTTTTCATTTTGGCAAATATTATTGTTGATCGTTACCGTAGCAACCCTCATTTAGCAGCATGATTAAAAAATAAAATTGTACGATATTGTGAAGTTGTTGAACTGATAACAAACTAGAAGGATTGATAAATTAAAAATCCATCTTAATTGTTCAAATAGTCCTCGTTCGCGTCATTTTTTTCGTTTTAGTATTTATACTAAACATTTTCATCACAGAGCGCTTTCCCGGAATGCTAATCACATTATCCAACCATTTTTGCAAGTTTATTTGAATTTGAAATGTACTTTGATGATCTGAAACGTACAATGAATTTTGATCGACTCAATGTTCACAAGTACAACAGAAAGGTTCTTTAGTAATCTGAGGTGATCGGCTTTATTCTCTTTTTCGTTAGGTACAGTAAAAAAATAAGAACTGGATCACTAATAATATTTTTATGTAAATTTTAAATTCAAATAAAATAGTAAATTTTAACCTTTTGTGAGGGTTGGGCTTGAATGACTGTATATAGATACATTGTTTTTGTATTTTTTGAACTATTAATAATTAAACTATTAAAGGATTTAATAGATAGGCAGATTGTACATTATAAACGCTCGACAGCTGAGGTCACCAGCGTCTATTAAAGAATTCAATATATAAATCAATATATCATTCAAAATTAGATTATATGTTTTAAGTTTTTGTTGGTTACGTACAAATTAATGAGCCAGTTTGAAAAATTATTTCATTGTTTATAATTCTACTTCTTCACAACTGACATGGACTATTATATTACTATAGCGGCCCGGCCTGGCTTCACCCGGATGCAAAAACCTATAGCTTTTGCCCACGATTTATTATTATCATTGGGTATAATGTTATATATTTTGCATCCCGGTACGGCTTCGACCGTGTAGATAAAATTTTGCTATCTCAAAACTCCCTTTAAATAAGTTTTTTAATTGCGGGGTCTCACTCGCTTTGTTCGTTAATTCGACTCGACTTAATATGCTACTCAATCGCTTTGCTCGTTCGCTCGAATGATTTAGTAATACATTAATCACTCGGTTCGCTCGCTCGCTCTCTAACTTGGAATCAATCCTATTTGCACTCGTACGAGGCGGGTCTATAAACCTAAACCTTCTTCAATAAATAAGCTATCGAATAAGGTATTAAAATCTATTCAGTATACCGGATTCAATCCGATTTGCACCCGGGTGAAGCCAGGCCGGACAGTAATTAATAGCCTATGCCCTATTTAAAGGAAAGTACCGCTTATCAGGATCGAAAAAAAATTTTAATCGCTTCAGTATCGTTTGAAGTTTCTGAAGTTACCGGCCTCGACAAATAAACATACTCATAAACTTTTCCTCTTTATAATATTAGTATAGATTACGCTGTGACAAAAGGGGAATAAGCATAAGGCAGTGATCGAAAATAGCGAATTTAGTATTAGATTAACTATAGACTATAGTGACTAAATTTTAACTATTACGCCTTCCAACTGAAGTGGAAATTTAGGCCATGCGTATTGCGTATATCTCATTTCGCTATCATAACATAATATAGGCAAACCATTACTAGAAAATGTCGGATAAATACTCGACTTATAGGTATCGATTTATTTCATAAAACAGTGCAGTTATTATTTTACCATAAAGACATAAGCGATTTAGTCTTATAGCCACTGCAGATATGCTATAGTATTATTATTTGAAGTAGGTAGGTACACAATTTTGAGTATCGTAGGAAAACAATTGGAAACGCAAGGAATTCGTTCGCACTGTTTGGTCAAACGTTTTGGACCCACCCGTATCTGGTACACAACACGGTATCGAGTCAGGCAGGGTTATGATTATTGAATTATCTTATTAGTTTGGCTCCACTCCCCATAAATAAGTTGGCTGATGGTATAGTTTTCCTCCTTGCTCGATTGTTAACAAGGATGTGTGGGCAATTCAAAATAAATCGCGCAGTGAAAAATTTGTTTCTTACATTTCTGGTTTTTACAAGTGTGTTTCACTGATACATATAAAAAATCTGGCACTGTAGTTCAACGTTCTAGGAAGCTGAAACTTTGCATGTTTATATAGTATACGATGCGGGACAGAACCTAGCGAAACCGGAATTTCGATTTTCTCCCCGGAGGGTTTTCAAAAAAAAAAATAATTTTAGGTACCTCTATACTGGATTCATTGAACTTTGATCTTATTGCCCATGGCGAAGACTGCAGGCTTAAACACTAGATTAGTTTTATAAATTATTGACATATGCCTCTTACGGTAATTTTTCTTTATGTAACTACTAGCTGGCCGGATGCTATGAATTTATAATTTATTACCCCCCGTGAGAATTTCTCCCCCTGCAAAGCGAAGCCGAACTGGTGGTGTTTATAAAATTATTAGGATTCCGCCGATACGCTGAAATGCAGAAAAAATTGCAGTTATACGTTTTGTTAACATCCCACAGGAACTATACATTTTTCCGGGATGAAAAATACCCTATGTCCTATTCCAGGAGCTAAAGTAACTATATAGGTGCCAAATTTCATGAAAATCCGTTCAGTCGTTACGGAGCTAAGTGATAACAAACAAACGCACAATTCCAAGTCTTTATGGTTTCCGGGCTTGTAGGCCGTGGTCCGGTGGTATTTCTACCTGACGTTTCATCTACAACTGCGGTAGACATTCTCAAAGGCGATGTGGCAGCGGTCAAAGTGTCCTCCTTGGCGGCTCACAGGTCTACCGCAGTTGTAGACGAAACGTCAGGTAGAAATACCACCGGACCACGGCCTACAAGCCCGGAAACCATGAAGACTTGGAACAATGCCGGCCGTGAAAGCTTGCACACTTGGATAAAACGCACAATTCACAAACACACACAAACTTTCGCATTTATAATATTAAAGACTTATTTCGATAATGCATATTGTTGCCATCAAACTTTCGTCGACTTGTCGTATCGATCTTATAAATAATATAAATATAATATGTTATTTGAATGATAGACAAATTTTTTCGACAGTATCTAACATATTTTTAATTATTTCGATTGTGTACCAATCATGCCGTGCCAACAATATTCTGTCGCGTGCCATAGGTAAGAACGCTATCCCTGGTGCATTGAATGCCACTTGTAGTCGATTCGTCCACCGGTACATAATTTTATACACTCTGAAACAGCCACTGCGATAAGCGACTTCGGACTTCGCACGACTCATAGTTTACAAGTGCTCCTAACCCTAATTTATTTATATATTATATTTATACATAAGAAGTTTAATTTCCTTCCCTCTTAATTTAAGTCACATTTTAAGTTCGGTTAACTTCGAGGTATATGAAATTTTAAATGAATTTTGTGCCAGACATAGTATATATTATATCTAAGTATACTAATATTATAACGCTGAAGAGTTTGTTTGTTTGTTTGTTTGGTTGAACGCGCTAATCTCAGGAACTACTGGTTCGAATTGAAAAATTATTTTTGTGTTGGATAGTCCATTTATCGAGGAAGGCTATAGGCTATATAATATCACGCTACGACCAATAGGAGCGGCGCATCAATGGAAAATGTTGCAAAAATGCGGAAAAAATTATTCCTTTTGAGAGCTTCCATTGCGTGCGCTGCATAAACGGTTAAAGTTACGCAAAAATCATGTATGACGGAATTGTTCCCGGAAGGTTTATATATAGGTATAGCGAACGAGCTAAGCGAGTGAGTAATGTAATTCCTAAACTACGCAACGGATTTTGATGCGGTTTTCACCATCAGTTAGATAATATTTCACGGAAGGTTTATATATATATATAGCGAACGAGCGAAGCGAGTGAGTAGTGTATTGCACCCGGGCTTTCTTAGCACCCGAGCGAAGCCGGACGGGGCCGCTAGTTATATTATATGAGCCCTTCACTTACTAACAGTAGTCATTTTTGTGCGTTTCTCCCAGTTCTGAGTCCTGTGTTTATATCCTTGGTTCCTAATGTTGCGCGGGCCTGTGGCGAGAATAGGTGTTGGTTCCTTTATTCCTTGTTTGTTTAATCCTTATCATTTTTTGTCTAACACATGGAATTAATTCCTTGAATCCTAGGGATGTTTAAATAAAAAAAATTCACAGATTTCGCAATTCTTGCAACCATCGAGGACATTGGAAATGATAACAGCATATATGAAACATAATTAACTGTTTATTATACACACAATATTTATCAATGCACTGTTTAGTTTTGTCAGGAATAACCCTATTATTCTTCTGTTATATACGCGTTCACTTTTGCTTGATTACTTAACTTTCAAATGGGTTTTTCTACAGTATTTATTAACATTTGCTCAAAAATAACACCGCAGATCGTCGCAAATACCTCTCAATTAACTAGACATGATATAAAACACATTTCGAAAAAATTGCACTTGTTCAATTTTGCATGATTGCTCCTCACTTGATCGCGACACCGTTGTCTTTTGGCCTTGAACGAAAACTCGTAACTCTGCCCCCATATACGAACATAAACACTTCCAATGTTAAAAAGTTTCACTTCAATGTGTGTCGCGACACATGTTTTTTTTTTTCTTTATATAAGTATAAATATATTTTATTGTCATAGAAAAGTTCCATCCCTATTTAGCTTTTATACTCTAGAGTCTAGAGTCTAGCCACAGCATCCATTAGTGTTATAGCTCGGTGCAGAGCTATAACAGTTCCCGTCTGTGAGATCGTCACTTCGTATCACGTCAGTTACTGTATTCATTAATACTTCAATCACAAACAGTTCATGTTGACCACGATAACTCCGGGAAACTTAACACTATCGTAACAAATAACCGTTCAATATGTGCTACTGTAAAAACTGAATGAGATTATGTAACAAATTTTCTTTTTTCTTTCAAACATGATGATGTTTTGGTAGGTGATGTTTGATAAGATATGTTGGTTGTCAGTTTGAACGGTTGAATTGTGTTTTGGACACGGTATAATATGGCTTTGATTTTGTTCATACGAATGGAGTTCAATGTTAAGAATGAATATGTTTACACCATTGGTCAACAAAATAGTTCGTCCTTTAATTGAAAACTAGTTTCTATGCCCGACGTTGCATATTCCAGTCATGACAATGTCAAAATAAAGTGACAGCGGTTGAATGCTACGCTAAGAGCTTATGTTTAGAGTTTGTAGCGTTAAATCCGGCGTTGATCGTGTCCCTTATGACTTAGCGCAATAGCCTAAGCTCTAAACCACTCCCAGGATAATGCTCTATATTATCATATGAAAACCAAATTGAAATCAGTCTAGCGGTTTTGAAATAAATTGAGAAAATACAAAGGAACTTAACTTTATACAAATTTAGTCTTCAGGCCTGGTTTTGCACTAGGTAGATTTTGGCTGGACAGCGAAATAATCAACCCAAAAACTTTTCACGCATTTTATTGTTTTACTTTTTAAAATCTTTTATTTAACTTCTCTTGTATGTATCTATCTCTATCTATGTATCTATCTATCTATGTATGTCCTGGAATTTTGTAATCAATATTTCACCCACTTCCACTGAAGCTATCGGGCTGAAATTTTGTACACATATGTATTCCCGATGACAATACATGAATAAGTCGTTTTTAGAAATAAATTCAACCCCTTAGGGGTTCAAACGGGGATGTAGGGTTTTTTTGACTAATCAACGCTCAGACCAAATCGCTGAAGCTGGAAACTTGAAATTTGGACAGTTGGTTCCTTTTCTGACGTAAGCATCGAAATTCAACCCCTACGGGTGTCAAAGAGGGGTAGACGTTACAAAATGGCGATTTATCATTTCCACAGCAACCCCTATGATATGGGCATCAAATGAAAGGGCTTGATAAGCGAAACACAATAAGTGCATTTTGGGAGCAATTTAAGGGCAATTTGGGGGAAATTTAAGTGCATTTTTGGGGCAATTTAAGGGCATTTTGGGGGTATTTTGGGGGCAATTTATGAGGTGTCGAAGGAAGGTAAAATTTTGAAAGACTAAAATGAACTAAATAAATATTAGTAAAAAAAAACTTTTTAGAGACAAGCTTTTATTTAAATGCACTAAAAAGGAAATATTAATTTTTAATAATTTAGGTTTATAATTATAAAAGCGTGGGTCGTGAACTCTATGAGAGTTTATTATTCACGACCAACGCTTTGATAATTATGAACCTAAATTATTAAAAAATATTTTTACCTTTTTAGTGCATTTAAATAAAAGCGTGTCTCTAAAAAAAAGTTTTTTTTTACTAATATTTTTGAGTTAGAAATTACGGAAACTTTGGAGGGTTGGATATTGATAGGGGGACCCAATCTGGTATTGCCATTTAGAAGTTCAACATTGTAAAGAACGACAATCGAGAGCATGATGTGATCAGAAACAACGTAATCAGATTTAGAACTGAATGGTCGGGAGGAGCCTGTCGTAATGCAACAACACAACACATACTATTAAATAATGAAAGACTAAATTAATTTATATAAGTTTGTGCCTTTGATCATCGCGTCTCTATAGATAATGTATAAATTATCCATAAAGAACAGCACAAAATAATAATAATAATAATAATTCAAAAAGTTTGCAGTATAAATATATGTTTCGAGATACTTTTAAATTTTTCGTGACTTCATATAATATTTAATTTTAATTCAAGAAATTTTGAAAGTAAGGCCGGGCGCATTCACACAATTGTTTCCACGACTAAACAGTTTAGTCGAGTTGTGTACTTGTCGCGATTTCAGTTCAATTAAACTATTTAGTCGTTAGAGGTGCGCATACAATCAATCAGTTGTGCCACAATTTCACTATTAAAGTAATGGGCTGTCGAACAACTATTTAGTCAAGCGTAGACATAGCTGCCGACGATAGTTGGTCGACAGAAAAGTCAAAAAACGATCGATGCGGTGCAACATATTATAAAAATATTATTTTTCATAATATGTTAAAATAAAATTTAAAGTAATATTTTTTAAAATTTTTAAAATCAGATAATTTTGTTTATAAAATGTATAATAGAAGTTATAATCCAATACATAATTAATTATTTGTTGATTGTCGTTACGACCTTGCTAAGGTCAAGCTCAAACATTATAGATCTTTTCTGTGTGAATTTTAATTATTTTTTTCTCAATTCTCTTCTCATTTTCAAATAGTAACAACTCGCAATAATCACACTTAAAAATATTAGAAATATTTATATCTATCATTAACTTCGTTAATCAATTCTAATATTTATTTTAAGAACTATGAATTATCAAGGAGTTTTCAAATCAACGTTGACTTCTGGCTTCAACTCTGGCATTAAACTAAATTATTTAATAATATTATTATTGTATAATCTGTATATATGCACTAATTTTAAATAAAATATTTTTGACAATTAAATTTATCTTCTTTAAAAAAGAACGTTGGAATATCGAATCAAGAGTAGAAAAAGTTCAGCGGTTTTATGACTTTTTACAAGCTTTTATTTAACTTGCAATATGTATGTTAGTTTGTGTGTTTGATTAGGTCAAAACTTGCAAGTCAATTTTGAACGACTTCCACGTATCCGATTGATTTGAAATTTTGTACACATATGTATTCCCGATGCCAATACATGAATAAATCGTTTTTAGAAATAAATTCAACCCCTAAGGGGTTCAAACGGGGATGTAGGGTTTTTTTGACTAATCAACGCCCAGGCCAAATCGCTGAAGCTAGAAACTTGAAATTTGGACAGTTGGTTCCTTTTCTGACGTAAGCATCTACTAAGAATGGATTTTTCGAAATTCAACCCCTACGGGTGTCAAAGGGAGGTAAAATTTTGAAAGACTAAAATGAACAAAATAAAATATTACCTAGTAAAAAAAACTTTTTAGAGACAAACTTTTATTGAAATGTATACTAAAAAGGAAAAAATAATATTTAATAATTTAGGTTCAAAATTATTATAAAAGCGGGGGTTGCGACTAATAAACTATCATTATAGAGTTTACAACCTCCGCTTTTATAATAATTATGAACCTAAATTATTAAATATTATTTTTATAGTACATTTCAATAAAAGCTTGTCTCTAAAAAGTTTTTTTTATTAATATTTTTTTGCTGTACAACTGTCGTGTCGATAGTATGCGCAGTCCCATCTGATCCCATAGCCTTTTGACAAACAACTAAACAGTTGTGCGATTAAAAATTGATTGTATGCACCGGCCCTAATAATTTATGTAGGGGAGACCGATTTTTTACCGGACGGCAGGCGGTGAAAAACCACCTGGAAAAACGTGCCGGAGCCGAAATTTAATCGTGTCGGATAAATGTGAACTATGCCATAGAAACTAATAAGCCACAAGGACAGCCGATGAAAATCGTTTCGACATCCGACTAGTGTGAAGGAATTTTGAAAGGAACTATAATATCTTCACCCGAGTGTAGTCGACTAATAAGGTACTGGCGGCAAATATGGCCCACCTTAATTTAAAATGATTTTTACTTTTAACCCTGATTTTTTATGGAACATTTTTTATATCAAAATAACAGGTAACTATGTACTTGTCATGGGGATATAGTTTTATTTTGTGAAAAAAGATTTTTTTCGGAAATAAGTGTAAAAATAATCAGCCTTACACTTGGGCCATATTATCCATCTGTTCGGATTATATGGCCCACAACAAAAAATATCTTAAAACCTATAAAATGAATATAGCTTTTACATTATTTTTTTTAATTTTAATAAACTAATTCCAAAGTGCACACAACTCACATAAAATAAAATAAAAACGAAAACAAATCCTGCCATGGGCACTAAAAACAACAGAACATTGAACATTTTTAGGGTCTAAAATTAACAGCACTCAAACTCATCAAATTTTTGCATATTTTTCCCATCGCAAACCTAAAACAAACGGGAAGAATTCGCAAATCTATTTTATGAATGTTATTTAGTGGAGTTGGTTACTATGACCCACTGTTGGATTATATGACCAGCGGTCCATATAACCCGCCAACGCATTGGGCCATATTATCCGAAAGGGTGACTGAACAACATTATCGTGATAAATAAGGCGAGCGAGTGCAATATCAATTAAATATTTCATGCACAGATTCCTAACAAAATGACACTTATCCCTGACTTTTCACAAGTTCCACTTCAGACGTAACAACGAATAAAAAAATTGACAAAAAACTTAAACAAATAACAACAGCATGTCAATACACCCGCAAAAACAAACGAATGAACTATTGTCGGAAGTTTTGAAGCGGGGGGCTGCGGGAAATAAAACCGTCAGTAGTGAGTAACATAAGCAACTTTATGACGTTGTCAGATCGTCGGCAGATATTTTAGTTTGCGCAGGATAAATGTTGGGCCATATTACCCTCTGGGCCATATTTGCCGCAAGTACCTTAGTTTAATTGTGTGGGTACTAAATTTCATCAACAAAATCGGTGTATCTGTTTTTAAACAATGTCTGTAGGTACAGACAGACAAAAATTCTAGAATCGCGTTCTTCTGTCTATCTTATAAAATATTCAAAAACCCCGGAAAAACATATACAAGAAAATGATATTACAACAAATAAGAACGCGTTCTTTTATTTATATAAGGATATATTTAATTTCTCTACAGGGCCATGCGCTTGCTTTGAGCCCATAGAAAAACACATACAATTTCAAATTTTCATAATTTCCTGCTTCCCAGTGTTTTATTTAATTTCTTTGACTTTCTTTGACCTCAATATAAGCTCGTCTTCAATAGTTTTTAAATCTGCTATCACGAATAAATTTTGAGAAAGAAAAGTTTAAATTTTGATTTTAGATTAATTAATAAAGTTAAATAAACGGCAAAACATATTATTATATTCGTTTTTTTTTTTGGATTTTTTTCCTTCAACCCAGTTTATTCAAAAATTTATTTGCGATAGAAGCTTTAAAAAAATACTATTTTTGCAATCGCTTAATCTTAGGTAATCAGTCAAAATATTAAACACACTGGGGAGCTGGAAATCAACAAAATTTTAAATTGCATGGGTTTTCCTGTGGGTCCAAATCAATGCGTATATATGTTATTTAGAGAGAGCGTTTTTATATATAATAGACTCTTAACTTTTGACAATAAGTTATTTAGCCAGTGTCATCAAATTATAACTGAGTCAAAACGACTTCATAAAATAACCGTCATTAATGATCGGAGATGAAAATCGACCCACGATAGTCTGGATTCTAGTCTAGAGGTTAGTACGCTCACCGCACTACATCAAATTGTCCCCTTTCAATCGTTAGATTATTTAAATTAATTTGGAAATATCACCCATCCACCCATTGTGGCGTTATTTACAATATGGCAGTAAAACTGTTAATATGTGGAACGTATTCTCCGGAATCATTGAATCATTGCATACGACACGTGTACCACAACAACAAACATGCAATTACCAATTATAAAACATTATAATTCCTTCCTTATCGACCGACCGACGAACGCGTGGCGCTGTCATCAATAATCTGGCGACATTAAAAAAAACCCCGAGGGTGTCATTTCATCCCTTTACATATCTTGGCTATTTCAAACCACATTATAAAGTTTTGACCTTATATAATATATTATATAAATGATGTGGAAAAACGGGATACAAGGCAAAAATAGTACTGTTTTGCCTATTATAATAAACTCAAGCTGAAAATGTTGCAGAATGAATCGAATTATTATTTTTTTTACAATTTTACAGTGTACAGTACCTACAAATCTGACCACCACCCGGGACACAACTCTTAGCAATGCCGAATAAAATCAGCGAGTCGATACTTTATGGAGCTAAAGGGCCGCAAAAAAATAAAAAAGATGTAAGTATAAAAAATTCATATTTTTTGTAATCATTAACTTGATTCAGGTCATTGACTGGTAGCAAAACGGTTTCCAGTTATAATCAAAATGAGAGCCATTTAGGCTAACCACTCCGGTTTTTTGTCTCATTTTAAAATATATGGACACCGTAGTTTTTAAGAGATTGTCGTTTATTTACATAAGGTAGGGTATACTTATTATTATTATTTTTATCGCAAATTAATACTAATGTTTATCCATCCATAAATTAACATAATAAAATCATTTTGGCCTGTCAGTTCGCCCGCCATGCTCAAAATACAAGACAATGTATCATGGTTCTGTATTCTCTCTGAAATACGGGATACAGCCAGATTGGTGGCTGAAATACGGAATAAGCCATAAAATACGACTGGTCAGCCTAGATGCATTGTATAAATTTACTTACCCTTCTTAAGAAATTGTTAAACTTTCTAAGAAGTAAAAGTATTTTAATTTTTTTTATAAAATAGGTATAGATACCAAATAGGTACACCGTACAGACTATAGGCTGTTTTTTCCTTTATTTGATACGCCTCAATAATTGACACCATCAATTAATTAAAGGGGTGCTAACATCTTTTCAAATATAAATATTTTGAGGTTAACTCTACAAACAAAGATCGTGTCATCGTCAGCAAACAAACTTTCTCACAAGTGTACCGTGTCACCCAAGAAGACAACTACGACTTCGCCGTCGCGTCGGTTCACGGGAGGTCCCCGGACACCGCAACCGAACACGTGTCGGGCCGGATCCGTTGCTAACTTCTTTATTCTACACGTGCGTCCCCCGTTGCTACGCTGCGTACCGCAAACTGCAACACAGTCACATTCGCACCGTTCGTAAAACATTAGACTGTGACCGATTTCAACTCTAACACAATACTGAAAAGTCACAGTCCCTGGTGACTCCGACAGCTGTGACTGTGCCCCAAACGTATAATTGTTATTGATATAGTTTTCCCAGTTCATTATCCGGTCGCGTGGCGCTTCTGCAGCAGTATAACACAACAATATAAGGTTATATGTTATTATGATTGTGTGTTGTTTTGAATGAAATTATGTACGGATGCCGCTGACGCGTCAGTTGTGAGAAATGAAATTAGGTGATTGTTATGTTTGAACTAATTCAACAACCCTTGAACGATCACGTCTGAACATTTGTTTGTTTGTAATGATTATTTTCACGTTGAGTAATACATCATAGTTGTTTCTTATTTGTTATAACTATAGCTTGAATTGTTTAAACTTAAAATAATTTACGGTTTTCTTATAATTTTTAATTAATGTTTGATAAAAAATGTTATTAATTAAATAGGCATTTGACATGAGTACATATCTATGTATATGAAATTTATTGATTTATTTATATTTATTTCACGAATTAAATATTTTAAGCAAAATCCAATTCAGTTGTTTATTAGAAACTCTGAGTACAGGACCAGATTATAAGCAGGCTATACCTAAGATTATTTCTTCTAAGAAAAACAAATGAAAGTGGGAAAGCTTCCACGTTGCGACAACGAAAAAAGATATAGCTATTATTAAGATTCAAATCGAGAAAATAAAAAAAAAATCAAAATGATAAAAAATACAAAAAAATCATCGTTCTAAATTCAAATATGTACTTATAACTTACTTAATGAGCTGTATTTGAAAATTATTTCGTTACAGGGAAGTTGAAATACATAATATTAGAAAGATACAAAAATACAATATTGTTGACAGACTAGAAATAAGATTATTATAAAAAAAAACCTCACTCTTCTATATTAACAAATAGGGCACAACTTAATTTTCTTATTATCATCCTCAATATGATTCTTTGTTGTCAGCGCGAAACCTCTAAATTCAAATAGTGCCGCCAATTTTGTTTTTATATCAAGGATCTCTATTTGGTCACTAAGAAAGGGTCACCGTGCTTTTTAAAGGTTGATACAAAGCGAAGCCGAGTGACTGTATTATTTTTGTCGACCGGGAGGCCAAGTCCACAACAAATATTTTAAAAAGGCAGATAGCAGATCATGGTATTTAACACAGAAGGCCCAAAATTTCTTGCGTCTTTTGAATAGCCGAATATAGCGTTTCTACGGATCCTCTATTACAAGCCCGCAGTTTCCAGGTTCTAATCTGAGAACTGATAAAACTAATAACTTACTATAGCTTTGTTCCAACCACTCTGAATACCGTAATATTACCGTCACGCTCATGCGCAGTGAATAGAACGCGTTCCAACCGACCTTGTGACCGTTTGTGGACGATTCTTAAAGCGTTCCAACCGATTTGGTGACAGTTTGTGAACGGTTTCCGGACGATCATTTCGGTACATGGTCTAGTCATGAAACCAAAATGAAACTGTAAAACTGACATGCGCATTAAGCACTTTATTACGTTTGTCTCTGTTTAATATTTGACAATTGTTTATTTATTTTATTTTGACGTTTTTTTCGTTGAATTATTGATTTATTTATTTTGATAGTTTAATCAGTGATGAACTTGGTATTTTTTCTGCTAAATTTGGCAATTTCACAAGAATTAGGAATCATTTTATCTGAACATTTTAAAAAATGGTAGTACCTAACCAAGTCTATGGTAGCCGAAAATGCCAAAAGGTCTTTACCTAAGCTTTATAAAAGCAAGAGGACTATTTTGTAAATCATAAATTATTAACTTAAGTGATAACTGTTTAATTAAATTTGAAAATATGAGTGACGAAGGCGATAGCATTTCTTAAATGTTTTTAACAATAAAAAAGTAAGGTTATAATCGTCAGCTTCAATTATGGAGTGATGCCGTATCAAAGCCAAAGTCTAAACTGAATCTGATGCACGAGTACGACCACGTGCACGAAAGGGTCACAAAAGCGTTCCAACCACTGTCTACGTTTGCACCGTCACGAAACTTTGCAAGGTTGATGCATGCGCACAAAACCGTTACCGTTTCAAAACGATCCTTAAATAGTCGGTTGGAACAGAGCTATAGTATATATAGTTTTCAATTTGTTATAAAAAAATAACTATAAGTAATTGAAAATATGAATCGGTGGATACTAGGCCCAAATAGCCCTGACTATTGGTGGCCTTAAAAATAAATAATAATTAATCCAACCCTGTTTGTATATAATACACGTTTTTATGTACACAATATGTTACACAAACAAGGTGACCGTATGGTATTGGTGAATATGAATATTTAATGCTGACAAATATGACTTACGCTTATTGCGTCAACATGACGTATTCATTTATGACGTCGCGTCGCCCGGCAACAGGATTGAACGGTTTTTAGCAGTTTTATGTTGGAGGAGAAAAAGTAATGAAATAAAACAAAAATAAATCCATGGTTTATGCAATTTATTAACCTAAGAGACATTATTCATTAAAAATAAGATAAATATAAAATTGTTGCATATAATTGATTTTTTGATACTTTAGTAATTTTCAAAAGTAGGTATGTGCAATCCTTAAAAGCCCAAACCAGAACGAAGCCGAAACCGAAACCCGATTAAATTTCCCCAAATGAATAACAGAAACCTAACCACTCGACAAAACCGAGTTATTTTGATTCGGTTTCGATCCATATACTATGCTTCAAACATTGAAATAATTTTTCAAATCTATTGAGTGGTTCTCGAATTTTGAAGTAACCGATACAAACTTCTTCTTTTATATTCTAGTTAGGGAGCTGGTGGCAGAAATTTTTAAGTCATATATATAGATACTATATTATTTATAATTGTCAACCGTGAAGTTCGAGCTTACACAGTACTTTTTAACATAGATGCAGCTTATATACTAATTAAATTGTTGTAACGGTACGGAACCCTCGTGGCGCGAGTTCTACACGCACTTTACCGTTTTTTTTTTAATCCACTGAACTGCTGTTTCGCCCTTTGATTAACGTGTAGGTGCACTTGTTTGTTGCGACATGAGAATTATAATTATTGTGCAGTGACCGCAATAATTCATGTATGCATGTGTGTGTGTGGGTGTGCTGTTGAATATAAGCGGATTTGTCAGGATTTCCATTCATTGATACAAGATGGATGTCGTCTTTTGGCTGCCTGCATCAAAGCGTCATCTGACACTGAGACTATAGCCGTGGGCAAACTCTGAATTTTCCGTAAAATCACGTCTTCTATGAATTTTAGTTTAATTATTTTTGATAGTGATGGGCGATACAAGATGTTTTTACAATGGAAACAATTGAAATCGTTCATAAAAACAATCGAGTCCACAATCGACTCGGAGTTTGATTTTACAATCGAAATGTTCGATTGTTCAAGTCGATTATTTGCCACATAGAGGTTATAGCAATAGCAGCGAATGAGAATACAATATACAATCGCGACCCAAGGTTATATGCTAGTCGACTGACGTTCACGCGACTCGTTGATTATTCACTATACACACTGTTCAGTCGGTACTCACTACTCTGTGATCTCTTCACTATTGAATTCGTATTATGCGATTACTGCACAATCGACAATCGACTCGACCACAGACTGTTGTTGAGTGATGAACGATTGTATATTATGTGGCTCTCGACAGTGTACGATTCAGTGCTATGCTACTCGGTCTCGGTGAACTATGAAACAACAACAATCGAGTCCAAGTGAAACCATCGAGAGTCATCGAGATGTTTGAACAATCGAGGCAAACGACTAAAACATCTCGTATCGCTCATCACTAATTTTTGAAGGTTTACATCTTAGTTCGAGCCGTTTAACGTTTATACGTTTTAACGCTGACGGTGTAACATGGCAACCAAAAACAAAGCATATTTATGATTCTGTAATTACTAATGTCGATGTATAATATTAAGATGTAGATTTTGCGTAAGTTTCACTTCTGTAGTGTATAGTGTAAACAACATATCACTGTTTTCCGGACTGCGTTCATACAATTCGACCGTCGTCGTCCGAACGGTATAGCTTTGCCCGCACTTACAAAATTGCATTCCAGATCGCTGACTAAAATCACTGTTTGTCGGTCGGTGTTTATACAGTTCGGCCATCGCCAGCCGCAAACTACATAACTTTTACCACATTCCTACACACTGGTTTTAAAACAAGTTTTTTTTCGGAAACATGAAAATATTGTCTTTTTCGCATGGCGAGAGAAACGGGACATTTATGGTGGAATGACGGGACAGTTACGAAAATTTCAATGACAAAGGAACTACAGTTATACAAATTAAATGCTTTAAAAAATAGTGTTTTGTCATCGGAACTACATATGTATGCAAAGTTTCAAGTCGATCGGCAGATCTACTGTTCACCAACGAGAGGTGTCCTGTCACGGTCGCCAATTGTAACGTTTCTCCATCATCAGGTTGGAAAATGAAAATATTGTATTGTCATCGGAACTACGGATGTGTGCAAAGTTTCAAGTCGATCGGTAGATCTACAGTTCACCAACGAGAGGTGTCCTGTCACAGTCGCCAATTGTAATGTTTATCCATCATCAGGTCGGAGACATAAAAAATATTGTATTGTCATCGGAACTATGTATGTGTGCAAAATTTCAAGTCGATCGGTAGATCTACTGTTCACTAACGAGAGGTGTCCTGTCACGGTCGCCAATTGTAACGTTTCTCCATCATCAGGTTGGAAAATTAAAATATCGTATTGGAATCGGAACTACGAATGTGTGCAAAGTTTCAAATCGATCGGTAGAGATCTACTGTTCACCAACGAGAGGTGTCCTGTCACAGTCGCCAATTGTAACGTTTATCCACCATCAGGTCGGAGACATCAAAAATATTGTATTGCCATCGGAACTACGTATGTGTGCAAAATTTCAAGTCGATTGGCAGATCTACAGTTCACCAACGAGAGGTGTCCTGTCACAGTCGCCAATTGTAATGTTTATCCATCATCAGGTCGGAGACATCAAAAATATTGTATTGTCATCGGAACTACGTATGTGTGCAAAATTTCAAGTCGATCGGTAGATCTACTGTTTACTAACGAGAGGTGTCCTGTCACGGTCGCCAATTGTAACGTTTATTCATCATCATGTCGGAGACATCAAAAATATTGTATTGTCATCGGAACTACGTATGTGTGCAAAGTTTCAAATCGATCAGTAAATCTACTGTTCACCAACGCGAGGTGCCCTGTCACGGCCGCCAATTGTATCGTTTCTCCATCATTAGGTCAGAGACATGAAAATACTGTATTGTCATCGGAACTACGTATGTGTGAAAAGTTTCAAGTCGATCGAATATGTTGTCAAAATTGATTTGCAATGTTTGACCCTAACTATACCAACTATAACAAGTGAAGTTAATAAAATGCTTATAAAAACATTAACAACTTTTAGTTCCTTTTGAAGATTTCATACCTAACAGTTATTTTTTTGAAATTAACAATCAATATGAATAGATGCCTTACCGTAAATAAATTCACTAATTATTACTGAATTAACATAATAATATCAGACGACCTGTCGCCATGATATTTTTAGAAGGCTGTATAAGAAAAATGATAATACCACTATCGGGACTCGAACCCGAAACTCCCAATTACGCATCGGGCAAGTTTCCAATTACCCTATACACTATACAGTGCCAATAGTAAGCACTTTTAATTTCTCTTATATAATATAGCAACGATGCGTACCGCAAATTGACTCACTGCGAGAGCTAATTATTTTTATAACAATACTAGCCGTTACCCGTGGCTTCGCCCACGTATTTTTCGATTTATGATTTATTATCCCCCCCGCGAAAAATTCTCCTCTTGCTAGTATTGTTTATTCGCTCAAATTTTATAATACTTAACTCACTCGCTTCGCTCGTTCGGTCGAATTTTATTAATACATTATTGCTCATCTACGTTATATAAGGAACTCCTGTACAAAATTTCATGCTTCTATAACTTAAAAAATTACGAACTTCCATGCAAACTTTCATCCCCTATTTAACCCCCTTAGGGGATGAATTTTCAAAAATCCTTTTTTATTGCTCACCTACGTAATATAAGGAACACCTGTGCAAAATGTCATGCTTCTAGCTTCAAAAATGGCGACCTTCCATAAAAAAATTCATCCCCTTTTTAGCCACCTTAGGGGATGAATTTTCAAAAAAAAATTTCTTAGTGCTTACCTACGTTATATAAGAAACTCCTGTGCAAAAGTTCATGCTTCTAACTTTAAAAATGACGAATTTCCATACAAACTTTCATCCCCTATTTAACCCCCTTAGGGGATGAATTTCGAAAAATCCTTTCTTAGTGGGTGCCTACGTCACAAAAGAAACCTACTGTCCAAATTTCAAGTTTATATCGTCAGCGGTTTGACCTGGGCGTTGTCTGTCAGTCAGTAACGGAACTGTTTTATATATATAGATATTACAATGAGTGTCGTCTTTCTCAATGGCCGGACATGCCTTGTAATAATCATTAACTTTGAAAAATTTGAGTTATTTTCTTATTTAGAAAAGGTTTTTTTAAACAGTTACAACTTACAGTACATATTATGAGAAAAGAACTGTTTGGTCCATCATTACAGCATATTTTTTGCAGGTACTAGTTATTTTCGAATATTATGTGTAAGATTTTGTTTGCAATATACGTGCATTTGCATCATTACATTATACTTGCTTTCGGCGATGAAATGTCGCTTTTGTATGTCAGTTATGAAAAAATTAAAGTCGCGCATGCGCAGATCAAACGTGTTTTCGCGATGATAGTAACTATATCTGACAGTTCGCCTAACCTACAATATTCATTACCTCAGCTGTTAAGCGTCTATAATCTGTTTTTTACGTTTTTAATGCTGTTCCTTCAATACACTTATTACAATAAGTAGGTACTGTGTGTAACTCAGACGGAATTGGCGATTGCGACCCATGTGTGATTGCCGTCCTCGCTGCACTCTGGCAGGCAAATGCCACAATCGTTCGCAATCGCTAACTTTCCGTCCTTGTTGCACAATGTGCATTGTGCAGACTGTAAAAACGACACAAAATGTTTGACTGACCTAGTATAGGCTAAAGCATGCATAAGTAAGTAGTTGACGCTAACTCAGTGACAATACGTTACGAACAGGATTATTATTATTATTATTGTAGTATAACATGTATACGGAATCGCGTTAAAGGTATGACACGTGTGTCATGTCACGTCATAGTACACGCGCGTGTGTGTGTGTAAACCGCGTCATGACATGTTTGATGTCACCTTGCAGTCACACACGAGGTTCTGTCCCGACCGCAGAACCGATGGCGTGGATTATAATATATTATTACACAATACATAGAACGGTGTTTGTATTCATAAATCTTGATTGGAATTCGGGCATTAATGAGAACTTCCGAGAACTCGACCGAAACGTAAGGTAGATTTACGCTGTGTAATGTTTTTAAGGACGATCCGCACTGACTAAAGAGGTCACTTGAACGTTTACATCATTAAATCTTGATTTGAATTCGGGTATTATTGAGAACTTATGAGAATTTGATTAAAACGTAAGGTTATAGTGTAAAGCGCTCCGCACACGGTGCTAAATTTCGAGCTAGCTCACTTTCTCGGAGTCTTGATGGCAGCTTTGCATGCTACGTTGCTGGATCGTGACGTCACTGATGACTGCATTTCTCGCTAACTTGCTATATTTTGGTGATAAACTCCGGTGCTATTTTTTATGCAGAGGTGCCTGCTAGTTCAAGCGTTAAACTAATCGCGGAGCTGGATTTTATCACGTGATTCAGTCATCTGTCGTATATAGTCCAGTCACGAGAGATTAAAGAGGGGGGTCCACCTTGCGTTTTGTGCAGCAAATGATTTTATTTTTTTGTGTCCTCAAGCATGTTTAGGAGATGTCAAATCCAAGTTTGCGACCTCTAAAACAGGGCGGGGGAGTTTTGGTAGGCTAAAAACCGCGATTTTTTTGCACTTTTTTCGGTTGTTGCTTATAACATAAAAACGGCTGGTCCTATCGAAAAAATGGTCCTATTCAAAATTAAAGGGCACAAAATTTACTTCAAAATGCACTAATCAAAAATGAAAAAAAAAGCATTTTTCCAAGTTTTTAATTATTGAAAAACTCGAATAGCCTATAACCTTCCTTAATAATCGGGTTATCTAACAAAAAAAATTTTTCAAATCGGGCTGATAGTTACTGAGATTAGCGCGTTCAAACAAAAAAAAATAAACTCTTTATTTGTTTGAACGCACTAATCTCAGGAACTACAAGTCCGATTAAAAAAAAAATATTTTGTTAGATAGCCCGTTTATTAAGGAAGGTTATAGGCTATTCGAGTTTTTTTTAAATTTAACCCCCGTTATACCCCCTTTGGGATTGAATTTAAAAAAACTCGAATATCCTATAACCTTCCTTAATAAATGCGCTATGCAATGAGATTAGCGCGTTCAAACAAAAAAACAGTTTATTTTTTTTATTTGAGGGCGCTATCCTCAGGAACTACCAGTCCGATTTGAAAAATTTTTTTTGTTAGATAACCCGTTTATTAAGGAAGGTTATAGGCTATTCGAGTTTTTCAATAGTTAAAAGCTTGAAAAAATGCTTTTTTTTCATTTTGGTAAATTTTGGCTATTTTCCAAGTTCTGTAGAGCCGGTAAAAATGGAAACAGAAACATATTTGACTAGTGAATTTTGTTGTAAATTTTGTGCTCTTTAATTTTGAATAGAGCCATTTTTTCGATAGGACCGGCCACTTTCATGCTATAAGCAATAAACCGAAAAAAGTGCACAAAAATCGTGGTTTTTAGCCCACCAAAACTCCCCCGCCCTGTTTTAGAGGTCGCAAACTTGGATTTGACATCTCCTAAACATGCTTGAGGACACAAAAAAACAAAATCATTTGCTGCACAAAACGCAAGGTGGACTTCCTCTCGTGACTGGACTAATAGGGTTGCCAACTTTTTTTGAGAAAAATAACGTAACTTAGTCTTTGAAAGAGGAAAATAAAAACTATTTGAAAGAAAAAAAAAAGTATTTTCTAAATTTAATTTTTTATTGCCTTAAATACATATTTTCGAAGAGTGACTTTATTAGATAAACTAGCAGAGCTACAAGCAAACCAACGAGCTTCGTGTGAGGCCAATCCAGCGCAGCGCTGGATTTACACTACAGGCACTTGCCCAGGGCGGCACGTTTTCAGGGGCGGCAAAATTTGGAACGTGAAAACATTAATAAATTAAAATAAACAAAATACTTTTTCTCATTATTAAGTTAATGTGTGTAAAATTATGAACACTGCAGTTTTATTTACAAAATTGTGAAAAAAACTTCAGTGTGGGGCGGCATTTTTCACGGTGCCCCAGGGCGGCACTTAGGGTAAATTCGGCCCTGGGCCAGCGCTGCCTGTCAATCTTCAAGCAACATAATTATACCATACACGGCAGCCTACCGACGAATCTAGCAAGCGGTTAGCTCGAAATCTAGCACCCTGTATACGGGGCGCTTTAGGGCTTTTTTGTCAACATTAATATTCTGTATTGTTGACAATAAATTGTTTTGTTTTGAGTTTCTATATGAGTTACACTTAAGAAACAAACAAATTTTAATTCGATTTAAAAATCGTTGTGTTGAGCGCGTTGCCGGCCGTGTTCCACACGTCGTACGAAAAACTTTTTTGTACGAAAACTGTTGGGAAATGAGTCCTCTACAACTTTGTCATTTAAATGTGCCACTTATTTTCAATAAAAATGGTCCAAAAGTTGAAAAAACTGCGCCACTCTCATAATTTTTTACACTGTTTGCCTCGCTGTTTGCTTGTTATTAGCAATAAATAATTTTTTTTAAAAATATTGACTATATGAGGATTGTAGAGAATTAAATTTTCTACACATTTGTTACTTACCTTTTTATTAAGAAATGCAAAATACGCGTGCAAATCGACAAAAACACCAAATCCAAGATGGCGGATAGTTCCCATAATAATTAATTAATGGGCCAAAATATGATTTCTTCATCTACTTTGCGGGGGACACCTAACTGCGTCAAAAGTTTTAATCCGACTGTTAATCTTTTGAAAAAATCTAAAATGATTGGGCTACATAGATAGAGTAGGGGAGCCATAGGCACAACTGTAAGTTACAGTGTTACCTTGGAATTTTGGAAAAGAGAGATAGAAAACGCAGCAGTTCTCTTTTCCTTGTCTTCTGACGTATTTGTGAATTTAAAAATTTATAGTAGTATTGTTAATTTACATCTGTAACTAATGGTTATGTTTTTGTGATAGAAAAAGATAGAACTGCTCTCTTCTCCATCTCTATCTTTTGCGTCCACACTTTTTTGGGTAGCTTCCCTATTCTATCTATGATATTACTATGTTTAAAATCCCGTTTTGATCATACGTGTTTGGATCTTATTTTTATTAAACCAAATTTTATCTTTGTACTTGTTCCCGTTGTGAATTTCATTGTGTAATTTTTACTTCCCACCTCTACTATGGTAGGGAAGTAATGGATTCAGTCCGAAAACAATATTTCGAGATTTTAACAGATTTTCACGTTTTGAGACCCTAGTAATCGTTTAAGATCATTTTCTGACTGATGTCTGTATGTGTGTGTGTGTGTGTGTGTGTGTGTGTGTGTGTGTGTGTATGTGTGTGTGTATGTGTGTGTGTGTGTATGTGTGTATGTGGTCAATTTTTCGCCTTCGATATCTTAAGAACGGAACAACATACGGGCATGCCGATTGTTCTATTGTGTTTATCAGCCTTTAACTTAGATCTGATTAGATTTTGAGTCAAATCGGTTCAGTGGATCCTGAGATATTCAAAAAAACGTCCTCAATGTCACGTATTAACATAGGTAAAAAAAAATATAAATGAATTCTAGATGTTATAATATGAAAAAAATGTAAATATTTTTTTTCTCTAAAATGTATAGTTTTCGAGAAAAAAAATATTTTACTAAAAAAAATAAAAACTGTACGTAAATCAAGGTAACCATGATTTTTGCTATATTAAGTTAAGATCACCAAACAAAAAAGAGGGCCATGCTTTTTTCAAAGAATAAAAATTAAATTGTGTTTTAAAGACCACCAACAGCTAAGGTTATTTGGGCCTAGTCAAAGAATAAAAAAAAAAAGAGTGTTTATTTTTTGCAAATATTTACTAGGTGGGAAGTATAGGACTGGTCATCAGTCGAATTTTTTAAGAACGATTCGCCCTGAACGTCACTTTTCCCTTTCTTTCATTCGTGTATTCCTTAAAGTATACTTTTAACCAACCCCTTCAATTTTCAGTGTATCTGTAATATTTTTTTTATAACAAAAAAAAATCTGATAGACAGTAGGTAGTATACAGTGTGTCCACAGACTCATTCTCAACATGGGGATCTCCGTTGTTATGGGAGATAGAGATTTAGTTAAATGAGACAAAATGTGCAGAATCTCCAGTACTACTCCCCTGCGTAGTCAAACTTTCCATATTTTGCTTGGTTTGCGACCGACAGTTGAAAAACGAGATTTACCCATTTTCGTTTTTTGTTTATAACTCACTTATTAAGTAAGTTAGAAAAAAAATATTTTCACTTTCTTAAGGTCCTTTTTTATGAAGATTTCAAATCTCTTTTTATATTTTTATCTACTTTTATAGTATTAGAGATACTTGTATTAACTTTGTTTTTTAAACACACGTCAAAGATGGTCATGACGCCATTCGAAAGAGATTTTTTTTCTCTTTAATTTGATATGAGGGTTGATGAATCAATTTGTAAAAATAACAGAGTTATACGTAAAACACTGATTTTTAATAGTAGGCTATGCTAAATTAATAATAATTGATAAAACAACAGAAAGCTTAGCAAACAGTTGAAATTCGTGTTGGCTTAGTAAACGGCTGTTTTGTTAAGTTGTCTAAGTGTAGTTTGTTGCTAATTTGTCAGTTTACTAAGTGATTTATTAAATTTACTTTTATCAAGGAACCATTTTGTAACAATGAAAAATTTGATATGTTATTTTGTTACATTCTATTTCACAAAAATTCGACCAGAGCTGCAGAAATGTACTTCGATCAGTATCCAGAACGAAGACAACCTCATTCGTCTACTTACAGAAACTTACGAGTAAATTTAATAAACTATGGATCATTTAAAAAGCCGTTTACTAAGCCAACGCGAATTTCAATTGTTTTCTAAGCCTTCTGTTGTTTTATCAATTAATTTAGCATAGCCATACTATTAAAAATCAGTGTTTTACGTATAACTCTGTTATTTTTGAAAATAAATCCATCAACTCTCATATCAAATTAAAGAGGAAAAAAATCTCTTTCGAATGGTGTCATGGCCATCTTTGACGTGTATTTAAAAAAACAAAGTTAAGACAAGTATCTCTAAAACTATAAAAGTAAATAAAAATATGAAAAGAGATTTGAAATCTTCATAAAAAAGGGCCTTAAGAAAGTGAAAATATTTTTTTTCTAACTTACTGAATAAGCGAGTTATAAACAAAAAACGAAAATGGGTAAATCTCGTTTTTCAACTGTCGGTCGCAAACCAAGCAAAATATGGGAAGTTTGACTACGCAGGGTAGTAGTACTGGACATTTTGTCTCATTTAACCAAATCTCTATCTCCCATAACAACGGAGATCCCCATGTTAAGAATAAGTCTGTGGACTCACTGTATATGGAAATTTCTCATTCATTTTCTTTTACGCTTGAAGTTCCATTAACGGTTGTTTTCTTCTCGAGAAGAACAAAACAACGATGTGTAGTGGTTCGTTGTACACCAAGGCCTCGATTATTGTCATTTCTATGTTCGTGACGTTTCAAAGTATTACGTCTTTGAACAATAAATACAAAAACACGTTCTAATTATTTTCAGCTGCGCTCGCTGCCATCAATTTTCATTATAATATTTTTAGCGTTTTTTCTTACGTCTTTGCATTGAATATTAACTGCCCGGTACGGCTGCGCGTGGATGCGCTGACTACTTATCCCCCTTTTTTCGTAGGGTCAGTACAGCAATAGGCTATGCGACAGTAAAAGAATTTTTCAGATAGGTTCAGCGATTTTCGAGTTTTGAGGTACGAAATAACAAGCAGATGCAGATCAAAAATTATGCGCACACGTCTAGACATACAGCTATATATTATAATAATATAAAAACGTAACTATGGCGTACGACAAAATAAACGGTTGGTCATTATTTATGCGGACTGCGGACTCATAATAAACGGGCTCCATCGTATGATTAAAGTTTCTTCTGCAGATAATTTATTTGTGCTTTTTATTTTATATTAAAAGTCATTATTTTTTCATAACTTAAAGTTTACACCAAATTTGTAAAAAATTAAATGTAATGTAAAAAAATAAAAAAAAGAACAAAAATCTTTGAAAACATATTTCGGTAAACGTCATTATTTTTATGTTAATGGTTCATTTAAATATCAATGGTCAGAACGTGAGGTGTGTCCAACATAAATCTTGAAGGTTTGAAAATATTGCTTACAGAAAATTCTGTTTTGTTTAGCGTTTTTTTTTTTTACTTATCATATTTTTTTAGAATTTCAGTTCAATGCGGGCTGCATAAGCGAGGTCTAAGTGTACAAATACAAACAATACACTATACACCGTATCATACAATACCCACCTACGTACAAAATAATATAGCATGTGAGAAGGTACATCAATGCCAATGGGTTGTGGATCAATTATGTCCTTGCGGGAAATCACCGCACAATCACACAGATTGATGTCGATGGAAACAATACGTGAATGAAAACGTGAAACGCGCGGATAATAATGCCCTGAACAATGCCCGATTGATAGAGTATAATATGTCACTGATCTCTATACTACTACCAACCGGATTGTTGCAAAAAAACGATTTTGTGAAACACCATTGTGATGAATTCATCCAGCGCCTGGAAATTATATCGTTTTAATGTGCTTGCGTTGTCGTAGTAATCTGCAGGTCCAACCTAACTACAGGGTTAAATATGGGCTATAGCTCGGAACGCTAGCCTTTTGGGTGGCAATTTTGCTTCCACTCAAATCAGTTTGACAATGACGGCCCTCGTCAAAGGCTTGACGGCTGGAATACAGCCCCCGTGAAAAGGTTTTTAAAATTTTTAGAAAATATTGGTCATAAGAGCGCAGAAATGGAAAATTGCATTTTAAAGCTATTATCTGATTTAGATGTTAATTTGCAAGATTATAGAGGACAATCTTTGATATCCCCAATCTGTCATAGCGGTCTCCAAACTGCAAACACCCTGCTTCCGCTTCCCGTCTCGTGTGTTTTCTTATGAAGAGGGGCACATTATTGTTAGTAGTCCACGGGCGCCAAATATCTTAGGATCCTGGTAATAATGGCAGCACAAGCACATTAACATGATATTTAGTACATATCTTCTACGAATCTACACCATTTCGAGACGCGCTGGATGAGCTTTCAATCCAGAATACTTTCGCCGTATTCAATCCAGTTGGTATAGAAATCAATGTAATATTATGTAGATGTTTATATATATATAGGGTATTTCGGAAAGTAGTTGAAAAACATATAGAAATACTAGATTCTAGAATAGTTCTGAACGATTACACTAATGTACCAAGCTAATTAATTAATTAATTTAATTGTAGATTATAGACGCGTCGACAACTCAGGTCATTAGCGTCTTCAACACAACAAATAATCCATTTGTGTATTAGAATCCGCCAGCCGGCATACACAAACCGACTGGTACGAGCTTGGGTCTCTGGGAGCGCTAATTCCCAAAGAACATTGGAATGCAATTTGCGATAGCAACCACATTCCAATGTCCCCCCTGGGGGGAATGTACCAAGCTGATTCATTATAAATATACACTCGAATAATATAAAAACCGCTTTATTGTAAAGTAAAACGTCTTGAAATGTCATAACCGAGGCCAACAAAGAGAGTTTTTTTTCGCAGATCTCGGTCATAGTAAACAGTCTGATCTCGGAAGTGTTGAGCACATCCATATTAACCTCGAATGGGAAATGCAATATTTCTACTCAAGAAATGTTTGTTGAAAAAAATGTGTTGCAAACCTACTAACTACTTACTACCTACCAAAACTTTAAAAAAATCTGTTCTAGTTTCAAATGGCACCTCAAACATTGTTAAATTACAAAGTTATAACGATTCTTTCTGGTTCATAAATAGCGTTGTATGAGTAAGTCGGAGTGAGTGGCACTATGAGAACATAGACGTAGTCCTATATGTCAAAAAAACTTGAACGAAGCTTGAGGTGAATAATCAATAGATAAGTATCCAAAAAAAATGAACAATTTAATTATCGGATACAATCATACAATACAACTTCATATTCCAATAATGCGTCTAGAGTTATTCATTGCCATTGTTTTATTCTCGCTAAGTACACTTGATCGGTTCTTCAACGAGCGTGATGATGATGATGACTAAAACAGTCGAACATAGCCAACAATAAAATACAGTCTATGCTCAATGCGTATGATACAGAGCGTGTTTTGTTTCTGGCGTCGCGCGCACCCCTCCATATAGGTACTATTTCATCACTGTTAATGCTTTGCAGCAGAGGGTGCTGCATTGGGGAAATGTCTGGGAAATGGTAGCTCTAAAATTTGTGTTGATTAATTATTGAAACTGTTCAATGATTTGCATGTTTTTATCGATTTTTACAAAAGCTGGTTTTGGAATAATACTGTACTTTATGCTTTCTTTTATATCACTTTATAACAATAAAATAAATATGAAAATCTTCATATCAAAAGTATTAAATTTTTTTCATATAAAAATGATTACTTAGAAATAGGTATGTATAATATTTCCATTTTATGCCCAAAAATAAGATGAAAACTGCAAATATTTTAAGTATACATTAATTATTAAAAGCTGTACTTATTTTACATTCATATTACATTAGTGATTAGGAAATTGTATTAGGGTCGAACAATTAGATTTTTAAACGAATTTTTTTTTTTTACTTAAATGGAAGGACCACATCAAGTTTTATAGCAAAACTGTATTTATTTAATTTTTTTGCTTACTAATTAAAAAGTTATATTTAAATAAAAATTAATTTTTAAACTCAGTTCCGATAACGCGCCGAAAGAATCCGAACGCGTGTGACGTCATTATGTTATCTATGGTCTTTGTATCCATGGTTACCAAGTTAAAAATTTATTATTTTTGATAGTATGTATAATACATATACACAAATACCAACAAATGCAGACACATTTTAACATAACGACGTCACAAACATTCCTGGCGCGTTTTGAAGTCACGTGATATTTTTTAAATTTTTATACATTTTAATTAATTTTTAGTAATTTATCTATAGCTTTAAAAAAATTTTTCTTTTCGATTTTCAATATTATTTATGTTAAATTATTAGAAAAAATTAAAAAATTAATAATTTTTTTTAAACTTAAATACCTAATTGTATCCGAGATACGGTCATATTTTGACTATTCTACCTAAAACTCAAATAGGTACAAGACGTAGTTTTCCGCATGGTGGCTGTGCAGTGTGCATGTGTGTGTTTGTTTGTGAGTTTGTCCGTCTGACTGTAGAATTTTCTTTCACTCACAATAACTCCTGCAAAAATTTTGGGAACATATACAAAAATTATTTTATCCATATTTTAAAACCTTATATCTATAGATATATAATAATTCAATAAATAACCAAAACCGGACAAAATGTGAACAGCGGACACGTTCTCTGTTCCAAAAGAATTTTCGGACGGTTTTATTATTATTATTTCGTAGTTCACAATTAATCGTTAGAAAAGAAGAGAGGATTTGTACATGTAATTCTAATAAATGCAAAATATTTACAACTTCAGTCATTAATTGCAAACTTAGGGTAGAGTTCTCAAAGTCGGGTTGTCACTCTGTTGTCGGACTTTTTCAAAAGTATATAATCACAAATGTTCAACCTTTGAAAAATAATTCCAGGTTTCATACGCTGACTCTAAGATTAAATGCTTCAATTATTCTATATGGTCGTTCGAAAGTAAAAATGATTGACCGACTTTGTTACCAGAACTTAATTATTTACAAAGTGACATGAAAGAGCGGATGACCTGATACCCTGCAGTCATTAGTTAAATCCGTGCATGGAATAGTTTTTCTCTTAGGTATTGAAGTTTTTCTCTTAGGTCGTGCTTTGTATCGTCAATAGAACGTCGGTCTGGCTAATAGTGGCGCAAGTTCCGGTCCGTGCCGGAAGTGGAAATAATTTCCTCCTCCCAACTCCGACCGTATCGACGCGTCGTCGGGTTTAGTTTGGGGGAAGTTCTGAACATCTAGCCGATTTATAAGTCTAATATAAACATCATCTATCACAGATTATGTGAAACATATTTTGTAGAAGTAAATAATACTCAGTTAAAGCTGAGTTTGAAGTGCTATATGAATATGAAAATCTTAAAAATAAGTCAAAGGGCGATCTTCTGAAAAACATTTACATTTTTTATCACAATTTTGGACTATATATCATTAACAAAAAAAGAAAAAGTCCCTGGTACCTATACTCTCAAGATTTGCGTAAACATTCAAGTTCGAATACGATGACAGCTACATGAATAACCTCAAAAAATTGTGACAGCTGACCAAGAAGGTTTATAGCATACCTGTTATGTTCTAGATACGATAGGGATTTTAGAACTGCCCGCCATAAGCTTCACTTCTGCTACACACTTCCGTGGCATTTCACCGAGTCACTATAGCAGAAATTTGGAAGAAATTCAGGTGCTCAATTTTTCTAAACTCATACGCCGTCTCAAACTTATAAACTATAACTTTATCAGTAATTGTTCGAATTTCAAAAAAAATCATTTTGAAACATAGTACGCTGTAGGAAAATGTAGGAAATATAAATATATCTGTATAGGTCCAAGTTTGTAAATGTAGGTAGTTATACAGTTCGGTCGGCGAACTGCTTGAACGCTATCCGGCAAAAAGTGATAGGTTGTTTTTGTATAGACACAATGTCAAACTTATTTACACAAAATATACATTTAAAGGTTATGAATTGAAAATGTAATATCCATTAATATAAAACTATTATTTATTATTTATCAATTAATATGATTTGTTTTTTGTCGCTATGGTTACACCCTTAGAGTTAAATATTTAACGCAAATATAAAACGGTCTGAACTCGCATAAGAAGTAACACTTCAATAAAATTCGTCAAATCGGTTGTAAAAAGACAAGCCTGTACCAGGTTTGGTGAATTCATTCACATGCTTTGATGATCATCTGTTTAAATATTTCATTAATCTGTTACAATTGAGGACGTCTTGCATTGTTCTCGGTTATAAACAGAGAACCGGTGTTTTTCGCAGGACTTATTGTTTATATACCCTGGCGTATATATCTCTCACTGGGGCGGTGATTTACTGGTAAAATAAAAGGAAATGCTGGCCAATTATTTTTACAAATATACATAATTCTACTACGAAGTTCATTATTTATATGATCACGACACATTTTATCTTCGATAGATAAAACTATTTACCTTTTTATCAATAAACTAGTCTTACCCGCGTACTTAAACGTTGTTCGTTATACATTTTATTCGTTAACTAGCGGTACCCGTCCGGCTTCGCCCGGATGCTAAGAAAGCCCGGGTGCAATACACTACTCACTCGCTTCGCTCGTTCGTTTGAATATTATAAATACACTACTCACTGGCTTCGCTCGTTCGCTTGAATATTATATTTACATTACTCACTCGCTTCGCTCGTTCGCTATATATATAAACCTTCCGTGAAAAATTATCTAACTGATAGTGATAAACCGCATCAAAATCCGTTGCGTGGTTTATAGGAATTACATTACTCGTTCGCTATATAAACCTTCCGGTAACAATTCCGTCATACATGATTTTTGCGTAACTTTAACCGTTTACGCAGCGCACGCAACGGAAGCTCTCAAAAGGAATAATTTTTTTCCGTTTTTGCAACATTTTTCATTGATGCTCCGCTCCTATTGGTCGTCGCGTGATATTATATAGCCTATAGCCTTCCTCGATATATGGACTATTCAACACAAAAATAATTTTTCAATTCGAACCAGTAGTTCCTGAGATTAGCGCGTTCAACCAAACAAACAAATAAACAAACGCTTCAGCTTTATAATATTAGTATACATGTGTATTTATGTTCGTTGAGTACATTTAAACGAACGTCCGCTTGGTGTGGATTTGTGGAGAATCTAGTAAGTTATAATATACGAACGGAACGAGTGTACGTATTGAAAGTTTGTCTTAAATATTAATCGCTTTAGTTTTAGGTCTACGATCTACTCAATCCAGTGACGTAACCGTTACGTACATCAATAGTTCTTTAAGGAACGCGTGGCGTCACTTCCGTCATCAATTTCCGTGACAGAAAATTTTGCTTTACCGCGAGCTAAGAAGTTTCATTTCAAAAATAATCTCGATTCTCGAAAGTGAATCTCGAAATTCTTAGGGCCTCGGGATCGACAGTAAACAAAAACATTCGAGACTCTCGAAATGTCGATAGTCTCGTCTCTCGATTCCCGGAATGAATGGTGACATTATGGCAAACGTTCTTAAACCGAAAGTGGTCTGTATTAGATATCAGCGGAGTATTAGGTACGTAACGTACGTGTGTGAACTGTGAAGCACATGTGGCTCAACAGACAGTCCATAAATCAACACACACTGTACCAATGCATATGTGTTTTTGTACGTATGATGGCTCAATAAATAATATATTACATTATCTCTGTGTACCAACATGCTGTGTATTCGGTGCATATTGCTCGTGTATCGCCGTTTCATATTCGACCCTATAATAAACGCGCAAATCACAATCGTGTTCCTACTCAGTAAAAATAGTTCACATTACAGAAGTGGAACTTCTGCAGGTCGCGTCGAATCGTATATATTATAATATGTACAAAATATTAAGAAACACAAATATTGGTTTTCGAGACAAGCGTGGTGGGGATCTAGTCGCTTCAGACACACACACACATCCATACCACAACAGCACAGAGGAGGTCGAAGGGTTAACCGATTTGAATGATTTCAATTCCCTTCTGTTCAGAAAGATGTCGAGGTGGTCCTATATAATTTTTTCTTAAATCGGTTCAGTACGTCTAATATTATATTATAGTAATGTAATATCAAGAAAGAAGTCGGGTAAAACTATATACATATTGCAAAAAAATAAATATAGTAGGTATAATCAATTAAAAAATGAAAAATAAAACTGTTTGTAAAAAACCGCCTTCAGAAAAAACCACTAAAAAGAGAAAAATAATTAAATTTTGACGTTGGCGCCAATTTAATAAAAGTAGGTAGGTAGATACCTTATTTTAAAAAATAAGAACATAAAAACGAATTTTCCTGTCTAACTTGACTATTTCCACGATATTAGGGCAAGAGGTATTAATTTATATACCAAAATTTTAACGACAAATTCCTTGAGACGAAATTTTCTGAAAAGGTATCCACTACCGAGTATCTTCAACGTTAGACAAAAAAATTCGACTGATGACCAGTCCTATACTTCCCACCTAGTAAATATTTGCAAAAAATAAACACTCTTTTTTATTTTATTCTTTGACTAGGCCCAAATAACCTTAGCTGTTGGTGGTCTTTAAAACACAATTTAATTTTTATTCTTTGAAAAAAGCATGGCCCTCTTTTTTGTTTGGTGATCTACTGATGGCTAGCTTAATATAGCAAAAATCATGGTTACCTTGATTTACGTACAATTTTTATTTTTTTTAGTAAAATATTTTTTTTCTCGAAAACTATACATTTTAGAGAAAAAAAATATTTACATTTTTTTCATATTATAACATCTAGAATTCATTTATATTTTTTTTTACCTATGTTAATACGTGACATTGAGGACGTTTTTTTGAATATCTCAGGATCCACTGAACCGATTTGACTCAAAATCTAATCAGATCTAAGTTAAAGGCTGATAAACACAATAGAACAATCGGCATGCCCGTATGTTGTTCCGTTCTTAAGATATCGAAGGCGAAAAATTGACCACACACACACACACATACACACATACACACACACACACATACACACACACACACACACACATACAGACATCAGTCAGAAAACGATCTTAAACGATTGCTAGGGTCTCAAAACGTGAAAATCTGTTAAAATCTCGAAATATTTTTTTCGGACTAAATCCATTACTTCCCTACCATAGTAGAGGTGGGAAGTAAAAATTAGGTATAACAATCGGTTCTTATTTTAAAAAAATATTGTAACAACAGCCAAGTCACGCTCACTACTATATTTAGATACATCCTGTTTATTATGAAAGTAGTTATATATTACTAGATTTCTGACCCGGCTTCGCCCGAGTAAATGTTAAAAATCAAGATCAACAAATTTCTCATAATAATATATCACTTTACTATGACGTATCTCATATTTCAGCTAGCGTTCACCAATTTATAGCTCAGAAATTGGGAGCGGGATCTTCGACTTGTTTTACATTGGTGCTTACTGATTATCCCCCTTTTCCTGTAACGTATAGGTAATAGGTAATAATATATCGTCTATGTCACTCAAGAATAGGCTTAACAGAATTAACAAATAGATTTCCGGACAAAAATCCTGATTTCTTAGAAAATTTCAGGACTTTTCCTTTTTTATTTGTCGGACAATAGTTTAGCACACTTATACGCGAGTCAATTTTTTTTAAATGATTTTAAATCGCGCAGAATCGCAAAGCTGTGAAAAATAATGCTTAATGATTAAATTTACGAAAATACCGGACACATCAGAATTCCGCCCGTATTCCGGACAAAATGTTAGAATTCCGGATATGTCTGGAAAAACCCAGACATATTATGACAACTCTATTCGAGAAGAAACAGTAAAAGAATTTTTTAAATCGGTTCAGTAATTATTTGTTGCAAACAAACGAACATACGAAGTTTTTCTCTTTATAATATTATGTTTAGACTGTAGTAAGTTTCCTAACAAGTAACAATCTAACAATGTGATCCACGCGTCTGATGAAGGGTTAAATGGGTGTACAAATCCCGTTCGTATTTGCATCGTTCTCTTATCACAACTAGTATCAATCATTTGTACACAAGAGCACCACAAGTCAAGTGCTCGGTTATTGATAAAGCGCGTAGTTCTGTTTGGTTTTATTATGTTGGTAAAAGGTTTATTATCAGTAGACACACTGCAGGTTTGTTGTGTACATATTTACATAAACATTAACAACAATGATGTAGACCAGATTTCATTGTTTACATTCTATTATTGATATTCAACAGAAATAATGATAAATTTATTATGTGTACGTATACCTGTGTTGTTAAAACACGAAGAGCTTTTTTTTATTGATATAAATATAGGTAATATTGTTCTTTTCCCACAGTTTATAGAGTTCTTGTTATTATTATCATCAAACCTGGGCTTTTCCAGGGTTTTATAGAGCTTAGCACATCGACTGGATTTCAGCATTCATTGCGATTTGCGAGGCCAACGTCAGGCATCAGGCCCTCTTAATTCGCGGGTATACGCCATTCATATTCGACCTCGTGCAAACAGATAATATATTAACAATCAAATACAGTAAGCACGTCAAATCTCGCACCATGGAATATAAATTTTTGCTGAAACTTTCTGAGAAAAATACTCGGATATGTCAATTTTGTTTTTTAAAAAGGTATATTTTCTGATAAATTTCACCTTTCGATCGTGTTTTGTTTTTGAGCTATGACGTCATCGACCATTTTTTTAAATGGCAACCCCGACTTTTTTCGACTGATTCGGAAGCAGAATATTTTTCAGATTATGGCCATATCAAAACTGACATGTTGAAGAGGAAAGTTTTTGAGATAACTTTGATTTTAAAGTTCAAAAAATAGAAAATCGAGTCGGCATGGAATTTTTACAATTGGTCAATTTTATTAAAGACAAGGCAATTTAGGAAAAAATGAGGTCCTCAAATAGGTTTTTACAGACGTTTCAGAGCGTTACTTATCGAATGACTCTAATTTTGACACGAAGCTAATAAAAGCCCAATTTGAGCACCCATTTGATTGTTTTTCCTAGCTTGCCATGTTCTTCAGTAAAATAGATTAGTGGTCAAAATTCCATAGCCGATTCGATTTTCTATTTTTTTGTTTTGAATTTTGAACTTTAAGATCAAATATCTCAAATACTTTCCTCTTCAACATGTCACTTTTTTGACATGGCCATAACCTCCTTACGAGTCAGCCGAAAAAAGTTGTGGTTCTCTCTCTCTCTCTCTCTTATATAGGGGAGATATGAGATGAAAAATGAAAATAACACGAGTGACAGCAAAACGATAGTAATATAATTAAGTATACGAGATTTTTTGTAAATTGCAATTGTTAATTAATTAGTACCTAGATATTAAAATAAAGCACAAAAAGTAAAGGACAAACTGATGAAGCTATTTGTAAGAAGATAAACATTTTTTCCGCCATTTGACAGACAAAACGGAGAATCTCTAGCACTTTGCCTCACACGCCGCAATATAACTTAATTTACAAAGGAAGCAGAGGAATAGAGCCACTTAGAGTTAACTAGTCGTATTTTTACGCCCCGTTTTTAAAAGTGCTTGAATTACCGATGTCGTCTCAAACATTTATTGTAAAAATATTAGCCTGCTTCTTGTATAGCTACGTTTACAACGACAGAAGACAGAAGTACTACCGCACGAATAAGAATAACATGTTAAGAATTGATACGTAATAGTCATAATTCAACATAAATATTATATCGAGCCGCGAGCGCCAATCGCCAGAAGAAACTCGCATTCGCGGCGGTCCCACCGTGCTAGTCCTAGCGAAAGCAGATGTGATCTAAATTAAAACGGGGTTTTGTTTGTTTTAATTGTATTCTAATTAATATTATTTTATTTATAGAATAAAAAAAGTATCTAAGGTCTGTGCCGTTATTTTAATTGTATTTTTTTTCTTTATGTAATCATGCACGATACATTACGCATGAATACATTATTTTTATGCTTGGGAAACAATCAAGAAAAACATTTTATATTGTATTCGCTATATGACCCCATCATTGTCATCGACTTAAAAATTTTAAACGCAAAGAAGAATGCACTGATATATTTGAATTTTTTCCAAGATGCAGACTTCATGCGCAAACACCCAAAAAAATAAAATCTTTAATTTTTTTAAATTGAATTTGTGATTGAAGAAGTGAAAAAATTAGGAGTATTTATTTAAAACGAATTTTTACAGTTCCTTATAGAAACTAACTGAAGTCTAATATTAACCCAAAAACAGACGTGAAGCGAAATTGCATAAATAAATGTATAGCAAAAAGAGAGGTGTTATATGTTTGGGTAAAATATCATCCTTACATAATATAAGCCACGTCTGCCTGTATGAACGTGATAAACTTGGGAACTAACCAATTTTCACACGATTTTCATGAATAGGCAGCGAAAATATTTGGGAAGAGGCTAAATTTTATTACGCTATCATAACAGGGCCAGCTGTCATTCCCGGGAAACGCCGGGTATTTAAGGTTAGCCTAGTGTATAAGTTAACTTTTGAATAATTATAATGATTTCAAAAAGATAATTAAATCTTGACTAGACACTTACACCGTTATATCAAACATATACTCAAACTTTGGGCAAATTTTAGTTCATTGATCACCATTCTTGTAATTTTCATCTTAGCAAAAATTCTATCATTTTTCGTCTTTCAATTTACGGTGTAAACGCGGTCAGCTTGCATCTTTCGATGAAATGCATTAACGCACACACATAAATCTAAGGAGGTGAAACACTCTTAAAGGTCGGCAGTCGTATAACCTAAACAACAAGACAAGGGTGTTAGCCGAAAAGCCGAGTTGTCAAAACAATGCATCTGTCTGCCCCGCGTATGTGTCGGTTTGGTTCCATCCTCCGACCCTACAGCAGCTCGCAGATACCAGCGCGGTAACTGGGTGCTCCTGAGAACATGCTGTCTTGTCTTTAAAATTACACACACTCGTGATTTGTATGATGAATGGACTTCGGATAGTAAGATTTTCTAACATCTCATTTCTTAATTTATTCTAGAATCACACACACTTTTTTGCCCCTTTCCTTTCATGAACAGAGTCTGTCAGATCCTACCTATATATTATAATCTATTTGCTGTCATTTGATTTATTATGGTTTGTTTTTCAATAAATCGATTGCCTAAGGTGCATATTGTAGAAAATTCAAATTCAGTCACTTAATAGTTTTTCCGATTTAATACCTTAAAAATAGCATTGCCATTGTTAACTGGTCTGATAAGATCTAACAGACCCTGGTTTGTAATTCCAGGGTTACTTAAGGTATCTTTTGATGAAAGATAATTATTATGTTGTAAAAAAAGACATTCGTACTAAATAAGTAAAAATCTTAGTAGACAGAATGTTTCCAGGTTTCATACTTGAATATATTTTGGCACACTTTTACCGTTTCTCCGATTAGTAGAGAACGGAAGGTTCATTTGATAGACAATCAGTAATGTTTCTACAGTCTCAAACGAAAGCAATTTATTTGTCCAGCACTAAAATGCATACTATAAATGGCGATGTTCAGCTAACCTAATTGATTTTTTTTTTTTGAACAGTAAAAAGATGGTAAAAATATTTTTAAGAAAACAAGAACATTAATTTAGAAACAATTTTTGATCTAATGTAAACTTATTGATTTTCAGATATAAGGTTTTAACATGATACCATCGATGATCATTGTTTAATACAATTTTTTTGAGGCACCTATTAAACTAATTCTGTTTTTTTTATAACTTAAGTAGGTACCTATACCTATTTTTGTTGAGTCATGATTTTTTTTAAATAATTTTTATTGCGCTCGGGAGTTTATCAAAACTTTACCACCGCTTTTCTTCTCGTGTATATTATTATTTTTTACGATTATAGTGTATGCATCGCCACAATAGAGGCGTTCTTGACACTTTGACAGCCGTCCGAAGTCACGCGGCTGTCTATAAGCCAAACGTGTGAGATTAGCCATCGGGGCTGTCGGAACGGTTGACGCGTCGTGGCTGACGAAACTCGATGCCCTCTTGTTTTGCCAACGCACATCACACACACACACACACACACAACTGTGTAATCCGCACAAAAAATAATATTTACCTCCGCATGCCTCGTCCCTGTCTTTTAAAACAGTGGCGTCCGATAACATATCTTTCGATCTTCATAATAAAAACGAAGATCATAAATTAATAACGGGAAGTAGGTACCCAAATTTTTTTTTATTTTTAATAAATATCGCCAACTACAATTAGGGTTATCTTGACAGTGTTCCTGGTACCAGTTCATATTTTTTATTTATGATCATTTCCAGTAATAGTTTCAAAATCCGATTGATTACCAGTTCTCAGATTATAACTGAGGAATTTGAACCTTGGCAAAAATACAAAATGACTAAAAATTGATGGCATACAGATTTTTGACGTGTGAACATTTTTGCTGACAACCCTTCCTCCCAATTTTACAATATGACTACTACAACATCCCTGACATAGTAACGTGTCGTGTCAATGTTGAAACTTGTACTCGTGATGATGGTGCTATACTATCGTGGAGAATTACAATACAATTATTGTGTCGTACCGTGTTTAGGAAAGTTTGAGTGGCAAGTGTCCGAAATATGTCGCTGATCTTTAAACTAAAGAACTGCTTTTTTCCAAAATGGACATTCCCGATGACATTATGATAACGCAATTTAAATGGCAAAAAAAACATTTTTTATATAGACGAACTTTTTTCATCTGTTCTGAGTATGCAAATGATTTTCCCGTTTTTGAAAAAATATTAAATATTATTTTATTAGATCAACTAATTTTATTTGTAACCCAAAAATGGAAAACTTTGAACTTTAGTGATCATTTTCAGTCATTTATGGTTAAAAGTGAAGACGGCCTTAATATTCGATTAATAGTCGATTCTTTAATATATCAAGATAGTTATGAATTATATCAGTGTTATAGTACAACAGAATGGTATATTGTGCCCAATTTCCACATTGGATTAGGATTAGGCATCTGCCTATACATAAAAGGTAACGCCTGATCTTCTTGTGGTTTACATAAATAGGTAGAGAAAATATTTGGGAAGGTTTTATAGACCGCATCTCAGTACGCCATCATAGCATAAGTCGGCAAAATGATCAAAATCGGACATACGGGATAGTATACATAGAATATAACGGACCTGAAATTCGGTTTGAGAATAGCCGAGTGTGTAGCGATGCCGTTGTTTATTTGGCATTTCCATGGTTCCTCTATTACCATGATACTAAAGTCATAGTATCATGCTCTATTACAAACACCAAATTTCCAGCTTCTAATTTAAGAAGTAGAGCTGTTGCTAGCCTTAAAAAGGCCCGAAAGTTTTTAACGAATAAAGATGCGACAGGGTTCGAGAATGTCCGAACTCCGAACATGTATAGCGATCATGCCGTTGTTTAAAAAAGAAAGATGCTACAGTTTTTGCCGAAGCCCACGACTTGCATACAAAAGAAGAGAGAGAAAGTGGAAACTTCGCATAGTAAAAGAGCCTTCTGTAAATTCCGGAAATGAAAATTCAAAAACAGGAAATTCTAAGTCCCCATATCGTACTAAATAAGAACACCCTGTTTATCAGCCGAAGAAATTAACATTTGAAGAGTTTATTAAAAATATAATCTATTATACATATGAATTTAATAAACTAAAAGCAAAGGGGTATTGTAATGTGAACCTCACTTTACAATTATATATTTTACTTATTAGGTACTTATTGTAATACCTAAAACACTTTTGTAGCGGGTAACATAATTTACATTGAAATGCATTCTTTTCCTTTAAAATATTAGCATTATACCAATTATTGTTCTGTACTAGAAAGTTCTATTATTTTGACAAAATACAAATTCATGGAAATAAAATATTAAGAGCGTTATTTCCACCGATTATTACTAAACAATACGTTGTCTACGCCATTGCTAAATTTAAGCGTGCGTGTGTAAATACAGTGTACAGAACTACTTAAAACAATATTTGCATCGATGCAGTTGTTTTCGTTTGGACCGAAAAGAAAAAAAAACTAGACCCAGTTCTGTTTGTTGGTTTGGTAAATAGATAAACACCTGCAGTGCGAAAACAGTGTTGTCTATTTTCACCTGAGGAACAAAAAACACACGTCTGTTTTCTTTTAAAATTTAAGTACCTATACCTAAATTATTGATCAAAAAGAAGTTCCTAAAAATTCAAATGTTATATTTTTAAAAATTATTTGTTTTAAGAATCATCATTAATCCTAATATGTATGTATGTTTGTTACTCAATCACACGGTGTAAAGATCGGAATGAAATTTTACATTCGTAGGTAACTTATGACCTGGATTACCACATAGGCTGCTTTTTACCCTGGTCGAATCAGTAGTTCCCTTTCGTGGTTTTTCCATGTACAACTGTATAGCACAGCGTTCCATCTAAACTTAAAAATTTCAATCACTTATATGAAAAGCTACTTTTTTTCGACTTGATGCATATTTTTGTTTACTGCTCAGTGTTTATCCCTGCCCCACTAACATATTGTGCATTTTTATAGGTAAACCTCCCTCAAGAAATACGCTATCGAACGGTAAAAATCACATTATCAGACTTTATTTTATACTAGCGGCTCGGTCCGGCTTGGCCCGAATGTTATGGATTTATGATTTATTAATACATTACAGTTACTATAGCCTATGTCCTAAAGAAAAGTATCACCTATCGAACAGTGGAAATTTTTTTTTATCGGTTCAGTAATTTCTAAGATTATATCCCCGATTTTCACCCGGACGAGTCGTGCCGACCAGTTTTAAATTATTATACTTACATCTAAACCTTTCTCGTGAATCAATCTATCTATAAATCGTGAAAATCGGAACAAAATCCGTTTAGTATAGTTACAGAGAAAATCAAGCACAGACGAGGACAGTGTGGTCCAGTGGTTAGCGTCGCGGCCTCTGGATCAGACTGTCGTGGGTTCGAATCCCGCCTCCGCTCATGGATGTTTTGTGATGTCATTTAGTTTTAAGTTAATTGTTATTTAATGTAATCAAGACGCTAATGACCTAAGCTGTCGACGCGTCTATAATTTACAATAAATAAATCAAGCACAGACAGACACGGCGGGAGACTTTGTTTTATAATATGTAAATATTGATGATGATGATGAATTGATGACTATGTAAGGATATCATTTGAACATTATTTTATATTTCAAAATCAAGTAGATACCTAAGTGCTTATCAATTACAAACAAATCTGGGATAATTGTGAAATCTATAGCTGATACAGCTCCTCCTATTTTGAAATTATCGGCAAAGTGATTGGTGTAATTCAACTCCATATAAATAAAAAAAAAACTATTATATTTTATCACAGTAGCTGAGGAAGGTTAACAGTATAATAAATCATGGAAATATCAAACCAGTTTTTCTTTAATGCTTTGTTTGTTTTCCTTCTTTTTAATGGGTCAAGTTACAGTTTCCTCTTCTCTCGAAAAAAAACCGCTGAAGTCTTATCCATCACTGCGACTGTCAACAAGGGGACCTTTATTTATACAGACTGATTATTTTCTGTTTAAAAATATTGCAATAAAATTAAAAGTTGATGAGATAAATCTGACCATAGAGCTGTCTCGACGTTTTCATATTTAGAACCCTTATTGTCGAGCGTCTATAATTATTCACACTTCAATTCAATTCCATATTTAGAAGCCATTGTTAATTTACATCAGATTTTCGCTGGATTTTCAAACCAATAGAAGTTATTTATATAAGTAGACAAACAAGTTATGAAAATTAGATACAGCGGATTCGAAGAACACAAAATAGTAGATTGTATATCTAGTGGCGTAATTAGGTATATACTACGAACGAGTAGTGACAGTATGTTAAAACGAGTTTTAACAGTCACACGAGTGATAATATCATTACGCACGAGATATATACTCGTATATATGGTATTTTTTGCCATACCCACTATAAAATTGCTGCTTTTCACTTCATTTTCAATAATAGCTGGCTGATCAGGACGAATAAACATAAATCACTATGGAAATGGTTTGCTTTTCCCACATTAGTGTGGGACAGATACGTTCCCGCACACCAACCTGTCAAAAGTCACTTTACATGCATAAATAGTACAAGCGTGCATGTAAAACAGCTGTAGGTAGTGGGTATGGCAAAAACGTATTTTATTACTAGAGGAATGCTGCAAGTAATAAATTTAAAAGTTTTTTTATATATTTCAATTTTTTGTTGTTACTCGTCTATAATGGGGTTCTTTTGCATATTTTTTGGATTTAGTAACAAAAAATGTTTGATACGTGTTTTTATTGCTTTGTCGAACTAAATAATATTTATTGAATATTACGAAAAGAAGTCCTTTAAGAAATTCTTCGGCAATCATAATTAATGTTTAACATTGGTTTTCTAAGGAAGTGAAACTTGGGACATTAGGATGTTTTTTGATATTAGGTATAATATATGCATCGATACCAAAATCTTTAAATTCTCATGAGCAGAACGACAAAACAAATGTTTTACATTTCACAGTACTTTTTAAATTTTGCTATAAATACTGAAATTCGATTAAATATTGTAATTTGTTAAGATATTTTTGATCAATCATTTACATCGTAACACTGCGATTGTTCATGTACTTAACATATACATAGATACCTATGTGTGCGTGCGAATAGTCGAGCGTTCCTAGCCGGGAATAGAACCCGGGATTGACGAAAAGCATTCCTCTTGACGTTTCCGCGGTCACTTCCGGTCACTCGACGTGCTGCCAGGCGCGCTGCCCAGAGATAAATAGTTCTGTTGTTGCTTACATATTATAATCGGTGACAGCAAAACAAAATTGCTTATGTCGAATTATTCTTGTTTTTTTTGTAGATGCTTTAAGACACAATTTTATTAGCACAATTTGGCGAATTGCAATGTTTTAGCTTTATACACTTTTATAATTTATAATAATTGTAATGATTTTAATCTTTTTTTCGTGACTGCAGTGGCTAATTTAAGGTTTTGTACGCTCTAGGCCAGCGTTTCCTAAACTGGAGTCCGCGAACCCCTATAAGGGTCCGTAAGTATATCCGAGAGGGTCTTCAGACTCATCCCTGCTGTAAGTCGGCAGCAGATCGGACGACGACAATTTTGCTAATCTCTAAGGGGTCCGTAGACGAAAAAGTTTAGGAAACGCTGCTCTTGGCTATACAAATCTATTATTTTTGTTAATAATAAAATGAAAATCCAACTGACACTCATCATTTCTTAGATTAGAATCTGGGAGCTGGGGGTTTGTAATAGATGAGACATAATAACTCCAATATAATCACCGATATCTTTACGATCTCATCTGTTTTCTTTGTTCCTCTAACTCTATAACTCTTAAACTTCAAGGGAAATGCTAAAAATTTCGAGTTATGAAGTTTTCGACTTATCCATGGTTTTATTGCTTCGAGTTAAGGAGTCTATCAGACCATAAACTTTGACTTACAGAGGCTGTAAATTATACACGTCGCCTACTTCGAGATATAGAATTCGCGAGACAGAAAATTCGAATGGCAAAGTGTAATATTATGTACCTACCTATTTTCGCGGTACCTTGTAGGGAAATCATAATATTTTGGCTGGAGTTGTAGAGTTTAAATAATTCGAGTTATAAAGTCTTTTGGGTTTCAGAGGAAGGGAATGGCTATAATTTCTTCGACTTAGAAAGGATTTCTACTTAAGGAGGTTCGAGTTACAGAGTTGGTATAATATTTTATTGATCTGAATTATTTACAAATAATTTACAATAAGTATATGTTGTCACCATCTATATGTATAAAAATGAATGTTTGTTTCTTTGTTTCTTTGTTTGTCCCGTATGTGTTCCTATACCATTCATCCGATTGCGATGAAACCGGATGAAACTTTGGTGAGTTGTTGTGCACACACCGGGGAAGGTTTCTGTAGGTTCATAAATTCTTAGCACCCGGGCGAAGCCGAGCGGGACCGCTAGTATTAGATAAAATCTTATAGTAAATACGCGGTAATAGTTTTGTACAATATGCAGTTGCAATTATAAATAGTGTAAAAAAGTCGCAGAAAAAACTAGAAAAGGACTACTGTAAATTAATATGGCAAAATGCGTTTAAATTTTTTGTTATCATTCAAAGACGGTTGGTACGATTTTAATGAAACTTGGGTCGCATCAAAACCGACATTGATGAATAAAATAAAATAGGACATAAGCTGTGCAGATTTCCTCAATTCGTTGCAATGTTTGCTTGTTTACGTTATGTAAGATATGTTTAATGTATTCCAAAGGTCGGTAGAAAGTATTTGAACTCCATGTTGACTTTAGTGTGTTTTGTGCCATGGGAATTGTTCCCATAGGCTAGAAATACTGACGTTTGGATCGTGCCATTATGTATACATTAACAAAAATGGAAGCTATAAATTTGTTTGTAAATAAAAGGTGTACACGACTCATAACAATTTTAGATTTAAACCGGAAGAAACTGAAAACGGTTACAAATGCGGAATTTGAGTACAGTCTATTGCTTATATATTGATAATATAATAAAAAATAAACAAATTCAAATCATATAGGTATACCCAGGCGCGGACTGACTATATTTTTTCAGGGACGCTGAAATTTGTAGGGGCCCGAGAGGGAAGACTTGAGTAATTTGTTATTTGTTGGTTCACGCCTGTAGGTAGCTAAACAAAAAATACAAATTATAAAATTATAAAATAGAGAGTGTGTGTTTAAGACCACATGGTAGAGTTGAACTCTTAATTCACTGACTCACGGCGACCGGTATATAGGTACTTTCGCATCCTATATATCCCGTTCACATACATTAGAAACCAAGATTCGAAACTATCACGATACCTATTTATATAAATGTCAAAATATCGAATATATATCGATATACAGTGTGTCCTAAGATAGATAAATTTCTGAATGGCATTTTGGGATCGCGTTCTGCTTGATGTAAAACTAAGGTATACCAAAAATGGGTTTATCCAGGTGTGCAAGCTTTTACGGCCGGCATTGTTCCAAGTCTTCATGGTTTCCGGGCTTGTAGGCCGTGGTCCGGTGGTATTTCTACCTGACGTTTCGTCTACAACTGCGGTAGACATTCTCAAAGGCGATGTGGCAGCGGTCTCAGTAAAACCTGGACACCAGCACTCCGACATACAAAACCAATGACCAATCGTACAAGGACGAAATACGACCGAGTAGAGAACTCACCCCCACCACTACACACTGCGCAGTTGACCAATTACAGAGAGACGAACTACGACCGAACAGAGAACACACTGGTATTAGGCATAAAAGAAGAGAGGACACCAGTCACTGACACACTAACCTATGAGCCGCCAAGGAGGACACTTCGACCGCTGCCACATCGCCTTTGAGAATGTCTACCGCAGTTGTAGACGAAACGTCAGGTAGAAATACCACCGGACCACGGCCTACAAGCCCGGAAACCATTAAGACTGGGAAAAATGGGTTTATTTGTTCTTCTCCTGCAGGGTATTTTATAAACAAAGTTATAGTTAAATGATCCAAGAAAAGTACCTTTATTTTTCAAAATATGAAAAAATGCCATAAAGAAGAGTTGTTTAGAATGCCATTTTAGTTTCCTATCGCCTCTAAAGAAGTTTAACAAGTTACAAATCAAAGTGAAGTTTCAGTAAAAACCGTCCCCATATAGTCCACTCGTCAAATGCAAAATAGTTCTTCTAGCTAGAAAGAAATTTTGAACTGCATGTTTTTTGCTAAAGTTTTCACTTAATAGTTAAGAAATACGACTTTAACTTTTTTTCTCTCCTTCTAAAGGTAATCTATAAGTCTTCAGGGAATCACAAAACGTTATTTGAAAGTAGTTCGAAAATTATTAATTTTGTAGGACATATTACACAGTTCATTATCAATCTCAAAGCTAATAACCAACGGCTTATAAATCTTATTAAAATATACAAAAGCACTTAAAAAATAAATGAACAACAAAAAAGAGAAAAATAAACTTATGTAAGATTATGTCCACCCTCTCCTCCTTTTACCACGTAAGCAAGAGTAAAGTTTTCACAGAACTGCGCAGTATTTTACAAGCTTTTCTTATTAAATTTGCTTTCCTGTCTGTCCGAGACAAATCTGGCAATCGAATTTTCGACTATCTTCCCGATATCCAATCATGCTAAAATTTAGCACACTTTTGGTTCTGAAGACAATATAATATAGTATTATGGTAGATCCAATATGGCGGCCATAACAAAATGGCGTATTACCTTCTTCTTTACAACCCCCTCGGCATGGGTCCATTTCAATAAAAGCTTGGCATTAAAGTTTTTTTTTTATAGAATACTAGCGGCCCGTCCCGGCTACGCCCGGATGGTATAAAATTATGATTAACCGTACGAAAACAGTTTTTTTGGCAAAACACCGTCATAGTTCAGCCATTTTGTACAAAATATTTACAAATTATATACACAAACCTTCCTCGTTTATCGCTTTTTCAATTAGTGAAAACCGTTTCAAAATCCGTTGCGTGGTTTAGAAGAAGTAAGCGGAGAAACAGACAGAGACAGACAGCGACTTTGTTTTATACTATTTAGAGAAGATATTTTCCATTTAGATGGCCGTTGCACTATACCTATGTGGAATTTTGAGAAACAGCATTTTTTGACTCCTATAAAGATCGCCTGCCGGCGGCCTCCCTATTCAAGTTGCACCGTCTGCACTTATCTTGGACTGGGCCTGGCTGCAATCACAATAATGTACGACACACGATCACAATATCCCTGTGTAATTAATATCAGGATATGTGCAATAATAATTCCCTGTGCAGTCTATAATGTTGGTTTATCTGGTGCAAATTTACAGAACTGGCACACGCAAACACAACGCGTAAATGTATCTATGGCAAGAATTCATTTTTATAACATCGCATCCCTTAGATTGAGGGTGGTTCAAAGGTTCATAAATGCTGAGCAATCTGAGAAAACATATAAGAGTTATGGTTAATTCGAAAAACACCAGCAGAAAAACTATACGGGTCTTGCAGCTGTCCTCGAAATTCCGAAAGGCTTACATGAAGCAAATATCAAGAGAACGTTAGAAATAAATGATTTTGTGCTACTTTGCGTCCTACTCTATAGAAGTAACAATATTGCCAACCTAATGTTCAATAACTACAAGTAATTTTATAAATAATAATTAATAACAAATGACTTTTTCTATGCACAACGATATTTTTCCAAATGTTTCCAAATTAAAAATGTATCATTATAGCCATCCTTTAGAATTAATTGAATATTCCATTGATGTACTACATGGTATACTCACCTTGAAAAAAATATTCTGCAGGTAATGAGCATTTCAATAAATTGCATTGTTTTTATAAAAATGTCATTGATTTTTTTTATTGTAAAAATATGAAACAATTATTGCCTATTGGCTAAAACACTGTAAACATTAATTACTACATAGTATAGTTCATTAATATACTTTATAGATGTTATACTAAACTAGAATACCAGTTTGCGTGACATGTTGATGAGTAGATTGTAACGTAAAAATTCCTTTCTTAAAAACATGCAAAGAGGGAGGTCAACTCTTCACAACATTTAGTTTAAATGTTTTTAAAACAACCCAGCCCATAGAATAATTTTTTTATACAATCTTACTATCTAATGCGTCGTCCTGTATACAAAACGCGTGGTCTGCAGTTCTTGTGGACTCTCTACACGGAATCATTTCCTGTGGGATACAGGGATTTTGTCCAGACGATTGTTCAGATGACCGTTGGTCACTCGAAACCGCTATTGTCCTTGCGTGCCGCTTGGACAGTTAACGACAATGACGTCACTTACTATTGATGCTACCGAGATTGATGACCTTGAATCAGAAATGTAAATGTGATAAGAACGATGACTGAAGTTTTCTTCTTCTCAATAAATTGTTCATAAACATAAAATTTTCAAAGGATCATGTTTATTTGTTTACGAACCGAGATTTTAACGTGCATTAAAAAGTTAACCCATAAGAAATTTTACATTTTAGTGCCCAAATGGTGAAACATGATTGTTCTTACTATTTTCTGTCTGTCACAGTATTCTAACTTTTAAACTATATAAGTGGTACCACAATGAAATTGGCATATACCAAGTTGAGTGCCGGAACCCATGGACAAATGCTATTTTTTTTATTTGACTTATATTTAGGGGGCTCTCGTACATCGAAAACGGGGTAAAAAAATTTAAAGTTTTGAATACCTATAGTCTTGGAGTGTCTATGAATATATCTCATCAAATAGAATAAGAAAAAAAATTTTGTTTCTCTTTTTTAATCCAAAATGGCGGACTTGCAGGACTTAAAAAAAGGTCGCATTTGTAAACTATTTGATCTAGGAATATGAAATTTGCTATAGATATGCACCCTGCAGTCTTCAATTACAACTAACGACAAATAAGTTTAATTAAAATCGGTTCAGTGGTTTCTGAGGTAACCGCCTCAGAAACTCGTGAGATATAATATCTGAAAGTACGGAGCTGTTTACAAAGTTAACAGAATTGGTACTTGTTTTCTATAGTCATGAATGATCTTTACAATTCCATAAAGAATGAGACGCAGCATAAATAATATAGAAAAGTGCGTTTTCAACGGAAATATTAAAATAGTGGAAAAAACGAATAAACATTTCTAGTGATATTGGTAAAAATCAATCTCTCAAATGCATTGTAAGCCTATATATAGTGACTGACAGTGGCTGACAGGCAAACACGCGAGCCAATATGGGCCAATAGAATTGCAAATGTGATCTCCTGCTCAATGTTACTGTCAGTTCGAAGCAATCGGCTGTTAAATTGTTCTGCCGATGGATCAATGACTGGCTACTATTTGTTGACAGAAACACGCTATGAATAAATCGAAAAGGTTGTTTTTTCAACGTCCCTCACTCCCGTCGAAAAGGGAGGAGGTTAAATCGAAGTTTGCAATTTTTGGCGTTATATATCTATACGTTCCGTATTACCATATATACAAAGTACATCATAAACTCACAATATCAATGGAGCAGAAGTAGACTGCAGGTTACAAGTAAGGCGATTCTGCTGGCATCTATTTGTAAAAAAATAAAAATGTTATGGTTTGTTTCCGAAATAAATTAGCCATTCCTTGTCTGTTGTGTATAATGTACCTATAGATAGAGTTGCAACGAATAGTACCTATTATTAGGCGCCATGGTGCCTAATAATATAATATATAAGTAGATAATAATTGGCAAACCGAATATCCGAATATCATGTCGAATAACTGAATATCAAGACTCGGTTTTGGCGCCAAAACATTGTGACACGTAGGTATATCGCAGTGAGTAGTGACAAGTTCTGCCGTTCTGGTTTATTTTAAAGTTGATAATAAAAATAATATAATAAAATCTAGAACTCTAGAAGCTAATAAACTATACAGTCTAGAAGTTAGAGGCGGAAAAATCTGAATTTACGTATAATTTTTTCAAGTTCGAATTAATTTATCGCTCCTCTATTGAGGATATAACTATAACTATCGACCAGAAAATCTCTCTACAACTACTTTTTCATATAAATAAATAATTTTAATTAAAACTATTTGGTATTTAGTGGTTGAAAGCAGGGCCGTAGCTAGGGGGGGGGGCATTAAGGAGGAATGCCCTACCTTAAAACATCCAGTGCCCTATACTTTAAGAAATTATAAACAAGCCGCAAAGACTGTCACGACAGAATGACAGACTTGATCTATTTGGCATTTGGAAAAACAAGATTAAATTCGTTGGACTAAATGAAGTTCGTCGGAAATTTGATAACATGGCAAGTTCTGCATTTTTTTTTTTTTTTGAATAAATTGTCATTTACCGTTTTCTTGCTTTTGTAATTTGATATCACCAGATGAGGTGGGCAATCCAATTAAAAAATTGTAGTTTTTTGCTTCAGCCCTACTTTAAACTTTCAGTGCCTTATATCTTGAATTCAGCTCTAGCTACGGTCCTGGTTGAAAGGCGATAGAAAAACGCTCGTCTATATAAAGAGCCTAATTACAGACGATCCCTCTGAACTATACTGCAGCTCTTTCGAGGATAACCGCACTAAAAATATAATTTCATTCTAAAAATATTCATTAATCACGGGAAAAAATAATATTTAATGAGGACTATATACGTACATAAAGTCCTTAAAAATAAAATGTATAGATTTTGCCATTAATTGGCGTCAAACTAATTAGAATTAAGTTGTTTTATGGACTGATTAAAACAGATATACAGTAGCATTAATGAAACGATGTCGAGGTTTCTTTTTAGACATTAAGTTTCTGTAGAGCTACCTGTTGAAGTGTTCGGTTTCATACCTACCCAGAATACCTGACTTGTACGTGTAATTACACATTGCAAAACAATAATAATGTATTTGTAATTGCAAACCACTTTTAGCGAAGGCCTTCACTTCATGACTTAGCAATCACAAGCCTATTTTTATGTGCGTATTCCGTTCTAGAAAATTATCATTATTATATTTATGTACGACCCGAACAGTTCCGTTAGGCGAGAGAATACAGATTCATGGAAATAATGTTTTATATAAGAGGCCACGATCTGAGTTGCTTTCTTCGATATTTATTTTCAATAACCTTGAAAAGATCAGTTTCTTTGATTTGGTTGTGCGCGATACATCGTGAGAAGATTAGGCCAGGACGATTTTGCGAAGTAAAGCAAAATTCAGTGCAACCTGTATTTGAGGTCCGTTCTAAGAATGTTTTGTTGTTTTTTTTTTCTTTTTTTTTGAGACTCCTGCGATATTTAACTCGAGACCTTAAACGTATCTATGCGTTGGCCATCATGAGTGAAGTATCTATAATACAAATAAAGATCACTTTTCGTGTCTGCATGATCACGATTTACTTGAAAATCGCCTAACCGATTTCAGTTTGGTTTTCACGGTTGTATATAAGTATATATAGAGCATTATAATCTCGGGAGAGATTTAGGCTGTATACTTATAATTACGGTAAGTCATGTGGTACAAAAAGATACTAGCGACATTAGAAAGTATTTATTATAAGCCCTTTAGCTTAATATTCAGCTGTATTCAATTTAATGGGTCATGGATAGCGTTGGGCTTAACAGCTAGTTCTGCAAGATATATAGGAGATAATTAATTTATTTTCGTCGAAATAGTATTTATTTCATCTTTCTTACGACCGCCGCGCCATTTCAGTTTGTGCCAACTGTATACAGAGTAATAATTTATTTGTTTCTAACACATCTTCCAGTGCAATGGCCGTGTAAGATCGTGCTTGTTTTACCATAGTTGTGCATTAATTTTTATAGGTTAAGTGGCCATTATTATTTGCAATAACAATAATAATTTCAGAAAATAGAAATAGTATGTTTAATGTTAATGCAAAAAGGTATGATGCTTAGAATTCCACACGTGTGTATTTAATAAGGAAAAAACAAGTGCCAGTCGCGACTAAGTATTATATAGAAATTGTTTGTACGCATTTAAAGAATAAATACATAGGTAATCTATGTATAAACATAGTATAAAATGAAGTCTCGGTATAGGTGTCTGTCTGTCTGTACCAGCTAATCTCTAGAACTACCGAACAGCGGATACCATATTTGAATGCGGTTTTTACAATTTGATAGCTTAGGTATTTCTTAAGGAAGGTTTTGGTCTATAATTACTGTTCGGCTCGATTTGGCCCGGGTGCAAATATACAGGATTAATTCAAAGTTTCATTGAATTCAAGTTTATGTCAAAAGCATATAAATGTAATATTATACCTACTTAATAATATATATTAATTTATTAATTTAAGTCACGAGCAGTTAATTATAAATGTTAGCGAACAGTCGAAGCGAGTGAGTAAAGTATTAATTAATTGTCAATTCGAACAAAGCTGATGAGTTAATTAATAATAAATTCTATAACGAAGAATTGAATACACCCAGGCGAAGCCGGACGGGGTACCTATATTTGACGCTATATTGTTCCGACTTCAGTTTGAATGCAGGTAGGGAAGGTGATTGTTAAAACTAGGGAACATTTTTCTTATCCTGTTTAGAAGTCGATTCAATTATGTAATATTCTTTGGACACAAAGAACAAGTTTTTAACTAAAAGTATTATTCTTTATTGGACAAGTGTCTAATTACTGCTTACAATTTCAGTATTACAAAATGGTATGAATCTCTTTATATAATTACATAATAAGTACATGACATTGTTACTTAATAACTATAACAAAACAATGTACATTACAGATTAAAAATTCACAGATTTCGCAATCCGCAATGTCCTCGATGGTTGCAAAACCATCGAGGACATTGGAAATGATAACAGCATATATGAAACTTAATTAATTGTTTATTATACACACAATATTTATCAATGCACTGTTTAGTTTTGTCAGGAATAACCCTATTATTCTTCTGTTATATACGCGTTCACTTTTGCTTGATTACTTAACTTTTAAATGGATTTTTCTACAGTATTTATTAACATTTGCTCAAAAATAACACCGCAAATCGTCGCAAATACCTCTCAATTAACTAGACATGATATAAAACACATTTCGAAAAAATTGCACTTGTTCAATTTTGCATGATTGCTCCTCACTTGATCGCGACACCGTTGTCTTTTGGCCTTGAACGAAAACTCGTAACTCTGCCCCCATATACGAACATAAACATTTCCAATGTTAAAAAACCTTTTTTATATTCTTCAAATTAACATACTGCGCAATGCGCATACCTACATCATACAAATTTGTGATATTTCAGAGTGATTTCGGAACAGGGTGTATTTATAATATATATCTATGAATATAGTTTATGTTCATTGTCCAATCTGTGCATATTGGTTAGTGTTCCTAATCAGTAATAATCAGTGGTAATGAACTGCCACCTAACAGAGTCGTCGGTCAGTCACGATGGAACGCGTCTCTGTTAACCACTGGAATGTTGACAGATATCCCAAAACAAATCTTCAGACGAATTATTATTGTATACCGAACCGAATTCACTCTGTTACATTTCAGTGTGCTCGATAAGCTCTGACCGAGGTACAGGTAACTCACTTTAACTTTAACGAAACTAAAAAAGATTTATCAAATGATCCAATCATGCCATATTAGGGAATTTTATTACTAGTTCTAGGAATATTTTTAGTGGACAGGGAAAAAGGAATTTAGTGGATTTGTCATACCTATATAAAGCATATACACTATTGGCGTCGGTCGGATGACGGGGCCTATAGGGGTCGGACCAACATTTCTCGACGTTTCATACCCTCCTGAACAATTTACCACCATTTTTGAAAATGTTTATGTACATAATATGTATGTACCAATATCACCCCTCGCGTCATATACATAATTGTAATAGCTGTACGAACTACTATTTTTTATTAATATCTGGCAACACTGGATCGATCTGAAGCCGATTTGACATTGACAATGTTAGGTAAACTTCTGTTTCGGTTGTCGACAAATGTTTGGTGTCCCTTTTTAATATCAGTTATGTTTTAAAAATTGTAAATAAATTCTATTTTGTTCCTAAGCCCGTTTAAGTACCTATAACCTATAAGATTACAACAGGAAAATTTCAATTGTTGGAATCTTCCTGCACATAAGACCCTGCCTGGCTGCCTATGAAATTCAAAACTGATGAAAAAAAATTTTTACTGAGGAATACATGTATTTTGCATATTTTTTTTGTACGACTTTGCGTTCTAAACCTGATGGTTTTGTAAATGGGATCAATAAATGAGTTTTTGAAATTTTCTCATATTTTTTTTTTATTGTAAAGAGGAAGAGTGGAAATTCACATTCAGTATCAAAAAAGTAGAAAAAAACATCATGAAGCAACAATTATGTGGCTCAAATGTTGACCACCAATTTCTCTACAGTGTACCAGTTTCTGCCAAAAGTTCGTCATGACTCTCTTCAATGTTTGGCGTGGGATCTCACGAATTTCTCGCCGAATGTTGTCTTTTACAGTTGAATCAAATTTCTTTTTTTGTCGAGATAAACTCTTCCCTTGAGATATCCCCACAGATAAAAATCACAAAGGGATAAGTCGGGTGAACGTGTCGGTCATCCGATATGTCACTTCGGAGCGAGATCAGCTTACCGGGGAAAAATCTTCTGAGTTGGGCCATAGTGGTCAACATTTGAGAGACATAATTTTCGCTTCATGATGTTTTCTTTACTTTTTTGATACTCCTCTTTACAATAAAATAAAATTATGAAAAAATTTCAAAAACTCATTTATTTATCGCATTTACAAAACCGTCAGGTTTCACTGGCGAACCCTGTTCCTATATATAAAAACTGTAATTATATAATCATAATGTGCCTATAAGGTCATTGACAAACCAGATTTTCTGACAACGCATTATACAACCCAGTAGTGTCTATAAGAAACAGTAAAACAATCTCACTAAATAGTTTTTAATTTTCCTTGCATTTGAAATCTTAAAGTGGTTTTTTACTTACGAAGTTTATTTTTCAAGAAATTATAGAAGTGCGCGTCTTAACTTTTCAACGAATTGCGTTAATGAGTTCAGACATAATCTAGGTAAAGTCTTATCTTTTGAAGATAAATTTATTTTTGGAAATTCGGGCCAGAGGCACGATCTACTCAAAAATTTTAGATAGTAAGGGGGGTCATGTTGCACATAATTTTAAAAGTATTTCATTCTCTACACACTCGTTTAAATTGAAAATCCGAGTATCCGTTTGTAAATTGAGGTGTATTTTTGTATTCGACAGGTCGACATGTTAAATCGAATCTACTGTAGGTGATGAAGAGCTGGCGTTCGGTAGAGACGACGAGACAGTGTCGCGAGGCAAACGGGGCCATGGCAAGGCTCACGGCTGATACGATGGCGCCTGTATTAGATAGCGCCGTAGCGCCACCTCGCTATGTCGTCTACGCTTAAAACTCGCTTGGATTAGAAGACAAAAGGCTTCAGTTCTGGTTGCCACATAAATACTTCAAAATAACGATGATCCACTGATATTGAACTAGCAAGGTAAGACATAGAATGATAGAACATTACATAATAAAATGGAAGCTGGAAACTGCACTTATTGGTCGCAAATTATAGATATACATTTTACAATATATATCTAAGGCTTAACTCATACGTACCACAATACAACGACATTCTGTGGTTACGCTGTCGCAGACACTGTCGGAGCAATGGACCACTTTTCAACCACATTTTAGTTGGCGTGCAGGCGCACGTGTGAGTAGATCGCTTTGTCGACAATACACACCGACTTGCAAAGCAGATAGTCAGTCTGCGTTGACACAACACAGACTGCCGGCCTGTTGATGGTGTGTCGCTGGAGAATCGCACGTGTGAGTTGTGTTGGCCTGCCGACTGCGACAATTTTGTGGATGATACCGTCAACACATTGCGACTGTCGTCGCATTGTCGGGCAATGTGTCGGACGTGTGAGTGCTGCGACCCAGTTTCCATACTTTTAGGTTACATTTTAGCTACTCTCCACAGACGACGACTTTATTGTGGTTCTGATGTCGTCGGAAAGTGGTACGTGTGAGTTAAGCCTAAGAAGCAAAACTGCAGGTCATTTTGGAATTTTTGCTATTTGTAGGGTTCTGACTTCTGTTCCAAAATGACATTAAGACTCAATCTGTCTAATCTGTCACAGACCTGTAACTTATCTAAACGTTTAGTCGTAGAAAGTTTTTGCCATGCAATAGAGTGATGTGCTCCGCAGATATCCGGAGGTTGTTTTATCAAAAATAAATAAATTTTGCATCCTCTGCGGCCAATACAGTAAAAATTTAAAAAAAGTAGCATGAGCATATCGTTGGAAAGTTTGAAGTGAACTAAGTTTCATATTTCACTATTTTTCACTTATAATTAATTGAACTTGGCTCTATTACATTTCACAACTTTTTACTGCTACGCGATCGCGAGGCCTTAGTTTTATAGAAGAATTGTTTTTGGTGGGATTATTTTTAACATAATCCTTGGTGAAATTTTTTTATAAATAGGTACAACTGTCACTGTCGCAAATTTTGACTTCCGTACTTTAATTTTTCAACGACAGGCGGCGCTATGCTCGCCATTCCCGGTGCCTGTGTATCTGCCTATATTATACATAAGCTATGTTCCAACCTCCATAAATGGATCGTTTTGAAAGTTGAAACTGTTTTTATATGGTTTTGTACGCATGCGTCAACCTTGCACGGTTCTGTGACGGTACAAACGTAGACATTGGTTGGAACGCTTTGTGACCATTAAGTGCATCAAATCATGGCCTCCATGACCATGCATATGATCAAAATATATCAATTGTCAAATGTAAATTCCTAATTTCAGGCTTTTTTTGTAGTTAAAAACATTTTTAGAATTACACGAATATAAATATAATTAAATTTTATTAACTAAGAATTCAAATATAAATATTTAAATTAATAATTTTGCAAAAACAAACAAAAACAAAACAAATCTCAAATGAAGAATAAAGAGATATTTGATTAGAGACGAGACAAAACAAAAATAAAACAAATTACAAATGAATAAACAACTGTGTCAAGTTGGTATTGAACAGAGACAAACTTAACAAAGTGCTTAATGCGCATGTCAGTTTTACAGTTTCATTTTGGTTTCATGTCTAGAGCACGTACCGAAATGGTCGTTCGGAAACCGTTCACAAACTATCACAAATTCGGTTGGAACGCTTTAAGAATCGTCCACAAACGATCACAAGTTCGGTTGGAACGCGTTCTATCCACTGCGCATGAGCGTGACGGTAATATTACGGTATTCAGAATGGCTGGAACAAAGCTTATGTATAACCAAATACACTAGAAATATTAAATTGTAAAATTTCCTAAAGAGTAGGTAATGCTATCGGGGTCAAAATGTGCGAATATAAATAAAATGTAAATCATTCTCATCACCCTAAATTCAGAGATTTTATCCGAATTTTAACAATACTTATTTGTGGGTATTAATAAGTAAATAAATATATTTACATATTATTGATACAGTCCAATGAATTGATTCGAACGGACAAGACAATATTAGTTCATATTTATACAGTGTGTATTTTCTAACAATAGTATTAAATCATTATCATATCCCTATATTAGCTTGTAATAACTATTAATGATATACAGGGGGCCTGTTCAAATACATTAGAGTTAGATATTAACCCTGCCACATGGCTGGTAATGAATTTGCATGTCTATTTTATTACATTATTTTATGTACACCCCCAGCATTTTTATAATACCTTGTTTGATCATTGATGTCACTTAAAATATGACTTTCATAAATAATAACGATGATGATAATAATGCAGATGTTTATATACTTTACAAGTCTTTTTATAAGTATATAGAAATATTGACAGTTTCTCAATTAGAAATTTTTGGAACAAGGTTATATACCTACTTAAGGGAAAATTAACTTTTACTGTCAGGAATTCGTTTTTTTAAAGTAAGACTTTTGTAGCCTCGTTTTTTTTCCTTAGATTACGCATGTCGATCGTCACATCACGTCACGTCCAACACCGATCCCATATATATCCTATAGAACTAGATATAACATATATAAACAGCCACTCATCAAACGGCTATAAATAGCTCAGTGGTATAACGCTTGCTCCGTATACGCAGAAAGTCGATGGTTCCGGATTCGATTCCCGTCGGCACCATTACTGTTTTTGTTATTTTTACAAGTAGCTAATCCATTTTCCATGTGATATTTATTTATATATTTTTTCATTTTGTTTTTCATAGGTATATCGTCTTTATTTTTTTTTTATCATACAATCAAGCGTGGCGGGGTGTGCATTTTCCACGGAAACAAAATTATATACTTTCAGCGATTTCGGGTTAAAAGCGTTTAGGGTCATGGCAAAAAAAAATCACTTGTACCGTTGTTTCATAAAACCGCACCCTAGTTTTTCTTCTAGATATAACCTTTTCTTTAAACGACCCATCGGGACACTGTGAATTCTGCTATCAAAACGGGGCTATGTTTTCTAACAAGGGGTGGTCAATGGTGCGTTTCAACTGGCGACGAACAACTAAATGACCGTACTCATAGGACCACCACTTGATAGAAAACATAAACCCATCCGACCCGAAACTCGTTTGTGCGCAGAAATGACGCTATACTATCTTCTCTATAAATGATACTTCTACTATATTAAATTTACTTTAAATCACTATACAAACACCCTCTATATAACCAACCCTGTTTAATACAAGGTATTATAAAATTAGCATCCCTTATAACGGATCCAAGGGATGTTAATAAAAGGGTAAACAGGCGACGCGGCGTACCAATAGTTACATCATAAATGCAACATACGCCGAGTAATACCGACGGCAACTGCAGATAGCTCTGTTGATCACCTTATGTTATTTGGTAGGTACCATGCTTTTGCATGAACCTGCAGCTCTTTACGTATGCAATAATCGAGTGTGCCTACTGTATTACGTTACACATTCGATATAATATCGTGAATAGTTACGAGACCATAATGTATTCATAAAAAATATGCATAAAACATTATAATGATAGAATACCTCTTTGTAATCGATCAGGGCTGTAGTAAAGGAAAAATAGAGATTAGAGATATTTGTCATGCCCAAAATTCACATATTAATTGATGAGGAAGTGAACGTTGGAAAATGTAGTTCCGCAAGCACAGTTAATACGAAACGTCGCTTATTAATAATAGCTGTATTGGCGTATCTACTTTTTCCAACGTCCACTTCAAAAATGTATGGTTTGAAAAGTCTGGATTTTAGGAATATTTTTTCCGTATATTTTAAATCGAATTTGGAATATGTTTTCTATAGGTATATTGGGTTGGGCAATTTGATTATCTTGTAGACATTTTTTTGGTGTTATTTATTCAAGACCTTATTTTTGTGAAAATGTTGAGGGAGGCATATTAAAGTGTCTTGAGTAAGGAATTTTGCTAGATAGCGGTATGGGAGGGATGCAGACCGCCCCCAACATGTAACAAAAAAAAATTGTCACAATTATTATTGCTTCAATTGGCTGAAATTGTTTGTATATAGCTTGTCGGTGACTCAATAATGCCATTATAATATTTGCAGATCGATTGGTCAGTGTTAAAGGGGTGGCAGATCACCCTAAACGTGTCATGTACCCGACGAAATTTATATTATTAGATCAAGGTTCAAATTTTAATATGTTGTTCCGGCGACTGTTTTAAGCATATATTTCAATTTGCAGAACAAAATATCGGTATTAACCCCCTCTCTTAGAGAGAAACTTGCTCGCCTATGTGTTTATATCGTTCTGCAAGGGGGTTAATACCGACATTTTGTTCTGAAAATTGAAATATATGCTTAATACAGTCGCCGGAACAACATATTAAAATTTGAACCTTGAACTAATAATATAAATTTCGTTTAGGCTGATCTGCCACCCCTTTAATATTGACCAATCGATCTGCAAATATTATAATGGCATTATTGGATCACCGACAATCTATATCTACAAACAATTTCAGCCTTGAAGCAATAATAATTGTGACCATTTTTTTTGTTGTATGTTGGGGTCGGTCTGCATCCCTCCCATACCGCTATTTAGCAAAATCCCTTATTCAGAACACTTTAATATGCCTCCCTCAACATCTTCACAAAAATAAGGCCTTGAATAAATAACACCAAAAAAATGTCACTAGCTCTCGGTCTATTGACTTGGATACGGTTATTCGAATTTCAGTAGAATTTTCCATATTTAGATAAAAATACACGGTGGACTGTCGAGCATACCTATTTACATTTCAATCGGACTTCTGGTTTAGCTAGAAATGAGGTTAACTTTTCTATTTTAGAATCCATTTGAATACGGCTTAGTAACTCGAGATTCGATGAAAGTAAAAGTATTTAAGCTGTCATAATTAAAATTCTGCACATCAAAATCCTTGCAAATATACAGGAGATTTTATTTAAATTAAAAAAATAGGTAAAAAACTTTTAAGTTAAACTTTATTTTAAATCATCAGCTGTGCCAAAAACTAGAAAATAATTAAGACACAAACCAAGAGGCACTTTGTGTCGCTGCGTCAGCGGAATAAGTAATAATCTGGGACTTTTAACAGACTAAAATAAAAACGTGGGGCGCATTTGAAATATTTCTGTTGGTGGTCTTGGAAACACATTTTTCTATACAAGCCGTTCTTATTTAAGTATAATTATACAGTCGTTATACAGATTTTTATGCGCCCCACGTTTTTATTTTAGTCTGTTAAAAGTCGCAGATTATTACTTATTCCTCTGACGCAGCGACACAAAGTGCCCCTTGGTTTGTGTCCTAATTATTTTCAAGTTTTTGGTACAGCTGATGATTTAAAATAAAACCGTTTAACTTAAAAGTTTTTTTATCTATTTTTATTTTCTAGTTTTTATTTTTATTTTCTAGTTTTTAAGAATTCCACTGTCCACCGCCTGATTCCATCTACAGAGCCTCGTTACCAAGTTGAAATTATCATAATGTTGTATTGTCACGGGAACTCATTGTGTGTGCAAAGTTTCATAAGAATCGGTTAAGTAGAAGTAGTTGAAAAAGCTGTCGCAAGATTTGGAACAAAGATAGTAACAAACAAGCAAACAAATATACGGGGTCAAGCTAAATAAAACCGTTTAAAAAGTTGGTGGGCCATCAAATGTATGTACAGAGACAATGAAATAATTATGTCGGATTTATCGTACATTTTAATCACGCTGTTATGTTAATTCACTGTTGTTTATATGGTTACTTCGTATATTTTGTGTGTAAAAATTTATCTGCGATAACCAAAACAGCGTGTTAAATGTGTAATATAAACCCGACATTAATGTTGTAATGTTTTAAATGAGGCCCTGCAGATTTAATTGTTAAGTATGTAATAAAATCGCGTGAGCCCTCTTGTCCGCATATCGATGACGTTTTCAATCATCCGTGTACTCTGCTTCCGTAATTATATAAGCTAACACAAAACGATACTTCATAAGTATAGTCAAATTTAGTAGGTAAGATATTTTGTGATGTTGATTTAAAAAAAATAATGTTATAGATTAGAATGCAGCGTTTCCTGAACTTTTTCGCCTACGGACCCCTTTGAGATTAGCAAAATTTTCGCGGATCCCCAAAAGTAATTTATTTATTTTATTTTTTTGAAGTGAAACTTCTTTACGCACGGTAGAGTGCATTGGATTAATTTGACAAAAAACTGTAACGTTTCTTGTACCTATACCTACCTAAATGTCAATTTATAACATTTAATAAGATTGGTTTTGTTGAAACAAGCCGTTGCTAGCCGCAAAACAGCCGCGTTTCAGCTGCCCGTGTAGAATTGGCTTATAGATGTAGATATTGCGTAAATTTTACTTCTGTAGTGTACGTAGTGTAAAAAACCGGTCAAGTGTAAATCGGACGTGGGAATTTAAAAACTTAAGATTGTCGTTTAGGTTTTTCTGCAAACTATGAGTGAGTCTGTGAGACCCTGTTTTCCCTATTTTTTTTTAAATTTTAGACTCAGAAGTTTCGGAGAAAAGAAGGGGAATGCTCGATTTTCGTATATTTTCTTTAATATTTTTAGACTGCTTACTTATGCATTTTAAAATTATAAAAAAAATATTTTTGTACTTCTCATGATGAACCCTTTCATTTGATACGTCAAATGATGCACTTAGAAAAAAAAATTTTTAATGTTCTAATTTGGCCCCCAAAATTAACTCCCAAAATCAGAATAGGATTTTCGTTTTGGTTTTCCTGTCAACTATAAGTGAGGATCTATATTCCCTATTTTTTTCAAAACTTTAGGCTCAGTATAAGTTTCGGAGACAAGGGAGCGGACGGAAATGTTCGATTTTCGTATAAGTACTTATATTTTCCTTAATATCTTTTAAACTATGCATTTTAAAACTATAAAAAAAAATATATTTGTATTCCTCATAATGAGCCTTTTTATTTGATACGCCAAATGATGCACTTGAAAAAAAATTTTTTTTAGTTTTCTAATTTGCCCCTCAAAATTATCCCCTGAAATCAGAATTCTTTTATTTACGCTATAGGTATACATCCGTGATCGGGTCACCTAACTCTATATATATGCGCCAACTTTCAACTTTTTTCTTCTAGTAGATTCGGAGAAAATAGCTGTGACAGACGAACAGACAGACACGAGAATGATCCTATATAAAGCATAAGGGTTCCGTTTTTTCATCGGATGTACGGAACCCTAAAAACAGCCGGCCGAACTGTATAGCTTTGCCCACTTATACAAACGGGAGTTCCTGATCACTGTTTGTCTATGTAGAATTTGCGTAGGTAAGTAAGTTTCACTTCTGTATAGTATCATAGTATGTAGTGTAAATTATATGATCCATTTTATAATATTCCAGAGATGGTATTGGACCCTCTCGGATATAAGTACTCAAACCCTAGTTTAGAAAACGCTGGATTAGATTATAAATTATAGACGCTCGACAACTGAGGTCATTAGCGTCTGAAATAAATCAAAATCAAAAACCCTAAACGATAATTTATAAAATATTTTAATTTTAGGATTTAAAGACTTAAAGGACTTTTATTGACTTTTTGAACCCTTGTTACAAACATTTTCTGTTTCTTAAAACTCTACAAATTCTATACAAGTGACATCGAGGATCGTGTACCAACTTGTATAATATGTAAATATAAAGTGGACCAAATGTCGTATTTTTTAAGCACCCTTCTCCTCTGTTGACGTCCGTCATCCGTCGTCGATGCTCTCTTTTTTAACACATCACACATGACGTATAAAACTCAACCCATGTCGAAGTGGAGGCAATTTTAAATTCGCTACATATGCGTGTCAATTGAATATTTCTATACTTGCAGCACGTAGAGTACCTACCTATGCATATTTTAATTTTGATGTCGTTATTTAAAAATTATAAGCATTTAGATTGATTTATTTATAGTCATACAATTTAGACATAAATCATATATAATATATTATGTCGCAACCATCTGGTGTAACTAATAAATATCTAAACAGTGAACTTATAGACTGGAGAATACGTTTTCATAATTTTTGTCTGTCTTTCGATTTGTTTGTACCCGCTTCATTTGAAAACGGGTAAACCGATTTTCATGAAACTCGGTAGAGGTACTCAAACTTGTTATAAGTACAATCCAGCTGCGGTCGGGTCAAGATAAGGTTCCCACTGCAGCCGATATTAAGACTGTTGGAACGCTCCGAGATTACACACAAAATAAGGCTTCGGCTCCCAAGTGATTATTGACTTATTAGTCAACATTTTGCCAAAATTATTTTTCTATAAGGAAGATAAAAGACCAATCTTGGTTTCTAGCGGAGTACTTTTTTAATTTATGTATGATTTACTAGAAAAAAATTGACAATAATTGCGCGAAAAATGCTAATTTTTGAAGTCACGCTACAACCTTATTAATACTTATTTGACAAAACTGTTTCATCAGAAACCGAAAATGAACCTTCCTTTTTCGGAAAAGTTCAAAAAAAATTCGAATATTTCCAAAAAATTGGTGTAATCTATTGGGAGCGGTACCCTTGCAATGGTTTCTTTTTGCATCGTGAGGTGATGCCAACTGGTGACAGTAAATTCGAACTGCTATTTAACGCCGCCTGCGAACGCAAAATTACGATAAACGTCTTTGTATATAGTAGAGGAAAGTGGTCAAAAATTGAATAATATATTTACTCGTATATATTCAGATTTTATATTCAGTTCACGAATTTTTTAAATGAAAACATTTTTGTACTTGAAAAAAGGGTGAATCACGTGTTAGGCACGCACATTCTAGGGTTACGTTGTGTTCGTACGACGATAATGTTTATAAAAATATTCTCACAAAAAGTTGAAACATCTTTAAAATCAAGATTTGCTTGTGTTAAAAAATCCTACCTCAGGACGTTCGCGCAAGTGAAGCTGCGAGAAAAAACTAGTCACAGTAATAATTCCACAGTCGCACTATTATAGTTCATTTCTACACCACATTGGTGAATATTTTGAGGCGACCACAAAGTTTTACAAACATTGGCCCACTTTGATATGTGATGATAATGAGCCATTTTCCTGAGGGTAGTTCCTTCAGTTATCCAGGAGAGGCAGCACTTGTGGTAGGTACAAACATTATTTATTCCCCATTAGTGTCGTGTCATTTTAGTGGTATAACTTAATTATTAAATTATTATTATTATTAAATTAATTTAAATAATTAAGTTATACCACTAAAATGACACGACATTAATGGGAAATAAATAATGCTTGTACCTACCACAAGTGCTGCATCTCGTGGATAATTGAAGGAACTACTGTCAGGAAAATGTTTCCCGTCTGTTACAGACGCGAAACATTTGATGTTTGGCAAATAGCAAACATTTGCCAATTTTTTTCAGATTTACACTACATCTTGTCACATGTGTAACGCCGCCTTTACACCAGCGCAATTATGTATCGATCCTTTAGTAAAAGAGGTTCGCTCTGTGGTCGCTCCATAATATTTCAGATCGAAATCGAATCCATTATAACCATAGATTCGAGGCATGTTCTGTTTATTTAAATAATTCACCGTGAACAATCCGATCCATTTATCATGGTAGGGGATCCTATTATTACAATAATGTGGTGCCGCCACTGTAATCATCGCCAGATGATGTGTGTTTTATTAATTATTATTAATGAACTGTTCCAATACCTATATGCGGAGAAATAATCTACCTACATGACTACTGAAGCCAAAGCGAATATGTGTACCAAACAGGGTGTTCGCTCGTAAAAAGGGCACCCTATATTTCTTTTCACTGTTAGAAATAGATATATACTCGTAGTATATAGATTTTTTTATCCTGCAAATTATTGAGAACTACCTTTTGCCTGTGGGTATATGCTCATGTATATGTTGCTTTAGCTCCCAGATATGCTGGTTTTTCACGAAAACCCTACCTTAAAACCCGAACTTAACCGTATATAAAGTACTCCATTCTTTAAGTTTGGTTACTAGTTACCCGACTGCCCCAGAAGGAGGGTAATGTTTTTCGAGTGTATGTATGTATCTATGTATGTATATTTCTTTATCACGCTCTGTAGCCTAAACGGCTTGATGGATTTTGAAAAATGAGCTGTCATTAGATTCGTCTGAATCCCGAGAGTGACATAGGGTATATGACGTCACGGAAAATTCAATATGGCGGACGCTAGACGGCATTTTATCAGAATGCAAAAGTAATTTTCCTTCTAAATACATTGATATAGGTATCAAAATCAAAACAAAAGAAAGGTTTCGTTCACATTTCAAATAGGGTACATGACGTCACGGAAAATTCAATATGGCGGGCGCTAAACGCCTTTTGTCAGTACGCAAAAAATCGGTAAAACCTTGTGTGTGGGATATCAAATTAAAAGGCTTGATGAGTAAATTCAACTAAAAAAAAGGAAATAAAAAATTTATTAAAAAAACAAAAAACCCGACTGCGTAAAAATCGAACTTAAAAGATGGAAACAAGATCAAATGATAACATGCAGTCGGAGTAGTAACAAATTCAACAGAAATACCTGATGTTACTACTATGCCTCCGACCGCATGTTATCATTAATTGATCTTGTTTCCATCTTTTAAGTTCGATTTTTACGCAGTCGGGTTTTTTGTTTTTTTTATAAATTTTTTTTAATAGTACATGTTTCATCAGAATCGGTTCGGCGTTCGACCATTTTGTAATGATACGAGTACGAACAAATAAACCTACAAGAAATCAGGAAAATTATTCTCTTGTCTATAGTTAGCTGAAACCTCCCAAAAACAAAATTACAAAAGAGCTACTGTTACATTTGTAAAATTAATAAATATAGTATATGAAGAGATAATATGTAGGTATGTTTAAAAAAAAAACTACATAACTTAGAATATTAAATTTATTATGAGTACTCAGATACCTCGTTGTAAAACAATTTGCATGTCGCAGGCATTTGGTGAAACTGATCATTTCATGAAATGTCTACACAATTCACATAACACTGGCAGATGTGTAACTCAAATCAATTTCATCAAAAAGCCAACATTTCTATAAGGAATGAATGAATTGTAAATTATAGACGCTCGACAACGGAGGTCATTAGCGTCTAACATTTCTTTAAGACAGTTAATCTGTTTGTTAAGACTTACAGACAGTTGAACACAATATACAGGACAAAAATCCCAAACGAAAATTCATCTGTCGTAATAAATTATGGATAAAACCTATTTTGTTATGAACTGGATCACTGTTTACTGTATTACATTCAATTCAATATTTCAGTTCAATATTTATTTGTAAATAATAAGTAAATAAACTATAATTTACAAAACGTTATAAGAAGTAAGTGTGCATATAAAACTTTAATTAAAATTTGTCACAACGTAAACAATTCATTAACCGAATAAAAGTTTTTATTAATAAGAATTTTTTTTAAGTTAGTCCTAAATTTAGTATATGTTTTTATTTCCTTCAATTCGGGTGGTAAACAGTTAAAAAATGTTGGACCCCAGATTGAAGGAGATTTAGCAATTAATTCAAGTCGGTGTTTATTTATATACCTAATATATGCCATATGGTCTTCGCGTGTCAAATGTCGTTCATGTTGTTATTGAAATATAATTTTTCATATTTATTGACGAATAAAATTGTTTCTAGAATATATAATATATCTGCAGGTACTGTTAATATGTATTCTTTCCTATACATGATTCCGTTTTACTTATTTGAAATATGGCTCGAATTATTCTCTTTTGAATAATAAATATTGATTCACAATGGGCAGAAGAACCCCAGAACATAATACCATAATATGCTAGGCGCGACTGCACATTTGCATAATAAAATTTTATTAAGTGTGTTGTATTTAGTACTTGTCTTAACTGCAGTCGAATTTCAATTTTGAGGCTAGATTCGCACTATGCTGTTCCCATCGCAAGTTTTCGTCTGTAGATAATCGAAGAAATTTTGTAACAGTCGCGCAGGTTTAATAAAACCATTGAAATTAGTATTACCAATGGTAATACTGTTATTTGGTTTTGTTGCAAACGCAACATAACAAGTTTTTTCTGCATTAAGGTAAAGAGAATTGGAAGAAAACCATTCATGTAACTCTCTCATCAAAACATTCGACTGCTGCTCCGCATGCTCTACATTATCACATTCAATTAAAACAGAATATCATCATTAAGCCAATGAAGAAACCATTTTGGAAGGAAAAAAATATCGTGCAAGTTTTTCACTAAAAATTAAAAATAGTTACATTTCATAAGCTGTTAAGAAGCTTGATTTTTTATGAAAAATACATATTATATGAGCTACACAATCGTCAGCGTTTTATGAACTGTCTAAACATTTCATGGAATCTCCTTTTTACGCCAGATGACTATGATATAATACTGTTACAAAACTGTTGGCGGAATAAATATTTATTTACAATAATTAAAAACAGAACAATAATAAATACAACAATCAAAAGTCAGTTCTAACAATCAACACAAGTAATTAATACTTAACTATATACAATTGACTACACTAATATTTATTTTATCAGGTGAATTTATATCACGGATTTATTTTTAACGTTTATTTATGTCGGTCCTTTACTCAGTTACTTCAGTACTATTTATTTTTATCCACTCCACTATTTATATCACTGTACTGACTGATTCAACCGTTGATTAACTAATATTTATATCACTGATCCGCTTTGGTTGCACGACTCACCATTGACTCGTATTCGACACTACTCTGACTGCCTGACTTCCTCGCACTCGCTTGCTTATATAGGCCGCTTGACTTAGGCACAGCGCGTTCTAGCGTTCTCTAGAATGTTCGTGCAGTTACTCGTTGTTGAGCAAGCTGACACCGCTTCTCGATTTCTCTACCTGACGTTTATATACAGGATGATCCGTAACAATACATTAATTATTATAGCTGTGGGACTAAAGAGTATTATTACTATACAATATATTATACCTGCAAATTCATATTATTGATAATAATTTATGGGAACTACATGGTCGATGAAATTTATAAATCCTTTCATGTTCGCCTCAAACAAATTGTCTATAAAGGAACAGCACTGCCTTAGACATCAATAATATTACTTATATTGAATCCGTAACGCCAGTAGGTTACATTAGCACTAGCTTCAGGTGTGTTATAAGACAGTATCTTCATGTCGATCAGCGGGCATTGGACTTATCTGTCGGTCCGATCACTTGAGGGGGCCTGCGACGCCGCCAGGCCGCCATCGCCTAGATAGAATATTATGTGAGGATATATCCATATAGTCGAACACGGAAAATACGGCAAAATATATTTGTAGCATAGTCACAGCCCTTTGCTTCAAATATCACAGACGCTAATGACCCTTGTTGTCGAGCGTCTATAATTCACAATTCATTCATTCAAATATCTGCGTTATTAAATTAACTGCCAAAAGCTTCTTTTATTGCAGAATTTTAAATTTCATAAAATATAAGATATCAACATTTTTTGCAGTGATATAAGTATACCCGACACGCGCATGCGTCTAGATGGTGATGGTTTATTACACCAAAGTTCAGAAATTTGCTGGTAGTTGGCACACATTTTTTAAACAATGTACTAAACTCGATGTTTTGAATTTTTCAGTTTTTCGTCATAATGCTCAAAGAACATTGCCTGATTTTGGTCCAAATATTGCTCAGAGAAACTATGAGTGGGAATCGAAAGATCTTGTCATCATACCTAACAATTTTTTCCATTACACTAAAAATGTTTACCCTGGGGAACAGAAATATTGTTTCCTCAATATTGATGTTAACAATACATTTCAGCTATTGTTACTATTAAAGGACACTAGGGAATTTGAGTCCAACTGCCCATAAGTGAAATCTTTTTCAATATTATGTTTCTAGTGTTGTCTGATGCATAAAAATGACTTTAAAAATCCGTCCCGAAGTTAGGGATAGTAGAATGAGCTTAATAATTAATAATTTATACGTATTAACATCAATATTGATGAAGCGATTTTTCTGTTCCCCCAGAATAAAAATTTTGGTGTACTTAATAGGAAAAGTTGTTAGTTATGACAAGATCGTTCGATTCGTACTCATGCTTACTTTGGACCAAATCCCTTAGTAAAATTGGCAATGTTCTTTAACCTCACATGTTTTAGAATATCAAATTTCCGTTGAAGGGGATGACATCATTCAAAAATTATTGTGAGCTGAAGAAAGTCTTTTTGCATCGTCAAATATTTTAACTAACAGTAGACCTGTAATAAGTAATTTCAATATTTTTTTGTAACTCGTCATTCATACATCTGATGAATAGAGCTTTTATATCCAAAATATTAATAAAAAAATGAATGCGTGTACTTTGTACGCGCGTTAGAAGTTATACTTCTTTGGCGTGATTAAGAACTAATTTTTAATTTGTATGCAAATAATTTATTGAAATATAAAATAATGAAAGGACTGGAGTGAATTTATTTATATTTGTTTATATGGTAACTATGAAAATCATTAATGCTGCAACTTCATCCTGTTAAATTTTTGTGACGCGATGCGCGCGCGTCGTAAAAATTCACTCTCATCATTTTTTCATAACGCGCCAAAAGAAGTATAACTTCAATAATTATGCAACCAGTCATTCGAATATTAATTATGCAACTGGACATAATATCCAAAATTAAAGAAAAAATGTCGATATTTTTAGGCAGCTTATATTTTATATATTTATGCAACTGGACGTCTTAAATTTCGTGCATTACTATGTAAACTGTCGGCTTCCAAATCGTACGACCCACCTCACCAATGCGTGTCATGTTTACAACTCAGATCAGACGAACCGTTCAATGTATTGTCACAGTCTAAACTTCTTTCTTAGCTTAACATACATTCGATGCAACCATAGAATGGAGATCAACACCTCCGCGTATCGATTTATCGACAGCTAATGTTTTAGTTATGTGAATTTAGAAATCGTTCAATTTTTAACTAAATTTTCTACATTGATTGTAATCTAAATTTGTAGTTTTTAGTATTTCATTTTTGAAAGAAGAAAAGAATTTGCAATGACTTTAGATAATGTATTTTGATAATGTCATTTATTCTTTTCTTTTTTTTTAGATTTTGATCCGAAAAGCAAATTAGATGCATTTAAAGTTGTCGTAGAATATGACAGTTGTTTTTATTTCATTGTATTGTCTTGTCAATGACATTGCAATTTGTTTTAAGTTTGAAGTTCTGGAAACGGCTTTTCTTAAACGATGTAAATTTAGATTTTGGGAAAAAGATTAAAATGCAAGTTTGTATTGTTTTATGGGATAATCGATATTTTATACAGAACATAACAAAACCGAATGGGCAGATTTACAGGATGTTTACCAATTACCATTACTATACCTAGATAAAAATAAGTGCATTTAAAAAATGTTTAAAAATAATTTACAGATAGACAAACATTTTTTTAAAAACTTTTTTTGGTTCAGGAGATTTAAAAACGCGTAAATTTTACAAGAAATTCAAAATTGAATTACAGGACGATATAATATATTTCGTATATGATAAAATAAAAAATTGTTTGCACGATCACAAGATTCCTTTATATACACTGATCGCGGCAAAAAAAATCAGCCATTTTTTTAAAAAGTCCCGCCTACCGCGTATTTTTTCCACAAAGGGAGCTTAGCCGTTTTTCTTCGTTATTAATGCTTTAGATGTGTATTTCATTTCATAATACCTTTAGAGTTTAGTTTTAATTTGAACAGGTTAAAATCATTTTCAACCATATTGTATGATATATTGATTAACTCGATGCCACGACGGCTCAACGATGTAATTCGAGTTCGAGGAGAACATACACGTTATTGAAAATTACTGGAATCTGTTAAAAACAGCCCACCTTAATTTTTCTCAACTAAGACAAAAATCTTATTTGCATTTTCTGTTACTTTTTGAATTAAATTCAATACGGTTCATGGGTTCTTGGATTAAAATAAATTGTTATTGATTAATAACTCTTTTATTTATCTTCGTACGACGTTTCGTCTCTTTCGAGACTTTATCAAGTACTGTAACAAAAATATAAACGAATACATCAAGTCAATAGTAACTTGTCTATCTTGGAGAATAACAATTATAATTACAAATAAAAATTTGTTACCTCAATAACGAGTCATTAGTTGTCAAAAATTGTACTTAAAATATCAAGACATGAAAATAATAAACTATAATTATAGTAACATCGTTCCATCCTTAATCAATAAAATAAATAATTTTAAAAAATACCAATAATGCAGTAAGAAAACAGCATTATTGGTATTTTTTAAAATTATTTATTTTATTGATTAAGGATGGAACGATGTTACTATAATTATAGTTTATTATTTTCATGTCTTGATATTTTAAGTACAATTTTTGACAACTAATGACTCGTTATTGAGGTTACAAATTTTTATTTGTAATTATAATTGTTATTCTCCAAGATAGACAAGTTACTATTGACTTGATGTATTCGTTTATATTTTTGTTACAGTACTTGATAAAGTCTCGAAAGAGACGAAACGTCGTACGAAGATAAATAAAAGAGTTATTAATCAATAACAATTTATTTCAATCCAAGAACCCATGAACCGTATTGAATTTATTAAAAAATGGATATGAACCGAGTGAATTGTTTTGAATTAAACTTTTTTGTGTTGATTTGTGGTCTCTTTTCAACTAATTTATGCATTCCGTTTTAACAACAAATAGCTCTTTAACCTACTATCAATATCTAGTAAAATTATTCAATATTTCAGTACTTTTGTGAAATATTTCAGAGCGGCCGATTTTTTTTTTGCCGGTGAGTGTACATCATTATATGGGAAAGTAAAATATTCGGTCACTTAATCTTTTTTGTTCGATTTTTAGGGTTAATTCGTACCAGAAAGGAACCCTATTGTTGGGCCAACGATGTCCGTCCGTCTGTCTGTCACAGGCCTCTAACTTCTAAACGAAATGAGAGAAATGAGATAGGGACTTGAAATTCACACATAATATGTACATATTACCACGACCCAAAGACGAAGAGAATAACTAAAGATTAAAAAGGTATTTAAGGGGGGGCGCCTATATATGCAAACGGGGGGGGGGGTAACTTCCCATTGGAAATTATTGTAATGGGTCCGAAAATCGAAATCAAAATGTAGAACAAATTTTTGTTTCAAGGTCACTACACTATTTTTGAAAAGATGTCTGTGTTGTATGTGTACGTACGTACGTATGTGGTCATTTCTTTCTAAGACGAAATCTCGAGAATAAAAAATAATATCGACTACGTTAGGATACCAATCGACACGTATTAACGTAGATAAATATAAAAAATGGTGGAACCTTTGGTGTAAAGATACGAAATGTTACAATTACCACAAAACACCAAACCATAACAAACACTCTCGACGTACGTTTCGCCAACCAAGTTGGCATCATCAGGAGATGATTAAAACTAAAGACTAAACAAAAATTACTGCCTATTTATAGGCTACCTAATTTTAATTACCTGAAAACTAAACTAATTTACTAAATCAAAAAGCAGGCTACCTGGAATTGGGCCTTTGTCACTGTTCATAATATTATGTTTACACTTATGAATCTCTAGACTCTCTACGGCGTCTAGTTGTCTAATATTAATGACGTTTCTAATTAATTTTAAATTACTATTGTCTATAGACAATAGTAATTTAAAATTAATTAGAAACGTCGAGACTGCTATTGCATTTTTCTTCAATTACCTTTGGGGTTTTGTCAGATAATAATATAAGTGAAGTGTCATCAGCATATATAGTGACAGAGACCTTTTCATCTAAATGTAACTCAAGGTCATTGATATAAAGTATGAAAAACACAGGGCCCAGAACGGAACCCTGCGGAACACCTGTCTCAATATTTCTTATCGCAATTCTTATGCATCTCATTTTAAAAAATATGTTCATTGCTTTCAAATAGTCCTAGCTTTTGTTGGCCTTAAAAAACCATATGGATAGAAAATCATGGCCAGCAGGGATTTGATTCAGTTGTTGATTAGTGTGTGAATACAAAAACAGTTTGTAAGGTTGTCCACCCCGCGACGTCGATACGATACGGTACGTAGAGGCAGTGTGTAATACACGGCGCTTCGCCCCGTTTCTCACCCCGCGTCCCCGCAGGCGTCGTTCATCCTCCGTCGGTACTGCAGAGTGTGTATACGTCAGTAAATTCACTTAGGCGATACACAGATATGCTTTTAGCCGGCGGCTGTTACCACTATATATACATATAAACACACGCGTGTATACAGAATGCTCCAAAAATATTTTGTTTTATAGTAGTTTAAAATACAAAACATAGAAGTTGACTATCGTTCATAGAACATTCAGTAATTTCATTTAAAATTTGTAGCTTATGAGTCTAAAAAAATATATGTTATGTTGGTTGAAGACAAGGTTAAAGAATAGTCGAGATTGTTAGAGATTATTTTGTTTATATGACGTTACAATATGGGTGCGTTCCACTTGGCGACCACAACGACCGTACGCCGTTCCACATGGCGACCGCATTCGCTTTGACGTCACGGATAGCGCTCGCATCGAGCCCACGACATCCGCGTTTGTGTGTGAGTCCCGCGCATTTTAATGTCACAGAGATGACAGCAGAATACGTTATATTTTGCAATAGTGAAATGAATGAATATATTGAACTTATTTGAATATCCCCCTATATTATTAAACGAGTAAATCTTGTATATACCTACCTATCTATGTTTCTATGTATCTATATAAATATTTTCTCGAAAACGGCTCTAACGATTTTGATCAAATTTACCAAAAAGGGGTTTCGGGGGGCAAAAAATCGATTTAGCTAGGTCTCATCCCTGGAAAAATTCGTTTTCCTATCGATTTTATCATTTTTAAAAACGGTTTTTTGACCTGTCAAAACATTGTAATATCGTGAGTAGGCTTTGGAGAAAACAAACTACTTTCATTATTTATATGTCAAAATTATCTGACAGAATTTTTAACTTATTAAAATAATCCGTGAACTATTTGTATAGTAAAAAATAACAGAAATAAAAACTAAACATAATTATGTAAGTAGTTTTAACTAATATTTAAATAAATAGGTACCTAAGTATGTTATTTTTATATTACCTATATAAAATATGTATATTATGTACGTTAAATATAGTATGACGTATAATCTTACCTAGACTTTTTTTCTCAAAAACGAATAACGATTTTGATGAAATTTACAGAATGGGGATTTTTCGGGGCGAGAAATCGATCTAGGTAGAAATCTTGGTCCCAGAGGGGAGCAATTAAAAAAAAGGGTTTTTTTATTTATAACTCGGTCAATTGTCAGATCGATTCGAAGCCTATTTCTACATAGATTTTGTATAATATATCACAAGGGTTAAAACTGTAAATGAACACTAATATAAGAAGTGTCTTGCACAATATGTAAACAATGACAAACAGGCGGCCCGAAGGGCCGCACTTCTGGCACCGCGAGTCTGTGTAAAAACACATCGATTTTTGAAAACTATTGTTAAGATACATACAAAAAAGTTTTGTTTAAAAATTTGCACGGCGGCCCGAAGGGCCGCACTTCTAGCGACGCAGGCATGCAGTATATCAAAACACATCGATTTTTAAAAACTATGGTGAAGATGCATGTAAAAATGTTTTGCGCTGCAGGTTTATAGTCTGACGTTTGTTATTAAAAGATATAATATGAATTCTATTTCTTCGAAAATCGATTTTTGTGAGTTTTTCAGTAGGTACCTTCTATGCAAAAAAATATTTGAAATTTACTGGAAGTTGCTAAGATGATATCACAGAGAAAAAGTACTTCGATAAAGTTGATATTTGGCATCAATGTTTAAAAACGGATTATTGAAACGGCAACGGGCAAGCAGAATCTGATTCGAACATTTTTACAAGATCTATGAAAATCGGTTTTTGCGAGTTCTTCAGTCAACAAAACAATAACGGCGGTAGATTTGAAAATGGCGACCTAAGTAATATTTACAGGAAAAAATGCTTAATTCAAGTTGATACTTAGTTTTTACGCTTAAAAATACACATAGGTAGTTAAAATATTTAACAGAAACAATTATTTTAAATTATGTTTCAGAAATAAATTCGTTTCGGAATAATATTCTGAGAAAATAATATCTCACAGCATACAAGTACTATTTTTATTGAACTCATCCGAGCAAAGCTCGGCACCCAGATATTGTCTGTGGAGAATGCAAAACATATATAGGTACCTATCATAACATTTGATGAGAAAAATATAACCCATCTTTGATGCAAAATATTCTGTTTTTTGAAGGAATAATGATAACCATGTTTGTTGTCGCTCTCCACTACAGTTTTCGTTCGCAACGCTTGTAAGCTAGTGGGACGGCTAAATGTGCGGTCGTGGGCGCGGGCTTTGCAGGTGGAACGCACCCTAAGTGCCTTACAAGCCTCCAATTTTCATATTATTCTGCTAAACTGGTGAAAATATGAAGAGGTTTTTAAATTAATAGTGATAATAATAAATTGAAAATATGAATTGAGAAATAGATAATATTGTTCTCATTGTTTCTTAACAGTTTTTTACTTTAAAGATACAAGTGTGAAATGAAACATTCTGTATAATATATTATGCTATATAGGCTGCATCGGCTTCGATGCGATATTGTCTAAAGACGCAGCTCCTTCGTCTATTTCCCGTCATGCTTTTAAAGCTGCACAGTGCACACCACTGCTTGTTTAACGCAATAAGCAAACTATTCAACGTGCTCAAGAAATAAGAATTTATTGCAAAACTCAATGATATTCAACATTATTATATATAATTACTAGTTTTTGGCCGTGAACGTCAATATTATCCGCAGATTCGCTCGAATTAATGTCGGTTTTAAAGGAAACTTAATTCGAGTGTAGCCGAGTCAAAAGTATCCTATAATTTCAGTTTTGCTTTTGGTACATCTATATATTGGCAAATATGGGACTCTGCTTCTAAATCCATTGGTGTTGGCTAAAAAAAGCTTTGGTACCGTAAAACGGGGGGAAGTTGACCACTGAGGCGAACTTGACCGAAAAATTAAAAAAAGACCTTAAGTTATATAAATTGGTACCTACATAATATTTTAAAATGTTAATACGTATATAAACTTATAAAATACATTATAAATACTTTGTTTTTTGAATTAAAAATAAAAAAAAATTTCGTTCCTTAACCTTGAAATATACAGCAAAAAATAGGTGGTCAAACTTTTATCTGCCAAACAGTTGCTATTTAGTTTTGGGATATTCTTTAATTACACGTTTATTTATGACTTAAATTAGTGTAAATAGAATATCTATAGTCAAATTGTGAAATAGTTAAAACTTGTATAAAATATTCCAAAATACCGAAAATTGTGCAATATTTTCATGATTTTGATGTGTACTTGACCGAATGGGTAAAGTTGACCAACAAATAAAAAACCTCTCTCCACTGGCAAAATTGATGCAATAAACGTAAGCTAGACTCTCAATCTGACAATATTTTAGCATTTGCAAGCTCTTCTAACCCTGAACTTATCAAAAAATGCGAAACTTCATTTGATTTTGAAGACAATGTCACAATGTACATTTGATTGCCATTTTCCAACTAACTGTTCAATTAGATATAGACTTGGGGGTTGTTGCTGAATATTTAACGAACAAAACATTTTTCGCTCACTGGTCAACCACCATTTGGCTTAGCTAAAAATACATACCTATAAGCCTAGTTACTCGGGAAGCCGGAAGAAGTAGGCTTTCAAACAGTGAAAAAAAATTTCAAATTAGTCTAGTAGTTCCTGGAGATTAGGTACCCGCGACAAACAAACACCCACTTTTCCTCATTATAATATATTATTATATAGAAGATATTAGATACATTATATGTGTCCATCTTTCCCCGTGGATACATTTTAGAAGTTATACTTCTTTTGGCGCGTTAAGAAAAAATTATGAGAGTGAATTTTTACGATGCGCGCGCATCGCGTCACGAAAATTTAACAGGATGAAGTTGCAGCACTAATGATTGCCATAGTTACCATATAAACAAATATAAATAAATTCACTCCAGTCCTTTTATTATTTTATATTTCAATAAATTATTTGCATGCAAATTAAAAATTAGTTCTTAATCACGCCAAAGCAGTATAACTTCTAACGCGCGTACAAAGTATACACGCGCAATATAGAGATCTTTTAGAGCATATAAAATAATGTTAAATTATAATGTAAATTTGAACACATTAGAGCACTCAGATCGAACTGAGTGCAAAACCAAACTTACCCTGTATTTTATGCGTCTCGACGCTTGTGTGAAGAACGTTTTTTTAACCAGTCTTCTACATTGCAGATAATCGGTATGAATGAGATCCACCGTGTGCAATATGGCTTTATAATATCATTTCGGTATTATTAGTTCGCGTGATATGCGTGACTGGTGTGACGCACCAAACCACACCAACTGTGGCGCGATGGACAGCGCCGCGTAACTGCAATTAATGTCTAAATGTTAAGTCAAAACTTTTATCTATTATTATTACCTAAACGTAATTCTGTTGCACGGTCGCGTCAGGGTCGGACTGGAATCCCAACTATACAAAGTTCTGTGTTCACGAGATAAAATCAGTTTTGGTAATTTTTTTCTATTAGGTTTATAGACACCGATTTCCAACCACTTTAATTTATGATCGGCCATTTTTATGTCGATGATAGACAATTTTGTCGGTCAGAATATTCACTATGGGTTATAGACCGAGAGCTATAGTGTAAAGTGACCACACGTCCCGATTTTGGCGGGACAGTCCCGCTTTTTGGTGGACTGTCCCGCGTCCCGCCGATTTTTAAAAATGTCCCGCTTTTTAGAAAATATCTGCATTTCTTATTTTAAATGAACTGTAAAAATATATTACCTATTATTTATTAAGTATTATGATGAATCTAAAGAAATAAAAGTCGGGCGTCTATATAATTTACAATTCATAAAGAAATAAAAACACATAAAATTCATGCAGAGTAAACTAAATTAGGCAATGTACCGAGCTAGATTTACTCGGTGGTGTTCGATCATTGTGAAAGAAAATCATAATTTTTTTTAAATAAAAAATTTAATTTGATTAAAAATCATGTTGTTCAAATTATTATTTTTTACAAATATTTTTATAGTTACCAATAGGTAATTAATAATAAATACATTTTTGTACAAGTGTATGAATGTATATACAATAAAATATATATAACTAAATTGTAATTCTCATTTCATCCTATTTGTCCCGCTTTGTCTCAATGAAAATGTGGTCACTTTACTATAGTGACAATTTTTTGGTGTTCTTTATTCAAGGCCTTGCAGAACGGTATAAACACTAAGACGAGCAAGTTTCTCTCTATTAGAGAGGGTTAATACCGACATTTACTTCTGCAAATTGAAATATATGCTTAAAACCGTAAAAAAATGATTAGAGTGAATTTTTACGATGCGCGCGCATCGCGTCACGAAAATTTAACACCATGAAGTTAGTTGGAAGTTCACACCAGTCACAATGTGACAAGAGCGTTTTCAGTTTTGAATAACATTAATAAAAGGTATTGCTATACAAACGCTCGTTTATGCCGCTTTCGTTAAATATGAGTTCGTACTCCAACAACTGTACTGTTTACATTATTATTTTTCATGATTATAATACCCTATTATATAGCACTGCTATGTAAGATGTGCCGTGGTGTAATGGATAGCACTGCCGCGTCATACGCAATAGGTCTCGGGTTCGAATCTTAACACAAACATGTTTTTTTTTTAATAAATAATTAGATATAAATATAACAAATAAATATATTTTGATAAATTAATAATTCATTAAATTAAATTAATTTATTTATTATCTTTATTTTATTATTTTATCGTCTTTTTTACAAACGTTTAGTATCTACTGGCACGCGGGATAAAATTTTTGGATTTATTTTTGTATTGTTACGCCAAAGAAGTATAACTTCTGACGTGCGTACATAAGTACACACACACACTCTTTTGTTTCTGGGTTCAATGATATAGTACACTTTAGAGTTTTGCTCAATGATTACTTAATTATATTTATTCGTATACAAATAAAATTGCCAATAATTCATTTCTGAAAAACTATACATCTGGACAGTGTCATTATTTCCATCGAATCGGCGATGTTTTCTTACCCATTAATACCAAATTTTGTTCCATATAAATGTAACAGGGGGTACTTATCCCATTAAAAAAACATCCTATATTATTAGGTTAATTTTACATCAATTTTATTGCAACAATTCCTTTACGAACGGAACCGTGTCGTAAGACGAGGACTGCCGATATAATGTTAACATATACTTATAATATATGCATTTCATATTATATTATATTGAACTTTATAGTTCCATGTATACACTCGGTATAGGTTGCGTGCAGGTAGTGGGCGTTTGTGACGTCATATGACGTGCAGTAATCATCATTAGCGCTGGACGCATCACCGGGTGTCGCTCATTACCGGCAGTCATAAGTCACAGCCGTCCCGACGCCCTCGCTCTGTATAATACATATTGGGTTGGCAAAAGTAAACGCGCTATCAAAATTACTGTTATTTGACATTACTTCGAAACCGATCAACTGGCGCATTTTTTTTTATGGAAAAACAAAAATGAAATAATCAATTAATTCGTCTCTTACCTGAATTAAAAAAGAAATTTTTAATGGTGAATGACTAAACTAATAAATACCTACAATTCGAACGTTGGCTGTGGAACGCTTCAAATAAAAACGTCCCCGATTATATCTGCGACCAAGATCCTCGAACAAGTCAACTTAATTTCTTTCTTGCGCATCTTTTCTGATTGTTGTCATTTTTTTCTACCTCCACCCCTTTCCGCAATGACGTCATCGACATTTTTTTTTAACGACATAACCCCTACTTTTTCTGACAGATTCTGATTCTCCGTGAAATTCTACATTTCACCGACATATGCGATTATGTTATATTTCTTCATTGTGTAGCGTGAACCTTACTAATTGTTAGAAAACTGATTCATGAAAAACCTAAAAATAAAAATCGCGGTAGCTGCGGAATTATTGAAAGAGGTGGTGCTAGAAAAATTTGCCTACTATCAGAAAAGATGAGCGATTAAGAAATAAGTTGGCGTGTTCGAGAATCTTGGTCGCAGATAATCGGAGAAGTTTTTTTTTTGGAGCGTTCCACAGCAAATTTTCGCTTTGTATATATAATTCCTTCAACGTTCCTGACAAAATAACCTCTAGAAAAAGAATTACGGAGTAAATAGGGGAAGTCTTGTGATCGTGCAAAAATTCGATTTCGAGTTTCTTTTGAATTTGCACGTTTTTGAGTCCCCTGAACCCAAAAAGTTTGTTTTAAAAAAATGCCTCTCAGTGGTCGCACCTATAGAGCACAAACCAGTGACTCGATTTTGATAAAAAAACGTGTCCAGAACGATCATATTTCGAGGCGAAATTTCAAAATTGCTTCTGGCTCAAATGTAAGAGAAGTACTGCCCCTCCAAAAACACATAAGTGTACACTAATTTTGTCTTTTATAAATTTACTATAGTCGCTCCCATTAACAAGGCCTTAGCCAGAAAAAAACTTGCGGTGAGGGGTTGTGAGTTTGACATTTCTTATTACCCCGTTTTCCAGTATAAACGGCGTGTTTACTCTGACCTCTACAAAAATTTCGGGAACGGGGGGACCCTGATGATCCCCGCCTGGCTATTGATATCAGTTTTTACATCAACTTAGTTCAGATAGAGTATAGCGAATTGAATGGTTAGTCCAGGTGTGGACACGAACTTATAAGCTGAATGATTAGCAAATCTCTTTGATACTGTCAATTTAATGCAGTAGAGGAGGATGCATCTACAGCATGTATTATGTCATTCTTCCCTCGATATGTTGTTGGTGCATCATCTATATTAATAAACCTGAATGGAAGAATGAATGCTATCGGTTTCTATATACAGTCGCGTCTGTATAAAGCAGTGAATATCAACCGAGGTATACCGTGACGTTTTTTAAAGATATTAAATTTTAAGTTAAACTTCTTTATAGGTAAGTAGGTAGGTAGAAAGTGGGAGTGATTCTAATCGACAGTGGAAAAAAGCGTGGCGGAAGTAGTGATGAGGGTAAGGAGAAACTAACACAACCGCGGTACTACTATAGAGAAATCTCGCTATATGTATTAAGGAACTCACCTGAAATAAAATCTCTTCATCTTAATTACCTATTTTATGATTGGTTCATTTTTTAACTTAGGTATATTTGATGAGAGATTTAAACAATAAATTCACTTGTGCAAAGCTTTCACGGCCGGCATTGTTCCAAGTCTTCATGGTTTCCGGGCTTGTAGGCCGTGGTCCGGTGGTATTTCTACCTGAGGACACTTCGACCGCTGCCACATCGCCTTTGAGAATGTCTACCGCAGTTGTAGACGAAACGTCAGGTAGAAATACCACCGGACCACGGCCTACAAGCCCGGAAACCATGAAGACTTGGAATAAATTCACTTTCGGGGTAAGAAGGTTATAAGAGTCCTTGGTGTGACTGTGAAGGGTTGTTATCATCAAGTAATTGCATTTTATTATAAACCTGACATGTCGTTTTATCATGCACCGATTATATTATTACTTTGGCTCGATTTTCTGTATAGTATTCTCCGTAATTTCTGCTGAGGGGCAAAGTTGATATTGCCACATTCTATGTGAGATATCGACGCATAACGCAAAAAGCATCAATAAATCATAATATTTAAGGTTTGTATCGAGTATCGACTATCGATGCATTAGACATGGCTCCGATCGGCTGCTTCTCAAAACATCAACAAAAAACTAAAAGCTTTTTTTCGCACTTTATTTTACAATTGTGTACAAATTGAATGTGTTCCAAGAATTTATTGAAAAATCGAGAAAAATTCACGACTCATCGCTACACTGACACTGTTTCAAAATATTTCTGTATTCGTATCTCTATTTTTGTCACCAACAGCCAGAGCTATTTAGATCTAGTACCAACTCGATTTATTATTAACTTCCCATTGGAAGTTATTATAATGTAGGTCCGAAAATCGAAATCAACATGGAGAAAAAATTTTTATGTTTCAAGGTCACTACACTATTTTTACACTATTTTTAGAAAGATGTCTGTGTGTGTGTGTGTACGTACGTACGTACGTACGTATGTGTCCATTTCTTTCTAAGACGAAATCTCGAGAATGAAAAATGATATCGACTACGTTAGGGTGCCAATCGACGCGTATTAACGTAAATATGATCTGAAAGAAATTTTTTCAAAATCGGTTCAGCCGTTCTTTTTTCTTAACCAAATAGACTCCAAAAAAGTAGATTTTACACAATATCTCGCGAATAAAAAATTATATCGACTTCGTAAGGGTGTCAATCGAGGCGCGTTAACGTCATTTTGATCCGACATAAATTTTATAAAAATCGGTTTAGCCGTTTTTTTTTTTCTTTTTTAATTATTGTTAAAAATAAATAATAATTATGTTTTAATGATTAAAATGATTACTTTTCTAGGTGTAATATCTAATTTAATTATTATTATTAAATATTTATCAAACTGGGAAGTTCGTCATGTGGACCTCAAGGGTCGCACTTTAGTCCTAATAAACGACCCACCTCACGGCTTGTTTTTTTGATATAATAATAAGATCTTTGGATATAACAGATAGAGTTAAAGGGAGTCACTCAAAAACGCGTTAGCGCTAAAGATAGTGAATAGTGATGTAGGAGAATACATGTGTATTTCCATCTTTTTCTATCGCACGCTTGCGCAGTTATTTGTTGTTTTTTTTTTTTTTTGTTTGGTATGGTATAGAAATGTGTGCAAACGTGTGATTGAAGACAAGGAAAAGAGAAACCATCCGTTTTCTATCTCATTATTCTAACCTGACACTGTCACTTACAGTTGTGCCTATGACTCCCCTATACTCTATCTGTAATATCTCTATGATTGCTACACACTCAGCTATTCTCATCAAGCCCAACATTAATTTTAGACGAATACCAAATTTGTTAGCAAAGATGACACCACAAATTTTTAATTAATTTGATATAAATATTAATTATTAACGAAACCTTTTTACTTTCCCGTAATATATACGGAGTAGGTATATTATATCTCAGGAAAGTCTTGTGCTCGTGCAAAAATTCGATTTGTTTTGCACGTCCCCTGAATCCAAAAAGTTAAATTATGTCTAATTTCTTCAAGTTCGAATTAATTTTTTCTATTATAAAGTATACGAGGACAGAATCCCTCTATAACTTTTTATTAATAAATAATATTAATTAAAACTATTCGGTATCCAGTCGAATAGCGGAAAAACATCAGGTATTTGGACATTTGCCCGAATAGTAAAAACGTCGCCGAATATGCAGAGTACTGAATAGTTGCCTATTTATTCGTTGCAAACATATAATTTAAATTGTATTTTATTTTTACACTAGCGGCCCCGTCCCGGATACTCACGGGTGGTATGAAATTATGATTAAGCGTACAAAAACAGTTTTTTTTTGACAAATCACCGTCATACAAAATATTTACAAATTATATACACAAACCTTCCTCGTTTATCGCTCTTTCTACTAGTGAAAAGCGTTTCAAAATCCGTTGCGTGGTTTAGAAGAAGTAAGCGGAGAAACAGACAGAGGCAGACAGCTACTTTGTTTTATACTATTTAGAGATTAGAGATAGAGATTAGATATTGAAAATGAGAACATATTTTTTAGACGTGATTTAAATGTAGGTAAATATCATTACTAACTCTAAAACGAACATAATTCCAATCTACATTATGAAATAAATGCCTTAATTTTGAATATAACCTCGTATACTCAAGTAGATATACACAAACATTCGTTTATCAATGTCTAGCATTCCTTTTGACCGGAGCAATTCGTCTAGAAAACCATTTTCTGATAGTTACGCTTTCTGCTTGTAACTTATGATGATAAACATGAACACTACACATATTATATGGCGTGTTCCAAAAATATCTTACCTGAATGTCGATAGGTTTAACGATAGGTTTATTTTTAGGCGCGATAGCGATACAAGGCACACTAGCTAGGGCCTTATGCAGTCCCATATTCCTTTTTAAGATAACTGATAAACCATAAAAACCCAGGCCGAGGAAGTCTGGAGTGATTTCGATGTAAGGCCCGAAATTTCGATCTCGAAGCCTGGTGCAAGGCCGTAGCCTGGGGGAAGATCACCAGGGCTCACCCTCCCCGAATTTTTTCACGCCGTCGACCCACTAGATTTTTAATGACGGAACCCGGAAAACGGAATAGTAATAAATGTCGAACTCAAAAACTCCCCGCAAAGTTTTCTTCTGGTTACGCGGCCTTGGCCTGGCGAACACGTGTTTTAATAAATTATCCACTTTGCAATCTTTAGTACGGTGTCTGCTCAATGTTGACGCCACTGTATTTTGTATTTTAAATGAAAAATTTTAATTGGTAAAAAAATAAAAAAAATAACTAAGTATAAAGTAATTTTATAAAACAATTTTAATAGATGAAAATTAAGCAGCTATGCCAGGCGAGTTTATGTGACATGGTATTTAGATTTTCGTTATTGTTTTAATAAATGCGTGGATCAGTTTTTTTTTTACATTTTAAACTTTTTTTTTTAACCTAAGTCATTGATCAAACGACGTACGCAAATTAGTAATTTTACGATTATTTTTCTGGAACATCTCTCTTGGTTGGCCCCCCCAGGGGGGACATTTGGATGTAGTTGTTATCGCAATTGCATTCCAATGTTCCTTCGGAATTAGCGCTCCCAGGGACCCGAGCTCATACCAGTCGGTTTGTGTATGCCGGCTGGTAGATTTTAATACACAAATATGTTATTTGTTGTGTTGAAGACGCTAGTGACCTGAGTTGTCGATGCGTCTATAATCTACAATAAAATAAAAAAATCTCTTAATTGGCATTAAAAGAAGGCACTACACAGTACACATGACCCTTTTGAGAAGGTGGCTAGTCGGGCTGTATAGTCAACTAGTCAGGTGCCCAAGCACACGAGCCAAGCGACTGCAGATTTTTTAAGGACTGTAGGGTCTCAGAATGTGAGGAGCCTGGTACTGTATAAAGAAAAATTTTTGTGTGAAATAAAATCACTTATGAGAAAAAAAAACAAAAATACAAAATATGTATACCTATACTGCTAAAGTTTGTAAAAAAGCGTGTCGATACAGTAGATTAATCGTATATAGACAGAGATAATAAACGCAACAATAACAACTAATGAGTAAATGACACACGCGACGGTAGTGACTTTTTGACCGATAATGCGTATCCGCCCGATGACCGGACGTGGGAGGCGTGGATCGGTCACGTGACGACAACACACATTCGCACGCTTAACTCCGGATCCGATCCGGCTGTAATAGTTTATGATGGATAACTCATGACAACAAAGCAAAAACGACTTATGTTAAATTTTTGCTAGTTATTTTTTAAACTATTTTTAATTAGCACTGCCAACTGCCATTTTTTATTTTATTTTTTATAGATTATAGACGCGTCGACATCTTAAGTCATTATAGCGTCTTCCAACTACACTAAATGACAACTTTCTTAAAACTAAATAACATCACAAAACATTCATGAGCGCAGGTGGAATTCGAACCCACGACAGTCTAGTCTAGAGGCTGCGGTATCAAATATGCTATTCACTAGGCTCCACTGCCCTCGCCAACTGCCAGATCTAGTACCATTTTCGTGTTAATAATATTATACCTATATGTAATAAGTAATGATTTGACGTGTGTTTGTAAATGTAACGCATGAATATAGTTGAAAATTTATTGTACCAAAAAGTAATCATGGATATGAAAAATAAATATCACATTATAATGTCAAATTTCAATTTATTTAACATTTTTTTATCAAAATTTAATTAAATAGGTATGATAAATAAACCGTAAATTATTCATAGCGTATAAACAATTGAAAACCGAAGCCTTTTTGTGAAAACTCGCCCCGTTCTGGCATGCCTTAAGAGGTTTAAGCTTTGCCTCTGGTAATGCAGCGTACACAACGAGATTATCGTCATTATTTTTTTAACAAAAGTCTGACAGAAGCTACTTTGCCATGTGGTCCAATGCAGATATGAAAAATAATATAGCCGCGGACGACGATAATCACTGATCAAATATATTGTCACGCAATTCGATACTTTGTATAGGTACTTGTCATATTATACGCCATATGCATACCTAATAGTATTATTAATAATTGATTAATGGAAAATCGACTTTCGGTAGAATTTAAGTTGCTTAAAAACGATCGGACATTGTTTATCGAACATATTCGAACGATATACCGAATGACTGGCGGAATGGTGAAAGCACTCTAGAATCATATTCGGAAGGTACTCGGGAGAAGATGGGGCTAGAACTCTTCCTTATTTCCTCTCGCCGAGATATGGTTATTCCTGTACCGATCATCTCGTTGCGATTTCATGGTTTCCCTCGTTAATTCCAGATAAAAAGCACGTATACAAGACCATGGCAGATTACATGCCAACTTTCTATGCTCATAAAGGTGGCAACCTTCTTTGTTCACTAAGCTGCAAACCTTATCTAAATCGAAATTTAAATATGTAGAAAATAATAGGAACGTGGAAAATTGAGAATAGTAATGGTGTGAGTGCTGTTTCTTATATGAACGACGGTACTTTCCGAACACAATGCCAGACCACTACAAATAGTGATTTGCCATCCGGGCCTGCTACCATTAGGGAATGCAATCTCGAGCCGAGATTGACAATTCAAGATCTCGCGAGATCAGTCTGGGTTCGAGATTGACAATTCGAGATCTCGCGAGATTGTCTGGCGAGATCTCGATAAATCTCGACAATGTCGAGATTTCGCCTATACTTTTAAAAAGAACGTATTATTTTGTATCTAAAATACTTAAACTTAATGAAAACTACTTACTTGGGACAGTGTGACTGTGTCACTGTGTACGTGTGTGATTTATTGCGTAGTGCACTGTGCCGATGATTATTATTCATTTCTTTCCTTAAATAAACGTTGATTTTTTTGTTCCAAGATTCAATTAAAGTTTTGTTTTATTTTCAAAATATAACAGCAATACCCCAACTCACACAGCACACTATATGTCAATTAATTATTTTGGAAATAACTTCTTAGGAGTTATGAAGTAAAGGGTAAGTTACTATTAGTAACGTTCACGAACATTTGCTTTGAATTGTTCTTAGACATATTCAGTATTCACTTAACTTTGAAATTTGTTAGCCATCTAATGCTTATTATAAGTTAAATAACTGTCCATTTACTCAAGAAAACAATAATTACAACAATATATGCAGAGAAACAAACAGAACCAATTAGCGCGACTGTCAAAAACTATTACGTATAAGTTTTTTTTCAAGCGCGTTCGTTCTTGAAATCTCGTTCGAGATCTCGACCATATTGGGTCGAGATCTCAAACGAGATTGCCTGCCCACGAGATTAAATCTTGAAAAATGGCTCGAGATCGAGATTGCATTCCCTAGCTACCATTGTCATAATGTTTGCTTAAATTATTTTTGTGCATTACAGCTATAATGTCGTTATGATCCGTGCGTCCATACTTTTTATGTCCCTATATCGTTATATGTGCAATTTTAGGATAAAGAACACATTCTGTTTGGAAACTAGAAAAAACAATGACAACTATATTATCTATTATTTATAATAATTGAGCTCCCATCATCAGCAAAAAATAAATTGTTTAGTTATTAGTGCTCAGTTTTCTCGAAATGTACATTCGATAATAAAATTGTTATGGTTTAGAAGTGACTGAATTGTTTTTAATTATTTTTTTATTTTTAGAAGTCTTGTAAATGGTACTAAGGGTGTTAATTCCGGAATCCAATACTGGTGAAAGCTAAAAAAAGACGGTATTGGAATCTGACATATCATGTAGATATATGACGGCTGGTGACAAAATTTGTACTTCGCCAAAGGGGTATTTTTCTAAACGTGACAGATTGTCGTGTGCAATATGATCAGGATATTGTGTATTTTTCAAAAATTATAATCACAAACCTATTATTTTTTTTAATTGCATTGGTCATTTCTTGCTGCCATATTGATTACGTTATAAGTAAACTTCATCCAAAATGGTAGATCCCAGTAATCGAACCGATCATTATGCAGAGCCAGCTTCATTATAAGCTACTTTAACTGGCATTCTGTTTCGTAATTTTACAGGCACTGATGTGAAAATGTCACAAAAATGGACAATTAAGGATTATACCTAATTTTTAATTAGAAGTTTTAAGCTTTATATGCGCATGCTTTCACTAGTTAACATTTTATACTTTTGCTCCATTAGAGAATTATGGGGTTTTTTTGCTTTATATTATAATTAGTACGACTAAAGTATATATGGGAAAAGCTTTTGACATTGTACGTTATGGGCCTAAAGGGTATTATTTGAAGGCGTTGATACGTCATTAGCTGATGGTTACATTGGAATCAAGTCAGATTAAAGCATGGTGGTGAAAAAGTAAACGTATATATGAGTAAGATGTTAGATGGCCATTCGTTCTGTGTAGCAATGGGAAAAAGTACAAAACAGTTCTTTTCCAATGACTAGGTGTTTACTCTTCCTGTTGTTTAAAAAGAAATAACTAAATAACTTTCAGAAAATAACAATGCTTTGTTTTAAAAATATATATTCAAAGTTTTAGCAAAGAGAAATAAAGGTCAATTAACAATTTTCCATGTATTGTTTTCACTTTTCCATTTTCAATCATAGATACATTTATAAAATGACCCCATAGTCTTTCAGGTCCTTCAATATGTTTCCAATCATCATTCAACAAAAAGTAATAATTCTATAAATAATTCTTTTCTCAACTATTCTTTAAAAATCCGTTTTAAGAACCTGTTTTTAGGAACATGTTGTTTAAGAACCTGTTCTTTTAGAGCCTGTTCTTTTAGAACCTGTTCTTTCAGAACCTGTTCTTATGAACAAATTTCTAAAGAACAGCTGTTTTCAAGGAACGGTATATCTAAATAAGCTACCGCATATTTTCATTATTACACAGTTTAAATTATTAAAATCTGGTAAATTTTATATTTCAATTATGAAACGGAACATAAGATCAAAAGTATCAGAATAAAAAAAACAGGTTCTAAGTCCATATTTATTTTTTCCTCTATAACATATTTGATATTTATTATCTACTAGCGGTCCGTCCCGGCTACGCCCGGGTGGTATGAAATTATGATTTAATAGCGGTCACCCATTGCTTTGCTCACGTATATTTAGCATATTGTTAATTTGTTATCCCTCCGCGAGAATCTCTCCCCCTGCGCAGTTTTCTATTAGTGAAAGAATTTTTAGAATCGCTTTAGTAGTTCCAGAGATAAGAATTTATGATTTATTAGCCCCCCCGCAAGAGTTTTTCTCCATGCCCCCCGCGAGAATCTCTCCCCAGCTGCGTAGCTTTCTATCAGTGACAGAATTTTTAGAATCGGTTTAGTAGTTCCAGAGATAAGAATTTATGATTTATTAGCGCCCCTCCCCCCTCGCGATAGTTTCTCCCCCTGCCCACCGCGAAATTCTCTCCCCCTGCGTAATTTTCTATTAGTGAAAGAATTTTTAGAAGTGGTTCAGTAGTTCCAGAGAAAAGAATTTATGATTTATTACCCCCCTCCTCTGCGAGAATCAAAATAAAGTATAGCTCATATCACTTAAGGATAGTGTAGCTTTCTATGAGTGAAAGAATTTTTAGAATTGGTTCAGTAGTTCCAGAGATTACATTTTTACTCGGGCGAAGCCGGTTTATTTTGAGACAAAAAGTAGCCTATATCCTTCCCCAGGATGCAAGCTATCTCCTTGCCAAATTTTATCGAAATCTGTTCAGCGGTTTAGGCGTGAAAAGGTAACAGACAGACAGAGTGACAGACATAGTGACAGGCAAGTTACTTTCGCATTTATAATATTAGTAAGGATTCTTACCGAGATACTCTGGAGTCTAGAAAATACAACGAAACGGTCCGTTTTTGTACGCTTCCAATGTATTCCCAGCCCTTATGGTTACAAAAAATACTTTTTGTAGAAATGTTTGTGCGTCGGTGTTTGCTGAGTGTGTGCATTATGTTATTATTATAGCATTAAAGTTGCCTTAATTCAAAAGTTTTAGACACCAAAGCTGTCGTAAATAATATTATTAGGTTCCATTTTAACATTAGTTGATTACAAATTACAATAGACGATTGTCATCAGTGACGGCTTTCGCCAATCAATATCCCTTCTTCCCTACACCAGTATATAAAAAATTGTATGTTTGTTCCTCAATCAGCACTTACTTCTGAACAGATCAGTAAAGGCAAATACTTACAGTATCGAATATAAGCTATGTTTTACTCTCGGTTTTACTTATCTCCGACTATTGTTTTAGCTTTTTATACGTGTAATAGAATAAGTAAAGTAAGTACTTACTGTATTATAAACCCAAACGCGCATGCGATGATTTCATATAGACATATACTATCTGTATTTATAGGGGGCTGTCCTCGGGCTGCCATATACAAGCTTCTTTTTAGCATCGTGCCAACTTTTTTTTAGTGTATTTGCCATATGGCACATACACTATTGGCGTCGGTCGGATGGCGGGACCTAGGAGTCGGACCAAAATTTCATAGCCTCCTGAACACTTTGGCACCATTTTTGGAAATGTTTATTTATATATGTATATATGTGTGTGTGTGTGTGTGCGTGCGGGCAATAACTTTCGAAAGAGTTAATTAATTTTAACGAAATTTGGTAGGCACGTTGAAATCCATCACCGCACGAAGCTTATTTAAAATGGGCCTAATCGGACCATTTTAAGGGTGGTTTTTAGGGGTTGAAAAATGTTTTTGGGCCCAAAAATGTCGAAAAAATTCTCAGAATCGTTTCAAAATTGAAATTTAACCATTTAGTAACGATTAAAATGTGCTGCTAAAATTTTAATAAAATCAGCCCGACAGGACCGGACTTACAAATTTTATGAAAACTCTAGTTTGCGGATAGTGCTTTAATTACTGAAGGGTGTATTTAATTTGGTACCGAGGTTGCATTGATAAAAATATTGAAATTAAGAAAAAAATATTATTTTAAGGGATGTATTAAGGGGTTAAATTTTTTATTTTGTTCAAAAACAAACTTAAGTGCACATAATAAAGCTACAATGCCAGTATTAGCAAATACACTATATTGTCGGCAGGGTTTTGGCACTGCGACCCGAGTTTTTTTTTCTTTTTAATAAGTTTCTACGGCGCGGGCGGCCGCGACAAAACACCATCTTATTTTTTCTTTTTAAATGAAGTATGAGATTTCTTTTATGCACGTTTATGCATAAAAATTGGTCTGCCAGCGGAAAAATGTTTTTTACTATGTCAGACTTTATTTTTTATGCGCCGAGACGTTTTTTAGTTAAAAAATGTGGCATTACCGTTGCCAATAAAAAATTTTTTTTTCTAGTTCTTATTTAAAGTATCTGATTCCTTGTTTATATGGAAGTTCATCATTTTTGAAGTTATAAGCATGATATTTTGCACAGGTGTTCCTTATATAACGTAGGTGAGCAATAATGTATTTATAAAATTCGAGCAAACGAGCGAAATGAGTGAGTAATGCATTATTAATATTCGAGTCAACGAGAGAAGCGAGTGAGTAATGTGTTACTAAAATTCGAGCGAACGAGCGAAGCAGGTGAGTATTGTATTAATAATATTCGAGCGAAGCAAGTGAGTAATGTGTAATAATAAAATTCGAGCGAACGAGCGAAGCGAGTGAGTAATGTATAAATAAAATTTGAGAGAACGAGCGAAGCGATTGAATAATATATTAATAAAATCCGAGCGAACGAGCGAAGCGAGTGAGTAATGTATTCATAAAATTCGAGCGAACGAGCGAAGCGAGTGAGTAATGTTTTAATAATATTCGAGCGAGCGAGTGAGTAATGTATTAATAAAATTCGAGCGAATAAACACCACCAGCCCGGCTTCGCTTCGCAGGAGGAGAATTTCTCGCGGGGGAGGGATTATAAATCATAAATCGAAATATACGTGGGCGAAGTCACGGGTAACGACTTGTTAGCATATATTATTTCCGCACTTTAGTATACGAAATTATATTGTGATAAGACTAAAGAATTAATTCAGAATAATAACTGGATATCAAAATGTCAACTTAACGAAGATGAGAAGATTAAATAATAAAAATAATATGGCTTGGTCAGTGGTCAAGTAACTGGACTTTTCATATTATAATAATCAGTAATGATCCATAGTGTACAGTCTAAGTTATCGATGTCATTAAAATAACACTCTATTTGTAGTTTAGAATGTTCTGTTTGTGGTACAGTCTGGGCTTTATCTTGATAGCATGATCTGTGATTTAAGATTGTGATGAATCTATAGTACGTTCACAGACTTGCTATACTTGACTAATTGTCATTTTCTGTTAGCATCGGTACCTGTGCGTATACATAATGTCATACATATAAATAGGTAAGTTTGTATATAGACGTTATTCTTAAAAATTACTGAACCGATTTATATGAAATTTTCACCAACGTATCCCTTGATTCGACACTATTGTCATAGGCGAATCCAGGCCGGGCAGCTATAATATATTTTATATCACTTTTTTGATTGAATTCGGCATAAACTTCATTTCAATTTAACTTGGAATCAATCTGATTTGTACCCGGCCGAAGCCTGGCCGGCCAGCTAGTTTAAACATATAATTAAAATTGTGACTTCATCTGTAATTGTACGTTTTTAAAGAAATTGCAGTTTCGATGGACAGTACCTAGTGTAGAATGCCTAGATCGATTTAGCCATTTTCAGATTTTTTTAATGTCTGTTTGTTCCGGGTTAACTCAAAAATTCACAAAAAAGTGATGTCACCACGGAAGACCTCGCCGCATTTCGAATTAAATTAGGTTAAAAAAATGCAAGTTGATGAACGAATTTCATTCAACTCATCTGCTATATTAAATGTTATTATAACCTCCACATTTTTTACATATGACCAAGGAGGGTTGATTATAGCTTGCGTTAGAGCTTTGCGTCACTTCCGCGAAACATGGTTTCACATCATTTTTATAAATTTTTTTTTTTTTTTTTTATTAAATAACGTGCGCAGCAGCTTAGGCATTTTTATAAATTATTAGTTAATTTTTAAAAAATCAGACAGATCATTGAACTCAATGTGTCGTATTTGGAAACAAAAGAACAACAGAGTTGTCCTGACAACATTGACTAGTGACATCTACATATATTAAATGTCAGTAAGTAGTTCCTGGTTTGATTTAATTTGACTGATGCTGAAACGCGTAAAGCACAAATACAGGACCGGGCTGGAATGAGCACATTTTGAAATTCCATTAATTTTGATCACGATGATTAACAACCGCAAAATATTTTTCAAACTACCCAAAGGCGCTTTAACGTTCCGGGTGCCCAGGAAAAATTTGAATATAAATGTGCCCCCAATTATGATTATTATTATTTTATCCAAGTGTGCAAGCTTTCACGGCCGGCATTGTTCCAAGTCTTCATGGTTTCCGGGCTTATAGGCCGTGGTCCGGTGGTATTTCTACCTGACGTTTCGTCTACAACTGCGGTAGACATTCTCAAAGGCGATGCGGCAGCGGTCGAAGTGTCCTCCTTGGCGGCTCACAGCTCAGTGTGTCGGTGACTGGTGTTCTCCCTTCTTTTATACCTAGTGCCAGTATGTTCTCTGTTCGGTCGTAGTACGTCTCTCTGCCATTGGTCAACTGCGCAGTGTGTAGTAGTGGTGAGTTCTCTACTCGGTCGTATCCCGTCCTTGTACGATTGGTCATTGGTTTTGTATGTCGGAGTGCTGGTGTCCAGGTTTTACTGAGATTGAGGCCTTCATCTTTTCGGTTGAAATTCTGTGTGTGTTTATGTATTTATTATGTATTTATTATTATTTTGATTTTTGACACTAAAAAAATTATAACACGTCGAATAGGCAGAATTCCGAATTACTTGCCTAAACTCCAAATATTATTAGTAGCGGCCCGATCCAGCTTCGTCCGGGTGCTATGAATTTATGATTTATTAATACATTACTCACTCGCTTCGGTCGTTCACTTCAATTATTATGGCCTATGTCTTAAAGCAAAATATTTACCTATTGAACAGAGAAAAAAATGAAATCGGTTTAATAATTTCTGAGATTACCGCTGATTTTCACCCGGGCGAATCCGGACTGGCTACTTATTATAACCTATAAGTTCATCAACTCCATTGCGGAATGTGGAAGCTATACCCGTCTGCAAAATTTCACAGATATCGGGTTAAGAATAATTGAAGCGTGAAAGCCAAACAAACAAACTCACTTTTGCATTTATAATAGACTAGTTTATAGGATCAGTTATGATTCATAGTCGGACGAGCAATAAGCTTACTGTTTTTGTCGATTGCAGTGAAAAAAAGTTCAATACAAGGACCACGAGCTTACTGAAGGCTAGTTTAAGGACGGATCTGAACTTAGCAGCTGAATCAGTTAAAATGGATCTTTTGTTTACAACAAAATATTATTTTAATTAGACCAGTTTTGCAAATGGATGTCGATTGGAATCTGTGCAGAGAACTCGATCCCAACAATTATGCCGTTATCGGTTGGTCCATTTGCTTTACAATGTAGTACACTAAACGATTTTTATATGATATAATATGGCAATTAGGACATTCCGTTTCTGACAGCTGATATTTTAGATAGAAAGTAGTAGAAAAAAAATCGTATATTCTCAATGAAGAATTTAAAGTCTATATATTTTCAGACTTGTTAGCGCGACTATAATTTTTTTTACTTTATTGTTGTATGAACACTGAACAGCTTTACTAACCCCCTCACTCTAACTTTACCATTCCAACTCCACAAGTGGGGAATGGTACTAATTTAGGTCAAAATTTTACACTATTTTTTCGTTTTGAGATCCCTGAACTCAAAAAACATATTTTTGAAAAAGTCTGTTTGTTTGTGAGCACGATACAGGTCAAACGGCTGAGTGGATCGAAACTAAATTTTGGTTAGATGTTTGACTTGTAAATATGAAGAGCCTTTTTGGGGGAAATCGGCGCATGCGCAAAAGAGATATAACCTATAACGTTTTTTTCTGTAATAATTATGGTATCCTTTTCATAACGGTTTATTATTATTTTTATTTTTCCAAGAAAGTTATGTAAAAAATTTTTTTCTAAATATTATCTATAGTTTCGTAAATATTTTGAAAATAAAAAAATCAGCTGTTTTTTTGTTCTATGAAGTAATTTATCTGTCAAAAAGAAATGAGTTATCTGACAGGCATGCTTAAGGTTAATTTTTATGTGTGAAATCATATGTAACTATGGAAACGAAAAGCAAATATAATATAAATATATAAGAGATTAATGGGAACTTGGACCGTGGGTTGATTGAAACCCAGTTAAAGTTTTAATTCGCAACGTTTCGTCTATATTTTAGACTTCTTCAGGCTCTTAAAACATAACACGAGTATGTCAGTAATAATCTGTAGTCATCATTCATTTACAGCGATAATATAATATTAAACAATCCTTTTGAAATGATTGATCATAATAATTTCATTAAAATTCATTTGTTCAACAGACACAATTTTTTCCCTTTTTTTAAAAAAGCCTGAAGAAGTCTAAAATATAGACGAAACGTTGCGAATTAAAACTTTAACTGAGTTTCAATCAACCCACGGTCCAAGTTCCCATTAATCTCTTATATATAGTTACGATGGACATGACAACGAATTATATAATATAAATATTTAATACTAGCCGTTACCCGCGTCATCGCACACGTTACCAGAAATTTTATTTTATTTATTATAATATATTATGCCAAATGTCAGTATTTTTGAAGTTGGAATGGTCCCGCATCCAATTAGCTGGAATTTTTTCTTCTATAGTGACTTGGTTAAATGTCACCGAAGTGTGTGTAAATGTGTCGCGGAAGTGACAATTGTGGCAAGCAGTTTGAACAGCTCTAAAAACCTGATCGCATCTAGAGCATATGCTAAATATAGGTACCTACTTATGTCGCAGCTAAATTGTAAATTTAGCCACTTTACAATTAAGCGACTACCCGTTTAATAAAACAACGCTGTTTTTTAAAAAAGTGAGTAACGTTCATTAACAAAGTAAAAATTTAAATATGTAAATAATGAGAAATAGATATATGTAGATTGAAGATAGTATATAAGAGTGCGAGTGGCGTTTTTAACATCGAAACATTGAATTTTGTTATTATTTCCCTTCGTAGTAATTTTTACTAAGAGTTAAGACAATGGATATTTATTAGTTATTCCCAAAATTTTGCTAATTATATTTACAAGTATGTATAATACAACAGTTTAAAATTGTCGATACAACAGTTTGGGAACCTCTAATAATATATGAACAGAATATGTTTTTGATGTCTTGTTGTCAGCTTAATGTTGATTGCTGATGTAGAACATTGTATCGGTTTGTGGACAATATCTGTCAGTGTATCAGCGTTCAGGGTCCACAAAATACAGGTTTTAACATGAATAGGTCATTGGAGACATTTATTTATGACTGCTTAGGTCAATAACTGCATTTATCGTAGTTTAAACAACTGTAACAATATATTAGATTCCTTATTATAATCGATTGTTCGATGTGAAAATTCGAAATCTTCGGAAAATTACGGGAAAAAAGTTAATCGATAACAATTATTATACTATAGGTAAAGATGCAGATTAAATGATGTCTTTCGCCGAAGATAATGAAAATGGTTATTTAGACTTTTATAGATCATTATAAATCGATTAATTATGTCTCACGCAAGAACTAATTGTAGATAAATCCATTTAAGGTAGCACATACCCAAATCAAAACGCTGCGACACCCCGAGGTAGCACTTCACAGTTTTTGCGAGTTTATTATTATTTTATTCAAAACTAGCCATTACCCGCGACATCGCACGCGTTAGCAGAAACTTTATTTTATTTGTTATATTATATGGCAACGCGAGCGAAGCCGGATATAAAGTAGCCTATCCTTGACGCCAAGGACTCCTATATACTTACCTATACGTGGATCAAATTTCATTGAAATCGGATTAGGGGTTAAAATCGGGTTAAAAAGAATTATAATTATAATATAAGACTATAAGAGTTATAATAAATTATAAGTAACGTTAAGAAATGTCCTTAGTTATGGGGCTGTGACATACGGACTGACTGATGAACAAAGATTCCTGGTCGCTACGGAACTCTAAAAACTGCGAAAAAATCGACATGAACGATTTTGTCTTTTGGTCGCAGATATTATTTACGTTGTGTATCAATTAGTAAGTAGCACTTTTCGTGTGTGTTAAGTGTATAATAATTAAGCAATCCAAATCGACTTTGTATGTTCCGGAAATAGCTGACCTGTGTCGCGATAACTTGCTATTGTCTTCAATTTATTGCAAAACAATTATTAACCACGAGTCAAAGATTAATACAAAAGCTACGGGCTTTCAAAAATTTTTTGTCATTTTTTAGAAATTTTAAAAGTTCATTATTTCTAAACGAAAACATTGCTTCTACTTGTGTGCTAAATTATTAGCTAAATCTAAAAAAGATTTAAATTTTAAATTTTATCAAAAATCGCGCTTTTTTCAAATTAAGGTTTACCGTATATAATTTTATTTTGGATATTTTCAACTTATAATATCGGGTGGCCAAATTAGAACTCTATATTATATAACTTAAAGTTTGCTGATACGATTCTAAGAATTCTTTCACTAATTATCTTCGCAGGGGAGACACAGACGCTAATGACCTCTGATGTCGAGCGTCTATAATTCACAATTCAATTCAATTCGCAGGGGGAGAATGTTTCGCGGGGGGGATAATAAATCATAAATTCTTATCTCTGGAACCACTGAACCGATTCTAAAAATTCTTTCACTAATTGTCTTCGCAGGGGGAGAGCTATGAAAATGTTTCACATCTGCCAGGCGTCCCACAACAGCTCACATTTTTTTTTCTTTTATAGCCTTGTAACGTTCATGGCAATGTAGGTGTCTGGAAGCTGCAATTCGCTAATGAAAGTAAATTCGTATCTAACAATCTCTTAAAATATTATTGTGATAATTAGATATTTTCAATTCAAGATTTAATAATTTAGTACGAAAACATGTTTCAGTTTAGTAATGGGACGAAAATACAATTATTATTTATAAATGCATGTTACTAAAAAACAGGTTTTAAAAACATAGTTTGTACAATTTTTCTTTAAAATAACTGCAGTTCACTAAATAATGTGTTACTGAAAAACCTATTAGATGCTATCAACACTGTTACCAAAATCTAAAAGTAATGCTACTAACTATTGATTTTTAGTACCAAGTTGTAATAATTAACAGTTTATACTTATAATAGGATATTTTAAGAAAACCGGATCAGTTATAGGTAGGTACTTGTTAATAAAAAATTCGACTGATGACAAGTCCTATACTTCCCACCTAGTAAATATTTGCAAAAAATAAACACTCTTTTTTATTATTTGAAAAAAAGCATGGCCCTCTTTTTTGTTTGGTGATCTACTGCGATGGCTAGTAATATAGCAAAAATCATGGTTACCTTGATTTACGTACAATTTTCTTTTTTTAGTAAAATATTTTTTTTCTCGAAAACTATACATTTTAGAGAAAAAAATATTTACATTTTTTTCATATTATAACATCTAGAATTCATTTATATTTTTTTTACCTATGTTGATACGTGACATTGAGAACGTTTTTTTTTTAATATCTCAGGATCTACTGAACCGATTTGACTCAAAATCTATGATAAACACAATAGAACAATCGGCATGGCCATATTTTGTTCCGTTTTTACGATATCGAAGGCGAAAAATTGACCACATACACATACACACCCACACATACACACATAAGTCAGAAAATGATCTTAAACGATTGCTAGGGTCTCAAAACGTGAAGATCTGTTAAAATGTCGAAATATTTTTTTCGGACTAAATCCATTACTTTCCTACCATAGTATAGAGGTGGGAAGTAAAAATAACAGTTTCGCCCATTACAATTTCAGTCAAAACTTTCCCGCTTTCTTCAGTATACGCCTAACTGCCATCGGACAATTTAAAAAAGACTGAAAATCGCCAATCTGCAAAATGTCTAGGCTTTGTGCAAAATATCTGATTATGTGATATGACTGCGACTTATAGATAGGTTGTAAATTATAGTGGCTTAACAACTCAAATCACGAACGTCTCATTTTTTTGTTTAAGGCTTTAACCGTCATTTTGTCTTGGTCTACCTTCCCTCCCCATCCTTCAATTAAATTCATATTGCATTATGCTGTAAAGCAACTACTCTGTCACTTGAAATGAAGCAAATGATAATTTTCACATTTTTTGTCGGCATCGTATGCATAATAATAAAGTTTTATCGCGCATGCTGATCACGGCTAAATATATAACAAAAAGCAATCGAGCTAAGGCTGCGCTGCGATGCTTACTTGTTAATTGCTTGTATCGCTTTTGTTTCGAAGACAGCCACCTGAGATCGGGTTCTCGGATATTATAATATCTATAGAGGCTAATCACCGCTTTTGCCTCCATCGTTCTATATAACAAAATACAACTTAATATTATTATCCTTCGCTCCACAGATACAGATGGTTTGTCAACAATCGAAACTATTGGATCACAGTCGGGATCGAATGTGTGTATTGTGTAATCTCACTTCTCAGAGTGATGTGAACGCAAATAACACATGTCTTGGATAGATTATAGATTATAGACGCTCGACAAAACACATTTCTTTATACGGTGTCCTTGGTGAATACGATAATGCGACGTATATATGTATATAGGCTAATGGAGACGTTGATTCTAAATCAAAACTTAGTTGTATTGAACACAGGTTCCAATACACATTTCTCGGCTGCTAATGGGACATTTTCAGCTATAGATCTTACTCTCTGCTCTTCTTCTATCGCCCCATCCCGTGAATGGGAAGTAAATGCCGATCTTTGTAGCAGTGACCATTTCCCAATCATTTGTCGTCTTCTTTCATTCCATGTTGAAGGTCGGAATTTCCGAGAATGTCCCGGAATTCGTCGTCCAGGAATTTAAGCCTTCTGTCCCGGAAAACCATAATTTTAACGAATGATTTTAATCATGATAAATTAGTAAAATTAAATTTAAATGATAAATACAAAAAATAGTTTAAGGAAACATTAAAGTTGATTAGTTTTTATTTTACTTTTTCCCCTGAAATAAACTGTGTATAGGTACCTACCATGCGTTTAATACAAATCAACCAAAATTCGTTCATAATCTTGATTTTCGATCTCGTGATCCTAGACATATACGATGCGTTGCGTGTAATTCAACCACCGCAGAAAACAAATTACTGATAGTACCTATATACAGTGTGTCCACAGACTCATCCTCAACATGGGGATCTCCGTTGTTATGGGAGATAGAGATTTGGTTAAATGAGACAAAATGTGCAGAATTTCCAGTACTACTACCCTGCATAGTCAAACTTTCCATATTTTGCTTGGTTCGCGACTGACAGTTGAAAAACGAGATTTACTCATTTTCGTTTTTTGTTTATAACTCGCTTATTAAGTAAGTTAGAAAAAAAATATTTTCACTTTCTTAAGGCCCTTTTTTATGAAGATTTTAAATCTCTTTTCACATTTTTATTTACTTTTATAGTTTCTGAGATACGTGTATAAACTTTGTTTTTTTAAATACACGTCAAAGATGGCCATGACACCATTCGAAAGAGATTTTTTTTCTCTTTAATTTGATATGAGGGTTGATGGATTTATTTTCAAAAATAACAGAGTTATACGTAAAACACTGATTTTTAATAGTAGGCTATGCTAAATTAATTGATAAAACAACAGAAGGCTTAGCAAACAGTTGAAATTCGCGTTGACTTAGTAAACGGCTGTTTTATTTTAGCTGTCAAAGTGTAGTTTGTTGCTAATTTGTCAGTTTACTAAGTGATTTATTAAATTTACTTTTGTTATCATGGAACCATTTTGTAACAATGAAAAATTTGATATGTTATCTTGTTACATTCTATGTCACAAAAATTCGACCAGAGCTGCAGAAATGTACTTCGATCAGTATCCAGAACGAAGACAACCTCATTCGTCTATTTACAGAAACTTACGAGTAAATTTAATAAACTATGGATCATTTAAAAAGCCGTTTACTAAGTCAACGCGAATAAGTGAAGAAGACAAACCTACTGTTTTACGATCAATTGTTGAAAATCGCTTATTTTTCATTGTTACAAAATGGTTTCATGATAACAAAAGTAAATTTAATAAATCACTTAGTAAACTGGCAAATTAGCAACAAACTACACTTTGACAGCTAAAACAAAACAGCCGTTTACTAAGCCAACGCGAATTTCAACTGTTTGCTAAGCCTTCTGTTGTTTTATCAATTAATTTAGCATAGCCTACTATTAAAAATCAGTGTTTTACGTATAACTCTGTTATTTTTGAAAATAAATCCATCAACCCTCATATCAAATTAAAGAGAAAAAAAATCTCTTTCGAATGGTGTCATGGCCATCTTTGACGTGTATTTAAAAAAACAAAGTTAATACACGTATCTCAGAAACTATAAAAGTAAATAAAAATGTGAAAAGAGATTTGAAATCTCCATAAAAAAGGGCCTTAAGAAAGTGAAAATATTTTTTTTCTAACTTACTTAATAAGCGAGTTATAAACAAAAAACGAAAATGGGTAAATCTCGTTTTTCAACTGTCAGTCACGAACCAAGCAAAATATGGAAAGTTTGACTACGCAGGGTAGTAGTACTGGAGATTCTGCACATTTTGTCTCATTTAACCAAATCTCTATCTCCCATAACAACGGAGATCCCCATGTTGAGGATGAGTCTGTGGACACACTGTATATACACATATGCAAATTTGCGTTGTTGCTGTCTCTGAAAAATAAAACTGTTTGTTTTTTTACCGATCGTCATTGAATCCTTACGATGAAAACATTAAGTACAGAAAACGCTCATAGATGTCTGCTAGTGCTGTCGGACGTCTATAAATTACAATATCTATAATATCTATCCATTAATTTCAGAGTTTCAAAGTAGATATATTTTGTGGACGCTACAATTAATTAATTAATTGTAGATATAGACACGTCGACAACTCAGGTCATTAGCGTCTTCAACACAACAAATAACCATTTGTGTATTAGAATCCGCCAGCCGGCATACATAAACCGACTGGTTCGAGCTCGGGTTCTTGGGAGCGCTAATTCCCAAAGAACATTGGAATGCAATTTGCGATAGCAACCACATTCCAATGTTCCCTCTGGGGGGGGGGGTGAAGCCACAAAGACGCCCGTTTCGCTAACAAAATCAACATCATCAAGAAGATTATTCAGTGTAGCCATTTTGATGATGATGATGTGCGTCTAAATTTTAATTTTATTTCGTTCCACGTCGATGGCTGGATTCATTAAAACAAGTTGACTATGGTTATAATAAATCTTGTGACATTGGCCACCTTGATAACTTGACCTGCACTTTTGAACATTGACCAAAGTTTCATGGAACCGACGCGGCGAAGTTTTATGTCTTCTCTGTACTTTGACCACCTGTCTTTAATGATCTAAACCTGTAGTACCGCGGCGAAAATGCAAAATGACACGCTTTATCAAAACACACTGTATAAACGTAGGTAAGTTCGTTAAGTGTAGACTTGACGGTTATATAGCTACTACTATTACTAGTTACTGACATCAATACAGATATCTACTCTACCTACTGTGCAACCCACACATCATCATGACATAATTGGCTTTTAGTTCTTTCGCGTTCTTGTCAAGACTCTGGTTTATTTAGCCTTGTCTGTAGTTAGAGTAGTTACAAAATGGGAAGAATCCAGAAAGAATATAGGGCGTAAATTTGACATTTAAAATTCATGTTTATATTTCCAAATATGAAATAATCAAATAGTCTGGTAGGCAAACACACTCACAAAAAGGACGTCATCCGCCATAGGCCTCGGTGTTCCAGAACTTTAAATCCACCCCTGGGGTCTAGTAAAATCACATTTTCATTTAATTGTTATTTTTAATAGTAAATTGAAGGAATACAGAAAAATATATTTTAAAGAGTATTTAGCTAATATTCATGATAGAAATTGTATAGAGGTTATTGTTAATGGGCAGCAACGATAAGGTAAAAAAGCTATATTTTTTATTAGAAATGCTCTCAGGCTGAGAGCTTTCAATCTGAATGAATGGTAGCAGGCATTCGTTCGGACTGAGGGCTCTCAGAATGAGAAAACAAGAAAATAAGTATAATTTATGTTGTGTTCGGAAAAAAATGTTGTTAATTATTTATGTTATAGTAATTATATTGCTGTTGAATGTGTTAATTTATATTTAATAATTGTTAGAGGTTCAGTAAAATCTCCCCCTTGTCAAAAAATGTTATCTTTATACAATAAAATTTCATATTCTTATTCTTAATAGTAAATTGGAAATCTAATTAACACTTTCAGCATCCCACATATGGAAATGTCATTATCTATACCTAAAAAAACCAAAAAGAAAAGCAAATTTTTTATTGTTGTTTTGTTAACTGATAAAAAGTATAAAACTTTTAGAACTTTTGAAGGATGCCTCAAAGATAAATTGCGCTTGAAGACGTACCAGTATTAAATAGTACATTGTGCCACAAGGGAGGAAATGTAGTAATTTCCTCCCGTGTTGCGCATACTATTTTTTCTCCTGCCAGGCCGAAAGTTCGCAAAATTGAAAAAAAAAATTATTAAAATTATTATTTTTATTTTATTTTAATATTAAAACTATTAAAAAATAATTTTAATGGAAATAATTTTAATGTGTAGGAGACAGAAGTAGGTGCGTGAGAGCCGGCATAAGTACTATTGCGCAGGCGCACTTGTCCGTACCACGGGAATAAAGAGCGACTTTGTTCCCGCTTGGCAGGGACGAAAGTACGAACTTTCGGCCTAGGTAGGAGAAAAAGTAAATTGAAAAAGAAGCAGCTCAAAACTCAAAATATGTAGCATTTTTGTAAAATAAAAGTTAGCCTGTTTCGACTGGATGCTTCTAGGTACAAAGCGCACCTAATTTGCCTTATAGGTTGCGTGGTCCAATCATTATGAACAGATGGGACACAACATGGTGCGGCGCATATTATACGTACATGTATATGACTCATCACTGATCGTTATCAGCTCAATACAGATTACAGATCGGTACTAAAGTGAGGTTATGTATTAACAGCGACACCTGCGCACTGTGACGGAGGGTGGGTGCATCATCATCATCTCACGTCAAGTCAACAAACACCAGGCTACACAGCGGCTATCACAAGGCTAATCACAGGCCTCGTCATAATATACGAACTCTATACTGGGGATGTACCGCGTTCGTATGTTCAAGGGGATAACGCATGTAATGCAAAGTGGCGTATGCCAAATTTTTTATATTTTTTTAAGTGAAACTTTTTTAGCCGCGTTTTGCATTTTCACGGTAGAGTATAAGTTAGGCCATTTTGGCGGAAGTCGGGAACTCAACCATAGTTGGTAAAAATGCTCTATACTATTTAAGTTCGGGTATCACGTTTAATCAAAATCAGTTCACGTGATGCGAACAGACAGAAAAACCAATATTCTGGGAACACATTCTCCCATCTATATAAATAGGTAGGTAATAAAATATCCAAAAACTCAGAAGCGAATTTACAAACAGAGATCCCGTTTGTATTGTTACAAAACTGTTTTCTGACTTGGCGGAATAAATATTTATTTACAATAATTAAAAATACAATAACAATGAATGCAACAACGAAAAGTCAATTTTAACAATAAAAAAACTTAAACGGTAATTATTGAACTAAACGAGCCACTTAAATAGCACTTAACAAATAACTATATATACAAGGATTATTTATCTGTAATTATTTATGTCACTGTATTTATATCAGATTTATTTCTAACGTTTATTTATGTCGGTCATTTACTCAGTTACTTCAGTACTATTTATTTACATCCACTCCACTATTTTTATCACTGTACTGACTGATTCGACCGTTGATTGACTAGGTAATATTTATATCACTGATCCATTTGATGGCACGACTCACCATTCACTGATTACCGATTGCGTGACACCGTCGACTTGATTGATTCACTCGTACCGACTTGTTTATATACCCTGCGCGGCCCAGCCTAGTACGTTCTCGCGTTCTCGAGAACATTCCGGCAGGTACTCGTTGTTCAGCATGCAGACCCCCGTTTCTCAGAACTGTTGCCCGCCGTTCATATACAGGATGATCCGTAACAGTATTTTATATCGATAAAGACTTTTTATCTTTTCCACAGATTCTACAGGCGAAATTTATATTGTATTTTAAAACAATTTATTAGGCGTCGAAAAATCGCGCGGGTAAATTGTCGCTTAAAGGAAAAGAGATAGTATCTACATTGACGAAACTATAGTGTACTTTTTTATTCCAGTGTTCCGTTAGAAAAAGGATGTATGGTGACAAGGTCGAAAAATGGTGTCCTAAATAAGGTACGATTCTGATTGTCCTGTCCTTGAAACGTAAAGAAAAATGATTTTCCGCGCATTTTAGTAAAATAATCACCTTAATTACATTGCAATTGAATTTGTTTTGTTACGTATTAAACCGATTTTTTTCACTTCGCCATTGTAAGTCGCGACTTTTAAAAGAAGAAATCTCTTTATGATACATTTTAGAGTGTTAGGTCTCCAAGTCACTATATGAATACTAAGAAGTAATAGAAATACCTTGTATTACCTTGTATACCTTGTATTAAAGAACATCTCCCTAAAAGAAACTTACTAAACACTAAATCAAATTACGCCCAACATATAATTTCACACAATCATGAATATTACGATTTTGAGACAAATTTTGTTCCACTACATATTTGCAGTAAAGGTAAACACATGGACATTGGACACCCTCGAGGAATATGAAATATATAACGCTACAAAATACAACAATACCAACATTCTTAATGACAAACTAACATTAAAATCGAACATAATATACGACACAATAATTAACACACAAACACCCAATACTCATTAATCGTCCACATACATACACACTCAAACTTCCATTTCATCTATCTACTATGTAAATCATAAAATCTCGAAATTTAAATCAGTACTTCACAATCCACAACATAATAGACATGTGCTTAGCATCATAATATTATAACGTGTTACGAATACTCAATGTGCGTTTTATAATATAAATTAACCACACCTGAAGATAGCAACTCGTTGCTGAAACGCATCGTGTTAACAACACATGAAGTCACAAGACGGACACCAAAATACAAGGTATTTCTAATACTTCTTATTAAATCTCTTTAACTTGAAATTCTTTTATTTTTCTTTCAATTTCAACTCATATAGGAATCGATTGTACCAAGGTGTCCTAAAAAAATTACGCTATCTATTTGACATTTTCTGACCTAATAGAGGATTTATCAGGCGTCAAAGTAATAAATAAATAAAATAGCTAATGTTAATAGTTAATGTTTAGAATTTCTATTGCTATCGTGAGAAAGGATAATTTCCCAGTGATCTCTTATTATAGCATGAACTTTATAGAATAGTTTTTTTTCTTTCCTTTGCTACCGCCATATTAAATTGACTGACACGTCGAATAAGTTGTTCTTTTGTTTTACACCGTGTTTTGTTATACAGTTTAAATTCTTTATACAGTGTGTCCATCTGGAAACGTTACATAGCTTAGAGAAGACTGGTAAAAGGATTTTAAATACAAGTACAATTCTGTACTTAGTCCAAAATTAATGCATCGTGAATATTAAAAAAAAAACAATAAAGCATGAACGTACTTCATGCGCCGAGGGTTCCTCACATTATTCGCTATAGTTTTCCTGTAATAGTTAGCAGCCTGTTTATACTTATTAAATAAATAAGCACCATACATGTATAAATGTACGATAGCACTGTACAGTGTAATCCAAATTAACTATTTCTAAAAAATTAATGAAAATTTGTAATATTTACCGGCATCTTTATATGCCTGATTTTTGTCCAAAATTTTAGATAATACCTACTTTCGGAGATAATGGTTGGTTGGGAATACTTTTTTTTATTTAATCATAATATAGAAAAATCCCGTGTCACGATGTTCGTTCACGCTAATCTTCAAAACCGCTCATCCGATTTTAATGAAATTTTGTAAATGTGTATTGTTTGCTCCAACTTGAGAAACAGGACTTTTTTATCCCGATAAGTGACCCTCAATATTTTTTATTGCGAATTTAAGGTTTTTTTTATAGGACAAAGGGTCGTAATTCATTTATAAGTTCTATAAGTTTTTAATAGATTTTAATAGAGGGTAGTGTGAATAAATCTATTGACATCTGTATTACACATCTAGCACCACGTACTCAAACATCCTTTGCATTTTTGCGGGGGGCTAATAAATCATAAATTCTTTTCTCTGGAACTACTAAACCGATTCTAAAAATTCTTTCACTAATAGAAAGCTACGCAGGGGGAGAGATTCTCGCGGGGGGATAACAAATTAACAATATACTAAATATACGTGAGCGGAGTAATGGGTGACCGCTATTAAATCATAATTTCATACCACCCGGGCGAAGCCGGGACGGGCCGCTAGTTTTATAAAATAACCTACAGAAAAATTGATAAAAATAGTTACAGGCCTGTGACAAACGTACAACAGATTTCACTATAAAGGTTTCGTTTTTAGAATTTTGGTACGGCGGAGCCTTTATAAAAATAACAGTATATGACTAATATGATTTATCAGTGAATTCAAATAAATTCTCAATTAGAATTATCTTATATATAGGTATTGATTTTTGAAGCAACCGTAAATGATAATATCGATTCGGCAGATACATAAGGGTTCAATGAAAGATGATCATGCGATAAGTGATGTTGGTTCTTCTAACCTTGTCTGTTCACTGTACAACTTATCTTTTCTATTTATACTGAGTGTAGAGAAAAATATGAGCTTAGCTCTGTTGAATGGTGAAATAAATAAATAAATAAATAAATAAAATGCAAACATTTAAAACATGGATCTTAAAAAATTGCCTGGACTAACGCACCGCAAACGTAAATATTAAAGATTTTTTGCCATTTTTATTACGAGTACTTCTCTATTCTGTATACGGAAATAGAAGTATGGTGATAGGGTTGAAAAATCATTGTATATATAGGTAACTTCGATTTATTGCTTCTTGTTAAAAACTTAGTTGAATAGAAAAATGGTATAATTAAATTATATTATATACAGTGTGTCCACAGACTCATCCTCAACATGGGGATCTCCGTTGTTATGGGAGATAGAGATTTGGTTAAATGAGACAAAATGTGCAGAATCTACAGTACTATTACCCTGCGTAGTCAAACTTTTCATATTTTGCTTGGTTCGCGACCGACAGTTGAAAAACGAGATTTACCCATTTTCGTTTTTTGTTTATAACTCGCTTATTAAGTAAGTTAGAAAAAAAATATTTTCACTTTCTTAAGGCCCTTTTTTATGAAAATTTCAAATCTCTTTTCATATTTTTATTTACTTTTATAGTTTTAGAGATACTTATATTAACTTTGTTTTTTTAAATACACGTCAAAGATGGCCATGACACCATTAGAAAGAGATTTTTTTTCTCTTTAATTTGATATGAGGGTTGATGAATTTATTTTAAAAAATAACGGAGTTATACGTAAAACACTGATTTTTAATAGTAGGCTATGCTAAATTAATTGATAAAACAACAGAAGGCTTAGCAAACAGTTGAAATTCGCGTTGGCTTAGTAAACGGCTGTTTTGTTTTAGCTGTCAAAGTGTAGTTTGTTGCTAATTTGTCAGTTTACTAAGTGATTTATTAAATGTACTTTTGTTATCATGGAACCATTTTGTAACAATGAAAAATAAGCGATTTTCAACAATTGATCGTAAAAAAGTAGTTTTGTCTTCTTCACTTATTCGCGTTGACTTAGTAAACGGCTTTTTAAATGATCCATAGTTTATTAAATTTACTCGTAAGTTTCTGTAAATAGACGAATGAGGTTGTCTTCGTTCTGGATACTGATCGAAGTACATTTCTGCAGCTCTGGTCGAATTTTTGTGACATAGAATGTAACAAGATAACATATTAAATTTTTCATTGTTACAAAATGGTTCCATGATAACAAAAGTAAATTTAATAAATCACTTAGTAAACTGACAAATTAGCAACAAACTACACTTTGACAGCTAAAACAAAACAGCCGTTTACTAAGCCAACGCGAATTTCAACTGTTTGCTAAGCCTTCTGTTGTTTTATCAATTAATTTAGCATAGCCTACTATTAAAAATCAGTGTTTTACGTATAACTCTGTTATTTTTGAAAATAAATCCATCAACCCTCATATCAAATTAAAGAGAAAAAAAATCTCTTTCTAATGGTGTCATGGCCATCTTTGACGTGTATTTAAAAAAACAAAGTTAATACAAGTATCTCTAAAACTATAACAGTAAATAAAAATATGAAAAGAGATTTGAAATCTTCATAAAAAAGGGCCTTAAGAAAGTGAAAATATTTTTTTTCTAACTTACTTAATAAGCGAGTTATAAACAAAAAACGAAAATGGGTAAATCTCGTTTTTCTACTGTCGGTCGCGAACCAAGCAAAATATGGAAAGTTTGACTACGCAGGGTAGTAGTACTGTAGATTCTGCACATTTTGTCTCATTTAACCAAATCTCTATCTCCCATAACAACGGAGATCCCCATGTTGAGGATGAGTCTGTGGACACACTGTATATATTATATTATTATTAATATTATATTATATATATTATATTATTATTAATATTATATCAGGGCCGCAGCAAGGAAATCTTGTGCCTGGGGCCAACATTTCAATTTGCGCCCCCCCCCCCCCAATAAAAATCAAAAAATGCATGATACAAGATTTTTATAAGATATTCCAACACAACCAACTGAAAAACATAAAAAATGTTCACTAATCGTCTCCAACAACTCGCACTTTTAGTTTCAAAGATATATAAACAGCGTCTGAGAGATTTTTGAGTTTTCTTAAAAATGCCAAAAGTAAGAAGACCTCCCTCTTTGTACAAATTTGCGAAATTTTTGAAAAATAAATTCGACTCGATTCGTTTGATATTAAGTCAATTTATAGAAAAAATAGCGCTGAATCGACTCCAACAACTCGCACTTTTAGTTTCAAAGCAGCATCTGAGAGATTTTTGAGTTTTTTTAAAAATGCCAAAAGTAAGAAGACCCCCCTCTTTGTACAAATTTTCGAAATTTTTGAAAAATAAATTCGACCCGATTCGTTTGATATTAAGTCAATTTATAGAAAAAATAGCGCTGAATCGACTCCAACAACTCGCATTTTTAGTTTCAAAGATATATAAACAGCATCTGAGAGATTTTTGAGTTTTCTTAAAAATGCCAAAAGTAAGACCCCCCTCTGTACAAATTTGCGAAATTTTTGAAAAATAAATTCGACCTGATTCGTTTGATATTAAGTCAATTTATAGAAAAAATAGCGCTGAATCGACTCCAACAACTCGCACTTTTAGTTATATAATATATTTCTATATAAATTATCGCCAAATTCGTTAGCCGTTTCTGACTCATTGAAGATCGTAGGTAAATAATTTTTTATGAGCTTCGGTTTACTGAACTATCTCTCACATAAAGTAGTGGTTACGGGAATTGTTAAAAAAATTCTATATGCTATTCCCATGTTTGAATAGCTTTCCACTAAACCCAAATAATGAATTGTTTGTAGTACTCTAAATGTGACATTTTATTAATATTTTCATTTAATGATTCAAGCATTTGCTTTGCTTGCTACTTTTGTAATATTAAATACGTAATGTGAAATACAAATTAATAATAAGTGTTATATTTTTTTCTTTAGTCCTATTTGCAAAAGTATTATTATTTATTGTATATTTTATATTTTCGAATTGTAATTAGCCTGGCAATAATCATTGTCGTTTTTCATGTCAAAAAATACAGCGTCTTCGGCGCCCCTTGCTTAATGCGCCCGGGGCCGTCGCCCCCTCCGCCCTACCCTTACTGCGGCCCTGTATTATATTATATATATTATATTATATTATTATTATAATTTTTTCATCTTACAGAATGCCATTGTAATCACTATTTAATTATTGTAAAATATTGTTTTAAATCTTCTGACCTGAATATGAGAGCTTAAGCTCTCGAAACATGTAGGTAGTCAAAATTTCTCTTTTATTTAATGAAGAGATTCATCTTGTACGGAAGCAAATTTAGTTATACTATTTTTCTATTCAACTTGAAAAATCATGTCCGAGATAAAGTCATATTCTGATTGTACTATACACTCAAAACATGAAGAAAATTGGTTTTCGACATGGCTGCTGTGCGTGTGTCAGTGGAATTAGGTATTTAAGTTTAAAAAAAATTATTAATTTTTTAATTTTTTCTAATAATTTAACATAAATAATATTGAAAATCGAAAAGAAAAAAGTTTTTAAAGCTATAGATAAATTACTAAAAATTAATTAAAATGTATAAAAATTTAAAAAATATCACGTGACTTCAAAACGCGCCAGGAATGTTTGTGACGTCGTTATGTTAAAATGTGTCTGCATTTGTTGGTATTTGTGTATATGTATTACACATACTATCAAAAATAATAAATTTTTAACTTGGTAACCATGGAAACAAAGACCATAGATAACATAATGACGTCACACGCGTTCGGATTCTTTCGGCGCGTTATCGGAACTGAGTTTAAAAATTAATTTTTATTTAAATATAACTTTTTAATTAGTAAGCAAAAAAATTAAATAAAACCAGTTTTGCTATAAAACTTGATGTGGTCCTTCCATTTAAGTAAAAAAAAAAATTCGTTTAAAAACCCATTTTTCGTCCGTTCTGCAAGGATTGATTTTGCGATTTCATATCGAGGTGTAGCTGTCTTGAACCACGCATGCAAAAATCGATTCAGTGTGTCGAATTTCAGGTGTAGCCACAGACAAGTAGACATTTTTTAAAAACTACTTTTTGCGTTCATGAGACTTAGAAGCGCGTAAATTCATCATAAACTCAAAATTGAATTTTTGCACGAGCACAAGGTGGCAAGACTTCTGCTGTATGCTCCATATATGCAGGGAAAATAAAAATAATCTGTACAGAATATAGATTTTATAGATGGATGACCGAGCATGCCTTTCTTCCAAATATAACTGTGTTTAATAGTTTCTGATTACTTGAGTTGATATGTTTAGCTAAACATGATCAGTTTTTATCGCACATTCGTTATAAATGCAGGTACCTACATTACCGGCAGTCGATAGTCGTCGATATACGGTTGATGTTTTATATACAACACAATGTGAAATCTTAGAAGCTGATTGGTTGCATTACAAAGACGTCAATCGAAACACTTGAATGGCTGACATATTAGCTATATAATTCAAAGAACTATCGTGTTTTCGCTCTAGTGCTAGTCAGCTCGCATGCACTTGACTTGAAACAAACTGGATCAAGTCAAACTCGTCACTGAACTGGATACATATTTTTAATAGTTTTAAGTTTTTAACGATGGTAAGTAAATGAATGTCGAGCAACTTGTCGTTCCGCTACATTCGCATGCAGTAGAGATGTATTTCGAAGAAAAAGCTAGGTACTGACTGTCTTACGTGTCCACAATTTCATATAGATTAAAGCTAAAATATTTTCATGTAGCATTACAGAAACACCCACCCCATGTCCAAATACTTCCGACGTCCCTACCGAAAACCTCAAGAAAACGAAGTTTCAGACAGAGGTATCGTTACCTACAGTTTTGTTTATATAATAATATGTACTATTGATATTCATTGATTAACTATTTGGTCGTGATGAGTGGTAATAGTAGATGACAATATGTAAAAACGAGCGATATCGAGTTTTTACAGTCACACGAGCCGTAATACCATTACGTACGAGACATAATTTATGGTATTTTTTGCCATACCCACTACAAAATACCTACTTTTCACGTCATTTTCAAAAAATTCTGACAGTTCATTTGCGTAGCCATCTTTCCTTCCACAGTGTGCCTCGAACTTCGTGACAGGTAAGTAATGACAGGCGCACGCAAGCGTGCGCAGGCGTATAGAGCGAATTAACAGAAGTTGCTATGACAACCGTTATTTTCTGCGCTAGTGCGGAAAATAAAACATTTTCCGCACACCTGCCTGTTAAATGACTCATTAAAGGCCGCTATTTTGTAGTGGGTATGGCAAAAAATTATTATTTTATCGACATTCAACAGTCACTTTAAAAATATAAGTAGGTATTATTTTAAAAAATTTTACCTATTTATATTTTTAAAAACAATTTTAAGTACCTACCTCTTTTGTACCATAAATATCTTTACAATGACACATCCTCAACTTAAGGTAATCGCATGCGTAAATTCCAAAAAGCAAGAATTTAAAAACGGAAATAATAGGACAGTGACGACTCGTCAATATAAGCGTCAGGTATTCTGTAAATTGAGCAAAAAATGGCAGAAAAAATCGATTTTTTTAAATACCCATATATTATAATCTATATAGGTATACAGGGTGATTTACACCAGGAGGCGAAAAATAAAAATTCGTATTCAGGATAGAGTTTTCAAAAAAAAAAATGTGAAATAACTTTCTTCCGATCGGCCTTTGTTTTGGAGATATCGATGCATGAAGTTTTCTGAACCTATTTAATTTTTGTCCATAACATTTTTAGTAATCCATGGAAAAATTGCTTGGAAACAAAAGACTTATTTACTAATAATAGTTGACAATAGATAGTTAAATACTTTGAATGTTGCTCTTGATTTTTCGTGTAAAAATAAAAATAATGTCTCCATATTTTTGAAAAAGTTTATATTTTTTTACACTAAAATCAAAAGTAACACGCAACGTTTTTGACTAGCTATTGTCAAAAATTAGTAAATAAGTCTTTTGTTTCCAAGCAATTTCCATGACTTACTATAAATTTTATGGACAAAAATTAAATAAGTTCAGAAAACTTCTTGCATCGATATCTCCAAAACAAAGGCCGATTGAAAAAAATTATTTCGTATTTTTTACTTACAACTAAATCCTGAAGACAAATTTTCAGTTTTCGCCTCCGAAAACTTTCAGCGGCTTCCATTTGACCGATTTTGATATATTATATTTTTTTAATTATTTACATAACTCTGTGAAGTTACCAGCTTTATTTTATTTTGCCATTTTTTAATACGTACTGAATGAAATCAATACACTTTGCCCCGTTATCGACGTATAAGAGCCAGTATTTTTTTATATAGGGTGTATCTGAGCGATCGCCTACGGACAATTATAACTACATATAGAAAACAATTCTGAGCATAAAAATCCTTAGACATTTTTTGATCCGAGTGATTATTTAATTATCACCAATTATTGATGATAGCTGTTACGGTATATCAGATCAAAAAATATCCAACGACTTTTCTGCTTAAATTTTTTCTCTATTTCACCATATATACCTACCTACTGTCCGTAGGTGACTGCAGATCTGAGACATCCTGCAGCATATTATGACTATAAACTAGATGTAGGTACAACTAGAACTCAGCTACGAACTAATATATCGTTTGCCTTTACCATTCATCTGCAGAATAAGCATGTAGGTATTATTTTAACTGTGACTTTAGTTAACGAGCCGCCACTGAAACTAAATGAATAACTTACAGAAAAATATTTTTTACTTATGTAATGAGCACAGGTTGTTTCGGTGTCACAGTATCTATATAGTGTAAAACAAAACGTGCATCGGGGATATTTTAAAATTTTTAATTGCTTTTTTAATACTTTTTAAATGCAGTTATTTTATTACTAAACATATCACATTACCATCCCAAGTGACAGCAATATTTTATCATTTTATATTATTAAAGGTGTTATTTGAGATTCTCTAGATATAGTTTTTTTTGACTTACTATTTTTTTTGCGCAAAAATGTTGTGTCGTATAAAGAAAACCGCATTAAAATCGGTCCACCCATTGAAGAACTTTATGATATCATGTCATGTTGACATCACTTATAAATACATACAAAGTTACAAACATACCACCCAAACCCATAACACCCTTTTTTGTGGGTTGGAGGTTAAAAACTCAAATTTCTACGTTTAAATTAAAAAATTCTAAACTGTTTATTTTTTTTATTTCATGATAAAAATTATTCTTGGCGTCGAAAAATTAGTATTTATCTTTCTCACAATGTAACTTCAGGATATATGTTACCGTAAAAGTCCATTACATATCGACTAAGCCTTAAAAGGATTGTTTAAGCAATGCATTTTTATCAAAACCCGAAATTACAAGTTTTTTCGGGCTTTGCCAAAAACTCCCCAGTAATGCTGTTGTCTAGGCAAGTTCAGCACGTGGCATATATGCATCATTAAGTTTCACACTGTGCAAATCTTAGAAATGGCATGTTATCATTTCCAAATTAAAACAAATTGGTTATGTACCTACATTTCCATACCTATTTACATAATTTATCTACATAATTTATACGTCAGTGATAAACTCAAGGGTATATTATGTTAATATAGTAGCCAGAACCGTGCGAGAGGGGGGGAGGTGAAAAAGTAAAAATATCTCACTGCAAATTTTTAATAAAACATCTTCCCATTTTATTCAATTTCTTATTAACTTCCCTCCCCCCACAGCTTGTGAGGGATGCCTCTTCGGATTCTTTTTTGCTATATGGTTCCTCTATATTACAAGTCTCCAGTTCCCGGGTTTTAGCCCGAGAGCTGGTAAAAGTGTCAATTGGATTTTCAATTTATTATTAAAAAAAAAATAATGAATTGAAAATATTAATTGGTGATAGGCCCAAATAACCTTAGCTGTTGGTGGTCTTTAAAACACAATTTTTTTTCGGATTCTTTAGTTTTTATCAGATCAAAATTGGCTCTTTACTCAAAAAAGTTCGTCGACCCCTGGCCTATAAGGCAAATCTTAGATTTGCCGAGACAAAGGACTTTGTCGGTTACATATACAATTAGTTATAGGTGCTGGCAAGTTTGTATGATGTTACTATGTGTCTTCTAAGGGGGTGGAGGATGTAGTAAACAAGCGACCCCCGCTGTCAACAGGGCGACGTTGGGACATCACGGTTGGAACATCATCCGGTTTGTTACGATGACACATGTCCGGTCAACCCAGATCACTGTCTTCCTAGTCAAATTATACAGATGACCGCCGGTTGACTTGACATCGGGAGTCAAAAATTATAATGTGCACCTAAATTTTAATGCGTTATTGAAAAATGGATTTGTAATCTTAGATTCACCCGTTTGAGATTAGCTCTCACATGTAAAATGGTTCGGTTATATAGCACCTTAGTTAATAATCGACTCTCGCATAGTGTGGTTTTTCAGTGACAGAATGCTTCAAAGGGAAATGTTAGTCGTTCGAAAATGTGTCACTGTGCGAGTAATTGTTAACTCAGTCCGCCGCGATAGTGGAAAGTTTAGGGTTAGAATCCCTACGATGACATAGGTTTGAAAATTGAATTTTTCCCATGTTGCAGCATTGTGTTACGTCACATCAAATGGGTGTTTCATATACTAATGCACACATAAGCATTATAAAAATTCTGTATATTAAATATTAATATAGCCCGCGATGTCTTTAACTCGGGTTTAAACAATGTGCCAATATCTAAATTTTAATATCCGCGTAACGCTGTTAATTATAAAATAAAAATAGATTAGAAATTTAATAGAAAAAACTTTTTATAAGTTCTCTAAAAGAAGAAAGAATCTCTTTTGTACAAGTGGGTTCGTGCAGATTCGACTTAGCCTTATATTCTTTGCCCTAAATAGGAAGGTACAAATTACAAACCCACAAACCCAATAGTAGGTTATAATTTTCTTCTTTTTGAAGAAATTATGTGGGATTTTTTTAATTTTTACTATTTTATTACTAGATATTAGTATTTATATTACTGTTATGTCGTGTAAAAAGAAAACCGCATCAAAATTAGTTCACACATTGAAGAGGCATACAAACATATACAAGTGACTAAGCCCTGCAGTCAGGGTCCATTCAGATTGGTCGAATATACCCCATCTTGATGTCGTTTAACTCACACACACACCTAAACAAACGTAACAACTAACTAGTGAACTTTGTATACTAATATGAATTGTTAATAGCGATTAAAAAATGGGTTTTGTATGTGGAGAATGTTCAAATACATATATTCTTCAAGACAGGCATTATTATATTCACAAAATTAGAATGAAAACGTCACGTAAGGCTTTTTAAATGCTTTTTATTGAAATCGTGTTTGTCCTTCTGTCCTTGTGTCTTGATGTCACGCTTATACTGTATTATGTATATATGTAAGTTTATGTAGATATGGTTATTCTACCGCTGGCACTGCTCGTAGCAAGTCCCTTTAGCGCAGAGGATTCTGGGTTCGATCCCTCATAGAACCGTCTAGAAACTTCATGGAATCTTTTAGTTACGAATAAAACACATATTTCATTCTAGTGAATTATTTGTAGCCAAAAAGTAGGTACAAAATAAAATTAAAGTAAAAATTTTTTTTAATAGAAGATGCTTTTTATTGAGGGCCGAGGGGCCCTAAAAGGCAGAAAATAAAAAATTAATCTTTCAAATCTTTAAATGTTTAAAAAAATTTAAAAAGCATTCGGAGCTGTGCAAACTATCAACTAAGTAATTGATAGCAAAATTTATGATTAACCGCAACAAATATATTCTAGAATATTGGTCTCGATGCTTTTTAAATTTTTTTAAACATTTAAAAATTTGGAAGATTAATTTTTTATTTTCTGCTTTTTTGGGGCCCCTCAATAAAAATCAATTTCTAATAAACATTTTTTTTCTTACTTTAATTTTTTTCCTTTTTATGTAACAATTTTTGTGTTACTAACAAATTTAAGAATTGCCCATTTTAATTTAGAACTGCCTTTTTCAGTAGAACTGCCCGATAGAATATGCCCTGATAGAAATAGTGGAAAAACGCACAAAATAATAATTTCAAAATTATTACAAATGTTCATTTAACTTAATAATATTTTTTTCAATTTTTTATTATTTTCCAAAAATGTTCATATTCTGGATTATTACCTATATCTATCTAAGTATATAGATTAAGATCCTTTAATATTTATTCGAAAAATCTTGCAGCAGAGTAGTATAGAGTAGGAAGTAGATATAATTATATTGTAAAATTATGATGCAGCAAACTTATCTTTGAAAATAATGGCAATTAGCTTATTTTAGTTAATAGATAGATATTGATTAGATATTATGGACACTAATTTCAATTAGATTATGTAAACAATATTTTCAGCAAACCTAAAATTTCGGAAAATAGTTTCACTTTTTTAGCAATAACTTTTTTCGTGTTCACAATGAAAATGATTTTTAGTAAAATGAAGATGCCTCACACTGGATTTTTTATAAACACAACCAGTGGCGGCGCGTGAACATTTTAAATGGGTGTTCTGCAGAGTCACCTGGAGACTGGAGTAGCCCCCCCCCTTATGCGGGGACCTCGAAAAAAAATTCAAAAATACATTTGATGCAATTTTTAAGTGTATTTGTTGATCTGAATAATTTGTCTATACATTATACAATGATGTCGCTAGCGCTCAAGTCGTAATTAATAAAGTGATTTTTATAACAATATTTATTATTGTTATAATATATTTCTTTGTTGAATTGCCGCTTATAACTTTTTTCACGGCTAGAGCACTGTTTTTCAATGAAAATATCAGGCAAAGGGCGACCTTGTGCCTTCAATTTTAGTTTTTCTTCAAATGTGTAATTTGAAAAACGTTTCACACGCGTGAGGTTATCTATTACATTCATGTTTGAAATTGGAATTACAATTGAAAACGAATTATATCGCCATCAACACAAACATAATATTAGACTGTATGCACCAGCCAGTGTGTGTGTGTGTGTGTGTGTGTGTGCCAACAGATAGATATCATCAGTCACTATGTGACAAGAGCGTTTTCAGTTTGGAATAACATTAATAAGCTATGCTATATAAACGTTCGGATATGCCCGGATATGCCGCTTTTATTAAATTAGAGTTCGTACTACGTACGTTCTGCGCACCCAGATAAGCTCTTAACGCGTATAAATCTGTCTCATTTTTTACTGTTTTTTTCTCTCTTTAACATATTGATTTTGGTGCAAAATATAATGCAGAACGTGTCACGTGCGTAGTGAATTTACTACGGCTGAGGACGGTTTATAGAATATAGGCCCTGCAGCATGCCGTCATTTATAATAATGCTATGTGATGGCTTCATAATTAGGCTTCATAATTATGAAATTAAAACATATTATGCAGATTTATAATACAATTTTTTTAGATTTATAATACAATTTTTTTTTAATTGTGCGTTATTTTCTGGCAGTGTGGCAGCTCCGCAGCTCTCATAGAGGAGCCGCAACTGAACACAACACATGTCATTGGTGACTATTTTTTTCAGAGAAATTCCATGTTAAATCACACCAACTGTACCTACGTGGCATGGTGTTGCCTTGTGTGTACTCATGGTGACCTCACTGCATATACCTACACTTACTGCATGTGTGTAAGTGTATGTTTGGTGGCGCCTGTAAGTGTCCACGTACGACGTCTAGTGAGCAGACACTGTTATGTCCTGCCTTTTTCAAGTGGTCAGTCTGACAACATTTTACTGTTGTAAACTTTATATCCATAGAGGTTAACACCATTGCGTTGACAACATGCAGATTTAAACTAAACATGATAATATATTAAACCCTCTTCTATATTTCATTTGCATGGAATGTACGTTTCCTATTTATTTTTTTAGTCAATCGACCACAGCCAGGGCCCTCGCGCCCCTGAGTGCGATGTGTGCGATGCACGCGGGCGGCACATCCAAAGGGCGGCAAATGGCCTAGTTGAGTTATGTTTTTTGTACTGTATAGAAAAAATATACAACTGATATTATATCAATTTTATTTGTATACTCAAGCCTACGTGAAAACTCTTACGAGTAGTTATTTCTTTTTTGCACTTACAGTATTAGTTATTTGGAATTTTTAACGTTTTTCAATTTGACATATCGTCTAGTGAGTTTATCCACAATAAGGGGCGTCAATTATGAATCCGCACGCGAGCGGCGTGAGGCCTTACGAGGGCCCTGACCACAGCCATCTATGAAAATCTTCATATTTTTGTAGAGGGCAGTGTAGCCTAGTGGTTAGCGTACTTGGTACTGCAGCCTCTTTGACTAGACTGTCGTGAGTTCGAATCCCACCTGCGCTCATGGATGTTTTGTGATGCATATTTAGTTTTAAGAAAGTTGTTATTTAGTGTACTTAGTTGAAAGACGCTAATGACCTGAGTCTCTGAGATGTCGACGCGTCTATAATCTACAATAAATAAATAAAAATCATATTTTTGTAATCAAATCTTTTTTTTATAGGCCACGATCTGAACACTTGCGAAAAAGGCACGTGCTTGGAGCGGCATATTTTTAGGGGCGCCCGGACGACATGTATTTCATTCAGTTTGAAATCGGGGCTTGATTGCTCGAGATATAGTTACGGAAAAATTGATTTATTAAAAACATTTCTTCTATAACTATTTGCTTGAGGCGGTAAATAGATAGAGCCGACCCGGACTATCAATATAAGTAAATGATTTTTTTTCAATAAAGTGTTCTTTCTCTCAATATACTTATTTATATAGGTAAGTACACAATAGAAACGGTATATTACTGGAGTTGGATTATCCAACATCACTAATTTTCCGATATAGATACCTCAAAATCTTACTACTTATATAGGTGAAAAGTCACACGAAGTAAACGAAATAATACTATAATTATTAAATTATATTATACGTACGTAGTTATAACTTATAGGTAATATACGTAGTACGTACTACACGTATACGATAGAATAAAATATGAGTTATGTCTGTGTACGCATCAAGCGTGACTTGGTACTGCCGTCGTATAACTCTTGTAAAAATGTTGAAAAATGTAAAAAAGTTTCATCTTAATCATCTCATCTGTTTTCAAAATATGTGAGAACAGACAGACAAGAAAATCATTATATATGTATATATTTGAAAACTTGTACCACCCTCCTCCTTTTTTGAAATCTGAAATGTATGTGGGCATCAATAATTCGACAAAACTACTTTTGTTTTAATAATTTCCTAGAGACAAAACGACTCAATGTGTGGGAAATGCAAATACTGTTTTTAATGCATTTATTAGCTAACGTTTCGTAATATAGATATATAATTACATCTTCAGAGCTCTGTTAAAAACCAATAATTGTAAAATTTAAAAATTAATTTAGAAAAAATATATAAAAAAATTACAATATTAACTCACCAAATGTCGTCAACAGAAACAGTAAAATTGTCATAATTTACAATTAAAATACGCATATTAGCATTGTTTTGTAATGTGTGGATTTTGATTTTATTAAATTTATTAACCAGAGTAGAAAAACTTTTGTATTATTTTTTTTTAATAATTTTGTCAGAAATTTAAAAAAAAAACAGATCCTTATCAACTATTTTTGTTTTGCTTATATGGTCTATTATAAGTATATAATAATTCACTTGATAGGTTTATCTTTATAACATGCAAAATTTTGATCTAATCAGTGCAAAGAATTTAATATTATCAATTGTGTTTTTGTTTTTCAATATTTAATCAAAACACACCCTTCATGGTTTGGAAAATTGATAGAGAAATATAATCAAATATTGAATTAAGTATACATGGCACATGCACATATTATTTCCAATCATTTTTTGTAGGCCATGTTTTGAGCAATTGCTTGTACATCCGTTGTAAGCGATAACTGATAACAGCTCTACATGTAAGGACGCCGCCCCACTTGAACATCGTGTCATCTTGTTCTTGGAGCGCCTTTGTGCGACGTCTCCAATGCCGACATCACCCATGGTATATCCAGTTGAAGCAGGCAATAGTTTGCTTGACTGTTATTGATTTAGCAGAAACGGGATACAAGGCAAAATAATAACAACAATATTTATTTGCTAGTCTTTAATAATGGTCAACACAAATCGTATCTTCTTCAGGATCTTAAAAATTTGCAAAAAATGTATTTGCATTTCGTAATTTTGTAAAATTATCGGCGTAATCTAGGGTTCGGAGTTCCCGACACCCTCGTGTGTTAGGAAAGTAATCTTGGGGCATTTAATCGGCAGTGCACTCTAAGAAATGAGAAGGCCGATTACATAGATTATCGATGGTCCATTTGTATAGCCAGCGATTAATCTGGTAATAGGCACGCAAAGAGACAAACCGGTATCGCCACATCGCGTAGATTCCATAAAAACACATTGCGCTTGCAGCGTGGTTACTAATTTTACATTAATTTGTTTCATATTCATCCATTTTATATATGTAACTATACATTTTATTTTGTAATTTTTACACGCTTTATTGGAATATTACACAAATTATGTAATTTTAATTTACTTTATGTAAAAATCACAGATTTGTTTAACTTTACAGTAAAAGTCCAAGTTTTTATGAAGTTTTCTGTGTAAAAATAAATAATAATGTAAAATCACTTAGAAAATCGAGCGAATTCTACCTTAACTTTCAAAGTATTTTTACATCCATTTTTTACAGTGTGCTGTCTCTTTTTATTATGGCTTATAAAAATGGAGAGCTATTATAGAGAACATCAAATTTAACTGCAGAATAATTCAATCGTCATTGATCTTATTTTATACTATACATTATACAAATTCGACATAAGCGGTAAAATGATGTTTTTACATGGTTACTGCCAGTAGCGGCGTTAGGGTAGGGCGCGGTTGGGCGACCGCCCAGGGCGCCAGATTTGAAGGGGCGCCTTCCGCTTGTTCATTGAGCGAGTCCTACTTACTAGTAAATTCCCTAAATCTAGCTGCAAAATTGTTATGGTGGCAACACTATAGAAATTGAATCGCAGTGTTCGGTCGGAGCAGATAGGGGGCGTCGTAGAAATCTCGCCCAGGGCGCTGATAGTGCTAAAACCGGCATTGCAGTTTTGCAGACGCGTGCGTAAACAGTCGCATTTTGAGCCGTGTGTAAAAAGCTTTTTTTACACACGGGAGTCTCTTTTCTTTCAATTTTTACACAAGGCTGTGACTTTTTACGCATATCCCTTTACATGTTCTCGTTATAAAAAGTACCGTGCTTAACCAAGTATGAGAAGATGTTTTTTAAAACGAGAGCGATATTTTAAAACGAGTTACAGGCGAGAGCACTCGTTTCAAAAATTCGACTGATGACCAGTCCTATACTTCCCACCTAGTAAATATTTGCAAAAAATAAACACTCTTTTTTTTTATTCTTTGACTAGGCCCAAATAACCTTAGCTGTTGGTGGTCTTTAAAACACAATTTAATTTTTATTCTTTGAAAAAAGCATGGCCCTCTTTTTTGTTTGGTGATCTTAACTTAATATAGCAAAAATCATGGTTACCTTGATTTACGTACAATTTTTATTTTTTTTAGTAAAATATTTTTTTTCTCGAAAACTATACATTTTAGAGAAAAAAAATATTTACATTTTTTTCATATTATAACATCTAGAATTCATTTATATATTTTTTTACCTATGTTAATACGTGACATTGAGGACGTTTTTTTGAATATCTCAGGATCCACTGAACCGATTTGACTCAAAATCTAATCAGATCTAAGTTAAAGGCTGATAAACACAATAGAACAATCGGCATGCCCGTATGTTGTTCCGTTCTTAAGATATCGAAGGCGAAAAATTGACCACATACACACACACACACATACACACATACACACACACATACACACACACACACATACAGACATCAGTCAGAAAATGATCTTAAACGATTGCTAGGGTCTCAAAACGTGAAGATCTGTTAAAATCTCGAAATATTTTTTTCGGACTAAATCCATTACTTCCCTACCATAGTAGAGGTGGGAAGTAAAAAAGGAAGCACCTTCTGACACAGTCTTGTCACGCATATACTATTTTCGAATAATGTTTGGAAACTTGAATTCAGTGCCGGATTAAACCCTGCAGTGTACCAACCATGCAAGTGCACTTTTGATATAAAAACTGTCGTGGGTTCGAATCCCGCCTCCGCTCATGGATGTTTTGTGATGTAATTTAGTTTTAAGTGAGTTGTTATTTAATGTAATCAAGACGCTAATGATCTAAGTTGTTAACGCGTCTATAATTTACAATAAATAAAGATATAAAAACTAATTTTATTACACAAAACAGACATCTAATAATAATTTCCATAACTTCGCGGATCTCTGAACGATTGTTTTCTGAAAAAAAATTATTAAATTCTTTCTGTTCGTCTTTCGTATTTCTCTTCATTCTTTTTGGGTAAAATTTTCTTAAATATTGGTGCGCGAAAAAATTTGTTGTGGTTTGGCTAGCGGCACTGGCGGAAAAATGTCCCTTTCCCTGTCGCTGTGCCCTAAAAGGTGCGGGTCTATGGAGCCGTGCCTATAGTTTGCCTATAATATTTGATAAGCCGGCACTGCGCCTTTGAATACTTGTAACACCTAAACCATTCAGAACTGGATCGACTATATTTTTCTTTGTACACCACGTGTATGTTCCAGATAAGTTATCCTTATCATTAACATGTATATGTATATCATGTATATTCCCATATTCCATGACTTTGTCGGCTTGCTAAAACACGCGGACATTAAAAACATAGATATTGACTGCTCTTAATGTTAAAATAAAACCTTGGCACTGATGGATTCTCAGCTGTCAATGTTCGATATAAAAAATAACAGCCATTTAAAAGATGCTTTCTTTTTTATTAAGTTTCTTTTATGCATCCCCCTGCACAAAAAATGATCATAGTTCTTTTTTTGCTTAGCTCAGTGATTTCAAAACTTTTTCATATAAGTATTATGCCTCCAGGTATAGTTAAAGTAGTTAATAGTCATATGATTTTATGCGCCTTGAGCTCTGAGAAAAACGGATTTATGATGGGATGACGGGTTGAAGTTCGAAAACGGTGTGTTAATCTTAAAAGAATGAATAATACATTTTTTGGAGTTTACTCCCTAAGAATCGATTTTCGTATAAGGCCTCCGGTATAGAAATTTTATGAGGAGTAAAATTTATACAAGCGTTAACTAAAAAGCGCGTTACGTTTTTCTGCGCAACGTACCTTGCGCACCTTTCAATGTATATAATGTGTAAACTTAAGTATATATACAGCCGACGTGTACAGGGTATGCTGCGCGACAGCTGACGCATGTAAGTATGTATGTTTGCCTACTGCATAGTCAAAGACAATCGTACTTAATGAGTAAACTTCAGTCGTGCGTCGGAGCTGACATACACACTGTTTTTTAATTGAACCGCTAAAAAGAGAAAAATAATTAAATTTTGAGGTCGACGCCAATTTATGAAGGCGATTGAAATTTTTTTTAAGTTTAGTTTTTAATTTTTAGTTGATTACTATACTTGTAAATTTAAATTAAGCTTTCGGTCACACCTTTTTTAATAGTTTTGATGAGTAGTATAATAATTATTGTGATCTGATCATCTGGTTAGAAATTTTTAAAAAGTTAATTCTAGTCTTGTGAATTTATTGTATTTATTTATTTATTGTAAATTATAGACGCGTCGACAACTTAGGTCATTAGCGTCTTAATTATACATTAAATAACAACACACTTAAAACTAAATGACATCACAAAGCATCCACGAGCGGAGGCGGGATTCGAACCCACGACAGTCTGATTCAGAGGCAGCGACGCTTACCACTGGACAACGACTGTCCTCAATTTATTGTACTTAATATATTATAATATTATTGATCTAATTGTTTAATCTTGTATTGTATTTTCGTGTTGACGATGTCTGTACAATTTTTATTGTATCTTGACAAATATACTGTACTACTACTATACTACTAAGAACTACCTATTTTGCGATACACGTATAGACGTATAGTTTATTATTAAAAAAAAATACTCAGCCGATTTAAGTAAAAATTATATGGGACCACATCGACATCTTCCCGAACACAACAGAGTGTAACGCACTACATGAACTTGTGCTACCAAAAAATGACAATAAATCTGGTAATTATAAGATTCTATAATGTTGAAATAAATAATTGTATATATTATACTTGATAAACACTTTAAGTTTACCTTTACCTATATATATAATCTAATTTCTAAAGAAATTAGGTAAGTACTTATGTCAAAATCAGTCGATAGACTATAATATAAGCATTTTACCTTTTCGAGAATCAGTCAGGCCGTACTTTTTTAAATACAAAATTCTTACTGTCCATGCAGTTTTCATTTACAGTAACATTATTTTTCTTAAGCAAAATCTGAATATATATGAATTTACGCATAATAAGTATACACTGCCGAAACACACACAATAGAGACAATATTTATTTGACTCGTCACAATCACGTGAGGTACGAAAAATGTCCGCACTATACATCTTCTCATTTGTATAATGCACTCCCTGAGTCCATAAAACTTATTGAACCCTTTAATAAATTTAAAAAAAAATTAAAAGAATATTTGTGCGATAAACCATTGTACAACTTCAATGAATTTTTTACCAAACCATTCTGACTATGTACATACAACTATGTTTTTAAGTACAATAAAATTTATTCTATAACCTAAATTTGAGGTCCTTCTCAATTTTTTGATTCATAATAGTATATTGTGTAACTAGTGTGCTAAATACATCTTTATACGTCAGGCGCGATATATTCAGCACAAGTCGTAGGCGAGCACACACGAACCTTGGCGAGTGTGCATCGCGAGCCGCATACGAGTGCTGAAAACATCGCGCCTGACGCATAAAGATTTAGCACACGCGTTGCACACTATATACTTTATATAACACATGCATGGTTTTAGAATATAATTGAATTAGAAAAACAGTTACATAATGGTTCATTACGTAACTAGTTACATAATGGTTCATTATGCAACTGTTTTTTCATTATAGCACTGAAAAGCGTTGCATAATGGATCATTATGTAAGTAGTTACATAATGAACCATTATAGCACATGAAAAGCGTTACATAATGGTCACTAGTCAATAAACGGCTATTTAAGGTTCGCAAAACAGATACGAAAAAATTCGACTGATGACCAGTCCTATACTTCCCACCTAGTAAATATTTGCAAAAAATAAACACTCTTTTTTTTATTCTTTGACTAGGCCCAAATAACCTTAGCTGTTGGTGGTCTTTAAAACACAATTTAATTTTTATTCTTTGAAAAAAGCATGGCCCTCTTTTTTGTTTGGTGATCTATTGATGGCTAGCTTAATATAGCAAAAATCATGGTTACCTTGATTTACGTACAATTTTTATTTTTTTTAGTAAAATATTTTTTTTCTCGAAAACTATACATTTTAGAGAAAAAAAATATTTACATTTTTTTCATATTATAACATCTAGAATTCATTTATATTTTTTTTTACCTATGTTAATACGTGACATTGAGGACGTTTTTTTGAATATCTCAGGATCCACTGAACCGATTTGACTCAAAATCTAATCAGATCTAAGTTAAAGGCTGATAAACACAATAGAACAATCGGCATGCCCGTATGTTGTTCCGTTCTTAAGATATCGAAGGCGAAAAATTGACCACATACACACACACACACATACACACATACACACACACATACAGACATCAGTCAGAAAATGATCTTAAACGATTGCTAGGGTCTCAAAACGTGAAAATCTGTTAAAATCTCGAAATATTGTTTTCGGACTGAATCCATTACTTCCCTACCATAGTAGAGGTGGGAAGTAAAAACACTAAAAGCGTGCATGTGTTATATAAAAATATTTTTGCAACACTTGCATCAAAAGTACAATTTTAGATGGCCGTGTACCGTCTGAAAAGTGATTCTTTATGGAAGCTTCTACTGAATTCGAACGGTAGGTAGTGTTTAAAGTAAGTATTAACGCACTTCATTCTATAAAGCAATGCTGTTTTGTTTTACTTTATAACACACGTGCGTAATAAAGTACTTTATAGATTACTTTGTTATAATATGTCACTAATAAAATATTTAGATATCCAAATTGAGTTTTATTTGCTTTAAATTGAACTTTTGAAGCAGTTGTTGCAAAAAATATTGTATCGCAAAATCGTGACTGTCATATAATACGTCACTTTTGCCACTAGTTGCATAAATTTCTATTAAGTAGGTACTATTCTAATATTAAGTACCTACTATTCTAATATATAGTATACTTATATTATTTATTATTTCAGAATTTATATAGATAAAAAAATATTCGGTATGATAGGACATAGGTATCTTATACAGTACCTATATTATATTAATCGAATAAAAACGATTCACAGTATTATTATTGATAAAAATGAAATTACGAAAGTTCGCGTTAATTTCATCTTTTGAAATATATTTTTAAAACCCGTTGTATATCCTTATCTTCGACTATCTGAAATATTTATCCTATACAAAAGATAAATTGCAAAACATTAGATAACTTTGACAATAGGTGACTGGCGGTATTGTACCTCTACCAACTTTATATGGCAAAATTGTCAAACGGAACGACTTATAAGGTAAAGGATCCAATTTCGGTGTCACATTTTTATTTTATTAAACTTTTTAACCAAGATGTGTTATACAAGTATAGGTATTCCACATGAGTCTGTTACAACTTACCCCAATGCCCAAACTCAGGGTAAATATTATAATAATAACGGCAAAACGGCAACAACGCACTTATTTATAGAAAAATAATAGTTGATAAAAGTTTGCAAATATTTTCAAGCTATTTTTTGTTTATGGACACGATATAGCTATTTGAATAGTTTTATCAAAACAGTCTAAATGGTATGGTTTATAGTTTTTGCAAATCGCAATATACCTATATATAATCGTTTTGCTTAAAAATGTTACAACTAGCCCCCTCCTCCCCTACTCAGTGAGTGATTGCCACTGAACTCCACTTATAACTGGAATGCCAGATAAGCTGACATATATGCGCGAAAAAATTAACTCATATTTGAACAATTCAATACCGTCCATATTCGCTTGATCCGGGGCTGTCGGACCTGCGCGCTGTTGCGATGTATATAGGTAAATATTTCGTTCATCATCGTCAACTACGATCGGCAGTTTTCGTTTCCGTTACGTAACTGTCAAAATTTTACTAGAAACACGAATAGAAACAACGATAAGGAAACCTAACCTATAACCTCGTGTTCGTTGCGTGTTTGGCTGTTTGGATTTGTGTTGTGATGTAAGTATAGATACAAGAATAAATATCTTTAAACTTATTTCATATACCTAAGTAGTATAGTTTTATTGATCATGACTATAAAACCTATAGAAGCTAAAAGTGTCAAATTCCTAAAATTTAAATTTGGCGCCATTTTTGCTTTGTAAGGCGCAGGTCCACGAGCCCCGTGCGCAGATTGTAATTGTTACCAATCTAATCTTATTGAATGACATTCCAGTTACGGCTGGATTTCAGTGATAAAATTGCTGATGAATGCGCGGTTTTGAATGACATACATCTTGAGGGCAGTATAGCTTAGTGGTTAGCGTGCTTAGTGCCGCAACCTCTGGACTGGACTGCCGTGGGTTCGAATCCCACCTGCGCTCATGAATGTTTTGTGATGTTATTTAGTTTTAAGATATAGTTGTTATTTAGTGTAGGTAGTTGAAAGACGCTATATGACCTATGATGTTGACGCGTCTATAATCTAAAATAAATAAATAAAGACATACGTCTTGTCTAAAACATATAGGTACCCTTAATATATAGGTGCTTTCGTCTCTTTGGAGGCGGAAGGGGCGAGCTGGGATATTGTCCTATGTATATAAGGTACCCATAATAAACAATTCCATGCAAGATGATGCAAGTACCTACCCTGCAATTGTTCATTTCGCTGCTTAACTGTTGAACTAATGTACGCTTACCCTATGATAATTAGTATTGCACCCTATAAACAAAATTGCATGAAGTTGCATAGGTTTAACAATAGATAAAACCTCTTATTTATGTACGCGTAAATACCTACAATAACTGTCAACTGGAAGTTCTTTACGCTTGTTGGCGTCTGCTCTAATAGCTTTCAAATGACCCGGTGCGGAAAAATAGGATTAGAGTTTTAGCACAATCGGGCCATAAGTATAGCTCTACCTATAATTTCACTGTTATAGTAAATTGTTTGAGTCTATATAGCAGTCATGACTCATGATTCGTTGACGGATTCGGTTCATTTTTAGACCCTACTTTTAAACAGCTTAAAAAATTTTAAATGTTGAAAAAACTTAAAAATATGGTCAATGAGGAAATATATTATACTTTTTCACAATGCGGCTATTGAAAATTCGATTTTTGGTACCTGTTTAGCCGGGTTGAAACTCTCAGTTTCAACCCGCACTGATAAAAATATTTTGTAAAATTACACACTAGGTCATTGGTTGAAACTGAGAGTTTCAACCCTATATAGGGATGAAAATTTTCTGTTGTCGGTTTTCTCTGTTTTTTAACGTTGCTAAGAGAGAGATAGAGCGATTGAGTCGCGCCAACTTCAATTCGCATATATAATATTCGAAAACATCCTATAATACATATCTTTATATTTTTTGTCCTACACCCTATAAAATAGCGGCTTTTGTCTTAATTTCCAGTATTTTAAAAAATGTTGACATTTCTCTTGTGTAACAAACTTAACTTCTAATAGTAGGTTAGGTAGTGCAACGTATCTTATTAGGTTGCGCTTAATTGTTGTGTTCCTTTTTCTCATTTTTAATTGTATACTGCAGGCAAATTAAAAGCCATACCATATTTTATATCCCCTTCAGGGTATAGGCTGCCCAATTACACAAAATACGTTTGTACATTGTGTAATCACTTTGTGAAGGGTAGCCTATTGGATTTATGCAATTGTTTAAAATAAAAAGATGTCATTTTTTCTCGTGAATATTCCTCAGTTTTTTGTTTTAGACGCGACCGAGAGATACATCCAGTTCCTTAAATAAAAATTATTATTTTGATCAAATCCAAAACTATTATAACTTTCGTTGATACTTCGGGTAACATTATACCGTGCGAGTTTTTTCAAAGCGTACATAGGCTGTTTCACAATTTAAAATCGTGGTATAGACCGTGGTATGCAAGATACTGGTTTGCCTGGAAACTGCACACTAAATAACGCAGAGACTTGCCCACAACTATTTCCCCCAGAATACAAATTGTACATAAGAACCTCTTCTTCCACGGTGTACATTTTTTATAGAAAAAATATTAAATAAATCTCTGAACTTATAAAATTTATTATCACAACTCAATAATTATAATAAATTGTAAATAAAAACATTCGTTTCCATAGTTTCTAACAATATCTATACCACGATTTCAAATTGTGAAACAGCCTATGTACGCTTTGAAAAAACTCGCACGGTATATAGATCGTAGTCCTTGTTTGAAAAAATTTGATTTTAGCTTATTGTGGTATGGTTTTTTGGATTAAACGCTGTATTGTTTTTTTTTTGTTTCGGTGTTCAATTCATTGTAAATAAAAAATTAATGTGTCCAATATCTGTTTTTTTTAAAATTGTTAGTATATAATCATTAATCATAATATACTTACTCATTTCAAGTTTTCATTTTCATGTCCTCGAATTTCGATCTTACGGATCCGGCGTCTTTATAATTAATGATAACGCCAGAGTAGTAGCCATATAGTAGGTACCTAGATAGCCATTATTATAGGTAACCTATAGAGCTACTTATATACATCAGGGTAAGTTCGACCACCCGTATTAGTCGTTTTTTTCGTAAACGGTTGGTCGTAGAGAGTTGTGTCAAAAATTTGTATTATAAAAGCCCTAATAAAGAGTCGATTGGTGATAAATTTTTTTCCGGGAAGGTCGGCTTCCCTATTAGTTTGCTCCAGAATGTCCAGAACTCCGGAATTATAAATGGTCGAAAGTATGGTATATATAGGTATATTGTTGAAAAGATCTTTAAAAAATTAGCAAGTTTTGTACGGATTTTTTTTTATTACTGCCACCCTTGTTATTAGGGCTTTTATAATACAAATTTTTGACACAACTCTCTACGACTAACCATTTTCGAAAAAAAACGACTGATACGGGTGGTCGAACTCTGCATACCCTGCATATATTATATTATACGTACGCGTTGTACAGTGCACTGCATTCTATATAATATTATCGCTACCATATAATTCGTATCTTTAAATATGTGTAGTTTTGAGATAGTACGGTATAGGTACTTACCTATACTTATTATAGGGGGTAGCTAGGACAAAAAATAATTTTATTAGGTATGCAATATATAGTAATATCTTATACTATAATATATATTTACCAATATAAGTATATAGGTACTTACTACTTATACTTGCACAAATTGCGAATGATCTTTATTTATCTATTTTTTATTTGGAAATTTTCATAAATAGGTGCAGGATAAATAAAAGGTTACAGGCACCTATAAATATAGGTATCTATAACAAATCTTTTACGGCTTGAGGTAATTTATTGTTTAAAAATAATGCGAATTCTCAAATAAGTAAACATTTATTAAGTAATAAGTATCCAGATAGGTATATATACAGCGTGTCCACGAAAGTTCTTTACAAATGGAATTTTTTTTTATTAATTATTGGAGCAAAAATTTTTTTCTGTGGAAAAGTTCTGCTTCGTCCAAAACCTCTAAAACACCAAAAAAAATTTTTTGGAAGGAGAACTGTTAACTTTGTATGGAGAGAGATGGAGGACATGTTGAATTCTGATTTATAATTCTGAATAAATAATTACTTAGAAGTTAGTTATGTTATAATTTTGAATTAAATTTGATTATGTAACTAATTTTGCGAAAATCTTGAATGTCACAGATAATTTTTATTTTTAGTAAAATAAAACTTTTTGATTTCCCTCGTATAACTTTAGGCCGAAAAAAATTTTCTTTGGTGTTTTAGAGGTTTTGGACGAAGCAGAACTTTTCCACAGAAAAAAATTTTTGCTCCAATAATTAATAAAAAAAATTCCATTTGTAAAGAACTTTCGTGGACACGCTGTATAGGTATAATAATAGGTAACATATTTATATGGTTTAAAAAATTGAAAATACTTATCTGTAACCACCTATAAGGTACCTATACTTATAGTACCCTGCAGATATTACCTATAGGTACCTAATAATAATTATAGGTAATAATTTCCTTTTTTAAGGCTCGGCTCGGACGCAAGCAATAACAAAAATATATGCAAATCGATAAAAATGTTTAAAGTTCACGGTAATTCGTTCAAATGTTTGACTCGTTCGGATGAAATGATTCACTGCAGGCCACAAAAGATCGTCCGACTATAGGGATTATAACAAAAATATAATCCTGAAACACACTTCTGTCAAGGTGTAATGTTTCGGGTAATATTGGGTAAAAAAGAATGTACACTTACACCGCTCGTGCGTGTATGTGTGTGTGCCGATGTTCATTTGAAACGCGAGATTTCAGCCAATCATACAGATGATACAGCATACACATACACGAATACAGTAGCAGCAGAGCAAACATTCGAAAGCAGAAAGCAGGCAACTGTTTGTGTTGTTGTAGAACGATCGATGTTGGCTGTTGTTTTCGAGTGGCGACCATTTTGTGCTGGGATTGGGAGTGTTAGGAGTGGGGAGCACAATTGGCGAATCGGATAAGATTATTCAGAGGGCGGAGTCATGCGCTGTGCAACTGTTCGATTCTTGATTGTGTTTTTCTTGTCAGTCTATCGTTGTGCGTTGTCGGAATGAGATGTGGTTAAGAATAGTTATACAACTTTTTTTTTGTTATCCTTTTTTTAAATTAAGACATGAAAATCTGTGAATACGAATTGAAACTTGGAGGTTATTTTTGTGGTGTGATCTACATTACTTATTTTGTGTGATCTGTGATATTTAAAGAAATGTGCTGAAAAATATTATTCGTAAAAATTATTTTAATTTGATCAATAACTAAGTTAGTGCTAGAATTTTAATCAATATTTTATACAATAATGTTCATTGGGAATTTAGTAATTTAACATGAAGGTAAATACACTATCTAGAATACCTACCTACTTATAATGTACCTATGTTATTAATAATTTTCGTGTTTTTTTAATAATTAATTAATTAATAATGCCTTGTGGATTTACCTACATCGTTAAATCCACAAGACTTAATACCTAGCTGAGCTGCAGAAAGAGTAAATTTTGCAAAAAGTATATCTACTTATAGGTACTTACTAGTGATGTGCCGGATATCCGTATCCGCGGATATCCGAGGGAAAAGAAAGATCCGTATCCGTTAGTTTTTTGGCGGATCTTTTACCTTATCAATTTTCAATTCATAGATAAAATTTTATATATAAGTATAGGTGATTAGGTAATAATGAAAAACAGTTAAATTCCATTCAGATTATTTTTTAATATCGTGGTCAATAACTTTTTCCCATAACAGATAGTCTCTTTCCAAAGGTCGATGTGCAATATTTAGTATTTACCGTCTTGAGACCAAATATCCGTATTCAGATCCGTATCCGCGAATATACATTTTTAACGATCCGGCACATCACTAGTACTTACCTATAACTTATCAAACTTTAAAAAAACGCAGATATTTTCTTGTCAGACTATAATGACGTGAAATGATATTTGCTTTGGGCATAGAAAAACTGTAATTTAATCAATTTCTCTATAGGTATTAAATACCTATATTTACCTAGCTAAATATTTGACGGTATCAGACAAGTTCTGACTACAGGTAAATCTATAAAACCATAATAAATTAATTATTATTATTATAATAATTATTAAACCATTAATTAATAAACCATATAATAGAAAGAAATTATCGTATAGTTATCTAATATTACAGCATGACAACAGTAATATTACGGTCATTTATTTCCAAATAATTTGCAATAGCTAAATGATTAAGATTTACGGGATAGTTTCTAGCCATTCTCACTAACATCGAACATATTTCTAAATTTTTCATAAGCTATTTTTGCTACAGCTGTTCGTTATAATTTTCATTGAAAGTTGTACTATAACTAAAGGCTACATTCAGGCATTTTTCAGATATTTTGCAACGCTAGTTTAGAAATTAAAAGTGGGGACGCTTTGATAACGACTTTGAAAGCAAAATACATATATCTCTTGACTCATGAAGGGTTAAAATCAAAATGTTCTAAAACATTTTTATTGCATCTTAAAAGACCTATCTAAAGTGAAATAACATTTTTTGAGTACTACACTTCACTCTGTGGGAGGAGGTCAAAAAAAAATATTTTCCCAAAAATCTTATAATTTCTGTTTTTGGGTCATCCATCTACGTCCGTATTCCAAATTTCATCCCAATATATGGTATTTAAATGAGAGGGCTGTGACATAGGTACAGACAGAGGGACGGACAGGCCGAAACTATATAAGGGTTCCTAGTTCCTAAATTGCTTAAACTCATTTGAAAATGTTGTAATTTTTTAGTACTAGGCAAGTCTCCATATATAGGTACCTATAGATACATAGAAAATAAGTAACGTGCAATATTTAATAAAATTAAAATTAAAATAAACGAATAATTATAAATCCGCAGTTAAATTATTTTATTTAGTTTCCTATGACGAAATAACGTCGATTTTTAATAATACAATTTTTCATACGCAGTATATTTGATTTTGGTTATACACTTCTGGAATCATTTTGATATAGGTATAATAGTATATACGTACCCACAGTTTTTCCATCGAAAAAGTGACATAATAGATACAAATGAAAGACAAATAATTAGATTTAATAATTACGTGTTTTGACTTTAAGTGACTATACAAATCTATCTTTTTTTGTTCTATACATTTACCTTAAACCTATATTAAAATTTCGTTTCATTTTTAAAGTTATATAAATAATGTGACATTTTTTTATTTTAAAATATGTTTTGTTAATACCTAAGTATAGTAGCTACATACTATACTTATACCTATAACTATAACTAATCTATGAATTTATAGTATAAATATTCCGTCGCAAAAATATTATTATGTCTATACTATCTACCTATACCTATACATATAGTTATAATTTTAGACATTTCAATTTTTATACCTCTTTTACGTAAATTATTGCAGTACCTAGTATTATAATTATATTTTTTTCGATTAAAGTACCTAAGTACTGTTACAGTGCGTTATATTTTTCATAACTGAAAATTCCATCCATATAGTGCAGTCAAACATGCTTGGACGAAAAAATGACCAACCGTGTATTTTGGGTAGGCAGCGATTTTTTTAACTTTCCGCTATTGAAATTTGAAGATTCTCAAAAATTCGGGAAGTTATAGTTTTTTTTTTTTCATGTACTTAGGTAGGGGGTGTCGATGATGAGTTTTAAACTGAGTTTTCAGGATGAGGGGTGCCCTTATTTGGCCGCCATCTTGAAAAGAAGTATAAGAACGGTCATGAAAGTACCATAAGTATATCTATAGTTTTTTTTGCTGTTATAGGTACCTATATCTGTGGGACCATAGTTCTTCAATAAATGAACCGAATTTGATGCGGTTTTCTTTATACAGCATAACGTTTTTACGAGAAGGTTATAGGATACAAAAGCTAATAAAATATAAAAAATCTATCAGAAGACAAATGGCTGATGGCAAAATATTGCTGTCACTTAAATATAGGAATTATTTGTTTATTATTAATGCTATGCCAACAAGTTATTAATAAAAGTTATAAAGAATGTTATTGTCTACAAAATATCTCTCTACAAAATTTTTGCGAGACTCACGGTTACGAAGATACCTACAGCAAAAAAACTTCTAATACACCCTTTTTTTCAAGATGATAGCCAAATGAAGACATAGTACTAAGTATACGTTCTGAAAACTTAGTTTAAAATCACCAATGACCCCTCTACGAACCCCCCTCCAAAAAAAAACGTTGCCTTCCCAAAATGCACGGTTGAATGACGAATTAAGAATGCACTAATTATCTAGACTTGAAATCATAATCTAATGAAAACAATTTTTTTTCTATTTTCAGAGATTGGCATTATTCGTAATACAAAACTGAATACAAAAAGAGAGTGCGTAAAATTAAAAGAAAATATTAACTTATTTATATATTAAGAAGGAAATATATTAAAATATTAAATCCGCATAAAGTGCAAAAAAGTATGCAAAAACATTGAATTTTTAAATTTTTACGTTTAAATATGTGGTAATTATTCAAGTGCAAAGAAAACGACAGTGGTGTACATTTTACAATATTATATAAAACATAATCAATCTAGTATAGTTAATATACAGTTGTGGTGGTGATACAGAGTGTTTACTAAGGGTGCGCATACATGGTGATGTCGGAGCACGGCGGTCTGCAGGCGATGCACCAGTTGCCGCTTCATCATCGCGGCCTGGTGCAGCCCAGCCTGGTTGTGAATCCGCACCCTCTCAACGACTCCTGCACCGGCTCTTTAGATAATCATAATAGTAAGTAGTATTTACCTGTTACTAAGGGGGTACCTAATTTTCTGGAAATTTGGTGTACATTTCTATTGAGGAATTGGAAATTCTTCGACCGTTTTTCCCAAAAAATGTAGATACTACCGTTTTTCTTTCGAGTTTTTTTTTGTATTATAGACAAATTCCATTTACGAATTATGTTACAACATGTTACCTGTTAATTATATGTGTTGAACGAATGTTTTTATTAAGGGTCGTATAAATTGCGACACTTGCTTTGACATATGGCCGTATAATTTTGTAAGTAACTATACAACGTTCCATAATCGTAGTAGGTATTTTTAAACAGTATAATGTTGCAGACCTATGCAATATGAGCTATATAGTGAATGGACCCACTTTAATAATTTATTACAATAAAGCTGGCAGGCCGCAAAGCAGTTATTTATACCTATATAGAAGGAAGATTAAATATAGGTAATAAATAAAATAGGCTGATATATATTTTTTGCAAAATTTATTTATTTTGAAATACTTTTTTCTTTTACAACCCTATCAATATCAATTTCACCTAAGCGCAGTCCAATTTCGGATAGTTACTTATAGTTGAGTTAAAATTTTTATGAATAGTAGAGCCAAGGGCATGCGGCCCGTGTTTTGGACAGTCCTACTTTACAGAATTATAGGATCGTAATGAACAACAAAATTTGCTACCCGATTAAATGCCAGTCTTCGCGACGGTAGCGATGCTGTTACCATAGTTAAACCTATGATAACAGGAATTCTTCAGAATTAGTTCTGGAAGCCCTTGTGTACCTATAAAAAACTTTTTTCTAGAGAAATACACCCTCGCACCAATTATGTCAGATATCTAAATAATATATTTCCATGCAAAAAACACTGTCACAGTGCCAACAATAATAGTGTATCTATAACTTAGTATCTGATGATACGTATATATAGGTACATTTTGGTACCTATACTTATATTTAAGTTTTTTAGTCCTGAACAAAGTAAAGAATTAAACCCCTTTATACATCCCTTAAAATGATTTGTTTTTAATTTCAATATCCGCGGGCTAGCATATTTTATCAATCGCCATTTGAACCAAATTATATATGCACAATATAACATAATATAGGTATATTGAAAATATTAGTATTGTTACTCGGTATATTATAGAATATATCTATAGCAGTTGATAATCTTAAAATAAATTAATGTAATATATTATTAAAAAAAATAAATTAAAAAATCAAAAAACCCGACTGCGTAAAAAAAACTAAAAAGAAAAAAACAAGTTCAGTACTAAAAAAAATAAATTCTAATGTGGAACATAGCGATTTTAAACAGTCGAGACCCATTATTGAGAAGATTTGCGCCGATCTAGATTTCTTAATATGGGCCCCGACTGTTTAAAATCGCTATATGTTCCACATTAGAATTTATTTTTTTAGTACTGAACTTGATTCTTTCTTTTTAGTTTTTTTACGCAGTCGAGTTTTTTGATTTTTTAATTTATTTTTAATTTTTTCTTTTTAGTTTTTTAATTTTTTTATTGTCGTCATATTAAGTTTTGATTACTGTCATGTCTTTAGTGACATTCGGACAGTTAAGACAAATCGATTGACGTAAAAATCATCAAATTCGACCCACGCGTTTGGTCTCTAGAGTGCCACCAAGGAACAAACATACATACTTACATACATAGACTGATAAACACAATACCCTTCTTTGCGTCGCGCAGTCGGGTAAAAAAAGGGGCTTGACAGACAGACAGACGGGCAAAGGTTCCGTTTGTTCATTCTGAGGTATGGAACCCTACAAAAAAGTATGACTAACAGACTCACAGCAAAGCGAGTGCGTATAGGTATATTACTTATGTATCATTATATAGGCGCTTTAAAGTTTAGTTTTATCGCGCATGAAAAACAGGATCCATAAGTTATACGTCAGTGAACAAATCTATTTCAAAATTTTAAAGTATTAACGTTACAATTAATAAATTTCAATTAGAAATATTGAAAATGTATTAATTCGGTGTAAATCGAAACCGTACTTACCTATATACTAATAAATACTACATAAGGGAAAAAACCTCAACCTTAAGACCACTGAAATTAATTTTATTCCTTACTCATTGGTTATTTTCTAAGTTATTTTTCAAAACAAATGTAACGCGTTACTAATGAGTCACTTGGTTACCTGTAAATGTTGTGCTAATTAGGCCTAGCTACAGCATTGCATCTATTGTCAGGTTTACCTGTGTCGTTCACTCATTATAATATTATAAAGGTGACTTAGATGACTATATATTCTTGTAAAACAGTGAGTAAAGATTTTTAAAAAAGTACAACATTATTTTTAAATCTAAAAGTATAAGAACTGGAATTTGAATCCTGCCAGAAATGTATCCTATAAATAAAAGAATTTTTGAGTCAAATAAATATTACCATATAGGTAGGTACTAGGTACCTATGTCTAAATGTATGGCGAAAGAAATGTTTATTTGCTATAAATAAATATTGTATCATTTAAAAAAAATGGAAAAACAGGTGGACTGGTTAAAATAAATATATTTTTGTTTGATTAATTTAGCAAATTTTATAATAGGTATATTGACCAAATGTTTATTTATGTGACAAATAAATATTTATTTTATCACATATATTTAAACAAATATTTATTTGACTTCACAAATATTTTTGACGAATATATATTATTAAGGGTTTGTGCATAAAAATTGCAGCAGATCCCTAGGGTTGCCACCTGGCCGGTTTTCCATTAACAAGGCCGGGTGCCGGTCAGCATCCAAAAAAGACCGGTTAATTATTACTATTCTAAATCACTCCGCAAAGGCCGGTTTTCTGTTATCAAAAAGGTGACAACCCTATTGCCTCCTCAATGTCAAAAAATATGAAGACCTTATATAATATTTTATATAGATACTTTTAGCCTTAACAGGAAGTATTTTTCTAAATGAATATATATTATTATATATTGTTTAATTTTCTATATGTACTCTATTTGACGACCTGTGCACTCTTTCAAACAAACAAAAAATAATAAGATGCCCCGGTGCTTGGTGTCCTCCCTCCGATGAGATTGCTGAAATTCCGCCTATATGGACACAGATATATATCTTTGTAACTATATATCTCGCTAAAAGTTGGAAAATTTTAAGATGTTAGAATGTTTGAAAGTATATATATACTTACTTTATTGCTCGTAAATTTAGTGCGGAAGGTAAGGTGCACGAACATTTCCGTTTTGGTGGTTTTTTGCGACGATGTCTGGAATTTGACCATCACATCACCTGCACTAAAATACTTCCTTCACGTCACTATAGTCAAAAGTTTAGATGCGGCGCCATGATCCTTGTTCATTCATTCAAGTCTCCTTGATAATATGTTTTACGACTTGGTGTCGTCCTGTGACAGAACACAAGTCCTTGCTGCTGTCTCAGAACTTGTTCTGCTTTACGTTAAATGTCAAGAAATGTTACAAAAACAGTTTGTTCTGTCTAATTCATTCATTAATTTTGTGGTTCTGCTTTTTGTGAATAAAATGACAGATTATAATTTTTTTTCAACATTTAAGAGTTATCTTCAAACATTTAAGTTTTAATCGTGGATATTATGTTGCTCACAGCGCCTCGAGATTTAGCCATCCGGGCGCCCCGAGCGAGATATTAGCTTTAGCGCCCTTTATTTCTTATTATTACATAGCAACCGAGAAATTAAAAAATCAAACATTTTGTTGATTCAATTAAATTTTTGTATTAATATATAGGTAGGTAGGTAGGTATACACTTCTTTACTCAACTTATTTTAGTTGAACTGAATTCATATGAGAAATGCAGATGACAATCTATTTTAATTAAAAAAAATAATAATACAAAAATCTCCTAACAAAATTGAACCCTGCAGTTTAAATTTCAATTTCTATATGATACATTTTTAGAGTGTTAGGTCTCCAAGTCACTATAATATATGAATAATAAGAAGTATTAGAAATACCTTGTATTTTTGGTGTCCGTCTTGTGACTTCATGTGTTGTTAACACGATGCGTTTCAGCAACGAGTTGCCATCTTCAGGTGTGGTTAATTTTTTATATTATAAAGCACACATTGAGTATTCGTAACACGTTATATAATATTATGATGCTAAGCACTTGTCTATTATGTTGTGGATTGTGAAGTACTGACTTAAATTTCGAGATTTTATGATTTATATAGTAGGTAGATGGAATTGAAGTGTGAGTGTGTATGTATGTGGACGATTAATAAATTCTATATAGGGCAAACTGGAAGATCTTTTGAAGAACGCTTCAAAGAACATCTCCCTAAAAGAAACTTACTAAACACTAAATCAAATTACGCCCAACATATAATTTCACACAATCATGAATATCACGATTTTGAGACAAATTTTGTTCCACTACATATTTGCAGTAAAGGTAAACACGTGGACACCCTCTAGGAATATGAAATAAATAAAGCTACGAAATTCAACAATACCAACATTCTTAATGACAAACTAACGTTAAAAATCGAACATAATATACGACACAATAATTAACACACAAACACCCAATACTCATTAATCGTCCACATACATATACACTCACACTTCCATTTCATCTACCTACTATATAAATCATAAAATCTCGAAATTTAAATAAGTACTTAGTACCTACTTCACAATCCACAGACCACAACATTATAACATTATAACGTGTTACGAATACTTAAGGTGTGTTTTATAATATAAAAAATTAATCATACCTGAAGATGGCAACTCGTTGCTGAAACGTGTCGTGTTAACAACACATGAAGACACAAGACGGACACCAAAAATACAAGGTATTTCTAATACTTCTTATTATTCAATTTCTATTTTTTTTGTAGTTTGTATAGGACATCACCGATTTTGAAAACATTTATATACTCTGTCGGAAAGTTTCTGCATTTCGGTTATTTAAGGCTTGCCTACATCTATTTATTGTAAATAATTTTAGGTACGAATATTTTAACCCCGGGCTTGCTAAAAGTCTATACAATATTATTAAACAAAAACGTTTAAGGTTATGTAAACAAACTGATAGTTCATGGTAAATTATTCAACAAAATTTCCAAATTACCGAATCCTATACAAATATAAATAGATTGTTTCGTTTTCCAAAGTTCCATTCATGTATGCAATAAAGTTTTACCGTCGAATTTTTAGCGTAGTGAGGACGGGAATACCGTTTTGGTAAGGGAGATCTAAAGGCCCACACACACGATCAAGCAACTCTAACAGTATACTTACTGCACAAATAATTTCAAACAGGTTTGATTTTTTCAAACTGTTGTGCAACAATTATTCGCAGCATACACGTCCATTGGCCAACATATTAGGTGCGTTTGGTATCAAGGTGTAGTGTAAAAAGTGTAAGCACTTTTGACACTATTACGTTTGTTATACAAAAGTGTAAAATAACTGATCTGTTTGTTATTTCAGTGTGGGACTAAAAGTGTAACAACTATTAGTTCTGACTTTTGAGCAGGTGCACGTAGTGTAGTGTAGGTCACGTGATATATGTCTGAATTGACAATCGCTTTGACAGATTTGATACTTTTTTCGTACTCAATTTTTTACATTTTTTGTCTCTTAAAAATGAATGAGCTTCAAAATGTAATGGTACAAGATAAATATGGCAGTAAGTTTAACATTTTTACGACCAAAAAAAACTGTAAAAACTAGAAATAATGAACTCAGCCAATCTGTCATTAATTTATTTTGTAATGCGCATGTACAATCTACTCAGAATGTACACTAGCGCGTTTGTTACAAGTGTACATTTAGTTTACACTTTTGGTGAACTTTTTACACTTTTCAGTGAAAAATTATCTACACTACACTACACCTTGATACCAAACGCACCTATTATTATAGCATAATAGCCTTTTTTGTGCAAATTATTTGACAAACGCCATCACATAAATACTATTTTCAGTATGCATTTCCCTATTTTTTACATATTTGAACTTTTACTAAACGATATTAAATTAGACATAAATTAAAATTATATGAACACAGAACTTAAACACAGAACTTAAAAAAATATTTTCTATTTATTTGTATTTTAACCGACTTCAAAAAAACAGAGATTATCAATTCGAGACGTATATTTTTTATGTGTGTTCAGCCGTAAAGAGGGGATGACCGATTTGAAAAATTTCGACACCGTTGGGCTTAGAATTTTTACGGAATGGTCCCATATATTTTTTATTTAAATCGGTTCAGTAATTTTTTTTAGTAATCAAATTAATTTTTTAATTATGCTACCTCATATCTCCTGCATTTGTGAACTGATTTTGATGATTATTTTTCTAATCAATAGGAAATACCTTCAGGGTGGTCTCACATAAATTTTACTTAAATCGGTTCAGTAGTTTTTTTTAAATTTTAGTAATCAAATATCAAGAAAGAAGTCTGTAAAATAATAATATTTTGATACGGTTTTAAGAGCTAAATTACTGCAGTACAAGAGACAATTGGATAAGCAGCAAATTTTTTTTAATGTATTGCCTATACTTACTTACTTACTTATAGATTGAAAAATTATTTATATCAATCATTAATGTCCTGACTGTGACATTTGGTTGATATAAATCTTATATATAAAATTCTTGTGTCGCGGTGTATACGTTATTGAACTCCTCCGAAACGGCTGGACCGATTTGGATGAAATTTTGTGTGCTTATCGGGTAGGGTGGAGAATCGGACAACATCTATTTTTCATCCCCCTAAATGTTAAGGGTGGTCCACCCCAAAAAAATTTTTTTTATTTTTTTGACAAAATTTTTTGTTTTAATTTTTTCATGATTCAGCATTGAAAAATACATACAACTCTAAATTTTCACTCTTATACGATCAACCCCTGATTTTTAATCGCGATTTTTATATTAAGCTTTAAAAAATACATATATGGCGAACGAGCGAAGCGAGTGAGTAGTGTATTTATAATATTCAAGCGAAAGAGCGAAGCGAGTGAGTACTGTATTAATAAAATTCAAACGAACGAGCGAAGCGAGTGAGTAATGTAATTATTCCTAGAAATTATTAACAACGTTTGCCGGATCAGCTATATACTAAATATACGTGAGCGGAGTAATGGGTGACCGCTATTAAATCATAATTTCATACCACCCGAGCGAAGCCGGGACGGGTCCGCTAGTAATCTATATAAGGCAATATAGGTATTGTATAGCTGCTTATCCAATTGTCTCTTATACATGGTACTGAATTGCTTTGCGGGTAATATAGGGATTTAACCCATAAAATCAAACGTTTGCGATTTCCTGCTTCCCTAATTATGTTAGGAAAAATATCTTCGAATAAAAAGTTTTAGAACATAAAATTCTGCATGTAAATCATTAAACAAAATTAATTTTCCATGCTTTGTAACGGCAGAAATTTGATATAAAAATGTCAAAATTACCTCAAAAACAGATAGAGATAGCCATGAAACTTGAACAAAATGATGACGTTTTAGCTGTCAGAATAATTTCTAATCATTTTGTTTAAGTTCCATGGCTATCGCTATCTGTTTTTGAGGTAATTTTGACATTTTCATATCAAATTTCTGCCGTTACAAAGCATGCAAAATTAATTTTGTTTAATGATTTAAAAGCAGAGTTTTATGTTCTAAAACTTTTATTCAAGATATTTTTCCTGAAATAATTAGGGAAGCAGGGAATCACAAAAGTTTGATTTTACGGGTTAAATTCCTATTATACCCGCAAAGCAATTCAGCACCCTGTATATCAAAATTTTATGATTTTCCTCTTTTTAGTGGCTTTTTTTGAAGGAGGTTCTATTTTTTTTATAAAATTTTTTAAATAATACATTGAAGTTCAGTTGATACTTTCACCATTTCTCAGATTAAAACCTGGATTTTAGCTGTTTATTATTAACAAGTTATGGAATCACATATATCTATATGAAATGGATTGGCAAGTGGATCAGTGGATTCCAAAACTAAAAATTTCTAAATAAAAATAAAAGTTTAAAAACTAAAGCCCGACTACGAAAAAGTTGAAACACGCTTCTGATATGAAAAGTAGTCGAGTAACTAAAACTTTTTATCCGACTATTTTTCACATTAGAAGCTTGATTTCTACTTTTTGTAGTCGGATTTTAGTTTTAAACTGTTATTATTTTTATACAAGCTCTTTTATTTAACTTCACTTATATGGGGCCTATAGGAACTGAGTCAATTAAGTAATCCAATTTTGACCCACTTCCACATATCCGATTGACCCTAAATTTTGCACACATATTATAGTAGGTCTGATGACATTACAATATTTTCATGCAGTATAAGACTTGGTGATGATAGAGTCAGGAAAGCGGGTACCCAATATTGGGTCGCGACCCAAAGGTTGAGAAACGCTGCTCTATAAGACAAAGAGTTTGACAACGACATAATTAGACTATATAAAAACTGAAGTTATATGATAACAATCTAGAGTCATATTGTCAAATCAGATTTTCTGACGACGCTTTCTGCAATCCAGCAACAGTATTTTGGCATAGTTGACTATATAATATGGTCGCACCTTCTGTAATTCAGGATAGGTATTTAATTACCATAAGGGCACGTGGGGCACGAGCCCAGGGCCCCCGACCTGATGGGGGCCTCGAAATGCCGAAACCCAGTGCCTTTACATTTTTTATCCAATTAATCAATTTAGAAAAACACATTGGCACATTGGTTTCTTAGTTACTAAACAAAAGTATTCTGAGGTTTTCATTCACGTTATTTTTTATTTTTTTTGCTTTCTAAAAGGGCCCCCAAACTCTGTGTGCCCAAGGGCCCCTACATGTGAGCACGATAAAATGAATATTTTGAAGTAGGTAGTAGGTACTTATAAACTTCAAAGTGAAATAATCATATATACAGGGTGGACCAGGTTATAGTAGCAATAATTCACCATTCGATTGTCCATCGAAAAGTAAGTCGACATGCCTAATTTTATTTTTTTCCAAAACGCTTCCTAAGGGAGATACACCCCTTCAAAGTTCAGTTTTAAAATTCTTTTTTTTGTCCTAACTCTTAGGTCATTAATACGTTTTTGATCAAATTTGGTACAAGTATTTATGCAATAGATACTCATTACTTGACGTAAGTAACTTTTGTCAAAATTGTCAAGTGGCGTAGATACAGGGGGGTTGTTTCACTTTTCCCGCCCTATTTTCTGCGCCACTGGATATTTTTAAAGAATAACATTTTTTTCGAATTCCCTGTTCAATTTAGAAAAAAAGAGTCACTCTTGCAAAATTTCGATTTGAGGCTTCGTTTACGAGATAATTAGAGTTAAAAGTTTAGAACACTTCTAAAATAGCCACCTATGAAAATAATAGGTCTGGAATCTTGTACAACAATTGTAAACTTTTTACTGTTTGACGAATTTAAATAAATAATTCATTATTTAAATTAAAAACAACAAATAAATAATTTATGAAAATAACCAACAAAGTAGGCGATACTTGGTTTTGAGATAATTTATGACACTTGTCAGTATTGATTTTTAAAACTGGTCTTTGAAGGGCTGTATCTCCCTGAGGAAGCGTTTTGGAAAAAAATAAAATTATGCATGTCTACTTATTTTTCGATGGACCATCGAATGGTGAATTATTGCTACTATAACTTGGTCCACCCTGTATATAGTATCTATTAAAGTTATATGGAAATAAACACCAAAACCAGAAGTGGAACGTTTGCAATATTAGATTTAATAGCAAAGCGTAGGTACCTATTGCGACGAAAGATAGAAAGATCATAAATAATATGACAGTTGAAAACAGGTATACCTAATTATCTGTTCCTAAACAAATAAACCAAAATAACTATTATTATATGAGTGCCAATAAACCGCTTTCCGAATAAAATGTCGTTATCCTAAGTTTGTCGTAAAACTACAATAAACAAAACTGCAATAAAATGTGTCAGTTCAAATAATTTTAAACGAAGGATTTTTCAAATGGCAGCGTTCGTAGTTTATATTAAAAAAATTCGACTGATGACCAGTCCTATACACCCCACCTAGTAAACAATAATTAACTAAAAATTACTGTGGTAACGAATACAATGACCTTCAAGTACCTGGTTGTTATTTCAACCGTTTATTCGAGTTTATCAAAATGTGTTGTACTCAAATAAATTAGAATGAATTTTTGCTGTTTTAATAAAAAAATGTTACTGATTTATCGCAATTTCGAAATTCGCGTGTAACTTTATAAATAAACATTTCTGGACCCATGTCTATAGGAACTTTTTTCACAGTTTTGTTTCATACATCACGCTCGCGAAGTTTGGCCAAAAATTTTAGATACATCCTGTATTATGCAAATTCGCACTGTTTAACGTTTGTGTTAAATATTTATCGTTAACGGTATAACCATGCGGCAACGAAAAATAAGTCATGTATTTTTTCCTTTTATATAACATTTATATAGATATATAGATTCTGCTTTCACTTCTGTAGTGTGTAGTGTAAACAGCATATCACTGTTTGCTGGACGGCATTCATACAGTTCGGCTGTTGCCGGCCGAACTGTATAGCTTTGCCTACTTACAAATTTGCGTTCCAAATCGCTGACTAGAATCACATTAAATCACTGTTATCCGGACGTATAATGGGCAGATTTTACGTAGTAAGTTTCACTTCTGTAGTGTGTACCTACACGGTCCATTTTTTAGACATGATTAAATATAAAACAATTTTTGAAGTGAAACTGTAGGTAGGAGTGTAATTCCGATGAGATATAGAAAAAGCGTGACGGTTGTAGCGGCGAGTGGCGACAATATAGGAGAAAGGAATACAACTGCGGTACTACAATAAGAATTCAACTCGCGGACAGATCGCTGCAGGCGAAAATAAGTGAAAAAGCACTCCCTCTGTTCCAATAAATAATTTTCCGAGATAATGTTTACTTAAAAGTTTGCACTGTTTTGTGTATGTAAACGTCTATAATCTACAAATATATCAGCTATCTTTTTTTAATTATTCTGTTTTGAGAGCCAAATCTGAAAACTATAATATAAATAAAAGATTTATATTAACAGAGTCAAGTACTTTCGGTCATAGGACTATACTTTATTCTTGGAAAATAGTTTTTGAAAATTTGTTTTCCTTTTAGGGCAAAATTCAAAAATAAATTAACATCCAACTACATAATATAGATACTGATACAATCTTAAATTTTGTAGGTACCTACTCATGTTTTTTGACCATAAAATGGATTTTCACTCTTGTAGAAGTATCTACCTACGTAAATTTTTTTGAAAATGAGCCCTAAAACTTGTAATCTTGATGCATATTGAGATAAGATGATTGTATATTTTACGTAACTGAACCTACCTGAGCAATAAAATTGTCAGGGCTTCTTCTTATTTTTCTATATTTTCAGAACATAAGTTTCATATATAACATTTTACGACTAATGAGGTAAGCATTGAACATAAGGGACTTCCCGCATTTTTATAGCAAGGCAGCCTAGATTATTGTAAAAGTTTTGTGGTTGCCGACCTCTTTATTTTGTGAAAAACGTGGTTTAAAATCGTTAATAAAGAATATAGCGCGCATTTAAAATGCGCGTTAAACATTGGATGACCTCAGCTGTTGAGCGTCTATAATATACTTAATGTCGCTATAGGCCCGGCTGTTGGAATCAGATAACGTCATATTAACAATTAATGTCAAAAGTTACTGTTTGATATAAATATATGTAATGTTAATCTCACATGCATGTTAAACTGTGTCTTAGCCATACAATCAATTTTTAATCGCACAACTGTTTAGTTGTTTGTCAAAAGGCTAGTGGAATTAGACGGGACTGCGCATACTATCGACACGATAATTGTACAACAAAAAATCATAAAACCGCATCGATCGTCTTTTGACTTTTCTCTTCAATAACTATCGTCGGTAGCTTATGTGTACAGCTGTGTATTGACGCTAGCATACGCTCGACTAAATAGTTGTTCGGCGGCCCATTAGTTTGATAGTGAAACTGTGGCACAACTGATTGATTGTATGCCCACCTCTATAACAAGTAAACAGTTTAGTTGTGTTGAAATCGCGACACGTACACAACTCGACGAAACTGTTTAGTCGTAAAAACAATTGTGTAAGTACAGTAGAATCCGGGACTTTCAAGGGACCGGCGACATTATGTCGTATTATAACCGGACGACGCACAAAGCGACCGGATAATTTAAGCTTGTAATCTAAGTATAGCCATGGAACTTGAACAAAATGATTAGAAATTATTCTGACAGCTAAAACGTCATCATTTCGTTCAAGTTCCAATGGCTATCGCTATCTGTTTTTGAGGTAATTTTGACATTTTCATATCAAATTTCAACCGTTACAAAGCATGCAAAATTAATTTTGTTTAATGATTTAGATGCAGAATTTTATGTTCTAAAACTTTTATTCGAAGATATTTTTCCTAAAATAATTAGGGAAGCAGGAAATCGTAAAAGTTTGATTTTACGGGTTAAATCCCTATTACCCGCAAAACAATTCAGCACCTGCGTATAGATGAAATGTGGGACACATCAACTGTGTTAGACGTTTTTTTATTGTTTATAAGCCGCAGCGCGACGTGGCAGTCCCTGTAATGGGCCATCCTGTGTGCAAATCTTACCACCTGCATCTACCTTGAGCCGGACCTGCTTTTCAGGGTCTAGAAAATTAACATAACCACTAATAACATCAACCAAGTGCTAAATGTTCAACGCAATACATACGACGCAAAATCAAACGGTGTACGTGTACCGATCAACAGTCATATTATGATAACAGTTATACCTATATATTATGTAATCTGTCAGTGTGTAAAGTCACAGCTTTGATTTGTACATGTCAATGCCTCAAACTGTAATTCCAATCCAATAAATACATGTGGCGCTGAAGAGATCCCAACCGTATAGTGTACCTACTAAATGTGTATGTGTGTTGTGTGTCTGGGTTTTGGGCAAGGCGCCGACCACCATGTCACTGTTATCGCTTCTGTGTCCAGTTGTCTGCGGTCTGCACGATGCTGTCTGCTTGTGTCTGTAGTCAGTCGAGGCCGGCACCCTCTATGTAGGTATGTATGTATGTTCTGAAGTAATAACTTGTCATACCATCGTATATATATTCATATACATACACACAAACATACGTATACAGTTAAAATACCGAAACATAATCTAACGTTTAAAAAAAGATTTAATTTTTGAACGTATATTCTGCTGGTTTATTTGTACGGGCATCACTAAAAATTCAGTTGTATCAATTTTGATAAGACTTTGTAAGTATACTATCAATAATTGGCACCCCACACCCACACATATAGTATAGGGTACCTATTTTTTTTTTCAGTTAAGCTAAAATTCCGATTAAAACCTAACACGAACGAATCTTCAGGAAAATCAACGTTCACGCAAATGAAGCCGGAGAAAAAATGCAGTTGAACTGGTAAAAAAAACTAGGGTGCGGTTTTATGAAACCACGGTGCATGTGAAACTGTTTGCCATAACCCTAAATGCTTTTAACCCGAAATCACCGAAAGTATATACTTAATTTAGTTCACGTGTTTTATATAAAGTGTGCGAAGATAAATGATAGTAAAATATTAAAAATGGAATAAAAAATAAATAGAGAAAATTTAATCAAAATAAGAAAAAAATATAAACAAATATCAAGTGAAATATGAAATAAATAGTTTAAAAAAAAACTAAAATTAATGGTGCCGCCCGGGTTCAAACCAGCGACCTACTGCGTATAAAGCAGCTCCGATACCCCTACGCCACGCATCCTGTTGTGCGTACTGCAATATTTATGATATATTAAGTTGTCTGTTTGGGATTACTCACGGTATTCTGCAATAGGGTTGGGATATATTATAAGCGATTCTTCGATTGGACGTGACGTGACGTGACTTCGACATGCGTAACCGAACGAAAAAACGAGACTAGAAAGTTTCATCTTAAAAATGATATTGACTTTATTGGGACTGTTTTTGTTTCGTTGATGCTAATGATGCAGACTTGTCCCTTGATTTCTGTTTATCTATCTTTACCTTCGCAACTGGGCTTTTGAAGAGATGCTATATAAACTATTCTAAAATGGTCTGTTTAAAGGAATTGCATTGTACAGTCCTCCCTCAGACCGCGATGTGTACACTGTACAGTGGATTATAAACAGAGGTCTTTCAACTTTTTTTTACTGATAAGTCTTAGTAAAAAAAATTATCTTACCTGGCGTTTGCTTTAACTGTAGAGTAAATACTGGCTACATAAGAAAAAATTATAATACAAAAGATATGTTCGGTTTGCCTAAGCTTATTGGTATTACGTAGCCAGTAGCAGTAAAAAGCGTATATATCTGTGACTACGGGACAAAACTACGTATGTTGAATGTTTGATAATTTTACAATTTTTTCGAAACGATTTTTTCACTTTTTGGTGTTGTAACCGTAGACACTTTTTTATATTTACTATAATTTATAGTCTTGGATACTTTTTATTTATTTTGTCAATTATCAGTTTTAAAGATTTTATTTTATTTAAATAAATTTAGATCGCAGATTTCAAAAAAAATATAAGGTTTTATTTAGCAAAATATTACAGTTAGAAATGTTTTATTTAAATTTAGCTGATATTAATTTTAGCTTCAATAATTTTCTCAAATTAGCTTAGAAAATATTTTAATGATTGAAATTCTAATTTGAATTATAAGCTATTAATATTTTAATAAATTTAGATGTTGATATTTGTAGGTACTACCGAAGATTGAAAAATGAATATTTCAAAAAGAAAGATTTCTGTGAACAGAACCTTTATGTAATATTTAGATTAGATAATTAACTAAATGCTTGTGTAATGAATTAAAAATAGGATATTTGAAATCAAAAATTAATACCAGCTATAAAAATATGAAAATAAAAATTGTACGCGTATAAAAATCCTTAATTTTTATACAACGTTACAGTGTGCAAAATTGTATAAAAACATCTCTACAAGACCTAATTCTGATTTGCATTTCTCAAACAATACTTATTATTCGTTCAATGCAGGATGTGCATGTGAGTCACTTTAACTTATGTCCGTCAACTTGGGCTTGAGAATAGCCGAACAATATAATATTGTGGCGATGCCGTTATTCATATTGCAGATTTCCATGGCTCCTCTATTACAAGGTCACAGGTTCTAATCAATTGGATTTTCAATTAAAAAATAATAAATTGAAAATCCAATTGATTAGAACCTGTGACCTTGTAATAGAGGAGCCATGGAAATCTGCAATATGAATAACGGCATCGCCGCACAATATTATATTGTTCGGCTATTCTCAAGCCCAAGTTGACGGACACGGACGGACATAAGTACGAGTATAAGTGACTCACATGCACATCCTGCATTGAACGAATAATAAGTAAGGTTCTGATCAATTGGTTGTCAATTTATTATTAAAAAATAATAAATTGAAAATATGAATTGGTATTATCGACCCTGCAAATATGAAATAACCCTAACTATTGGTGACCTTAAAAAAAATGATCTCCGTCTCTTGGAAGGGCAGGTAACGCAACTTCACTATGCAGTCTAGAGCTACTGAACTTTTTGGAATAGCTGATTTTGGCATGGAAATTACACTTTATATCAGTGCATACAACGAAAATAATATTCTGCGTCACAGACTCCAGTTGTTTTTAGGGATAGCTTTACCACGGTCAGCTTTATTTATAATTTTTTTGACAATTTTAGGGGTTGATTACCCCTAAAAACGACTGAAGTCGGTGACGCAAAATTTCATTTTTGTTACGATATGAACTGATTTTACTGCATTATAAAGTAGGTATGTCATTTCCATGGCAAAATCAGTTTCCGAAAAGTTCATAGTTCCTCTCTGTCAAATGGTGCCGCGGTGCTATTAGCATAGTTCTAGGAATGGTAACTATGGTAACAGCACCGATGCCGCTGCGAAGTTACGTACCTGCCCTTTCTGAAGACGAACATTAGTATAGTCTACTGAATAACGTATATTTTAAATCAAAATAAAACAAGCCGTGAGGTGGGTCGTTTATTAGGACTAAAGTGCGACCCTTGAGGTCCACACGACGAACTTCCCAGTTTAATAAATATTTAATAATAATAATTAAATTAGATATTACACAGAAAAGTAATCATTTTAATCATTAAAACATCAATAATTAAAAAAAAAAAAAAAACGGCTGAACCGATTTTTATAAAATTTATGTCGGATCAAAATGACGTTAACACGCCTCGATTGACACCCTTACGAAGTCGATATAATTTTTTATTCGCGAGATATTGTGTAAAATCTACTTTTTTGGAGGTTATTTGGTTAAGAAAAAAGAACGGCTGAACCGATTTTAAAAAAATTTCTTTCAGATCATATTTACGTTAATACGCGTCGATTGGCACCCTAACGTAGTCGATATCATTTTTCATTCTCGAGATTTCGTCTTTGAAAGAAATGGACACATACGTACGTACGTACGTACACACACACACACACACACACACACACACACGACATCTTTCTAAAAGTAGTGTAAAAATAGTGTAGTGACCTTGAAACATAAAAATTTTTTTTCCTTTTTAATTTCGATTTTCGGACCCATTACAATAACTTCCAGTGGGAAGTTAATAAAAAGATGCGACTGCGGCTGGCCCGTTCACCGTTATTGCGAGTTTATCGGCAGTATTGTCCTTTTAATTTGAGTGAAAGATGGAAGCTGCTACATTTAAGTGATGTATAGGTAATGAAATCGTTAATTAATCTTATTTTATCGAATATTTGACATAAGCCGTTTTACCTTACGCCCACAGATATTTATTGTAAGTTTAAAATCACGCGCGGATTCCTTAAATTCCTTTATCTAAGATTAGTTTTAAAATGAGGTCGGTTTATTTCATATAATACCTATTAATAGTATAGATTGCGGAATTTTGGTCAGAAAAATGCGAATTGCAGATTTTTATTTACAGTATATTTTAAGCTATTATCATACTAAATGAAAAACAATACTGCCTAAAAGCGTGTTAGAATATTCATACAAAACTTTATATACGAAATGTTTTCTATACAGCAATATCTATACACCAAACCATAACTATTTTGAATTAGTTTTGTCTGCAGTTTTGTGTATTTTTTCAGATGTTAGGTGTCTTTTATAAGTAAAATGATTTCCCTTTAAAGTTTGGTAATCTTCGATCATCCTTTGTGCACCTTTTGTGTGACCTTTTTGCATGTTCTCAGTGCATGCACTATTTGAAGTTTAATGGACTTATTAGATCAAGTGTTGCACGCAAACAAAGTGTTAAAAATTAGTTTTATTAGCTATTAATGCATTTAATTACTCGGCTTGCTACATTGTTACAATGACCTTAAGTGTCAATATACACTCTTGTATAGGATATGTACGTTATAATATATGGATGCATGTACAATTCGTAAATTATATAAACAAATAAATAGCCTCAACTCTCAGTAAAGTGTTGTTGACTGACAGGTGCAGGGTTTTACTATACAGGCTACGATTAAAACTCGAGTACTGACGGGATATTATACTGCGAGTGATTATTGTAAGGCTAAAGGCCAGAATTCTCACATGGTAACACGACGCGGCGCGACACAATGCTTCTTCCAAATATTTACGTGTTTTCAAACGCAGCAATTCTGACAAGAGCGACGTGACGCGGCAGCAGCGTGACGCGAAAAAATTCTACGCTTCGGAGAGTGTTGCAACTTGCATGACGTTTCGTGCATTGTCGCTTCTGTATGTGAGAATCGTTACCATGTGGCAATTAGCCTTGAATAAAATTCAAACAATAATGGTGCGGCTGGAGAAACGACAAAACATAAATCGCACTCCATAATATATTTATAGGGATAGCATAGAACGCTAATGACCTCTGTTGTCGAGCATCTATAATTTACAAAATTTACGATAAGCATAGAAAGTGTTTTTAGTGCCGCTTAATGAGTTGTCGCTATACGACGCCTGCAAAAAGCTTTAGAAGCGACAGAACCATAGATATGTTTATACGCAGGACGTACACTGAGGGAGAGAGGAGTTTTAGATGACAACTTTATCGGGAAATTTGAATTTGGTATCAGTACAGTGTGATTTGGCATATGTGGGCATTATATCGCTACAAAAATATTGAACATTAACATTTAAATCAGGCATGTGCAAAATTTTTTGGCTTGCAGACCATGTTACTAATCTGCAGTAAACTTTCCACTGACCAATCGAAATAAAGTATAGTAGACGCTATTAGTATTAACTTGTGCTGTCGAGCGTTTATAATTCACAATATCTATCTTATTTTCCTTTACATTTTTTCTTTAATAATCCTATAATAATTTTTCTTAATAATTACAAGACAAATTCAGTTCATAAAAATCTAAATTTATTGACAAAATTGGTACTGATATGAAAAATCTTTACAAGAAACGAAAAGGCTCGGCGGGCTGGATCCGACCCGTGGACCATAGATTCACCACGTTTGACTTAAATGAAAAATTCAAGTGGCGAGGATGAATATGGTTTTATAAAGGGCTGTATCTTTGAAACGATGCGATAGATAAATTAAGTTAGATATTATTTTCATATTTTCACTGTGATCACGGGCCGCGGATGAAAAGAATCGGCAGGCCGGATCAAGCCCATAGGCCATAAGTATCCCACTTCTGATTTAAATGAAACATTTTAGTGGAAGCTTAATACAGATAGGAGTGGTTGCATATATTTCTGAAACAGTAATCGATAAATTAAATTATATGAATTCGTCGCCGGGCAGACGTATATTTACGTAGGGGCAAAGGGGGCTATAGCCCATGGCGGCGAAATTGTAGAGCCGGCAAAATTCAAATACGGCTTTCATCAACCCGAATTTGACATACACTATTGCCATTGATAGAAAACAATGAGAAATAAATAAGCAGCGGCAAAATGCCACGCGTCATACGAGAACATGTTTTTCGTTTAAATCTTGTTATCTACTTATATATAGTCAATATTAAATGGTGACGGTGAAGGGTGGCCAATTTCGAGTTTCCCGGGGCGGCACTGAACTTAAATACGCCACTTGATAAGGGCGTATTAGTAAAAATTGAATTTTGAGAAGATTCTGCTAAGGAAACTAATAATTTTTGCGTGTAAGTACTACTTAATATCATGTGTAGAGGGCAGTGTGGTTTAGTGGTTAGCGTCGCGGCCGCTAGATCAGACTGTCGTGGGTTAGATTCCCGCCTCCACTTATAGATATTTTGTGATGTCATTTAGTTTTAGGTTAATTAAGACACTATAATAACCTAAGTTATCGACGCGTCTATAATTTACAATAAATAAATAAATCATGTGACGTAGCGACGTATCTGTCTATTTATGTAAACTGGAGATACATGGATATTTTTAGCTATTTTGTGTGATTTTTAACAAACGTTTAAAAATACTTCATAGCTTTGAAAAACGTAATCTCATAACTTAATTTTTAGAGATAATGCCTGTGTCTTTCCAACGACGAATCATCTTTATCTTTTGGAATCATTCTGATGTCAACCACCTTAAACTATAAGATTCATTATATCTGTCAACGAAATACGTATCCAGCTAACATATAAGGTCATACTGTTATTGCTGTAATTAATATTTTATATGTAATCAAAACAAACATAACTGCAACATGACATAAGTATGCTATGTTGTTAAAAAATCTGCATCATACAAAGTCACTTGGATTCGTACAAACCATCATAGTATAACCATGATAAATCAGTCGTAGCCAGAATGTAAATTCAGCCGTAATATAATTCCGCTAGCCAGATTATAATCTGGCCGCCACATTGTCAATCCTTCGTTTAAATGTTATAATCTTAAGGCTGAAATATTCCACCACTTTCAAGGAGGCTAATAAGATTTTGGCCACATCATCATTTCGTATTAAATTTTTACATTCTGTCTGATATATTTCAGCCGGATTGTAAAACATTGTTTTACGAAATTGGATTCTTTAATAGTAATTTATGCAACTAGTGGCTTAAGTGACGGATTATATGACAGTCGAGATTTTAGGTTATGTTGCATTTATACCAGAACGAGTGTGTGTTTACCGTGCGAGCCGATTAGAGCTGATTAGATTTTAGAATCGATCGAGTATTTTGAAATTTAAAAAAATAGTTTTTTTTAAATTTTATTGTTGAGATTTCTCAAAATCCATTTGGTCGATTAAGTTCAAATTTTTTGGAAATCTAAATTGAGTAAAACTCTTTCGAATGCCGCAAACCCGATCTCAATCGGTCGATCCGTTCAAAAGTTATTCAGAGTTAACATACTTACACACATACATACGTACATACAGACGATCCACTTGGAAATAGTCAGAATAGCTTCCTAGGACGTCAAAACGTCGAGATCTGTTGAAAACTCGATTTTAGAAAATCTGACTGAAACAATTGTGAGTTCCTGAATTTTTGAAAATTTACAATTTTCTTAACGGGAAGTTAAAAAACATTAACATATTCTACACTCACATAATTATATGTAAACACAAGTTTTGGTAATGCCTTATACGCCACTTCGAAAGTGGTGCGTGGAATGTTTCAGCCGGAATGTAAGATTACAATATTAAAACGAGGAATTGACAATGTGACAGTCAAATTTAAGTATAATCTGGCTAGCTGGATTTTAAACCGGCTGAATTTATATTCCAGGTAAGACATAAATAATTAACGTTTTTATTTTTATCATAAATAGACTGACGCCATCGAAATTTGACGAAAAATAGTGATTACACATCACATCAGCTGTGGACAAAATTAATAGCTCCAATTAAAAAAACTCGGGTCGCAGCGCCAAAACCCTGCCGACAATATAGTGTATTTGCTAATACAGGCATTGTGGCATTATTATGTGAACTTAAGTTTGTTTTTTGACAAAATAAAAAATGTAACCCCTTAATACATCTCTTAAAATAATTAAATTTTTCTAAATTTCAATATTAGACATGGATTTTATCAGTAGACCCAATTAAATACACCCTTCCATAAATAAATCCGTATCAACAAACTAGTGTTTTCATAAAATTTGAAAGTCCGGTCCTGTCGGGCCGATTTTATTAAAATTTTAGCAGCACATTTTAATCTTTACTGAAGAGTTAAATTTCAATTTTGAAACGATTCTGACAAATTTTTCGGTATTTTTGGGCCCAAAAACTTTTTGGAACCCCTAAATACAACCCTGAAAATGGTCCAATCGGGCCCATTTTAAATAAGCTTCTTGCGGTGATGGGTCCCAATGTGTGTACCAAATTTCGTTTCAATCGATTAAGTCTGTCGAGAGTTATCGTGTACACACACACACACACACACACACACACACACACACACACACATACACACACACACATACACACACACACATATATAAACATTTTCAAAACTGGTGCCAAAGTGTTCAGGAGGCTATGAAACGTCGAGAAATTTTGGTCCGACCCCTAGGTCCCGCCATCCGGCCGACGCCAATAGTGTATGTGCCATATTATGGCAAATAAACTAAAAAAGTAAATCGGTTGAGTACAGACCGCTGACGGATTGCAGAAAGAAAACGGCTTGTGTTTTAAATATGAAGGTATATTATTCTATATTTCCATGTACACTTATTTTAATTAGTTTGAAGCGCCGGGGTGACTTCTCAGTCACATGGAGTTAAAACAGTGGATAAAATTACATGTCATGTTAATATTCTGTACGTTTAACTGATAAATTACTAATGAATTAGCGAACGTAATATAAAATATATGTAATCTGATTATACATACATCGCAATAATAAACTATATATAGGCAATGTAACGAGTTACAAATGATCAGTCCGCATATTACATGGTTCAAACAGCACACAAATGTTACCGTTCTTCAAGAGATCGTAATCGAAACGAGTCGCTACCGTTAGTCCCCGACCGACCGGGGCGAACACCCAGCTGGTGGTTCTAAGCTGATCTATTAGATGCGACAGTTGACATCATCTATCAAAACCTCACTCTGTCTCTTTTCCGTCATCATATTTCATTTAAGCTCGATACATACATACTTTTCACAAGTAGTAAAAGATTTACGTAATTTTGCATTAATTATGAACCGATTTATCTTAAATCACTTGAAACGCGCTATCTTAAGAAATAATACTAATTTGAGACCTATATTAGATAAATTGGGGGCAAAAAACTCTCGCTGCACTCAGGCTTACAAGGGCCCATTGTGCGAGACGTAGAATATTTGATATTTTAGTTGTGAAATGTACCTATATATACCTATGTCTAAGCAAGGACATAGGCTTTAAAAATGAATACATTTTAAAAGAATTCTTGTGATCGCAAGCAGCGGTGACATCACAAGTCATATTGAGAAAATATGTATACCTATATTACCTACCTACTTACAGCGCGCGTTATGGAGCTGATGACCTCAGCTGTTGAGCGTCTATAATCTACACGTCTAAAATGCCCCCCCATCTTATCTGTTGAATGAATTGATTCGGATAAAATCGAGGTAAAATCTTATCACATAAACTATCATGGATTAATGGTTTTTGAAAATTCAAAAATTGCGCGCGTCAGGAGCACTATCAACTCAAAAAATTTTAGATAGCAAGGGAGGTCATGTTGCACTTCATTTTAAAGGGATTTTAGTTCCCTATATACACTCGTTTAAAAAAATTGAAAATTCAATTACCAATCCGGGTTCTCTGGTTATAATATGTCAGTGGTGTTTTCACCCGAATCGCTTGACTGAAAAAATAATCAGTTAAGTAAAAGCATTTTGAAAACTCGAAAGCGGCGAAATATGTATTTTAACTTGTGTATATCGAACTTTAAAAGTAAATATCTATATCTACAGTGCTTTAGATCTTATCCGTCGATATAAAACCGATGGCATTCAGATACGGTCGTGTTCCGATGTCAACTTTATATACTCTTTAATGTGTTTTTTATTTATAATAATGTGCGATCGCGCCTGTTGAATTATTTTATTACGGGTCGAAATCGGTAGCCGCTGAACTGAATAGTGATACTAACTATAATTTATTAAATTATTTTCTGTATCAGTGGCGGTTCACCAAAATAGTCGCACGTAGCATCTAGACATACTAGGACTGGACATAATTTATTGTCATGCGAAGTACACCTTCCCCCGCAAAAAATCTGAATCCGCAAGTGAATAATGATTTCATTCTGTCTACTTTATATACAGGGCCGGCACGTGCGCCTGGTCGGACAGGCGATCGCCTTACGGCGCCATATTTTTAGGGCGGCATATTTTTGTAGCAGGGAATTTTTCGTGCGGTATTCTACTTTTTAAAAATTATTATATTGTTCGAGTTTTCACCGATTCTTAGTTCTACCTTCAGCTACTACTAGATAAAATATGTCGCATGTCGTCCAGCCGCTCGGCGCAAATACCATAAGTTGTGAAGGGGTTACTTACAAATTACAGACAGCCACGCAGCGTCTATTAGAATTACATTTGTTTTTTATTTGTTAAGTAAATATAATATATCATCGGTTTATTAATTTTTTTAATATGTGGGGGGGGGCGGCAAAAGTTGTATTCGCCTTAGGCGGCATATTTTGACGCGCCGGCCCTGTTTATATGGACGCTGATGACCTCAGCCATTGCGCGTCTATAATCTACAATCTAATTTCCGTCTATACTTTTTTTAACTTTTTTGATGTTAATTATTAACTTCCCATTGGAAGTTATTGTAATGGGTCCGAAAATCGAAATCAAAATCTATAACAAATTTTTAGTTTTCAAGGTCACTACACTATTTTTACACTATTTTTAGAAAGATGTCTCTGTGTGTGTATGTTTGTGTGTACGTATGTGTCCATTTCTTTCTAAGACGAAATCTCGAGAATGAAAAATGATATCGACTACGTTAGGGTGCCAAACGACGCGCATTAACATAAATATAATCTGAAAGAAATTTTTTCAAAATCGGTTCAGCCGTTCTTTTTTCTTAACCAAATAGACTTCAAAAAAGTAGATTTTACACAATATCTCGCGAATAAAAAATTATATCGACTTCATAAGGGTGTCAATCGAGGCGTGTTAACGTCATTTTGATCCGACATAAATTTTATAAAAATCGGTTTAGCCGTTTTTGTTTTTTTATTATTAAATATTTATCAAACTGGGAAGTTCGTCGTGTGGACTTCAAGGGTCGCACTTTAGTTCTAATAAACGACCCACCTCACGGCTTGTTGGTATAATGGTATATCTACTTTCGTGTATTTAAACTTTGCATACAAGATACAAATTCAAAGAACACTGGAAATTGCCAAGAGTAGTAAACATAAAAAAACAGTACATCATAAAAATCATTAGTGTAACATAAAAGTAAATTACATAAATATAATTCTAATCTAAAAGCGATTTAAATCCCGCCTACTAATATTTGATATTTTGACAATAGACTGCAGTTGCGTACTACTATCTATTTTAATTCTAAAAAAAATTGTCTTGTATAGGAGTTTCAGCGTTTTAAATATATTGTTGAAAAAACACGAGTCGCCACTGTTTTATTTGAATATTTACATATAATATACTTTAAAGCGCCTTTGTTCCAGCGAATAATTCCTATTTTGCCGTTTCATTTTCAGGCTTATGTTATAGTTGTTGATCGTACGTTCTGTTTTATGCTTTTGTGAATATATTAATAATATTATTTTTATGTGTTTTCTTACGTTTCTTGTCAAATATTAAATATTATAATTTTAGATTTTACATTTACGATCATAAATATCAGTTAAAATATAATTAGAAAACTAATTCTTCCGGTAGATTTGTAAGTATTCAATTTTAATCTAAAATCATGTTCATCTCATCTTTACTAATATTGAAAAAGATGACACAATGCATGTTACATTTAGTTCACCATCGAGAGGTTCCGATACAAGCGACTAGACCCTGCAGTCAGGGTTCATTCTGATTGGTCGAATATCCCATTTTTATGTCGTTTGACACACAAACACACACCTAAACGAACGTAACAACTAACTGGTGAACTCTGTATATAGGTACTAATATGGATAGTTGATAGCAATTAAAAAATGTGTTTTGTATGTGGACAATGTTCAAATACATATTCTTCAAGACAGGCATTAATGTTCACGAAATTAGAATGAAAATTTCAGCTAAGGCTTGTAATCTAATTCTTTTTATAAAAGTCGATCAATTTTTTGACATTTCAAAATAAAACTAAATTTAATATTATTATTTAAGATATTAGGATGTCCAAAATTTATACAATAACAGTGTTCTTGAGAAATTGGAATAGAAAAATAAATTTTAATTAAGTTTTATTTTGAAATGTCAGAAAATTGATCGACTTTTATAGAAAGAATTAGATTATAAGCCTTATCTGAAGTTTTCATTCTAATTTTGTGATGCCTGTCTTGAAAAATATGTGTTTGAACATTCTCCACATGCAAGACCCATTTTTAATCGCTATCAACTATCCATATTAGTACAGAGTTCACTAGTTAGTTGTTACGTTCATTTAGGTGTATGTGTGTGTGTGTCAAACGACATCAAGATGGGGTATTCGACAAATCAGAATGGACCCTGACTGCAGGGCCTAGTCACTTTCTTGACATGAAAATATTATTATGCCATCGGAACTATGTGTGCAAAATTTCAAGTCGATTGGATCAAATTTAGATTGCAAGATTTAACCCTAACTTAAATAAGTGAAGTTAAAAGCTTGAAAAAAATAGTCACAGTAATAAAATCAAAGAGAAATATAATTTCATATGCAAGTAAATTTTTGTGTTGTGTCTACGTTTCTGAGATCGTAGCCGCAGCTGTACGATGCTATTTTTCACATTTTAATGAATGGCTAATATCTAATAATAATTATTTACTTTCCGTTGATAAATATAAAATATTATATGAATGATCGGTGAGGAAAGAAACTGGACAAATCGTGTACACAATTTTTGGTTGACCCAATAAGTTTCCTTCGACATTGACGTAACGGCTTGGCTTTGCGGGTGGCCGGGAGGAGGAGAACCGGGAGTTTGGGCGGCATTTGTGTGTCGTCAGGCGCCGTATTGACCGCGGAGTATAACGATATGTTGTCCGGCACGTCGAGGAATGCCGCGGCCCAACACCGCTGCTGTAATACAGGATGTCTCTGAATGATCAAAAAAAATTGAGTAATTTTACACATTAAAAACTAATATCTATCTAATAATAATTTGTTCCACGAATAATTGTCAGGCATCTTGCAGTTATCTACAATAGTTGTTTCTCGATATTTATGTCATAACAGACGCCACTCGGACTATTTAAGTAGATACTATCTTAATTATTTGCGACTAGTGATGTAAATGCGTATACTCTGGTGTAAAACGTTTGTATAAAACGGTATTATACGGTATGTAAAAAAAATAATATACCCCAGTTTTATACTAGGTATGAATACTGTTTTTTTTTTATTATTTTATACAGCACGTATAAAACGTTTAACACCGTTTAAAACGGTTTATTAATACCAAAATGAAAACAGGAACTTTTCCTACTATGCAGTTGGCAATACTGAATAATGCAACGTAATCGTACTGTGAAAAAGTAAAAAACCGTTTTATACTGAAAAAATACGGTATTATATTCTATGGGTTTAATACACAAAAAAGTTTAATACCGTATTTTTACATCACTATTTGCGATACCTTTCTGGTATTTAAAATTTTTACTTTTATCTTTTTTAATATCAACATGGAGTGAATAGTAGGATATTAAGATAATATTGGTACCTACTAAGTAGTTATACCTATTATACAAACTGTAGAAAATGTCTATATGCATACTGATAATAACGAAGGATTTAGCTATGTACCTGTGTACCTATGTACCTGTGTATTTCTGTTTAATTTTTGTTTTGGTTTGGTAAATAATAAGACTGTCAAATTTCATTAGTTTTTGAAAATTAAAAAAAAATCGGATAGGGTGTAACGGTGACACAAACCGCCGTTTTGACATGAACACTCGAAATGAATAAAGGAGACGTTAATAATTGTAGCGCAATTCGTTAGCTTTCGAATGACACCACTTTCGTAGTCCTCACTCGACGAAATCCGAAGTTACACCAGCCCGAAGTGAGCCGGGCCCCGTAGGAAATATTTTGGACCTCACTGCGGCTGCGTACTCGGTTCGAAGGTCATCTCAAATACGGACATCCTTTGTCTATTCGATTTTATCATTTGGATGTTACTTTTAGTTTCAAATTATTCCCCGTTTTCGTAACGCTCAACTTTTCGTGCATGCCCCCCCCAGTAGTAGTACCATACTGTTCCGATTTTAAAGATGTATTGCAGTATTTACGTCAAAAAACGTGAAATAAAGATGAGACGCTAATGCCGCTAATGACTTTAATTGTTGTAAATTGTGTTTTAAAGACCACCAACAGCTAAGGTTATTTGGGCCTAGCACCAATTCATATTTTCAATTAATTATTTTTTTTTTAATAATAAATTGAAAATCCAATTGACACTTTTACCAGCTCTCGAGCTAGAACCCGGGAACTGAGGACTTGTGACTTTAATTGTTGAGCGTCTATAATCTACAATCGCTTTCTCTCTCTCCCCCAGTAGGTATACTAGATTATTAGATATGAGCTAGCTAGTAGGTACTGTGTAAAGTTTAATGATTAGTTTTGACTTCTCTGACAGTGGAACATACCTGATATCTTGAACAGTCGATGTCGGCTCAAGAGTGATTTCATAGATATAAAATAAATGCCCGCCGACACCAAGTTGAACTAATGTGTGAGAAGATCCATATACATGACAGCTAGGTATGCGCTCTTTTCTATGACGGCTCTTGCCGTCGCGTCGCCGCGCCACGGCGAACATCGGTGCGAATATGTCAGGAACGTGCCCGACATACCCAATGTGAATATACATACGCGCTAGATTTATTTACGCTTCGACTGTGTCGAAGAACGGAACCTGAGACGTATTCTATATATATAAGGTATAAAGACACTGATTTCGCCTACTTATCAATGATCGACTATTTTTAACCAATTTCAAAAAAAAATATGTGTTCAATTTGTCGTGTATACTACGTACGTATACCTAAGGTTTATACATTTTCAAGATAGAGTGACATATTATGTGCGTGATCTGCACATGTCCCATTGTTTCTTGAGTTGTGATTGGTCGATTGAGAGAATTTCAAATTTTGCTAAAGTACTGGACCGTATTTATTATTTATTTGTTGTAAGCTGTAGGTAAAAGACACTGTTGGAAAAATAGCAGTTAATGAGTTCTGCATTTTCACATATTATAATATAGCAATTCGCATTATTAAATAAGTAAACAGTATGTGAAAATAATAGCATCTCTAACAAATGTCAAATTTGTTTTTAATCATTTAATGTAATATCGAAGTACATTAATAAAGGTGTGCCGTCAGTTGATCCCAGCAATTTGATACCACGACATTTGATACCACGACATTTGATCCCACGACAACTGATCCCAACGACAATTGATCCCACGACATTTGATCCCAAAAAATTGTCTATAAACTAACAGAGCCTGATAAGTAATAAAGTTATTAAATTTTATTAATTTAATGAAATAATTTAATCGAGGGAAATTTGTTTGAATTAAATTTGTAGACATTATGATATATTTGTAATTACATTGATATTCGAATTGTAACGAATGTAATAGTAAATATAATGTGTTTATGAGTTAATAATCCTTTAAAGATTATGTAAAGATCAAGTTGAATAATTCACTTTTATTTATCATTTCCCGGGATACGTCGTAATTTTGTCAAATATCGTATTTTTTAAATTTTGTTGAAAAATTACCTATTGTACATAGAAACTTCGAAACATCAGATGTGCAGTCAATTTGGTCTTTCGTGCTTTTCACATTATAACGAATTGTTAAATATGCCATTAAAGTTTAGGAAAAGTCAGCGTGATAATTTGTTATTAATTCATAAAATACAATATTTGACAAAATTACGACGTATCCCGGGCAATGATAAATAAAAGTGAATTATTCAACTTGATCATTACATAATCTCTAAAGGATTATTAAATAATAAACACATTATACTATTACAACCGTTAGAATTCTAATAACAATGTAATTACAAATATATCATAACGTCTACAAATTTAACTCAAACAAATTTCCCGACAAAGGGAATAATCGATTAAATTATTTCATTAAATTAATAAAATTTAATAACTTTATTACTTATCAGCCGCTATTAGTTTATAGACAATTTTTTGGGATTAAATGTCGTGGGATCAATTGTCGTTGGGATCAATTGTCGTGGGATCAAATGTCGTAGTATCAAATTGCTGGGATCAAATGTCATGGAACCATTAATAAATTGTAAAGAAAACTCAACATCTGTGCTATACGTGTACAATTATTTTGGTTACTCAACATAAGTACTGATGGTGAAAACCGCATCAAAATCCGTTGCGTGGTTTAGGAGGAGTTAGCGGTTAAACAGACAGACACGAAAAGCGACTTCAATTTATAATATGTAGAGATAATAATAAAACCGTGAAAACGTTCTAAAATTACACATCTGATGTCGATTGTAATTAACAATTTCGACTAATTGAATACAACATTAATTTTAGTAAAATACAATTATTTTATAGATATTCTGCCGTTAAGTTTAGTAACCGTTATATTTGTGAAGTACTGTTGCTAATCGAGAAGTTACACTTACTTCTTCTTATTTTGTAAATTGAAAATCTAATTTACATACATTAATAATCTGTTAGATATATATTATGTATTTATGCAGATGTACCTATTAATAGATAAGGAATTCGTATAATTGAGGATTAATATAATATTATATATACAGTTCAGCTATTTCCAAATTGAGGGAACTTTCATATCTGTACAGTGTCAGACAGAAATATCATTTGGATTTTGTTTACTCGCAGTGATGTGCTCGAGGTGCGTTTCAAAATGTCACATTCTAAATTAAATTGAAATTAGGAGAGGAAGTCTCTGTGGCAATGGATCAAATAAATTGCACTACTGTTGATTAAAATTGCATTTCTTTGCTAACGTTTCGGTGCTCTTTACACCATCTTCAGAGAAACGTTAGCAAAGAAATGCAATTTTTTCTCCTACCTAGGCCGAAAGTTTGTACTTTCGTCCCTGCCAAGCGGGAACAAAGTCGCTCTTTATTCCCGTGGTACGGACAAGTGCGCGTGCGCACTAGTACTTATGCCGGCTCTCACGCACCTACTTCTGTCTCCTACACATTAAAATTATTTCCTTTAAAATTATTTTTTAATAATTTTAATAATAAAATGAAATAAAAATAATAATTTTAATTTTTCGAACTTTCGGCCTAGCAGGAGAAAAAATAGTATGCGCAACACGGGAGGAAATTACAACATTTTCTCCCTTGTGGCACAATGTACTAAATCAACAGTATTGTAATTTATTTGATCCTTTGCAACAGATACTTCCTCTCCTAATTTCAATCATTATCTACGGATCACCATATCTCTATATCATATAGTTTGTTTAACATTCTAAATTAATATAAATAATTTAATGGGAAAGATGGACAAATAATCTTATGTAAAACTTTTTATTTATCGCCAACGTTTCGTCAACATTGCTGACTTCCTCAGGGCTCTACAGTGAGAAACAAATTAACAAATTAAAATCACATATATAACAAATTAAATAAATAGTACCATTAATATTCTACAATATTAAAACAATATTTACCAAAATTGGACGTTTTACATATTAAATTACTTATATTAAATTACAATGGACTTAAACATTAATCTGTTTATGATTAGATTTGAATTCGAAGACTTTAGATTTATGATAGGTTTTAAATTTATTCTAGCGAGCATTTGATAATTTATTGCGTTGTTTGATTCATTAATATTACCTACTGGTTTCGCAATTTTCAGTCTAATAGTATTTTTAAATTTATTAACCTACGTGTTTATTTCGACTGGACTTCCGTCTATTCGTTTTACCTGTCTCTTTATGAATTATTTTATTCCATTTTAAGTTCCGTAATATTTTATTCTTACAACAAAGGTTCAGGGTGGTCCACTCAGAAATTTGTGAATACTCTGTCTTTTATATATGACCCACTAAAAATATCACGTGTATTCCTGAAGGCCGCATGGCCCATATTCAGAACTTTATACTTCAGTTTTAAAATGACGAAGATTATACAAATTATACAATAAAAGATAAGTTTAAGGATCTTTATTCTTTGTCTGACAAAGCCACTGTATGTGTTGTGCGAAACAATTATTGTTGTAAATTAAAGTGTAGGTAAATAAATTATAACGTGTTTTATTTAATGTAAAATGTATAATAGAGCAAGGTTTTGGAACGCACCTAGGTTACCGAAGTTCATCTTTTTTCTGTATTTTTTATATTTTACGATCAGCTATAAAATTTACACAAAATATAAATGTCTTGGATATATTTTCAGTAAATGTATATAGGAATATCTTGTTTTTGACGTAATTTAGCAATGAATATCACCACTGATTTTTTAAAAGCATTTCATTTCGCATAATATTTTCTTGTAATAAAAAGTGTATATGTCAGTTACCGCATATATCTCAACTATTTGAAATTATCGTTTTCAGATTCTTAACGTGTAAATATTATGCATAGCTTACAAAAGTTTTATAGTGAAAAATTACAGAGAAAACCCCGAGGTATATATCTATATGAATTTTTGTTGTGTAGACTTTTTTCGGGGAAAATTAACCCTTCGAAAAAACATATTAATTTACAAAATAATTCAATGGACCTATCTCTCGAAATAAGAGCGAGATATCGTTATTGCTTGTTCTGAAAGAAAAAGGGAGAAAAATATGGTCGCACACGCATACCGTGTCCTGCTACCTAGCCAGCAGCAGTCAGTGACAACCGATATAGACTGCAGGCTATTGCCTATAGAAAAAAATAAATGGAATGTAGTTGTTCTCGCATTTGCATTCCAATGTTCTTTGGGAATCGGCGTTCCCAGGAGCCCGAGCTCGTACCAGTCGGTTTGTGTATGCCGGCTGGCAGATTCCAATACACAAATGTATTATTAATTGTTGTGTTGAAGTCGCTAATGACCTGAGTTGTCGACGCGTCTATAGTCTACAATAATAGGTAATAATAATATTGCCTATACAGATTGTATCAAATTAAACCTGTGCATAGGGCATTCTGTGTGTAAGAAGAGATTGATACATAAAGCAATAAGTAAGAATGAGATAAATGATCGTTAATAGATTGTTATACGTGGTTACTGTAAATTAAACTGATAAAAGATTTACATTTTTACAGTATAGAAGGAGCGAAAAAACAAAGATGACGCTATTAGGTTGTATAAATATTATTTATTTACAGTAACCACGTAACATCCTATTAGCGATCATCTCATTCTTACTTATTGCTTTATGTATCGATCTCTGTCTTACACACAGAATGCCCTATGCACAGGTTTAATTTGATACAATCTGTACATATGGTTGCCGAATCATCTGTGAACACGGTATGCGCGCGCAATCCTGCAAGTAAAAAAGGTACGAGGATTAATTGTGCAAATTAGTTTACGAAATTTATGAAATCAGAAAAATTTCAAGTTAGTAATTAATTTCAAATTACTATTTACTAATAATTTGAATTTTTAGGACTGAGGTAGCACGAGAAATATGATAAAAAAATATAGGTATGAAGAACGTTGAATTTCTCATTAGCTCGACTTTCTTACACTCGTGTAAATATTTTTTTAAATACGAAACCAGTTTTGCAACAAGCATACTGCAGTGTTTATGTGCCATACACATGAGTGAGACAGAATACTCCTAATTACATAAACTGATTATGGTAATGTTTTTATCACCTGCGCTTCACTAATTACGACTTCTTCACCTGCAAAAGTTCATTTGCCTATAAATAAGATGATTACCGATGGACCTTGTCATATTTTTTTCTTGTAAATATGGATCAGTAGGAGAAACTGATGTATGCCAATACTCGAAGAAATTATACAGCTTGTTAAATGGGTTTTAAGATGTACACGTAGACACCTGCCACATTCGTTTATAGTTTTTTTTACTCTGATGTTGCTAACATGGCTAGCGAAACGTGCATCGAAAAATAATTCCAGTGTTGGGTATGGGTTTCTGATACGACTTTCAGTTTTTGAAACTAATTTTAAGAATGAAATAAGTGAGAAAAATGCGTCTTATATGAATATTTGAGTAAGTATTTAATTAAAAACGTTTTAAAAATAACATTTAAAAACACGAATCTTTTATAGTTTTACAAATTATTATACAATGTGATCAATGACCATGTTACATAATACAGTTCAACAGTTCCAAGCAAAATATAAAATTCAAAATTATTTCAACAGTTTTTAACTAAATATTTGAAAACAAGTGACATGCAGAAATCGAGCATTAAGGTCATGTTTTGGTGTTTTATGTTACTTTTTAGTGTATTTGCCATATGGCACATACACTATTGGCGTCGGTCGGATGGTGGGACCTAGGGGTCGGACCAAAATTTCTCGACGTTTCATAGCCTCCTGAACAATTTGGCACCATTTTTGAAAATGTTTATATATATATATGTGCGGGCAATAACTTTCGAAAGAGTTAATTGATTTTAACGAAATTTGGTAGGCACGTTGGAATCCATCACCGCACGAAGCCTATTTAAAATGGGCCCGATCGGACCATTTTAAGGGTTGTATTTAGGGGTTCCAAAAAGTTTTTGGGCCCAAAAATACCGAAAAAATTGTCAGAACTCTTTAGTGGAGATTAAAATGTGCTGCTAAAATTTTAATAAAATCGTCCCGACAGGACCGGACTTTCAAATTTTATGAAAACACTAGTTTGTTGATACGGATTTACTTATGGAAGGGTGTATTTAATTTGGTGCAGATGTACTGATAAAATCCATGTCTAATATTGAAATTTAGAAAAATTTAATTATTTTAAGGGCTGTATTAAGGGGTTAAATTTTTTATTTTGTCAAAAAACAAATTTATGTTCACATAATAATGCCACAATGCCTGTATTAGCAAATACACTATATTGTCGGCAGGGTTTTGGCACTGCGACCCGAGTTTTTTTTAGTTTTCAGTGACTTCACACCAAAGGTTCCTTCCACCTCTCTTCAAGAGAATTCATTAACACCAAAAACATCACTTGAACACTTCACTTAGTGTATTAACAATAATTGGTACATTGATTTAAAAAATGGGCTCAAGTAAAAACTATAAACGGATGTGGCCGGTGAGAACATTATAAAATCACAAACTACTGGATCGATTTGAAAAATTTTTCACTATAAGCCTACTTCTTTCCGAGTGATCTATAGTCCAGTTCGGAAATAGTAAAGAGTGATTCATGCACATTCTTTTATTTCCGAAGCATACTATATAATTTTCTAGCAAAACTCCAACTACTAACTGAAAAGCTGGCATGTATACTTAGTAAATGTTCTTAGCTGAATCGGCTTTGAGATGTGTTACAAGTTTCGTGAAAATCGATCTTGCTGTTTGTACATAGTGCCCAAACAAAGAGAAATAATATTTGATTTGCTCTTTGCTCATGCAGTGGATACTCTTCTGCTTCTCCGACACACACACTCCTAATGGAAATTCAAATATCACATATTAAACCTAATCTCTAGCTTGGATCCAATTTTGATATGTTTAGTGCATATATTCGGTTCAACTGCTGTTTCATGGTGTCCTAAACAGACATTACAATTTTGTTTATATAAACTTCGAAATTATTTTAACAATCACCAGTTTTAGTGTAGAACTTAGAGGTGGTACAAACTGTTATTTTTTAATAACAGTTCCGTTCCGTTCCTGTTCCGCTTACGGAACAGTTCCAAAAACCTGTTACTTTTTAACAGTTCCAACGTTGGAACCTTGACATTCTCGGAATAGCTTGTAACATGCAACGTATAAAAATTTGAAATTATGAAGTGTATAAATTATTTGTATTTTTTCGTGAATTAATTCTATTATTCAAGTTTAATAATTTAAGGTACCTAATTGTTAAGAAAAACAAAATAAATTTGTCGACAATATATTAAAAATATATTTTTACAGAAAATCAATAGCGAAAAATGGATTTTACAATTAAATAAATCTCGTGTCGCCAGCCATTTCATACACTTCAGCAATAATCTATATTCCTTATTAAACACAGTGGAGCTATTGTTTATTTTATAATATTTATACATGACTCCAGATTATTACTTTAACTGATTAGTTTTTTGCACATGATAATATTCATTCCAACAGTTTCTTAATGCAGAAGAATGTCCGTTCTGTTACTCGAAACAGTCGAATCATTGGAACAGCCCGGAACAGGTATTTTATTAAACTGACAACTGTTCCAATCTGTTCCTCGTTCGAAACTGTTCCTAGTATTTTGTATCATCTCTAGTAGACATTCTGCAGGCTCACCTGACTATACTTTAATCAGTGGTCGTCAACTCTTATGTAGCTCTGAAACCCTTCAAATTAGTACCTATCATCTTTTCTGAAAACTTAAAGAATAAAGAACTCACATTTTGTCAAAATTAGTATACCTATTTATTAAACATATTTTAGTGGCTTTTTTTAAATTAAAGAATTTGCCTATTTACGGAAATCTTAAAATACTTCCCGAAACCTTTAGCGAAATCGTAATGCTGTTGACTTATACTATTGAATTTGGGCTGATTAATTTGAGGTTAAATGATAATGTCAGTTTCATTGTTAGATTAAGTCGGAACCTAGAAAATTGTCTATTTCAAATAGTCAGGAGATGTTAAGATAGATTTTACTGTAAATATTCATTTAGCCCTTCCTCACCAATAGAAATATTTGGGTCAACGGTGCATTTCTGCAAATACTTCAAAATGATGAAACTGATCTCTCTGTGTTGTTGATGACATAGCAATATATGAGGGTCACTCGAGTACCTACTAGAAACTTTCATACTTATCATAATATATTAATTGATGATGACAGTTGTAGACTGTCCAGTCAAATGCTATAAATAGTATACTTATAACAAAACTGGGAAATATCTTGTATAGGATACTGTTTTGTATCTTAGATACTGCATAAATATATCTGTTCTAAAATATACATTTAAAGGTATCTTATGATACTTACAAAGCAGTGTTGTTTTTGTTAAACGGCGAATGCCACAGGCACAGAATATGTTGCGTATCCATATAATAAAATATAAACATTATTTAATGTTGACGTTAAATACGGTACCAAACTACAGGTAGCACTGTATGTCTATATGGTTCTAATTAGTATGGTAAACTTAGTTATTAACACATACAGCTAATACCAGTGCCGTATCATAATTCATAACCATGGTATTTGTGTATATCTATAGAGTCTATAGATACACAGCAGTGTGTCAGCCAAGTTCGGACATATTGACTATGTGTAGGTATATTATACACGAACCATTTCGAGCTACTTTCGATCCCATCTCTAAACTCCAAATCTATTTGACCTGCACACTTGTATATTTTTGTTTGTCTATTAAGCCCCCTCCCCCCTTCAATTACCCAGAATCCCAAATTTTATAAAAGAAGCTCAAATAGTTCACGAGATATGTTGACGTCCAAATATCGCTACTTTTAATAACACTGCACGGTGGCTGACTCTCGCACTCATCAAAAACCTAGACCACTTCCGGCTCACTTAAAAATTTAAAATTCGGAATGGAGTTAAGTTATTGGGCATAACATATAAAGGAAACAATCAGAAAACAGCCAATTGTGTGTCGAGCGAAATTGAAGAAAAAGTCATTAGTGCGGTTACTTTCATACATACATGAAGTGCGATATATAACTATATGTGCCTATAGATAATATTTAAGTAGAATGTAATTTTACAAAAAGTATTGATATCCCACAAAAAACATATATGTGAAAAAAGAAGCCAAGTTCGGTACAAAGAACATAAGTGGGTTTGTCGGCTTCGCTGAAAAAAGAATTGAGATCTAAGTGGATGCCACGTTCTGTCAAAGTTCCATCAAAACTTACCCACAGAAATATAATAAAAAAAATTATAATTTTTCTTTTTAAACAATGTTATATTTTCTGTAGGTATTTTTTTATATTATATGTATTTAAAAAAAAGAATACCTGCAGAAATATAGGTATAACATATCGTTTATATTATTTAAAAAGAAAAATTATTGCCTGCTTACTATACTAAATCAACTTGGCAAGTTTTTACAAACGAGTCTTTATTTACAATATAAAACATAAAAACTTGCAAAGTGAAAGATTTAGTAATAGCTGCAGTTTATTACGTCTCGATTTCTCGTCTCAGCGAGATTTCGATAATTTTATCTTGATTTTCGCTGCTATTGCTATAACCTATGTGGCAAATAATCGACTTGAACAATCGATTGTAAAATCAAACTCCTAGTCGATTGTGGACTCGATTGTTACTGTGAACGATTGCAATTAGGAAGTTTCCCTTTTTTATTTTTTTGGTCTAAATCATAGTTCTAAAAATTATAAAATTAATAGCGGAAGAATTTTTGAAATATCTTTAAAAACAACAAAGTTATGCTACTTCAAAGTTTGAATTGACAGTTCTCCAAGAAATTCAGTTTTCAGTCCGGGTGACGTCACGCGGCACGATATTTTTAAAAGTTATTTTCAGTTTGTATGTGTGGTAATTTAACATGGTAACTTCCGATAAATCTCTTTCTATAAACTCGTAAATTGTTATGGAAACACTAAAAACAAACCAGTTGATGACGGAAAATATTGACATGTTTAAATTTTTGACAGTTAATTTTAATTTAATATAAATAGAAAAGTCTGTATTACAACAAAATAGTTACTAAGTAACTTAGGTTCTAATTACTCACAAAGCTAAAAAACAGCAAACTTGTACCGCGTGACGTCATATTCAAAAATCAGTTTCGTTTGCGACCCCACGTACAAGAAATTGAATATCTCCATTGAAATTAAAGATATCAAAATAATTCTTTCAGAATTTTTAAAGTTATCTTTATTATAATGATGTGACAGTATCATAATTAGTATTTTCGTCCAATGGAAACTTCCTAATTGTTTCGATTATAAAAACATCTCGCATTCGCCCATCACTATTGCCAATATCGTTCTGTCGAGATTTCGACAATGTAATCTTGATCTTACCTCAGAATTCGAGTCGAGAAAAATTGCCAATATCGTACTGTCGAGATTTCGACAATATAATCTTGATCTTACCTCAGAATTCGAAACAAGAAAAATTGTCAATCGCGTTTCGGCGGAAGCGTCGTTCCGCCGCTGTGCCAAAGAGTCGTGGACTGTCTCAGTGAAACAACACCAGCAGCAGTAGGTATATAATAAGGTGTGCGCCAGTCGCTAATGATATCAAAGGTGCCGCTATTCAGTACGATGTCCGAACTGACTGCGACAGTGCTCGAACACGTCTGTCTGTAGATGAAGACCACTGTAAACAAACAAACAAACAGAGACGACGGACGGAGGCTGTGATGGTCGCTTTGGACAGTGGATCAAGAGAGCGACTCGACGAGTGCGCAATACCGTTGAGATCGACGCAGATACAAAGACGATTGCGACATGCTCATCGTGTTTAGTTTGATTTCATCAAATTTAAGTGGCGCTTCACTCGCATTAGGACCAGCACACACATGCTACTTTTTGTCGAGCGATTTTGCGATTAAATCGCTTGGAAATCGTCAGATGTAGCTACCAATAGCGTAAGACCGGATACTGTTGACTGAAATAAACAAGTGGTGTGTCACGAACGCGCGATTGTCGAACACACTTCACAGTTCGAATGGGAAACAAACGCATCGATCGCTAGATCGAGCGCAAGTTGTTGCCAAATCGCACGATCGAACGATAAATTTCGAGTAGCTGGGTGAAATCGTGTTGCATTCACTAAACAGTTGCTAAATCGCGCGTTTTCGAAACAAAAAGTAGTATGTGTGCGCTGACCTTTAATGCAAATTTTTACAGAAAGATTATTTTAACATGATCGTAGCCGGATAAAAAATCGAATAGGTTCAGCTCTGGATGTACCTCAGTGTTTTCAGTAGGAATACGTCTTTTGAAAATATAAGTTTATAAATTTTAATATTTTGTAGTATTTATATTAGAAATCGTGTCCAACGTGATTATAATAAAATTAAGAAAAATCGCAGGATAGTGGACAAAATATTAATAATTAATAATTAATATTAATTTTCATATAAATATTGTTATTTTTACGTACTTGAAAAAGTCTAAATATATAGACGAAACGTCGTACATTTAATTTAATAAATCAAATATTTTGTCCACTATCCTGCGATTTTTCTTAATTTTATTTTGTAGTATATTTATTTATTTATTGTAGATTATAGACGCGTCGACAACTTAGGTCATTATCGTCTTAATTACATTAAGTAACAACTCCCTTAAAACTAAATTAAATCACAAAACATCCATGAGCGGAGGTGGGATTCGAACCCACGACAGTGTGATCCAAAGGTCGGCTACACTAACCGTTACACCACACTGTCCTCTTTTTGTAGTATATTTAATCGATGTCTATTCAATGACGCACCAAGAAATATGCGCATATATTTTAACATAATGTCAAGATATACGTTATAGTTGAGTGATTGTCGCTAATCTGTACTGCCTTTTTTCGATGTTTTTCAAAATTTTATAATAACTTACAATAAACTTCCCTACAATATCTTTGTGGAGCCTAAATCCGGAATCTTCAATTAGATCAGTGGTTCCCAATCTGGGGGTAATTACCACCTGAGGGGTAAAATGGGATTTTGTGAGGGGTAAAGACAAGGATTGAATATTAAAAAAATTGTTAGAACTATATAAGCAATATCAACCGTCTCATTGATTTACATTTCTTCTTGATTTAATAAAAAATTGCTAAAAAATAGGTGTTTTTCTTTGTTTGAATGATGGGTAATTATTAAAAATATTAATTGTTTTTCGTAACTTGAAGAAAAAAAATGCAATAGCTAATTTGTTTTTTAAACTATGAACTTTTTTGGGGATATTTGCTAATACCCTGGGTGATAGCCTCAAAAAGGTTGGGAACCGCTGACATAGATGATTATGTTGTATAAAGATCGAGATAAAAACGCAATACTGATGTTAAGCTTTCCTATTTATCTAACGTTTCGACAACGTTCCTGTCATCATCAAAGATGTAGCCGTCAAAATTGTTTTGTCAGTAAATTGTCTGCAACCATCATCTAAATAATTAATAAATAAACTAATAAACGCTAATTAAATGTTTTTAATGATAATTAAATTACTTTCTTTGGCTTTCAAATGACACCTCATTTACACCTCCTTTATTAACTTCCCACTGGAAGTTATTGTAATGGGTTCGAAAATCGAAATCAAAATTTTTAACAATTTTTTATGTTTCAAGGTCACTACACTATTTTTACACTATTTTTGAAAAGATGTCTGTGTGTGTGTGTGTGTGTGTGTGTGTACGCACATACGTACGTATACTTATGTTATCATTTCTTTCTAAAACGAAATCTCGAGAATGAAAAATGATATCGACTACGTTGGGGTGTCAATCGACGCGTATTGTCGTAAATATGGTCTGAAAATTTTTTTTTCAAAACCGGTCCAGCCGTTCTTTTTTCTTAACCAAATAGACTCCAAAAAAGTAAATTTTACACAATATCTCGCGAATAAAAAATTATATCGACTTCGTAAGGGTGTCAATCGAGGCGTGTTAACGTCATTTTGATTCGAAAGAAATTTTATCAAAATCGGCCCAACCAAAAAGACTGCAAAAAGTGGCTTTTACACGAAATCTCGCGAATAAAAAATGATATCGACTTTGTTAAGGTGCAAATAGAAGCATATTGACATCAACAAGGCCCAAAAAAAATTTTATCAAAATCGATCAAGCCGTTTTTTTTTGTTTAAACAAAATGACTGCAAAAAAGTAGATTTTATATGAAATCTCGCCCAAAAAAATGTTATCAACTTCGTTGAGGTGTCTATCAAAGCATGTTAACGTCACTATGATCCGACATAAATTTGATAAAAATCGGTTCAGCCGTTTTTTTTTATTTATTGTTAAAAATAAATAATAATTATGTTTTAATGATTAAAATGATTACTTTTCTGTGTAATTTCTAATTTAATTATTATTATAATATTAAATATTTATCAAACTGGGAAGTTCGTCGTGTGGACCTTAAGGGTCGCGCTTTAGTCCTAATAAACGACCCGCCTCACGGCTTGTTTTTTACAAAGTTATAGCGATTCTGCCTGCGTTTCATTAAAAGCATTATATATGATAAAGTCGAAGTGACTGGCATCCGAGAACAAATAAGTAGATGTAATAATTATAGTTCTACGTAAAAAGTACAATGTACTTTGTTTGGACATCTGCAGTTAAGATAGTGTACCAAATTTCAGTATTACATTAGAAGATGTTTGTGATATACTATAGAAATTCATATGAAAATACACATTCTGATATATTAACCTGTATACCTATAGGCTTGAATTCTTGAAGAAACTCGAGATATAGTACGTTTTTCAAAATATCTCTATGTAATTTTGCCGGACCCTGTATATATATTAATGCAATGCAGTGCCTTGCTACCAGTTTTTATAATATACCGCGAACGGTTGAATGTACTTGTTTCAGACTGTACCTTGTACAGTCATTTGCATCACTATCTACCTTGTTTGCATATTATGATAACATTCCTTTCTTCTAATTAGGGTAGTTGTTCAAACAATGCACGCCATTATAATATACTCGTGCCGCGGCCAAATGATGGAAGCCAAATCACTTCAACATTTCAAAACTGAGAATACCTATGTATATTTTTTAAATTATTTTTACTTCCCGCCTCTACTATGGTAGGGAAGTAATGGATTTAGTCCGAAAAAAATATTTCGAGATTTTAACAGATCTTCATGTTTTGAGACCCTAGCAATCGTTTAAGATCATTTTCTGACTGATGTATGTGTGTGTGTGTGTGTGTGTGTGTGTGTGTGTGTGGTCAATTTTTCGCCTTCGATATCGTAAAAACGGAACAACATACGGCCATGCCGATTGTTCTATTGTGTTTATCAGCCTTTAACTTAGATCTGATTAGATTTTGAGTCAAATCGGTTCAGTGTATCCTGAGATATTAAAAAAAACGTTCTCAATGTCACGTATTAACAGAGGTAAAAAAAATATATAAATGAATTCTAGATGTTATAATATGAAAAAAATGTAAATATTTTTTTCTCTAAAATGTATAGTTTTCGAGAAAAAAAATATTTTACTAAAAAAAGAAAATTGTACGTAAATCAAGGTAACCATGATTTTTGCTATATTACTCATCCACCAAACAAAAAAGAGGGCCATGCTTTTTTCAAAGAATATAAAAGGAGTGTTTATTTTTTGCAAATATTTACTAGGTGGGAAGTATAGGACTGGTCATCAGTCGAATTTTTTTTTTGTAATGTATGTTACCAAAACTGGAAGAAATATTAATTATAAAACCTGGCGATGAAAGTCAGACTGGGGAAAACTGGTTTTATATTCCAGAGATTTATAGATTGTTTTTGTAATTTCATAGTTTCAATTAAGGCACGCATGCTACTTTTTGTATCGAAACTGCGCGATTTAGGTACTACTCAGCTACTCGAAATTTCTCGTGATACATCAGTTTAGTGTTGCCGTCTAGACAAGACAAGACAGGACTTTCAAAGTCTTGTCTTGTCTTGAAATATCAAGACTTCACTAAGTCTAAGTCTATAGATTAACAAACTCTTATCTTGTCTAATATCAAGACTCTAGATTATTTTCAAGAGTCTAGATTAGTAGTAGTAGGTAAAGTAAACCTTTACATACTAGTACTACTTAGTTTATCTAGACTCTTGAAAATTGTCTAGAGTTTTGGCAAGAGTCTTGATCTAGATAAAGCAAGTCTTGTCTTGTCTTGAAAATTTCTAGACAAGACTTTTGCAAGTCTTGTCTTGAAAAGACAAGACGAGACAAGAGTCTAGAAAGTCTAGTTCTAGACGGCAACACTACATCAGTTGTGTAATTCAGCAAAAACATTTAAAGGCAACAAATATTAATGTCAAAAACTCGACAGAAGATAAAATAACTCTGACAAAAATAGTATAAATATAGGTACCTAAAAATAGCAAATGTTAAAACAACAAAACTTACGTTAAAAAATCATTTGCCTTCAAAAGGGCTAAACATTCTTCCTACTGCAGAGAACGTATTTGTAGTAGGTACTTAAATTTAAATATTCAGACGAGTAATAAATTGTTTCAAAAGTATTTGAATTATCGACCTAGTATCTATTTCAAATACTTTTGCGGTTATTTCAGTTAGTTTAATAGTATTCAAAATATCAAGCACTAATTTACCAAATACCCAGAACAAACACATTTTGAAAATGGTATATCCTATCAAAATTCCTTTAAAAACTTAAAATATGACAAAGTTACATTAATCAGATATTGTAAATTATATAACGCTCGACAACAGAGTTCATAAGTATTTAACCAGAAAAAGTTAGGATTTTCTTAATTTGTATTGATGATATTTTTACGAGCAATTAATCGAATTGCAGACTAGACATCAGACAGTAATGGAGTTTTTGAAATCCCACACGCAGTAGACGTAAGAGCGCGTGTCATTATAATTGAGCGTACAGCAACTTAATTATGGTAAACAGTTCCATATACTAAACAGTTTTTTAACCACAAACAAGTTGTGGGCGAACCTGTATTTTTAAACAGCTGTTAATATTTGTATCGCAATGTTATTATTATAAACTAAATTCAAATAGTGTATACCTAAATCGTTAAACACAGGTTTTATAATAGTCTGGTATGCATTTATTATAACACTAGCGGTACCCGTCCGGTTTCGTCCGGGTGGTATGAAATTATGATTTAATTGCGGTCACCCATGGCTCCGCTCACGTAAATATATTTAGTATAATATTGTTAATAATTATTATCCCCCCGCGAGAAATTCTCCCCCTGCGAAACGTATTCGGGCTGGTGGTGTTATTATAATATTAGTAGGATTCCGTCTATACCTACGCTAACTAATTTCCTACAACCATTTGGTTCTGCGAACCGCTCAAAAAATTTATCACAACCACTCTCACATGCTTGTCACAACTAAAGTGGCGTAATTTTTCGGTTGCGACAAGCTTGTGAGAAGGTTGTGGTTGTGGCCACAACCAGAGAAATATTTGTTTGCGAATGACGATTACAACCGAATTGCAAATTTTTATTTGTAAAAGAATTTATACATATTCTATAATTATTACGTAGGTACTTCACATTATTTGCACTTTATAAATCGTTTTTTTTTTCATCTGGATATTGTAAAAAGTTAAAAGAAATACCCATTTTCTGTGAAAATGGATGAGATCGAAAAATAGCGATTCGCCTCACAAAAATCGAGTTATTTAAAAAAAATTATTTAAATGTCAAAATTTTGGAAATTTAATTTCACTTAAACAAAACATTGAAATTGCTTGGATTGTCTATAGAAAATATTTAAAAATGTGGTAATAACTATGTATTTTTCAAACAAAAAAAATCACTCCTTTTGGTGAAAATGAATTTTTAAATAAGTATTACTGATTTTTTGACGAGCACTTTTTTCAATTTGGCGATTGCTTTTTCCTCAATAAATATGGCGTTTAAAAAGTATACAAGCTTTTATTTGTGATGCGAAACATTCTATGACCGTTTAGTTATAGAATGGTTCTGTGAACAAGCCATCAAGAACCACAACTAAACAGTTCGCAAACGGAGTTGTGAGAACCTTATTACAACTAAGACGAAAAAGCAAGAACCACAACCAAATAGTTCGATAGGCCAGTTGTGAGAAGTTTCGCACAACTAAATTACGAAATATTTGGTTTAGACAGCTAAATACTTGTGAAAACAACTGATTCACAACTTCAATGTTAAGCTAAAAATCTGCTAACAGAATCACAACCAAATGACGGTTGCGACAAAGCTGTGACAACCCCAATTCCGGTTGTGGCAACTAATAATTTTGCTTGTGCTAGTTGGGTTGTTTGTAAACGGCATGTTTTGTAACATGCCAACAATTTGCACTATTGGCACGGCTTGTCATGTTCATTTCGTGTACAAGAAATAGTTTTCCACTTCACTATTTGATGCACTTTTTTATAGAATTTGAATTTGTGAGTATAAGGTTAAAAAAATAGAACAGAATTTTCTTAATTTGTGAATTTTTAGTTTTTTTTTTAATCCAAACATTAAGTTTCTTTACATTTAAAGTTATAAGTACATTTATTATATTAAAATATAAACCACTACTCTGAGGTTAATCTTGACATTAATTTCTACTAATCTGTTCCAAATTAAGAGTTCGTTGAGAAATTCAACTATTTACCCATTCAACAGGTAACTATAACTATAATGAATTAGAGAAAAAGACGCTTATGACCCTCTGTTTCCGAGCGTCTATAATTTACAATTACCATCTACCCAGTTGTTTGTAAACGGCATTTTTCCATTTCAGCAGAGTGCATTGACATTTTGCAAAATTTCTTGTTGGAAACCATGTTCTTTTGTTCGAACTTCAGATATGGGTGTTGGTAAATTGTATTGTTCGAACAACAAGTGGAAAGAATGTTTTTATTTCTAAACGTATATATTATGGAAATAGTTCATATATACCTATGCTGTCTCATTTATTTCGAAATAGGAAAAGCCATGAGGGGAAATTGATGTAAATTCAAGTTGATACGGCATCAGCGCCCGCTCTAGCGGTTACGTCGCCGCAGACAAAAAGACAAATTCCCACCCCTTAAGAATATATAGTATAAGTAGGTATATATTCTAAATAAAGGTATATTTTATTTTCAATAAAAATCAATCATTTTATATTTTAATGTGTCTTTTTCGAAATTAGTGGATTTTTGTAAGTCTTGTAAATTTTCTATTAATTGCGTATTTAACACATCAATATTTTTCTCACACTTACAGCCAAAATGCCGCTCCCAAATTTTGGCGCCCCGGACAAATGTCCGGGTTGCCCGCCCCTAGAGCGGGCGCTGACGGCATTTAGATCCACACATTCATGGGAACTCAACAGGCTCTTAAACAACAAACTTTTAAAAAGTCGATCAAGTATCAACTCTGTATACATCGAAGGTTCTATACTTGCAGCTATTATATCTCACGACCCTGGATCGGGCTTTGACTGATTGCCTGACTTGCAAGAATGGCAAGATAATGGCGTTCATATCTGACCCAATAATGGTAAATAGCTGGATGGTAACATCGGTCCATTAAACTAATGAATAATTCCATTGATGGTATAAATGCGATATTGGTCCAGCGACAGTAACAAAGTTGGCCAATCAACGATTGCTGATGCTTGTCAACAATACTGCACTTAACTTAATTTAAATTTTCTCCTCGTCAGTACTTCATAAGGATAGAATAATAGCTTTATACATGAATATGATGTAATAGAGAAAAAGCGATATCTTGCCATAATATGTCAATGATGAGCCAGTCTTAAATCGCCAATCGTTGGCCGATCATTGGGCATTGGCAACCGTAGCATAGTTAGGTGCTGGTTGTTTTGTATAACGACTGGGGATCCTATATGGGGAGACGCTTATCTCCGAGATCCCGTTAGTAAGTAAAGCCTATTAGGTATATACTTATTCTATTTTGGATAGCAAAGTCACCAAATTTTTTCAATTCTGGTATGAAATTGAGCTAAATAAGTACCTATAAGTAGTACTACCTAACATTACAGCAGGTCACATCAAAATTAAGGGTTAGTAGGGACAGCACTATTCGATTTATATTAATGGGGTTGACTCACATGTCAGAATTTGATAATTTTGGTCAGATACCTACATTTTAAAGAGCTTTGCTTAAACCGCCTATGATGACGTAGGGAAAGATCGTCTCCGCTTGCGCAGTATAACAACTTTGACACTTTCACATCAAACCTAGCCTTATACACAAATTTATAAACCCCAGCCGGTATGTCAATTGTTCGGCACGCTGCGCTCTAAACGGGAGCCGTTGTGCATTCTGTATCAGGCTATCAGCTATGCAAAAAAGCAAGATAGAAAAATGGTCATCATAACATTTTTTTCAATGTCATAAGTAGAGGACAGGATACTGATTGACTGACCATACTTAAAAAATACACACTTTTGAGGACTGTTTTGCGCAATACGTTTCTGGAAATTCTCCAAAAAATTGTTTTCCCTATAATTAGTATTAGACCCATCATATAATAATTTCCGCAGTAGATACTGCTGCAGTTGCCATCAGTATGTTAAGATAGCCGTAGTTTCATATTGTATTATGCTAGATGTCAGCACTCATCACATTTTTTTTTTCACTTTTTGTGATGCTTGCTGAATATGAACACAACAAATTTATTTTGATTTAACATATAAAGTAGTAACGATTAACGGGAAAGTTAAGATTCTTGTCAAAACGACCATTAGCGCCAGTGAAGTCCTGAGTGGCGAGTGCCATAATTGAACAGAACGGCGTATAGTTAGCGATGTATTGCTTACAGAGTATACCTCTCCTCCAAACATGTATCCCTGGTACCTACTTGGGATTGCATTATTTATATAAAATGCATCGCATTCAGATCGTACACATTTATTCCTGATACACACACTCACACATGCCTTGCACTAAGCTCCGCCTATATCGACAACGATTCTCGCTTGTTTGCGGCACGCCCCCCTCTTGTGATGTACACTTTTTTATATGGGATCGGAATACATATTTTTTGCAAGCATTTTTATGAAATGAAATGATGGAATTGTATAAAAAGGTCGATAACCATTCTCAAAGGGACGCAATATAACCGTATTTTGTACGAACGCATATAGATCTCGATTTGTTAATAGAGAACCATAGATACTAGGTAAATAGGTAATGTAGGTATCCGACGCTGGGTTTAAATTGTGTTCTCATCAATTTTCAAGTAGGGTGAAAGCTAGTGTTTACAGTGATCTTTAAAAAATATATAAACTAAATAAAGCTCTTGTTAAATTTATACTGCTGGTTGCCGGTCAGTATTTAAAATTTATTATTTTTATGACAAACTGAAACCCCAATTACTTTTATCAATTCTCAGATTAGAACCTTGGAACTGGGGGTTTGTAATAGACGAGCTATGGTAACAATATTTAAGAAACGGTACTCTAACAATGTCGCTATTCTCAAATCACATTTTTGGATAAATTAATGCGATAAATAGAAAAATTACCATAATTACAGTGTTTATATACTATAATAGGTAACAATAAAAAGTGGTGGAACCTTTGGTGTAACGATACGAAATGTTATAATTACCACAAAACACCAAACCATAATAAACACTCTCGACGTACGTTTCGCCAACCCAGTTGGTCTCATCAGGAGATGATTTTAATCATCTCTCTGATAATGCCAACTGAGTTGGCGAAACGTACGTCGAGAGTGTTTATTATGGTTTGGTGTTTTGTGGTAATATAACATTTCCTATAATAGGTAGGTAAGACTTTTTTTATTAATATATTTTCTGTGTAAAGATGAGTTTACGAGTTAAAACATAAAATAAAATCAGTAAATACGACAGTTTTTGAGCAAAAAATTACTTTATAACAATTTCAAAACATTTAAAGCAGGCAAGCTGGAAAGTTGAAATACAAATTCAAAAGTGGCGGAATGTTTTTATACCTATCGTTGAAGTCACCAGTTCGCACACTTATCTTTTATGACTTTTACATAGGTATAGGTACCTACCTAGTAGAAAAACAATTTTATTTTCAGTATACAATAAAATACTGAAAACAGAAATCTGTGTATTATAGAGGTACCTAGGTTATATCTATATACGTATATAACAATTGATGTGTTTTTCTTTCTCCTCGAAAACTTTCAGCGGATTTCACGTGCGTAAAGGTGCATTTTCATGTGACGCTCGACGCTGGCTTCTAGCGTCAAATGTGGTCACGTGACATAAACGCCATATTGAAAAAAATGTAGCGTCAAAGCTAAACATTGTTTAGCTTTTACGCTGGCGTCATTATAGTTGTCTCTGGTCATTAATGATACGAGTTTTCTACAGCTAGGTACTGAGTTGTGCATCAAGTATCAACACACAGGCTTGCTAAAGAATTGTTTTATGTTGCTACTAGGGGGTTGATTCTACGAATTTAACCCATTGATTTTATTACTTCGAAAGTACCTATTTATTAAGGAAAATACTATCACCTGATGGTTTTTCGATGGTTAATTAAAATTCCCGTCTCACTTAGAACAAAACAATTTTTTTTTATTGAATACTAAAAACATTAAAATTTCTCAAGATACAATTTATTTTTTTCTCATATTCTGGTAGTGCATATAATTACCTATAAAAAAGTAAGCATAGTTATATTTTAAGTCAAAAATATGGGAATTTCATTTTTGATAATCGTATTCAGACATTGTCTTTTCTGTTAATAAATTTACAAAGAGCTTATTTATTAATTATTATAACAAATTCACCAGGGTTTTGATTTATGGATGTCTTTATTTGACGCTCTCTTTACAAGTTTACAACTGTCAAAACCTTGCTGTCTGTTGACGCTAAAATTTGACGCTGGAACTTGACGCTACAGTTTTTCAAGATGGCGTTTATGTCACGTGACCACATTTGACGCTAGACGCCAGCGTCTAGCGTCACATGAAAATGCACCTTAAACCTACCAGCTCTACTTTGTTTTGCCATTTGTTGAATTCATCTGTAGACTATACCCTCGCGTTATCGACGGGTAGAGGCACAGCTAATAATAAACTATATAGGTATATTTTTGTTTTCCCGTAGGTACCTCATAAGATTAACAAACATGCGGTTACCTGCAAGTGCAACTGTTAAATCGACCGATTAAATAGTTAGTTGCGGGTCTGCAGTATGCGCTAACCGTTGATTGGACCGAATAAAGCGGAGTTAAAAATTCTGTCAGCGCCAAAACTTAAAGTCTATATAGGCATAATAAAAAATTCGACTGATGACCAGTCCTATACTTCCCACCTAGTAAATATTTGCAAAAAATAAACACTTTTTTTTATTCTTTGAAAAAAGCATGGCCCTCTTTTTTGTTTAGTGATCTACTGATGGCTAGCTTAAAATAGCTAAAATCATGGTTACCTTGATTTTACAATTTTTATTTTTTTTAGTAAAATATTTTTTTTCTCGAAAACTACATTTTAGAGAAAAAAAATTCGACTGATGACCAGTCCTATACTTCCCACCTAGTAAATATTTGCAAAAAATAAACACTTTTTTTTTTTTATTCTTTGACTAGGCCCAAATAACCTTAGCTGTTGGTGGTCTTTAAAACACAATTTAATTTTTATTCTTTGAAAAAAGCATGGCCCTCTTTTTTGTTTGGTGATCTACTGATGGCTAGCTTAATATAGCAAAAATCATGGTTACCTTGATTTACGTATAATTTTTATTTTTTTTAGTAAAATATTTTTTTTCTCGAAAACTATACATTTTAGAGAACAAAAATATTGACATTTTTTTCATATTATAACATCTAGAATTCATTTATATTTTTTTTTACCCATGTTAATACGTGACATTGAGAACGTTTTTTTGAATATCTCAGGATCGACTGAACCGATTTGACTCAAAATCTAATCAGATCTAAGTTAAAGGCTGATAAACACAATAGAACAATCGGCATGCCCGTATGTTGTTCCGTTCTTAAGATATCGAAGGCGAAAAATTGACCACACACACACACACATACACACACACATACAGACATCAGTCAGAAAATGATCTTAAACGATTGCTAGGGTCTCAAAACGTGAAAATCTGTTAAAATCTCGAAATATTTTTTTCGGACTAAATCCATTACTTCCCTACCATAGTAGAGGTGGGAAGTAAGAAGTTAAGTCTTATATAGGGGCTGTGCAAGTATATTATGTAAGGTTTAAGGGGTGGGGATTTCTGATTTAATTCCTTATTTTTCATGGCAAAAGGAGTGGAGGGAATCTTATTTAAGATAAAAAATTAAATAAAAAAATCATTAAAATTAAATAAGCAATAAAAATGAATATACAAATCTAATAAAGAACACTTACCTAAGTATTAAAAAGCTCGACTTATATGTGTTACCCTAGGAGGCAAGGGATCTGATATTTTCTTACAGAGGGGATGGGTGGGGGGGCAAAATTAGCAAAAATGTGTTTGTAATACGCCTGCGTATCATAGACATAGAAATCTATAAGGGACGTAGTATACAATCGAGTGAGGTGGTCATGCTGTTGAGGGGGGGGGGGGCGGTGAGGAAGCAATTAGTGTGCCCACATTCTATTGGTCGCTTCAGTTGCGCATAGAGTTACCATCTGACAGGCGTTTGCCGCATTTAACACAGGCATTTTAAGGTCTAGACAGGCGTGCGGCCGGCGCTGGTCAGAGACAGGCATTTTAAAATTTCGCGCCCTTTCGTGACTTCTTCATTACCTACCTATACTGCAGCTTTTTTATTTTAGACAGGCATTTTTCTGAAAAATCAGGCATTCCAGGCACCCTATAGACAGACATCCCTCCGCTTATGTATGGCGCGGGTAAACCTAGTTGCGCAAGCGCTGTACGAGCAATTGAGCATGCGCAAAGACGCGGCCAATAGAACGTGGGCACATGCATAGCATGGACAATGGACACAAGACAGGCATGCACCCTTCCCTGAATGACTTTCCCCCCTGCCCCTCATCTAAAGTGGCACTTTATACTACATCCCCAGATTTCTATATCTCTATGCTGCGTATAGAACAGTTTTGAACAGATTTTTTATTTTACACAGCAGTGCAAATATTAATCCAATAAGTTTGACCGAGGTTTACAATGCGGTTTCATCGTGGCTAAAAATGATGCCAGTATGATCCGGGACTCAGGTAGACTTGAGTTGCGCTTGCGGCCGATGAAAAAGCGACAACACAAAGGCACCGCTGACTAAGTTGTGTCATCGTCGTTCGCCTATTTCGTGCATTGGCAATCTCAGCAACATCGAAATATCAGTGGCGTCTCTACTGAACCTATAAATGCGAAACTTCGCAGATAAAATCGAGTTTTTTTAATGTAACTTCTTATGCTCATTCGTGCCGTTTAACGCGTTAAATATTTATCGCTAACGGTGTCACTATGGCAACGAAAAGCAAATCATGTACCTATAATTAAAATTATTAAATGTCAATTTATATAACATTTTAGATGTAGATTTTGCTAGCAGTTCTGTATTGCGTTGTGTATAAACAACATGTCATAAGTTTACAATATCGGAATTTGGAAATACTAAAGTAATGCTGGGTTGCAGAAAGCATTATCAAAAAATCTGATTTGACAATTATACTTTAGATTGTGATTATACATATATAAATTATTAGTTTTATACAGACAGGAACAGTCTAATGTCGCTATCAAACTCTGTCATGTAGAACATTGGATTGTATATACTCACAAAAACAAATGGTCGATCTATAGGTATATATAAAAAAGTTATCACTTTTCAAGCTAAATTTTGATCAAAATGCGTAGAAAAATGTTGTTTCGAAGTGGAAATTGTAGGTACTACTGCAAAAAACTATGTTAAATAGATGTATGTTAAAAAGAATATCGTTTCAATCAATCAATTTTTTTTTAGCAAGAACGATTTGAAATTCTACATTGCTTTTCATATGGAGAAATATGCTTGGTTGCAATTTCTAATGTCATTGTCAATGCTTTCTGCAACCCAGCATAATAAATTTACTATTCGCCAACTTGTGTCCTATATATGCCCGATTTTGTTAGTCTTATAGTATGACAATGAGTAGGTGCATTGTATTAAAAAGCTAGGTACGTACATTCCGAATTTTGTCCCAAAAAAGTTTTTAACTCCCCATTACGCTAATTTTAAATACTCAGACTTTATTTGGTGATGAAGTCCAATATGTGTACCGAAATTCGTTTAAATTGATTTATGCTCGATTTCTGAATTTCTGATATACTTATAGTTCAGTAGATAATTAAGTAATGATTCCGATCCGAATAAAAGCGGATGTTTTGCAACTTTGGAAGTTTGTAGATTTTAATTCAGCCCTGAATGAAATGAGAAAAAATGCTAAATGTGGTCGCAGCCGCCGGGGCATTAAATTTTCTACAAAATTTGTCTTATACATTTTTCTCTAAACTGATTAATTTTAGTCCAGCAACCGAACGAAATCAAGTACTTATTATTGAAAAAACTATGATTTTTGCAATTTACCAATAACATAGAAAATTTGTTTTCGTTTGAAAATCCCCAAATACAGTTGATTTTACGCGTCTGCTCCACATAGCTCCATGATAACAAAAGTAAATTTAATAAATCACTTAGTAAACTGACAAATTAGCAACAAACTACACTTTGACAGAAAACAGCCGTTTACTAAGCCAACGCGAATTTCAACTGTTTGCTAAGCCTTCTGTTGTTTTATCAATTAATTTAGCATGGCCTACTATTAAAAATCAGTGTTTTACGTATAACTCTGTTATTTTTGAAAATAAATCCATCAATCTATCAAATTAAAGAGAAAAAAAAATCTCTTTCGAATGGTGTCATGGCCATCTTTGACGTGTATTTAAAAAAACAAAGTTAATACAAGTATCTCTAAAACTATGAAAGTAAATAAAAATATGAAAACAGATTTGAAATCTTCATAAAAAAGGGTCTTGAGAAAGTGAAAATATTTTTTTTTCTAACTTACTTAATAAGCGAGTTATAAACAAAAAACGAAAATGGGTAAATCTCGTTTTTCAACTGTCGGTCGCAAACCAAGCAAAATATGGAAAGTTTGACTACGCAGGGTAGTAGTACTGGAGATTCTGTACATTTTATCTCATTTAACTAAATCTCTATCTCCCATAACAACGGAGATCCCCATGTTGAGGATGAGTCTGTGGACACACTGTATATGATATTTCTATGGCACTAAACGACTTTGAAGGATAAGATTAAAGTTGTAGTTTGGTTTCCATGGTAATTCTGTGCTGAAAGTATTTTGGAAGTAAATTTACCTTGTCATAGCGGAAACCGAGATTTTCGAAAGTTGCACTCTCACAAATATCTACCCACCCCATTTAACGCTGAGTGCGGCATAAAATTCTATGAATCCATCCTGTTAAGCCACTGTCACTTCAGCAAACAGCCAGACAGACGAACGGACGGGACGGGGGCAGATCGCGCCTTCGCACTCTGGCGTTAAATAGTTTACAACTTTATCACCGAGGTGCGGATTGCGGATTGACACCTCGGCTACGGCGGCCCACACACTCACATTGCAGTGTCACGATTACAATCATATTTATTATTGTATTAATTCATAAACTGAACTGTGTGATATCATCTGGAAGAAGTCAAATCAATGCCTAGGCACATATACTTTAAGATATTATATTATGGAGGTTTGTTCCTAGAGACGACCACGGATTTGTTTCTGACAAGTTTCTGACTTTTTACCATTCCAATTTCCAACTCCACTAGCGGGGAGTAGCAATATAATAACCAATGGTTAAAATGTAATCTCATTTTCAATAGCTTTATTTATTGTTTAGAAATCCAAAAAATCGGTGATGATAATTAATAAAACAACAGTAACTAGACCTTACCCGATTTTAATATATTCAATTATAATAGTAGAAGTAAATTAATTGAAAACGTTTCAACAATAAATTTTGTCATCATCATAAGTTCATTGATAATTTAAATTATCAATGAACTGAAGATGACAAAATTTATTGTCGAAACGTTTTCAATTAATTTACTTCTACTATTATAATTGAATATATTAAAATCGGGTAAGGTCTAGTTACTGTTGTTTTATTAATTTATTTATTGTGTTCTTCATCGACTTTTAAATTGAAAATATATATGTTCATAAAGCAAGGAATGCCCTAAATCTTGCTTTTTGTCCCATATTGATATCTTTAAAAATTGAGAAGTTATAGGCAGTCAAAGTTGAAATCATCACTGCAGAGTTTAACGTGTTTTTTAACACGCGTTACGAGTACCTTCCATACCGAATAAAAAAATCCGTCTAGAACTCTATAAGAAATTTAATGTCCTGAATGATGTTTTTTGTCCTATCTCGATAACTTAAAAAATATGTTCAAGTTTTAAGCATTTAAGTTCTTATAAAAATCAATTTTTTTCTTCTATTTGGCAATTTTTCATTCAATTTGCTTGGACTTAAATGTCTATAATTTAAAAATGTCTAAAATTATCGATATAGGACAAAAACATCGTTTAGGGTAGGGGTTCCCAAAGTCGGGGTCGCGACCCCAAGTGGGGCCGCGGGCTGATTTTTTATAGGTTCACGGTCTGTTTCCGTGATTATAGAATTTATAACTCTCGTGATCAATTTCTATATTACTTTTACTGTACTTTTTTATACTTAAATTCTTGAATAAACGACTTAAATTTGAATTGCTGCATTTTTTCACTGAAAAATCTTTTTATAGACTATTTTGTACTTTGTGGGGAAAAAATGTTTAAGGGTCGCGAAGGCTTTTGCAATTTTAAATTAGGGTCATGATAAAAAAAGTTTGGGAACCCCTGGTTTAGGGCATTAATTTTCCTATGAAATTCTAGACGGATTTTTTTATCCGGTATGGAAGGTACTCGTAACGCGTGTTAAAAAGACATGTAAAACTCTTGTGATGATTTCAATTTTGACTGCCTATAACTTCTCAATTTTTAAAGATATCGATATGGGACAAAAAGCAAGATTTAACCGAACAGTAACGCGGGTGAATCTGCGTGAAAGTCGATATTGCAAGCGAACGAAGCCATCGGCAAAAGCTGTACTATAAAATATGAGCTGTTGTATTGTTAGAATAATTTAAAAATAACCTCACTAATGGAAATAACCAGTAGTACGTATACCAAGCTATTATAAAACAAAATAAAACAAACACAGAACACAATCCTGCCGCGGTAACGTTACTGCAATAAAAGATCACTAACTTGCCACGAAATTGCGGTTTTTTATATTCTTTTAGTGTTAATAAATTATATTCATTCATTGAGAATATAATAGAATACTCAAAAAGTATCAACTGTTCAAAAAATTATAAATTTGCAATGATAATAAATAGTAAATATTCATTGTAATATACCATTTCATTTAATTTTTCTTATACGCTTGTAAAATTAAAAAAATAAATATCGAATCTATTATAGTGGTCGCCAGCCTCAATAAAAATTGGAGCTACTTTTGAAGTTTAAATTATCAGGTGAGCCTACCTGCTTAAAATATTTTTGTCATTTCACGTATTAACTAGGATTATAACACAATATCAAAATATCTAATTTGCGAGAAGTAATTCTGTTCCCTTGTCTCAAAAAGTAGAATTATATAGAAATAAATAAAAGAAACTATAAGTAACTACATAAAAAACATATGATATATATTATACCTTTTTGTTTTCTTCGATCATTATACATTTTATTTTTTAGTTTTATTATCTTTTTTTTTACTTTTGAGGCTTTTTGGCGTCCCCAGCACCGTCGTGCATTACACGACTTTGCCCTTATGTACGATGCGGGCCTGCCTACAGAGAGTACAGATGCTCAATTTCTATACTACCGGTAGCTCGTGATCGACAGTTTGGCGATCACTGGTCCTATAGAACCTGCATGTATTGATATGTTGGTTCCCCGTATTAATAACAGGTAAATACAGCTCGAACTGTCCATGATAGTATAATATGTGATCGAAGGAGACGAAACAAGATTACCATTAAAGAAGAGATGTTAAGAGAAATTAAAACGAGGACTTCGATATCATGCCGAAATGGCCAAGACCGAGACGATACTGTCTTTTTTTTTATCAATGAAACGATATTTTCAAAAATTTCCTCTTGTCTTTCATCTCGTTCAAAGCGCTTTCCGTAAACCTAAGTCCTAACCAACTTGTTTAACTCTTTTTGAACAGTCTTTAGGATCGCACTTTATGTTCTACGAATTCGGACACTGATTTGTTTGCGTTAAATTAACGCAATGCATTGCAAGTTGTAAATTGCTAAAGCAAACATAACAATGAATGCTCATAAACCTAACTTCTGAACCTGTTGTTGATCACATCGAACAGTAGCCGCTCTTAAGATTTAACCTTTCACCTGCCTTCATCATCGATGTAGTCAGAATATTTCGACAATTATGAAAGATTGACTTTTTTACTGTTATTCTTCATAATAAAAATAAATTTATTCCGAAAACTTGGAGACAGAATTTAATCTGAACGAATATGGACAAAAATTTGTAACGCTTTCTTTATTTTTATTTGAGGAACAAATATTAAATATGATAAAAATTACAGAAAGCAAAAAAATGCATGTTTTGAGGTGTGCATCGTCATAAAAAATCTCATGGGTGCTCGAGTACTGGAGCACCCACGTAATCGGCACCTATGGTCACGTGTTGCTAATTATTCTAAACCAGTGTTTTCCAAAGTGGGTTCCGTGAAAAAATTTAGGGATTCCGCGATGATTAATGTGAAATTTGATAAAACAATATATTTTGTAAAAATGCAGTGAGTTAATTAAAAATAAAACGACATTCATCATTTTTTACCGACTTCAAAAAAAGGAGGTGGTTCTCAATTCGGTTGTATTTTTTTTTTCGAAACAATAATTAAGTAATGCTGTATAAGTACACATTTAAAATGATTTTTTCCATTAAACCTCAGATACGTTATATAATATGATATAGGTATAGGTATCTATATTTATAAGAAATGTTTGATCGTTAACGTTTTGAGAATTTTTAAACGACTTCAAAAAAAGAAGGTTGTTCTCAATTCGATTGTTTTTTTTTATGTTTGTTACCTCATAACTCAGTCATTTATAAACCGATTTTGAAATTTTTTTTATTTGAAAGGATATATACTTTCAGATTGGTCCCATAGAAATTTCATCAAAATCGGTTCAGTAGTTCGGCTGATTTTAATAAAAGTGAGCAACGGCGTGTGATTCTTTAAGGTAAATGTCACTTTTAGACATATCAGACAGCGTAAGAAAGTCGGTTTAATAAAAGTGAGTAACGGCGTGTGATTCTTTTAAGGTAAATGTCACTTTTTGACACTAAAAAGTAAAAATAAAAAACTTTTTAACAAAAAAAAACCTCCTTCAAAAAACCACTAAAAAGAGGAAAATAATGAAATTTTGAGGTCTGTGCCAATTTAATAAAATATGAAGTTGGTTAAAAAGAAGATATTAATCACTATACTATATACTTTTTAACCGACTTCATATTTTATTAAATTGGCACAGACCTCAAAATTTCATTATTTTTCTCTTTTTAGTGGTTTTTTGAGGGAGGTTTTTTTTTGTTAAAAAGTTTTTTTTAAATTAAATGTCATATTAAAATAAGGAGCTCATTAAACTTACTTGTAGTGGTATGGGTTCCGCGATCTTCATAAAATTGCACAGGGGTTCCCCGGACCCGACGAAAATGTTTAGGAAATCTTGCAGGGTTAAACTTCGAGAAGGCCACATTTTATATCAGATCTACCTATATAAGTATCAAATTTATCGTCCATTGAATTTGTGCTGAAAGTGAAGATAGATATAGATTGTAGATTTTAGACCCTTCATCTGAGCTGTCATTAACGTCTATCTGAAAATGGTTGGCGATGCAAATAAAAATTTATCTAGGTATATCTATAAATTCTAATTATGAAAACTTTATGGCCACTGTGTGCCGTTTTTTAAAGATAACCAAACAGGTATAAAAATTTATAAAAGTTAATTTTTTTTCGCAGAAAAGCCGCGTAGACTGAGTCACTGTGTTGGGTGCGGCGGTCAAATACATGACCAGTACATCCTGCGGGTGGCACCGGATCTCGAGTGGCACGCCGCTTGTCTCAAGTGCCAGGAGTGCAGACAGTTCCTGGACGAGTCCTGTACCTGCTTCGTTAGAGACGGCAAAACATATTGTAAAAGGGACTACGTCAGGTACGCACAATTACGTTTCATTCTATAATATAACCCAAATAATAAAATATAATTCCCAATAATTTATGTCAGCTATATATACAATATGACCGCAGCCGAGTTAAATATACTCAATTTTGTGCATATTTTGTTGCCTTACCTCAAATCTGGCTCTGCATGTATTAATAAAATAGAATTTAGGAAACAATATAACTTAAACGTTCTTCGCATTGGCATTCACAATATGACCTTTTTTTCGCATTCGCTACAACCCTACTGCTTATTCAGTGACCTCGTAGTATATAATGGGCACCCAAATTCACTGTTTCATTTTTTTTGTGAAATTAAAGAGGCATTTTTGAGCAAACAGTCACATTAGAATGTAAATGGAAAAAAAAGATTTAATTCCAATCAAAAGAACGAATTACTTACGATAGTAATTATGTTTGAATCGAAAATGAATTAGCTTTTTTGGTGAGCAAATCAAAACACTGTATGTTCATCATCGGATTATATAACACAATATGACATCCGTCAGGCTTTTGACAAGGTGTCGGTGTGTGTATGCATCGTGTGTGGCTTGGCCTTTAGTGGACACTTTGTCAAAACATTATAAATCAGTGGTTTTTAATCTGTTATACTGAACCAAAAAGGTACATTATAACTCATGAAAATGTTCATACGTTTGTAGCTAGTTATTTTTTTCATATATTGAAAAAATAAAAACAAAATAAAATATAGTTACTTCTTACCACAACAGTTTTATTGATGGATGTACATTTCGAAAGCTAAGCTTTCATCTTCAGCGAACACTACATGAATAAAATAATACAAAACGGGTATTTATATACTAATATTACAGGTAATAAAATAATTAACAAATTGAAAACATAACTATAGACTTAAAGTATCACAGGAGAATAGAACGATCCGACAGTCTAAACCAACGGATAGACGACTGAGAAATTGACCTGAAACAAATAGACCTAGAACACAGAAAAACAAAGCGAATTATCTAGAACATTACTTATGGTCTAAAAGATCAAATAAAGCAGAATAAGGTATAGGGCCATTATCCGAATTCAAAAGCTTGGTACCATCGCACTTAGCAATGTATATGCTTTCAAAGCTATCTAAATGATGGGTCGTACTTACCGCCTTTACCAAACTTACATTATTTATGCTTATGTCATGGTTAGTATCTAAAATATGGTTCGCGACGCTTGATTTGTCCGGTCTATTAAATTTGATATGTGAAAAATGCTCTTTCCACCTAGTGGTAATTTGGCGTCGGGTTTGTCCTATATAAAATTTGTCACATGTACCGCGGTACATGTGACAAATTATATATATATAAGTCCGGTCCTGTCAGGCCGATTTTATTAAAATTTTGGCAGCATATTTTAATCGTTACTAAAAGGTTAAATTTCAATTTTAAAACGATTCTGAGAATTTTTTCGGCATTTTCGGGCCCAAAAACATTTTTCAACCCCTAAAAACCACCCTTAAAATGGTCCGATTGGGCCCATTTTAAATAGGCTTCGTGCGGTGATGGATTTCAACGTGCCTACCAAATTTCGTCAAAATCAATTAACTCTTTCGAAAGTTATAGCCCGTACACACACACACACATATATATACAGGGTGGACCAGGTTATAGTAGCAATAATTCACCATTCGATGGTCCATCGAAAAATAAGTCGACATACATAATTTTATTTTTTTCCAAAACGCTTCCTAAGGGAGATACACCCCTTCAAAGTTCAGTTTTAAAATTCTTTTTTTTGTCCTAACTCTCAGGTCATTAATGCGTTTTTGACCAAATTTGGTACAAGTATTTATGCAATAGATACTCATTACTTGACGTAAGTAACTTTTGTCAAAATTGTCAAGTGGCGTAGATACAGGGGAGTTGTTTCACTTTTCCCGCCCTATTTTCTGCGCCACTGGATATTTTTAAAGAATAACATTTTTTTCGAATTCCCTGTTCAATTAAGAAAAAAAGAGTCACTCTTGCAAAATTTCGATTTGAGGCTTCGTTTACGAGATAATTAGAGTTGAAAGTTTTGAACACTTCTAAAATAGCCACCTATGAAAATAATAGGTCTGGAATCTCGTACAACAATTGTAAACTTTTTACTGTTTGACGAATTTAAATAAATAATTCATTAATTAAATTAAAAACAACAAATAAATAACTTATGAAAATAACCAACAAAGTAGGCGAGACTTGGTTTTGAGATAATTTATGACACTTGTCAGTATTGATTTTTAAAACTGGACTTTGAAGGGCTGTATCTCCCTTAGGAAGCGTTTTGGAAAAAAATAAAATTATGCATGTCTACTTATTTTTTGATGGACCATCGAATGGTGAATTATTGCTACTATAACTTGGTCCACCCTGTATATACATATATAAATAGACATTCCAAAAATGGTGCCAAAATGTTCAGGAGGCTATGAAACGTCGAGGAATTTTGGTCCGACCCCTAGGTCCCGCCATCCGACCGACGCCAATAGTGTATGTGCCATATATGGCAAATACACTAATTACGGATATAACAAAAAAAAAAAAATACTTTTAACTAATAAAGCAAAAAAAATTAAACATGACTAACACTTACCTTTTGTGTGATTCCAAAATTCATAGATCCATGGTTCGAAGCCGTCTTGTGTGTAATATCCTGTTCGCTTGGCTCATGCTCTCCATAAAACCGTATACTACTTACTTCCCCTGGTCCGTCCTTCAAATTGTGTCCCTGTCTAATTAATTAATTGATGGAGTGTAATGAAGTGATTTATATATATATAAAATAAAAATACATATACGTAGGTATATATAAAACTAAGGGGAAAAAATAATAATAATAATAAATAAACAAACAAAAGAGTGATTATAAAAATAATTAAAGTTTGGACGTGGCTAACTGTTCTACGTAACAAAGGCCAACAAATCATATATTAAAAAAAAATAAATAAATAAAAAACAATAAACTTTAATTTAACAAAACGACGAATAGTCTGATCACAACTAAATTATAAATTGAACTAAACTCCTTATTTCTGTTGAATGAATAGTAGGTAGTTCATATAAGAAACGAAAACAAAACAATGTTGTGTCGACAATACGGAGTATTAATGTTTTCGCAAAAGGTAACAACAACAATTGGTGCTTTAATAAACTGGTTGAGAAACGCTGTTGATTAGACTATAATGTCTGTACGATTCTGCAAGCCCCACGTTGTAATCTAACACCGCTGGCACTGTTTGTACAGCGGCGTGACATACCGCATCTGCATCAGGGGAAAAGAAATGATTGTTCAACAGTATCGGATTCTTACCTTTGTTTTAATAATATGCTTCCAGTAATCTATTTATAAATATAAATAACTAGCTTCCCGACACGGATTCGTCCGGGTAGACTTTGATTTGGCAACGAAATGTTCAAAATTAACAAATATCTCGTTACTGCATCTCTTATAGTTCAACCAGCGTACACCAATGAAGCACAGAAATCGTGTGCTGGATCCCCGACTTATTCATTACTTTTTTGCTCACTGCACGTTCCCCTTTTGCCTTAGCGGAAAATAAAGAATACGAATTGGGCAGTTTCGGTAAAAGATTATACTTAAATGTAATGTGAGAGCATCTATAAGCTCACAGCTTTGAGTATATATTATATAGATAATGTTGAATATTTTACATTTCATAAATAATTTCAGTGGATACGGGCCTGTGAGAAATGAAATCGAACTCGTCGTTTTTGTGGCAATTCTATTTATATGTACATGGAGACTTGTAATGTTTAAAATAAAATATTTTTCTTCTCCTTGCGCCACATCTGTATGTTCACATGTATTAGACAATGATAGATAATTATGATAATTGCATAAGTTAGAGTGAGTTATACCTATTTATGTTTAACTCCCACATCTGGGTCGGGTCACACAAATGTATAAAAGGATTGTGTATTTAGTAATCAAATACGGAGTTGGCGCTGGATTTATTTATATTATTACAACGTGCATCGTTTATTTTAAATATTGTTTATCTCACTTCAATACGAACCGCTGCTGTGAATAACGAAAATAATGTCAGACGATATTGTCAATGTCAATTTTTATAAACTTGAAAACATTGAATGTGTACCGTTAAAAATATAATATTAGTGGGTTCATGTAGCAAGGTCGTAACTTAAACCATAATTTTCATATCAACATGTTTCAAGATGACCAGTACAGTAGAGTCAGGGCCGTTCCGTGCTGGGTAGCAATTAGGGGGGCGGCACACACGGGCGCCAATAGGAAAGGACGCCAAATAGGTACCGAGAAAAAATAACAAATATATCTATAGGTACCTAATAAAAATTTAATGTGAAATTTAAAATTTCATAAACAGAAATGATATTTAAGTTTAATATAAGTTCACTCGTATAAGCATTGTAACAGCTAGGCTAATACCCTGTTGACACTGTGCTAGTTGACTAGCGCTAGTCGACTAGCATGTTACTAGTATAATGTAAACTGCAGGTTACTAACGCTAGTACCGTGCTAGTGCGACTAGTACCAGTACAATTAAAAGCATTTCTACTTTTGCTGCTAGTCGTGCGATTTCAAAATGGCGCCAACTAACAGATGAACTGAACGTGATACCTTAAAATAATTTATTACTTTGTATAAAGAGTGCGAAATTTTGTGGAATGTTCGCGATGGAAATTACAAAAATCGTGATAAGCAGAATAGTGCATTCGAATACATACAACGTGAAATGAAAATGAAAAATTTTACAGTGAATATGGTAAAGAAAAAAATTGAATCTAAAGAGACACATATACAGTTTGGAGAAAAGTAAAATTAAAAAAAATAACAAATCCGGTACATTACTTATTTTCAGTAAACTTCCAAATTAACAGTAAAATGTATTAATTTGCTGGTACCAATATCATGTAAACAGCGCTAGTAGTGCTAGTCGACTAGCGCTAGTCAGCTGGTGCTAGTCAACTAGCATAGTGTCAACGGGCCTTAAGTCTCTAAACAATCCTGACCCTTCGTAGAACGCGAGCTTGTTTGCATAATTTGCGGTCCCAAAAAATAGGTACCTAATACAAGAGATTTTATGTCCGAGTGCTACTGCAAAGTTGCACTCGCTATAATAATGTAAATAAGTAATGCAGGGAGAATATTCATCATACTGACTCTGATAATTAAACTTGAGAACATTGTATACCTACAAATACCCCTTGCACTCTTCACCTCAAATCTCTTATATCATCGGCTAAAAACAGTTATGGCTCTCCCGACGCTATTTTTAAAGCTAAAGGGTTCGCGGGCAAACGTCAAATGACGAACTAAGAGTCACACTATATCATATCCTACAGGCGAAAAGTTGAAAAACAAGTTCCTGGAAAAACTTACAACTTATAAAAAAAATGATAAATGATGTAGTCTTTCAATGTAGCGAAAACTTAAGAAAACCACCTGTAGGATCTGTAGTGTGATATTTAGTCCTTCATTTGGCGTCTATCTGAACCCTTTAGCTTTAAAAATAGCGTCGGTAGAGCTATAACCGTTTATAAAGGCGAGATGGAAGGATTTGAGATGAAGAGTGGTGCTGAGGGTATTTGTAGATAGGTATCGAATATTCTTCATAATCTTTATAGCTGGTACACAGATTTTTGTCCGAAAATTATTACTGCTGTGGAGCATAGTGCGGTAAGAAAGCACTTTCGACACGCCTGCCAGTTAAATAACCTATATTCGAGCCTATATGTTACAGGCCGGTATACATGCATGGAAAGTAGCTCGTTGTGAGCAGACATATTTTAGACTCGTCTTGATTAAATCAAATTTTGTTGTGTTTTATTTATTTATTATTAATTTTATATGAAGATCTACGATATTATTAAATTATACCAAAAAGATCTTTATAGTAGTGGGTATGACAAAACATTTTGTATTTCCTGAATTTTTCTATCGGTTGTTTCAGATTGTTCGGCACCAAATGCGACAAGTGCGGCGCATCATTTAGCAAGAATGACTTTGTAATGCGCGCAAAAAGCAAGATCTACCACATCGAGTGTTTTCGGTGTTGCGCGTGCGCTCGTCAGCTGGTTCCGGGCGACGAGTTCGCGCTCAGGGACGGTGGTACGCTCTATTGCAAGGAGGACCACGACGTGATGGAGAAGACCGCCGCGACGGCGGGAGGCGGCGGAGTTGGAACGGGAACGGGAGGACATCCGCCAGGTGTACAGGGAGGGCAAACAGAAAGCAACAACAACACCAGCCTCAGTAACAACAATCACAGTAATGCTAGTTCGGAACTAGGATGCATGTCCGGTAAGTTAATTAGACTTTAAACAATTTTATTATTTGTTTATCGATATTAGATCTAAGAAAAGTATGAAAAATCTTAGGTATACAATCAGTCCCATAGAGTATAATAGGCGATTAAGACACTGCAAATATGGCATTTAGAGGAATAATGTATAAACAAAGGCGATTTTGCAAAAAAATATCGAGGGTGGTCCCCTTACTAATGTACTAATAATCCCACCCTTTACTCCCTCTGCTTAATTTTTTATGGGGGTGAAACTACCCCCAAAAATATATTTTTGCAAAAATCTCGAGAACTATTTATTTTAGAACAAAAAAGGTCAATATCGACCTCAAAGCTGATAACATTTCGAAAGAATGACGTATTAAAAAAAATGTCTCTAATGGTTACTGAGCTATGAGAGCGCGCGAAAAAATCACCTCTCGGCGTCGCCTTATGGAAACCAATTGGCTAAGACGTAATGTATTTTTCAGCCGCTGAATTTATTATGTTCTTTATCGAATGTTAAATTTAAAAAACATATTTTGATAAAGAAAAGAACCCCCTAAATCATACTTTTTATCCCGAATACCGATATCTTTAAAAAATTCGGAATTTACAGGCAATTAAAGTTGAAATAATCATAGATTTTTAATGCAAATTTTACGGTTTTTTTGACACGCGCTCCGAGTACCTTCTATACCGAATAAAAAAAAATTGTTTAGGAATCCATATACTTATAGGAAATAAAGTGCTCTAAGCGGTGGTTTTTGTCCTATCTCGATAAATTTGAGAAATTTTTAAGATATAAGAATTTAATTGTTTGCGCCTTAGACATAAAAGAGAGATTTAGGAGTTCTTTTACCCCTATTAAAAAGTTAGAGGAAGGAGTAGAGGGTGGTATTTGTGGTATGTTAGTTAGAGGACCAATCTCGACAACATACCAAAAATCCCACTCTCTACTCCTTCTTCTAACTTTATCTTAAATATTTCTCAGTCTATCGAGATCGGACAAAAACCACCGCTTATAACACTTTATTTCTTATATGGATTCCTAAACGAATTTTTTTTATTTGGTATAGAAGGTACTCGGAGCGCGTGTCAAAAAAACAGTAAAATTTTCCTTAAACATCTATGATTATTTGAACTTTGATTGCTTATAACTTCCGAATTTTGATTGAAAAATTCATTACGTTTTAGCCATGGGTTAGGATTGGTCTATTCTATTTTTGAAGGGATGCGGTGTACATGTCAGTGGCGTCAGTCATAGTGCACTGTTTTTTTATTTACTTGTCAAGTTGTCATTCAGTAGGTATATGTTCACTGTTTAGGTTATAATTATATTACCTACATGCTGTTAAAAATCGAGTATTGAATTGTATTTGAAGTGCATATTATCAGTGATGCATGTTTATTATAACTTTTTATTTCTATTGTCTTATTAATTTGTGTTATTAATCTGTTTTGCGTACACCATTAACTACTTCTCACACCATTTGGTTTTCTCTAAATGTATAAACTCTATGCTTGGTAAATATAATACATTCTGCAGGACCTGGTCTTAGACCATTCTTAGACTATTTAAATGTCTGTAAAAACAAACTGTGGAATGCGCTTGCATAACAGTTAAAAATTTGAGTTTAAAGCCAACTCTGATTTTCTACCAACGTTATATAAAACCAGGCATATTATCCCTGTTTATAGCACACCCAAATCTCCCGGCGTTAATCCACACAACACATAACAATAGACGTATTCCGTTTATCAGTTCCCGAGGGACGGTCAACTACGTACATGGCGTGTCCGTTGTCCATCTGCTAATTATGATTATTAAATATTCACAAAGATAACAGAACTAATCATCTGCACTGCACTGGTGGCAACGCTATAAATCCCCGTAGCGTGTGAATGCTTCACACCCACAGGGATTATTGTATACTGTTGGCACCACTGGATTACTGATAATAATGACGATTGGTACCCCTGTTATAATTTTATAACAGGAACTTTGTATTGGATGGAACTAAACTTTACTTCATGACTGTGCATATATAGTATACTTGCATAATTTATATTTTTGCAAAAATGACGTTGTTTGCCTGCAAATTCGCACGCGATGTCGATTACAACGTCAATCCTATCTGAACCTGAATTTAAGCCAAGTATATACCTAACAAGTATCCGACACTTTAATGTTAGGTACCAAGTTTCATCAAAATCGGTCGAGTCGCTTTCGCGTAATGCCAGTACAAACAAGTACCATAGACAACTACATAATATACAGAGTGTCTCAAAATTGACGCCCGTGCTTTTGAGGTTTGTTTCAGGAGGCTAACATAAATCGAAAATTAAGAGTAGAAAATTTTCCGATTGTTCTTCGTTATCGAGTTATTGATAAAAAACTAAAATCAAACATTTAAACTTTATTCGAAACGAATAATATTATAAAGCAAGATACATATTTTCAACATCTGGTTATCACAAAATATGCTCAAATAGGTTGCCTCCTACTGTAAGGCAAACATTTGCGCGATTTAGCGTAGAATCATGAACGTTCTGTAGCATATTTTCGTCTGCTACAGCAGCGTGAAAACGAGCTACGATATTTTCAGGATAACGAAGGACAATCGGAAAATTTTCCACTCTTAATTCGATTTGTGTTAACCCCCTGAATCAAATCCATCGGAAAATTTCTACTCTTAATTTTCGATTTGTGTTAGCCCCCTGAATCAAATCCCAAAAGCACGGTTTCGGCCAGTTTCGGCCCAAAATACTACTTTCGGTGGAAATTTCGGTTTCAGCCGAAACTGTAAAGACAGGAATCGTAATTCAGTTTCGGTTTCGACTGTAAAATCTTGTTTGATGTTTCGGTCGAACACTAGCAACTATAAGTAATTTGTTTATACGGCTGAATTTTTTAATTGAAGATAGTGTTTATATGGATAAGCAGCCAAAGTGGTTTGATCATCCAATTACATTTTTTTCCCCGTAACAAGTTAAAGTTTAAAAATAGCAACTATATCTTAAAATTGATTTGTTATTTTGTTCTACTGTGTATACAATACTGGAAAACAGTGGATACTAATCAGCAGGATTACATAAAATACTGGGCATATCGCTTATATAGTGATAATTATGTATATACCTAAATGAATTAATGCTCTGTGCTTAACATTGATGTGTATTATTCATAAGTCCGCGTACAACTTTAGGTAGTAGATACTAGATAGGTATTATTATGAATTAAAAACTGACATCGTTTTAATCCCTCTAATATTTTGTAATTAATTATATAGGTATACAGGTATATGGTTATTGAAAAGAACGCAACACCAAAATCCGCGATCCCTCATATTTAAATTTATGGCACGCATCCAATCGTATTTATGAACTTATGTGTCGAGACTCGAAAAAAGGCTTAAATAAAAAATATAGGCTTTGATACTGTTTCTTTAATTTTTTTTATTCTATCCCATCCCAAAATAACGTCAATCCCTCCTCCAAATTTTAAATGTGAAGAACTGTTTAATTAAAAACAGAAAAGTGGTGATCCTGATGATAATGAAAGAAGACAGCTTTGAAATGGCTTAAGGATCCAAAAATAATAAGCAAATACTGTTAATATTGCATTTATTAAGCTGACGTTTCGAGAATTATATTTTTGGATCCTTAAGCCATTTCAAAGCTGTCTTCTTCCAAATTTTAAATTTGCACGTTTAATACTCTGCAATGTTTTCATAAGCGATCCTGGGCCTATAGCCCCCTCAAAAAAAATCTTTCCGCCGCCAATGCGGGTATAATGTGCGTACATCGGCATGCTTTTTCATTTTCATGTAGTGTTGCCGTCTCGTTTTATTTCGACGAGAATGGCCTTTCGAATTTCGAAACGAGAAATTTTGCGACTCTCATTCCATTACTTTCTCATGTATATACGGGTGCATTTTTCGTCTCGGTAATTTACTCTGCCATCTGACATCAGCTTTATAGTATATACAGGGTGTCCCACGACATGACTGCCATAGCCTGGGTGATTTCAAGTCAAAAATGTCTAATGAACATATACCCGGAACGCTATCCTAACTGAGCTAGAAGCATTTGAAATTTTAGATAAGTAGTAGTAGGAATTCCCTACTAATTTAAAAACCATTTAAAAAGAAATCGCTTTATTGAATTAGTTGCTCAAAATGTCTACCCACTACCCAGTTGCTGTATACATAGTCTAGCTCTTCTTAGAGTTGAAGTGGTAGCTCTGTGAAGAGTGATTTACAGCCACCTGGTCTTTTTAATAATAACAAAACCAACAGCCGAACCTAATACCTGCATTAGTGGGCTTACTTATTTAAAATTTCAAATGCTTCTAGCTCAGTTAGAATAGCGTTCCGGGTATATGTTCATTAGACATTTTTGACTTGAAATCACCCCAACAACACAGTCCCAGGCTATGGCAGTTATGTCGTGGGACACCCTGTATATAGCGGAAATAATGTTTCTGCAATATGGTTAAACTTAAAACGTAAAGTGAAAATACAAATGGATACTTTCACTAGTTCTCATTTTATTCTTTTATAAAACATAACAATTAAAAAAATTCGACTGATGACCAGTCCTATACTTCCTACCTAGTAAACAATAATTAACTAAAAATTACCGTGGTAACGAATACAATGACCTTCAAGTACCTCAACGTTCAAATTAGTGTATTGTCTATCTCATTCTGGCCGTGCACGACAAGTATACAGGGAAGATACACAGCATAATATATTTGCAAGAAATACTTAAACATTCTTTTTTTATTTGTTTATTGATCTACTGATGGCTATAGCTTAGTTATAGCAAAAATCATATGGTTAGGTACATTGATTTATACGTACAATTTTTTTTAAGTAAAATATTTTTTTTCTTGAAAACTATTTCTACATTTTAGAGAAAAAAAATATTGAGATTTTTTTCATATTATTATAACACCTAGAATTCATTTATATTTTTTACCTACCTATGTTAATACGTGATATTCAGAACGTTTTTTTAATATCTCAGGATCCACTGAACCGATTTGGCTCAAAATCTAATCAGATCTAAGTTAATGGCTGATAAATACAACAGAACAAACGACATGGCCGTATGAATTGTTCGGTTTTTAAACGTGAAGATCTGTTAAAATATCGAAATATTTTTTTCGGACTAAATCCAATAGATACAATTTCCTACCATAGTAGAGATGGGAAGTAAAAAAAGAAAAAAAAAAGCTTGTTTCTTGTCCCTGCTAGATCTCGACAAGTTAACTCCGATTTCATCCAGAATAAAAATTTATTTCAGAAAAGAACGTGAAATAATATTAGTTGGGAATTGAAAATATACGAGGCCTGATCCTACTCATACGATGAACCTGGATATTTCAGTCTTTAAATAAAATAAATTCTCATTTTTTAGATTCCGGTTCCGAATCAGGTTCACACAAAGGCGGTCGACTGAAAGCGGGCGGCGGAAGCGGCGGTGGTGGTGGCGTGTCGGGCGGCGGCGACGGTAAACCAACGCGCGTGCGCACTGTGCTCAACGAGAAACAGCTGCATACGCTCCGCACGTGTTATGCGGCCAACCCGCGTCCCGACGCTCTAATGAAGGAGCAGCTGGTCGAGATGACCGGATTGAGTCCGCGAGTCATCAGAGTCTGGTTTCAGAACAAACGCTGCAAAGACAAAAAGAAAACGTTGCTCATGAAACAGCAGATGCAACAGGAGAAGGTATGCACTGCACAGTTTTTAAATTATGCAACCACAAAGTAAAGTAGCTCATGTTATATTTGGATTTCAATATAATATTTTTTGTCAGCCTTTATCCATGACTTTACTCGCTTTAATGTCGGTTTTGACCTTAACATTATCTTAACCCGAGCGTAACTTGATAATAAAGTGTGTCCTATATAAGGAGCCATCCATAAAATACGTCACGCAAAATTCACGCATTTTTGACCCCTTTCTCCCTCTTTGTCACGCTGCATCACATTTTTGTCAACCCCCTATACCTAATAATACGTAACAAAAGTAAAACCTGCCTCCCCCCAATCCCGGCCGATAACGATAGTTGTAGCTATTGTAACCTGCACATTCGAGATGGTATATAAGTAATGATAGATCCAACGAAGAAGTTCCCTTTAATATCGCGAATAAAAAATAAAATCTAGGTAATTTTTTAAAAAATCAGAAATAAAATAATTGATCTAGGTTTGTACACTTCATAAAATTGAATTTATTTTTAATTTAGCTGATTCATAGGTTAACCAGGACAAAGTTGAATGAATTATAATACCTATATGTATTTAATAAGTTAAACGTTTCGTCATTTATTTTGACTTATCTTTTTATTATTATTAGTGTATTTGCTATATGGCACATACACTATTGGCGTCGGTCGGATGGCGGGACCTAGGGGTCGGACCAAAATTTCTCGACGTTTCATAGCCTCCTGAACAGTTTGCCACCATTTTTGAAAATGTTTATGTATATATGTATGTATATATATGTATATATATATATATATTTATATATATATATATTTATATATATAATATGTGTGTACACGATAACTCTCCACAGACTTAATCGATTTAAACTAAATTTGATACACACATTGGAACCCATTACCGCACGAAGCCTATTTAAAATGGGCCCGATCGGACCATTTTAAGGGTAGTATTTAGGGGTTGAAAAAAGTTTTTGGGCCCAAAAATACCGAAAAAATTCTCAGAATCGTTTCAAAATTGAAATTTAACCCTTCAGTAAAGATTAAAATGTGCTGTTAAAATTTTAATAAAATCGGCCCGACAGGACCGGACTTACTAAAATTTTATGAAAACACTGGTTTGCGGATAGTATGATATACTTACTGAAGGGTGTATTTAATTTGGTACAAAGGTTGCATTGATAATATTATTGAAATTAAGAAAAAAAATATTATTTTAAGGGATGTATTAAGGGGTTAAATTTTTTATTTTGCCCAAAAACAAACTTAAGTTTACATAATAAAGCCACAAGGTCTGCATTAGCAAATACACTATATTGTCGGCAGGGTTTTGGCACTGCGACCCGAGTTTTTTTTTTAAATTAAAAATCTTATTCTAAAAATTCCAAAATATTTGCATTATAAAAAACACGCATGTCGTCAGTCGGATTTGAACCCGGCTTTTCGAGGTGACATGCGAACGCCTTACCCATTGCGCTACAATATACTGTAGTAGCACAGCAGAAACAAGGTATACTTGAGTATAGTATACCTATAAGCGTTCAATTATAGAGAGAACAGAGATATACATAAAAGATATACGAGTATAATTATATATTCACGCAGTATAGGGAGCCTCCTAGGGATTAAACTTTTTGATTTTTATTATTTTCCTGCAGAATTCATGCCACAACAACACCCGCAATCTGTGAAAATTTCAATTAGCTACCTCTTACCGTTTGTGAGATAGAGCCTTGTAACAAACGAACGAACGGACCGACATCGTAGACAGCTTTGTAATAGAGTTCCGTTTGGAGGTATGGAACTTTGAAAAACAAAAGATTGGAAGGCAGAAATTTCATAAATTGTAGCAAATTTGTGATTTTCTATGAAAAAGTATTTTTGGATACATTAATTAAACTTCGCATATATACCTACCCCACCACAATGATTATGCTACTAATGCTCGACATTACAAAACACTATAGTTAAATCAGATTTATGTAATAATAAAATTCATGATTTATTCTATCGGTGAAATTTTTTGAACCTACATTAAAATAGCAAAACGCTTTATCTAGGTAAACAATCAAAGATACCTACCTATTATGCGTTGTATTAACATAAATTGTTCGTATAGATATAATATATGTTGTAACATGAAGATAATATCATACATTCAGTAATTCTTTAACAGTTGAACGTACAAGGCTGTATTATATGACGTATATAGGTACATGAAAACAAAATACAACGACCATAAAATTAAATTATTGCGGTCGTCACGTTTATATTAATAATGTTACATTTATCGCTAGATTTTCGATTGTTTTATACACCAGGACTTGCCGGTATAGATTCCTGACTTTCCGGATAACCTGCGCGTATCGCTTTCTAAAAATTAAGCAACTATAGAGTTTCCATATATTATGTGATGCTTTTTTTATTTTCAAAAGTTGTGGACTGCCTGATTATATCTAATAGTAATGCATTAGAACCTATACCGTCTATATTAGCTAATATATATTATTAATAATGTTGAAACATAATATAAAAGTCACCAAAAGATTCCTGAACTTCTGAAGCGTCCGTAATAAACTATAATAGGCCCTGGCTGATTATATCATGCTTCAGAAATTATCAATCTTCTGCATCAGAAATCTAACCTGTTGGTCTTACGGCCGTATTCATAGTTAACCCTTAAGTAGTAAGGGACACTTACTCATACCCTCAATTCGAATATGCGTTTCATTGTCAAAATTGACGTCTGTATAAGGGCCTTTACATCACTCTCACCTTAAGGGTGGATAGTATGTCCCTTAAGTGTTGAAAACGTAAAAACAGTAAAACACATGAAAAACACGCATTTATATATATCAAAAATGACAACTAAACACAATCGGTCTGCAGTATATGATCAACAGTTCTAAAGGAAAAAATCATGGAGATTTACTATAATTCTTCCCTCACTCAAGGAAATGACTATGAAACGCTCCTTTGAATAAGGTGTCCTCAGCAGTGACCCTCAGCGAAGGGACCCTTATCACTTACCTTAAGGGTTAACTATGAATATGGGCATTAATGTATTAATTAATCAGGCACCTATATATCGGTAAGCTTAAGATTACACCCATATAGGTATTAAACATTTATCTGAGTGTGCATTTAATAGAAAAAAGAGTGTGTGCTTAAGACCACAGGGTAGAACTGAAAGTCACACTCACTCTGCTGCAGTGGTATCTATATATTATACTAAAAACAATGCAAACAGCTAGGAAACGCCTTTACATTTATTTTTCACTGCCATCTGTTAGCGAGCCAACTAATTCCTCTACACTATAGTACCTTGGTTATATTTCTTTCTCCTTATATCTTCACCACTACCCCCGTCACACTTGTTCCATATCCGATTGGAATTACTCTACTCCTAGCGTACTACCTACCGCTCTTAAAGAAGTTTCACTTCAAAATTAATACTCTCGTTCATTATAGTGAAATAATGTACTAAACTATGAATTAATAGTTACAAGACACAAATATGTGAAATCGATCATTGTATTATTTATACATGGAATCCTGATTGTGCATCGCACTTCCACCACTTTCATACCCGTTCGTCCACCATATTTTGTATACATATTTGTTAAATGCATATGTTACGGGTAAAACTAATAAACAATAAATCTGGGTTTTCCCGGGTAAAGTATGCATTTAGCTACTGCACTTGTGACGCTTTACCTCTGGTAAACACGGATTCATTTCGTTTACTATAGTTTTATCCGCAACGCATATACACAATTAAAAAAACGTCTGTTTTGTATAGATACTATTTTTATTTGTTTCATGAGAACCGTCAGCGTAAATGATTAACAAACGGTTTTTAATGAAATGAACAGTTCTTGAACAATAATTATTACACGTTGCTTTATTATTTATGGGCTATTTTTCGTTTTTATACAGCTTATCTTGTATTTTGACCAGAATATCAACTGCAGCATACCTATATTATTATGTAGGTACCTATAAATAAATTCAAAAATAGTTGTGATACATAATTCGCCATTTTTATTGTCAACCAGCTCCAAAGTTTTATTTTCCTAATAATTTACTGTCAGATATAATTATAGAATGAATTTATATAAAGTCAAATCTTTAAATATAGTTCTACTGAATAGGACGCTAATATAAGACCTAAATCTCTCTTTCTTAGCGTGAAAAACATGAACTGTGGGATATGTGTTGTGTAAGGGGGATTACGGTACTTCCTCTATCGGTAGTCCTTAGATATTTGAATGAAACTTCGTTCTTAGCGAACGTGCTTTTAAAAAAAGCCGACTGTACTACGGAATTTAGTTTTTTTTCCAGTTTAATATTTTAGGTATATGTATAGGTACACCGGTGATGAATTACAGGGCAAAACAGTTAACTGTCGGGTGAATGCCACAGCCTTGTTGATTTAGATATTTTATGAACGCTAATATATTCCAAAGTTATCTATAAAGCATATCAATAATGTACGTACACACAGTTTATGACTTGAGAATCGACCAATTAGAAACATGGGAGTAAACTCGTCGCTGCCCGCCTATAGTCGTGTGCGCACGCCCATCCAGACAGTCGCTTGTTTCTCGTCGCTATTTGAACGTTCTCACTTCTCGCTTCTCAGAAACGAATTTGATTGTATGGTAATAGATTGGGAACGAGATTGACTGAGGTTTAAATTATTGATCTTGAATTTAGGCGTGACTTTGTTGAATAAGTATAGGTTGCGGTTAGATATTGTTGTTTAGTCATTGTTGAATTATTTTAGTTATGGCGTCCTTTTCCGCTTTGTTTTTTTTAATATATGTTGATATTTGCAATTCGCACAAAATTGTTAAGCGCATCTATAATTTTTGGACATAAAACCCATTAATAATATTAAAAGGCTATACTAGCTCACTGCTCATTGAAATTTTAGTCTACATGTGTTTCATATAATTGAATGTCAATACTGAAAGGGGTTAATCTATGCACGATTTTAAGATAAAGAGTTCATATAAGTAAACATAGGTCCGTTTTCGCTTTATTTTTGATAGGTATATACAGGTGATAAAGATTTCTTTGAAAAATTGTTTTTTTTTTTCGTTTCACAGAACTCTAATTAATTTGTTATAACAGTCAATTAAAATTAGTACTTATATAGAAGTATATATACCTACATACTATAAATATCTATAACCTATTGACTTTGCAGTTCAACACTTCGCTAGAACTTGCGCATACAATATTTTTCCTGATATAATATATACCTACATATCTGTAAGGAATGAATTTAATATTCAAATTAAAAAATATATGTTATTATATTAATTTCATAGCCTAACATTAACATAGATCTTTTATTTCTGTGATTGAGTGATTGATTGAAGATTGCGAGGACGTATATCTATATAAGATACATGCAGTAAACTATATCGTACTTATATAATGTATATAAGTAGGTATACCATTACCGTGATGTATTACCGACATGTGTTAAAAAATCCTAAAAAAAAAGTATTTTACCAGTTGAGCCGCTGAAGATCTTGACATTATATATCTGCTAGGTTCAACTTATCTTTATCAATAATGCAAAATGCAATTAAACACATAAGTATATAGGTATATTCATAAAAATTATAACACAACACTAGTTTCTTATAAAATTAACATCATTAGGTGTTCATATTAATTCAATATCTTCGCTTTCAAAATTAAAAAGGGTATCTATACCTATACTGCGTGCTTACTGATAAAAATATTATTGAGATTTGGTTAGTTCGGTTGCTGAAAACATCTATATTTGTCAGTATAAAAACGAATAAGTACTTATAGTGGCAGTGCGTATGCAATTACAGTCCGAAATAATATGGTCTTCTAATATACTTACTAATTAATAAGAAAGAAAATACGGTTGTTTTATGAGTCAATATATTTATTATAAAAAAGGCGACGTTTCGACGACTATTTTGTCATCTTCTTCAGACCTTGAAATTAAACTAAATCAAAATCAAAAATACTTATGAATATATACATATGTCAATCACAATGAATATAGGTAGATATAAGATTTATTAATTATATCTACCTATATTCATTGTGATTGACATATGTATATATTCATAAGTATTTTTGATTTTGATTTAGTTTAATTTCAAGGTCTGAAGAAGATGACAAAATAGTCGTCGAAACGTCGCCTTTTTTATAATAAATATATTGACTCATAAAACAACCGTATTTTCTTTCTTATTATATATTATATTGTGAGTGTAACAAAATGTTTAAAAATACTTACTAATTGTTTAATGTAACTCGTGGACGTACTTCTAATGTCCGCAGATGTTTTATGTGCAGGACGGTCGAAAACTGGGTTATGGCAGCATGCAGGGCATCCCGATGGTCGCATCATCGCCCGTGCGTCACGACTCACCGCTCGGCATGCATCCTCTCGAAGTACAGGCGTACCAACCACCTTGGAAAGCGTTAAGTGACTTCGCGTTGCACACAGACCTCGATCAACCGCCGGCGCCTCATCATGCGCCGGCCTTCCAACACCTCGTCAACCAGATGCACGGCTACGATCTTCCGCCGCCGGCGCTCGGTCCGCCTCCTCCAGGCATGCATCAGGCGCCACCGCCACAACCGCCACCCGACGCCATGGCGGGACATCCGGACAGCACTGACAGCTACGTCACGTACCTCGAGAGCGACGAAAGTTTACCAGCGAGTCCCTAACCATTGTGCCTCGTGTCTCATCACGCTGCGTGACGACATCGTCACTTGACTGTTCACGCCCACTGATCGTGACTCTTGCCTTGTGTTTCAAGTATTGTACGCGTGACGTCTGATCGGAAACATTTCTGAAGTGAAGTGACGTATGCGACTTTTTATCGTGACTCTTGCCTTGTAGTTCAAGTATTGTATGCGTGACGTTTAATCGGAGAAGTCACTGTGGTGATGTAAGTATGCGATATCTAATCGAAAACTCCAGTGATTCGCGTGACGTCTGATCCGAAATATCACTATAGTAATGTACGTGACGTCGAATCGCAACAATGATTATGACTTACTTTGCTGTCAGTGTCACACAAGTATAATATATATGATTGACGTTTGATTGGAAACGTTACTGTAGCAATATACGTGACTTTACTTTGTTGTGACGCAAATATTGTATGCGTGACGTCAGATAAAGGTTGTGTACACGAATCGTGAATCTTACATTGTTGTGATTTAAATATTGCACGATTGACGTCTGGTCGATAATCTCGTGGTGTGTACTTGATATCCAATCGTAAACAGCGCGTTATATTTATTCCAATTTATAAAATATTGTCGTGACGTAAATAATCGAGACTAATTTAGCCTTGCAAAAATTTAAAACGTTTAATCCATAATTAAATTGTCAACGTCACTTAAACTAAATTGGCGACAGTTGCCCTATATCCAGAAAAATGTTTAATTTAATGCAGCTATTTCGTTAAAGTAGATACCTATATCTTAGTCACATGACAACAAATGAGTAAAATCATTTCAAGAGTAATTTTTTACGTGTTAAGCCGGTTTTTTTACGTCACGACGTCGCTGAACTTTTAAAATTATTATTTTAGTCATCAATATTTGTGATATCGTCAACAGGAAGTTTATAAATGGTATCAAATTAATTTTTATAATTTTTTAACGGTGACGAAATAATTCTTATATTTTGTGATGTACTAAAATGCAATTTTATGTCGAACAAATTATCCCAACTATATAATGAAGTAAACGACTTTATTCTAGCTCTCTATAACAATTGAAAACTGAATTTTAAATCTGTTTGTGCGTGTAAATTATTATAATAAGTGTTACTAATGACATCAATGTTTGATCAAAAACTGTATATTGAAAATTATTTATTTGCAAAATAAAAAACAAATTTCTAAACGCAATGTCGCAACCTAGTTTGAGAGTTGAGTAAAATTTGTTACATGACAATTATTGAGACGTAACACATTGCTAATTAAAAGATTCATCAGTAAAAAATTGTTATCCTTGGTTTACAATAAGAAAAGGTAATTTAAAACGGCTAATTTATCCTGTTAATTACGGTCCGGAGTGTTGGCTCTGAGATTGTTGACGACTTGGGGAAGCTAAACTTTAGCGCCCTGAAAACATATTTGAGACAACGTATTTGAGACTTGAACGGACTATCCTTAAGGTTAAAATGAGACGCAGAGAAGGAGAAAACAATTCTCGATCTTTCTCAATCGTGGCAGTAACCACCGGAAGATGGAATTCTTTAACATTTGATCAACGCCCTTTTACCGGTGGTTAAGGTTACGCGAATGTTCGTGTAACCATTGGATCTAAAGGACCAATGTTAAGTTTTCGCTAAAAAAATATACCTATATTTAAGTTAAACTCAGCTCTGCACATTTTTATTTATTTAAAAAAGGATAGTCTAATATCAAAATGAAGGATTGCGATAAAGCTAAAAATATATCTTTGTAGATACAATTTTTGATATTTTTTTATTAAAAAATTATTTAAATTTGAAAATTCCAGTCCAAAAATAAATACGTAAAAATCATCTTGTTTTCTTAAAAATAACAATTTGTTGAAAAATCGTTTTTGTATGTGAATTTTTCATACTGTTATTTAATTTCATATGTAACAAATTTCTGTAAGATAAAATATTTTGTACCTAAATAATTTTATTATTCTGTAAAAATTGTTTTTTTTAATTTGTAAAATTGTTTTCAAGTCAAAAGAACATAAAATTAAACAAATCATTACATTTGTATACCTACTGCTGGAAGTTTATATTTTTTTTAAATTAAACAAAATAATTTCAACGTTTTTGTGTTGGATAACTAAATATTGGGTAAAATTCTATTTAATACACGCATAGGTTTTTTGGTTAATTTTTAGTGAAGAGTTATTAATTTCGGGCATTAATTTTTCAAAAAAATATATGTTTCAAAGGCAAATCAGTTCTTTAGCTGTTCGTCTAAAAATTAACCAAAAAACGTAGAATTTTACCAAATATTGTAACTGTCGACTGTCGTCATTTTGAATTTTTTCAGAGATTTTTTGTTTCATAATGGGATTTTAGAAATGTCCGTATATGTATATTATTTTTTTATATTTACTCAGCCAGTGAATTATAGATACTATAATATGTATTTAAATTTGAAAATATGTTTTTATGCAATTTGGATTTTATTTGTAGGTATATATTTAATACTTATTTATGTTGATCTCAAATCTCTTTGATATATCTCATCTCAAATATGTGCAATAACCAATTATTAACTTCCCATTGGAAGTTATTGTAATGGGTCCGAAAATCGAAATCAAAAAGGAAAAAAAATTTTTATGTTTCAAGGTCACTACACTATTTTTACACTACTTTTAGAAAGATGTCTGTGTGTGTGTGTGTGTACGTATGTACGTACGTACGTATGTATGTGTCCATTTCTTTCTAAGACGAAATCTCGAGAACGAAAAATGATATCGACTACGTTGGGGTGCCAATCGACGCGTATTAACGTAAATATGATCTGAAAGGAATTTTTTTAAAATCGGTTCAGCCGTTCTTTTTTCTTAACCAAATAACCTCCAAAAAAGTAGATTTTACACAATATCTCGCGAATAAAAAATTATATCGACTTCGTAAGGGTGTCAATCGAGGCGTGTTAACGTCATTTTGATTCGACATAAATCTTATAAAAATCGGTTCAGCCGTTTTTTTTTTTTTTTTTTTAATTATTGATGTTTTAATGATTAAAATGATTACTTTTCTGTGTAATATCTAATTTAATTATTATTATTAAATATTTATCAAACTGGGAAGTTCGTCGTGTGGACCTCAAGGGTCGCACTTTAGTCCTAATAAACGACCCACCTCACGGCTTGTTAATTTCTACAATCAAACATGAAACAGCATTGATTGTATATCTAATACACTCGTAAGTCGTATAATAATATGAATTCACTATTCAGGTGTTTCTAATTTTAACGGTGGAGACACTGGGTATTTCACGGTGGGCGTAATGGGTATTTCGCGTAAACAATTTCATTACAAAATGCAGGTAAATTTAACAAAACTGCCACGCGACACACATAACATTTCCATAGTATAGTGAAATATTTTATATAGAGTACAAATGTACAATGAATATAGAGAGTGTGTACACGTTTGGAATTTGTTAATACATTTAATTATCCAAAAATATTCTTGAGCAAAGTACATTGTACCTATAATCTACAAAACACTTAGTTTTACTTGCTGATCTAAATATTTAAAAGTGATATATGTTATTTTGTTATGTTATTATTATATTTTAAAAAAAGGAAACTAAAAAATAAAATGTAAACTATTTTTGTTACTGTGTATATACAATATTATTTGCGTCGTAAAGTAATTTATCTAACACTGAATGTACCTATGTATAGATAATTACTAATCAATGATCTAGAAATACATCAATAGTAATAGTTCGACAGTGGAGCACCCATTTACAGCTGAAATGATAGTGATTTTTGTTTTATTCGTGTGTTTATTTATTCGTGACTGATGTTCATCTGTTTATTTATAGTTCATTTGTTCTTATCATAATACCGCTTCTAGATCAGTGATTTTTTTATGTAGGAAATTATTCTAACTTAATAAATTTCACATAAATTAACATTTTTACAACCAAATTTGAACATAATAGTACATATTATTGTATAAATATTATACATAATTATAAATATACATATAAATATAAATATAGAATAACATTAATTTTGATTGGCTTGTATATAAATAAATACATATATGTTACATTCTGTTTTGACTTTGTTTATTTTTAGTTTTAATCCAAAATAGGTAAACCATTTTTTTCCTTACGAAAAATTATTCATTGTTCACCGACAACAATTGATTTTATTTGGAAAGGGTGGGAATCTCCGAATCTTAGACATAGAGTAAGTTTGCCATGCTTGTATTTAAATATGTTACCACAGAACAGAGAATTGTTCTGTGTATGTTATGCTTCTAATATATTATAAAGGACGGCAAATTTTGAAAATACTATTTTTTTTTATATAAAAAAATAAGGACTTTAAATATTAAATTTATTAATTTTTTTTAAATAGCCTTAGCTAATTCGATACTGCACGGGCCTACCCAAAAATTTTAATTAAAATTAATTCTCGGCCAAATTCCGGTTTCTGTAAGTACCTATACAGAATTTTGAAAAGATTGAGATATTTTTAAAATTTTTGCACTTGTTAAAAGTTATTCTAATGAGTGTTGTGTAAGTACTATGTATATAATAATAATAGACAAGTTTTTTAGGTGCGACCTAAGCAAATCTAAAAGCACATTCGTTAAACTCTACTTTTATAGAAGTTTTAATAAAGCACTGAAGTTTTAATAGATAGCTATGACATCATGCGGGCATTTTATGAACTTAACAACAGTTTTCTGTATTTACAAATTATTATACAAGTACCATTGAGTAAATAACAGCAAGTATTGAAAAATAACATATTGTTAAATTGTCGTCCACCTTTCAAAATTGACAGATACGTAAAAAATAATATGTCAGAAGGTGTAAACGATGTATTGGAAGGATTTTTGTGTCCTATATGTAAGAGAAATTTTCGGTCCCCTGACCAGTTGACGTCGCATTTCAAAAATGAACATTCCGAAGACCAAGATGTGCTAAAATCGTTGAAAGGTAAGTAGCTTAAATTAAAGGTTAGGATTTTTAAAAGGGGTGTAATAGTTCTGAAATAATAATAAACATGATGTCGAAGTGACTGCATGGTATTGAAAACATTGTAAGAATTCTAGCCGAGATACCACCGCGTACGTCTTGTAGAGGTCTATTTAAGGAATTAAATATTCTTACTATACACTACATATATGTCTGTGTAATGTCTATGTTTTCAAAAGGGGCATGCCGACTTAACTTTAATACTCCTAAAAGATCAAATCTTCATGATTACAACGTAAGGAATAAAGAAAATTTATCAATTAATAAGCATCGTCTATTGAGAGGAGCGCCAAACATATGTGTACAGTACTTTATAATAAATTAACTCTAAAAATTAGAAACAAAAACTTCGCGGCATTTAAGAAAGCTGCACTTAAAATATTATTAGAAGGAGAATTTTATTCGGTAAATGATTTTGTGAAGTAAGATTTATGATTATTTCTGTAATTGACGTGTCAATCCTGTTAATGTTCATATGACTAATAAATTATCTTATCTTATCTATAATTTAAATAAAAGCTAATTTTTGCAAAATTATACAACGGGTTTTTTTCCCAATAAAAAAATTGATAGAACATAATATCCTGTTATATCAGCTGTCATTTTTCGTAAATGTACTAGCGTACTGTACTGGAACTTTGGAAATCACAAGTACCTATATTTGACTTTTTACAAAATATACAGTAGTACCTACCTATGTAAGTTGTAACTGAGTTTAGAAATTTGATTAGTTATTTAAAAAGGGTGCTTTTCACTAATTTGTTTATTTTATTTGTTTCATTACTGGTAAGTTTAAACAAAAATTAAGTTGTTAAACTATAAAAATATGAAAACGTTATTTTCAGATCTGGTAGGGAAAGCAACGCAAAAAATTTTAAGCCTAGAAGAAGTTGACTTGGAATCGTTTAAATTTGCTGTAAAATCCAAATCAAAACCACGCGAATATGAAGTTCAAGAATTGGGTCGGTCGCGATCATACATTGATTTTTTCAAAGCAGTGCGCAGTAACCGAATGGAGCATTTCGCTACAGAAACAAATCAACTGTTGATAAGGTTGGACCGACTGTTAACAGTTGACAATTCTGATAGACGACAACATGAACAAATGGTAGTGCAATGGTTGGATGGTACAACCGTGAACCTATGTCCGTCATGCGCTAAGACATTTAATATCACAAGAAGACAGCATCATTGCAGATTATGTGGTTCTGTAATGTGTCATGTTTGTTCATATTTCTTACCACTTTCACGAGCCAGTAAGTGTTCACGTTCTCATTTTTTTACACTTTGAAATGAGTTTGGTTTTCACACTTTGAAATGAGTTGGTTTTCACAGTTTGAAATGAGTTGGTTTTCACACTTGATCTTTAATGGGGTTGTTCCACATACAAAATTTTATCATTTTGAACAGTGCTGCAGTGCATATTATTCCTCATTTGTATACAAATAATGTAAACCAACTTGTTAATTGGTAATTGTGTTTTAAAGACCAACAACAGCTAAGGTTATTTGGGCCTTGCACCAATTCATATTTTCAATTCATTATTTTGTTTTTAATATTAAATTGAAAATCCAATTGACACTTTTACCAGCTCTCGGGCTAGAACCCGAGAACTGGGGACTTGTAATAGAGGAACCATAGCAACGCCATGTAAACAACAGCGCCGTAAACCAACTTGTTCATTCTTATATCCTTTATCTTAATTACAAACAAGAATTAAAAAAATGAATACATTTTAAATAGCATCGTTTAGTCCGCTCATGATGACGCGGGGGATGTTCATCTCCGTTTGCGCATTAGGTATAACTAACGATTGACTATTTGCACGTCAAACCTCACCGAACATTTTATGCATACAATAACAGTCAGTCTGTCAACTACCATTATCGACATGCTAAGCTCTAAACTGGAGCAATTAGGCAACCCGTGGCACCCATAAAAAGCAAAATAGCAAAACAGTCGTGAGATTGCTTTCAGTGTGATGAGAAGGTGCGATTTAGTCAACTGTTATTGACTGACCTTAGTTTGCATCACTTTCGTAACAGGAACAGCATTATCGCTATGTCTAAAATCACATTGAAAAATTCGACTGATGACCAGTCCTATACTTCCCACTTAGTACATATTTGCAAAAAGTAAACACTCTTTTTTTATTCTTTGAAAAAAAGCATGGCTCTCTTTTTTGTTTGGTGATCTACTGATGGCTAGTAATATAGCAAAAATCATGGCTACCTTGATTTACGTACAATTTTCTTTTTTTAGTAAAATATTTTTTTTCTCGAAAACTATACATTTTAGAGAAAAAAAATATTTACATTTTTTTCATATTATAACATCTAGAATTCATTTATATTTTTTTTACTACCTATGTTAATACGTGACATTGATAACGTTTTTTTTTAAATATCTTAGGATCCACTAAACCGATTTGACTCGAAATCTAATCAGATCTAAGTTAAAGGCTGATAAACACAATAGAACAAACGGCATGGCCGTATGCTGTACCGTTTTTACGATATCGAAGGCGAAAAATTGACCACATACACACACATACAGACATCAGTCATTAAATGATCTTAAACGATTGCTAGGGTCTCAAAACGTGAAGATCTGTTAAAATCTCGAAATATTTTTTTCGGACTAAATCCATTACTTCCCTACCATAGTAGAGGTGGGAAGTAAAAATACACCCTTTTAGAATTTTTTTATTGCAAAGTAAACTTCCGAAAAATTCTCAAAAAATTATTTTATAAATTATAGCCTATTTGTAATGTAGATTGTAACCCGCAAAAGAAAAAAAAATAGGTTGTTCCCATTAAATGGATTGTGGACAGTCCCTATACAACGTCTTAAATCTCTTAGAAGCGGCAGGACATACTGAGGAGGAGAGGAACTTTGAGTGACACGCGGGAAAATTGAAAATTCAGTACACCTAACTCACGCTATGTTATGGATATGTCTAATGATTTGAAAAATGTCAGTCAATCCCAACGTAATTGCCCGCTCTTAAAATCCCGAATTAATAAGGCGCTGCCATATGCGAATCAATGATCCACATTCGTGACACTTCATGGGAAACAAAGAATGGATATTATGGAATAAATTTCATCAGAAGAGGGAAGATGGCCCTGATTCTGCTATTTATTTCAGAAAGTATGACGGGCGCATTGATGACGCAACAAAATCAACCAGAGCACGAGGAATCAGAGAGTCTGAGAGTATGCAGGCATTGTTTGAATTTGTTAGAAAGTAGACATATGTTACAAGAAAGACGCTTAGCTCAACCTCCAGTCTGTGAATTGTATAATAAACTTCGAACCCTCATCAAAGAAGTTGAACCATCCATTGCTCTCTATAACAAGGTATTTTGTATAAATTACTTGTTAAAAATATCAGGTGTGTTTCTTGGTAGGTTCTGAACTCCTGTATATCGGCAATACAGAACTCATCGGACACAACTGCGTATTTGATGATCAAATTCTGGAACTCTTTGGATTGTTTGAACCTTGCTCTAGCAATTCTAGACTTCTAGCAGTTCAAGGACCTAGAACTGCTAGAACCAAATTCAGACAGTCCAAATAGTCCGAAAATTTGACCAACAAACAAGTAGTTGTATCCGAAGAGTTCTGTATTGCCGACAGGCGTTTTGGAAGTTTAAAACCAGTTCAGAACTTAGCAACAAACACGTATCATTCAAAAATAATCATGCTACTGTCTAAAATTTTGGTAATTTTGTTGTTCTTCTTGTTAAAGATGTGCGCTAGTCTACACTGTGGGGAAGCAACTTATAACCTTCCTGACGCGCAAATGCAACGTAGGGCTTTAGCTAAGTACGCAGAAAGCATGGATACAATCAGCAAGCACATAGTCTCTTTAGAAGGCAGTCATAAGGAAATGAAACTTCATCAAGCGATTCGAAGATCCACAACTTCTTACATCAAAGAACACTTATTAAATTTACCAAAATTGCCTACTCTCCAAGAGCTTGAAGCTTTGCGACGCTCACCTAATCGGTATTTGTTCACTTTGCCCATGTATTTCTGTGGCCAAAAATCAAAACTGCTTATGTCAATTTTTTCTAATTTTTGCTATATCTACAGATTGATTTTTACTTTCTCGTGTACAGAGTATATAATAGAGGAAGTCTTGAGATCGTTTGAGTTTTTGGTGAATTTACGTGTTTTCAAGTACGCTGAACGCAAAAAATTGGTTTAAAAAAAATATCTGTGTTGTCGCATTGTCTCGCATCTGGAGCCTAAACCACAGAATCAGTTTTTGTTCAAATTTTGCATGCGTGTTCACGATGGTCACATCTTAAAGTGAAACCGATCCTAGCTCAGAAATAACTCCCTAAAAATCGATAAAAACTGAAAAATGTTTTTCTCGTAAACGGCACTAAAGAATTAGATGCCAGCTGTCTCTGTACACTAACATTGTTGAATTTGTTTTTTAAAAACTTGTAGGACGACAAAGTTAGCTATTCCGGCTCTAAGTTTAACTGTATATTTTTGTTTGTTTTAAGAACTTTGGCTGCAGCTGCTGCAATGTCTACGCAACCAGTTGTGGTTATGGCTTCTGGTTGGACTCCCACAGTTCAGCCCATATCCGTTTCGGAAACTGAAGAAACCGATCCGATAATCGTACAGATGGACGTCATCAGGGGTTATATTAGAGAAGCTAGAAAAGCGCTTAGATTTGAAGAAGTCGCATTGCTCGAAGGCAATCTTAGAGAATTACAAAATGAATATTATAATAGGGAACAAATTAAAGAAAAAGAAAACGACTACAGTAATTTTCCCACTGAAGTAAACAGTGAGTATTATAAATAAGCATTTATGACGTGATATTATTTTATATTTTTTTTCAATACTTTATTGTAGAAAACTAAATATTATAAGTAGGTACATTATATACAAAGTATAAAAAAATATCTTCAGTTTTAATTTTCATCATAACCCTGTCCAGTCTAAATGAATTTTTATTGTTTAGGATTCCGTACCTCCATATGGAACCCTATTATTTAATTAATTAATTAACATCTTATAATATGTTAAAATTACACTTTTTTTACAAGTTTTTGTCAGTTAGTTAGACTTCAAACTTTGCACACATACGCAATTTAGGTGATAATACAATATTTTTTTTATGAGGATATAATTTGCATAATCTGGTCCTTCGCCATCGTAACTATCGCGTCATTTTACCTATGATAATTTCTACATTTATGATCAGTAATATAAATTATTAAATGGAACCATTTATAAATTATAAATTGTTTATTTACAATTATTTAAATTACATTGTATTTTCAGGTTATAATTAACAGGTTACAATAAAAAAATATTTAAATATTACATTCTGTGAAATGGAATGTACATCATTAGTATTCTATAAAAAATTGTAAATAATAGTAATTTATAATCGTGGCGACACATCTTTAGCATTTTCTTTTTTATTCGCTATCCTGGATCCAAATTGCAAGGCACGTTTTTTAAACAGACAACTTTGTTGTAATCCAAGATTATAAGCTACTAATCGTAGCAGTAGTTTATCACCAACACCTACCGGTAAGTAATCGTTTGGACAGCACTTCTCCCACGTATTTAGTTTTCTTACATACTCTACAACTTCCTCGTCTAAATATGGTGTTCGTAATTGTCGACCATGGTCTGAAATGATACGATCGTCTCTAGCTAAATTACGATGCGGTAAATTAACCCAATCGGTTTCAAGCTCTGCCGTCAGAGATTTCCAACCACCTCTTCGCAAGGCATTACGATGCCGCGTATAACCGCCGAATAATTCATCAGCACCTTGGCCAGATAGCAAAACTCGCCAAGATGTAGCTTCATTTGTTTCACAACGACTCGCAAACCAAAGGGCACAGCCGAGACTTTCATCAAGTATAGTATTTAATGGATAAATTAAATGAGTGATGTGCTCAGACCGTTTGATATTTAACTCGTTTTGAGTGATGTTGATTTCATGTAATTTCCAAGTACGATTGGGAAATAACCGTTCTAGTTCTTCGAAAGTTAGCCGTGCTGTGATACGATCGGGGGTCTCATAATCTGTATCGGTTTTTTCAAACGATACGTTGAATAAATCGATTTTTGATAAAATAGGAAGACATTGATGTGCTAAAACTGCTAATATAGTACAATCTAAACCGCCAGAAAATAATATTCCAATTGAATATTTCCACCGTTCCGGTTGGGTGATTATTCGCTTATTTACGGATGAACGTAAACGAACTGTCAGTTCGTCAATTCGTTTCTTCCAGTCAAGTTGTATTGATAAAGAAGTCAGTATTTCTGTCGAAGACATGTTCTTAAAATTATTAATTGATGAAGGTTCTTCGCTTGCGATTTCACTAACAAATGTATTTGAATTATCTTTAACAATCTTTATTTTTAAATTTATTTCTAAATTGCATATATGTTTTTCTAAAATCTCCTCATGTATTTTCCATGGCGTAAGTACAATACTTTCAAAATTTGTAGTGTTTAAATCGAAAGTAAATACACCTGAAAAACATGTTTTTTGTAAGTAGGGTATTTTCCAATACAGAATATGTGACAGACTCAAAAACACATATGAAACGAGTAATCACTAGTGATGAGCGACAGGAGATGTTTTTAAAATTGAAACAATTTCACTCCGTTAAAATAACAATCGAGTCAATAATCGCCTCGGAGTCTGATTTTACAATCGAAATGTTCGATTGTTCAAGCCGATAATTATTTGACTCCTATTTAGCAATAGCGACGAATGAATAAAATCGCCATTCACGGTTTTCAGTGAGTCCTGACGAGTGACAACTCGTTCACGTGATCTTTTGACTTGGGCAGCGGCCGGCCTTAGATAATTATTGATTTTTTATTGTTGATATTATTTTGTTAGAAGACTGTTATTTTTATAATTTATATAAACATTTTTATTTATTAAAAAAGATTGATCAGGTAAAATTATGCAAATTTTTATTTTTTACCACTCGACTTCAACTGTCGATTGTCGCAGAATATGTAGCTCTCGACAATTTACGATTTCATGAGACTCGGTGAGCTATGGAGCAACAACAATGGAGTCCAAGTGACGACCATCGAGTCATCGAGATGTTTGAACAATCGAGACAATCGACTAAAACATCTCATAATCGCCCGTCACTAAAAATCGCTCTGATGTCCTTGTTAGGATGAAACTGATAGTAATAACGACTTTTGTGAATAACAGTTAAAACGAACCATTATTAAAATGTATCATGGCTTTTATAAACAAAATTTTGCAGTTCCTTGAAAATCTGGTCCACTGTATGTATATTTGGAACCTTCTGGTTAGAATTGTAAATAAGGTGACGTTTGGCTGTTGTTTGATACAGTAATCTTAAAAACGGTGTTAAATAGGATAATGTGCTATGTATTTGTTTATTACCTATTGGCGGTAGTTCTATTAATTGGATTGTGGAATTTCGTTTCGCTACACTTGTTATTATTATTTGGCCATCATCGATCCCAATCAGCAAACTTCGTCGACCATATGGATCCCTGCAGAAATGCAGTTTATGTTCAGATCTATTATAAAATATCAGTGAATAAGGGCCGTGTATTTTTTGTAGTGTTTCAGTTATTGAAGACGTTTTTGTAAGAGCTTCTAAAAGAGGTAGAGTATCTCCAAATTCATCTCTAACATTTTGCGAAATGAGATCGCCTCCTGCGAAACAGATAATTAAAATTAGTTTAAAACCCCTGGCATATTTTTTTAAGTGGTCATCTAAAACATGTTAATTTTAACTAGTCGACGGAAATTTTTTCAATAACGTCCTCACGTAGCAAGGGACCTCTGGCATTTTGCCAACCTAGTTATGCTACTGATCCAAACTATTTGTCAACTGCGAAAGCGTAATTCGTGTTACACAAATTGTGATTGCGGATTGCTTTTTTTTTGTCACGATAAAAGAGAAAAAGTGGTTCTTTCAATTGGGCAGAAATATGAAGCTTTAAAAAGACAACACTAATGTGGTGAGACTCCCATTTTATTTCCAAAAGCTGTTTATGTATTATCACTTCGCTCCCGTTTATGAAATTATGAAGCATAATCTATTCATGGACATAGGAATCAATAGAGATTAAGGACAAAGTATAAATACCACTTTAGACGAGGGGGGAAGCCATTCAGGGGAGGATGCACACCTGTCTTATGGACATGTCCATGCTATGCATGTGCCCACGTTCTATTGGCCGTGTCTTTGCGCATGCTCAATTGCGCCAACTGATGCAGTCGTCTGCGTCTTTGCGCATGCTCAATTCCTCGTACAGCGCTTGCGCAACTGATGCGACCAATAGAATGTAGGCACACTTGCTTTCTCGCCGCCCCCCCCCCCCTTAACAGCACACCCCACTCGCTTATACTGCGTCTTTAGATTTCTGTGTCTATGATTTTTTTATACATAGTGCTAAAGCGTGTATTGGCCTTGGCAATGCAGAATTCTTCGAACACAACTGTGTGTTTACTGATCAAATTCTATGAACCGAACTGCTAGAACCAAGTTCAAAAATTTGACCAACAAATACATAGCTGTGTCCGAAGAGTTCTGCATTGCCAACAAACACCTATTATACGCGAGCGGAGAACTGATAGGAAACTACAATAAGATAAATAACTTTCTAGAATCTAGACACTGGCACAAAACGCTATTGAGCATAGCCTTGTTTAAGGAACCGCTTCGACCTTTATTTGGAGTTATAGAGGGAAAAGACCGGTACAGAATTACTAGTTCTTGGTGGTATACAATTTACAAAGTACTTTTTGAAAACTAATTTTACAGTCTTACCAAAAACATCACCATTGAAAAGTAAGTAAGAATTATTCTTATAAGCTGGTTGTTCGATGGGTTGGGGACCTTGCAACCATAACACTGAGCTTGCCAATAATATTTGTATGTTTTCCGTGTTCAATTTTACAAGACTTTGTATGTCGGGCCCTCTGTTTATTAATAGTTCTTTGTATGATTTATACTATAAGAAATATTGAAATTTAAAGTTACAGATAATTAATGTTTAAAATACGTAAGCGGTAAGCCTAGTGCAGAAATAAATAAAAAAAGAAAAACAATTTTTTACCAATAAATCATTACACGAACAATCTGTTGGTTTATGGGAGTGCTTGGAGAAGGTAATAATTGAACAAAATATCCCACACATTATGATATAGATATGCTTAACTAATAACTATTTTGAATAAATTACGTCCATAATATCAAAATCATAATATATTGTATAACCTAAAATAATAGGTAAAAGCGAAAATGGAAAAGTTGTGAATAATAAATTATTCAATATTCTTTCAGAATTCAGAGCCAATTTATTTAGGCATATTACGATAATAAAATTTCATTTAATGATTAAAATATATTTTTGATATTTTGACATCAAAATTTGAAATGTCAAATCAGATTTCATAAATTCATAGATCTTGGGTGCGTTCCACTTAGCGACAACAACGCCCACTCCCACAACGACCGTACGTCGTTCCACATGGCGACCGCAGTCTCTTTGGTCGCGATGAAAACGTTATGCATGACCAAGGTTATTAGAGTACAGGTTGCCTCATTCCATCTGACCAATCAGCATAAGCGCGGGAATGACGTCAGCTAGAATTTAGTTTAAATCAAGTTCAAAAATTGTTGAAGATTATGCTTATTTATATTAGGTGCTTCGTGCCAATTTTTTCTTAAAATTGGCAGGAGACAATAAATAGAAGAACAGATGTTAAAAAATAGGATAATTTTTATTTTTATTACAAAATTAGGTTTTAATATCTATAATATAAACAAACAATAAATTAAATAATGCTCAAGAAATGGCAGATCTTGTTAATTACCTATTTTTTTAATTTTAAGAAACGAATAGAATTAACTAACAAATTGATAAATTAATTATTTTATCTTTTATATTCACAAAGTATTAAAAATAACCACAAAACACCATAACACTTAACAGCTATCGCAAAATTACTTATCATATTTTTTTCAATAACAGAAGAATCATGTTTCTATTAGGTATTGAAAAAACATATCACACTACCATGGTTACTGTGATTTTTATTTCCAAAAATTATCAGCGTCCATGGTCTGATCTTTTCTATTGAAGTCAGCAAGCATGGTATATTCTGAGTGACGTCATCCCCCCACTACTATCTATCGGAATGAGGCAACCTATGCTCTACTAACCTTGATGCATGACGCCACGGATGGCGCTCGCATCGAACCCGTTTGTGTTGGTCGACGCGGTTAATTACTATTTTCCCGCGCATTTTAAAGTCACAGAGAGTGCATTCCCCTTGGCGCCCGCGCCTACGACCGCAATCGCACGTTAACTGTTCCACTACCTTACGTTGCGGACGAAAATTGTAGTGGAATTACTAATTGTGAGGCGTGAGCGACAACAAGCATGGCTACCATTATTCCGTCAAAAAACAATATTTTATATCAAAGGAAGGTTATATTTTTCTCAGCCGTTCCACTAGCTTACAAACAATTACAAACGTTGCGGACGAAAATTGTAGTGGAGCGAGTTGTGGGCGACAACAAACATAGCTACCATTATTCCGTCAAAAACAGAATATTTTGCGTCAAAGTAAGGTTTATTTTTCTCAGAAAAGCTAAATCAATCAAATGTTATATGTAGCGTATATAATGGTATGCCTATGATAACATTTGATTGATTTAGCTTTTCTGAGAAAAATATAATCTTACTTTGATGCAAAAGCAAAATATTCTGTTTTTGACGGAATAATTGTAGCCATGTTTCTTGTCTTCACTACAATTTTCGTCCACAACGTTTGTAATTGACATTGTTTGTCACAAGCGGTCATGGCCGCGGACGCCAAATGGAACGCACCCCTTGTGAGTTATGAGTCCTCTATATTTCCAAACTCTAGACATCTATGTTATATTTAAGGACTAAGGAGTATGACTAAACAGGCTGATATTTGGATGGCATTGGCGTTTTTTATTTATTTTTTTTTTAATGGAAGTACTTTTTGAGATAGTTTTATTTTGTAAGAAAATTTTGTTAAATAAAATCAAACAAAAATATTATGGCATTAATTATGAACTTCTCTATAAATTATGACTTGAAAATTTGGTTTTATTTGCCATGGTTTTATTTTTAGTGGATAGATGGCAGTAAACATCAACATTTGTAAAAAATTGTCCAATAGCTAGCGAAGCTGTGGAACAAACGAAAACTATCGTATTTCATCTAGGAAAATCGTTCAGTTGAGTTTATTGTGCACTCCCAAACATATATCAGTTATATTTCGCGTTAGAAGTAGTAAAGAACGTTGTTTAAATAATATGGATCAGTGATATATAAATACAAAGTCATGTGTCAAGTGAGCGAATCAAATTGACTGTGCCAATATTATGTGCAAATAACATTAATATTAAATCTTCATATTCTAGTGTTTCTTGTCGGCTCGTAGACTTAAATTAAAAACATGCCTGTGATATTATTAGATAGAATACCATTGCCCAGTTTGAGGGCATACACAACCGTTAGCGTTTTGCTTTTGTCGGCGTCGTTATATTATGCTGTGCAGGTAACTAGTGATCCCGGATGGAAGACAAATTCAACATTGACAACATCCAGTAATGATAAAAACCCAACAGAATTTACCGGGCCGGGCACATTGGCCGTCGAAAACGGGAATATGTCTAACCATGCGCGGAATGATACGCGTACTATGGGCCATCAACTAGCTGAAATTGTTACTTTTATGATCCAAGAGCCACTTTGCATATGGGTAAGTAATTCAGATCCACACACATAAGCTTTTTGACATTTGTGACCTAATTCATTTCAAGGAGGCAGACAATAATAATATATCGTACCACTTTTGTGCCCCGTCTACAACGTGGACTTGCCCACAATTTTAAATCCTTTAACTGTAGTACTATATATGCGGATGTACGGAAAATTCGTGGAAATTGCACGAAAACATTGATTATAAAAATTTTCAGGTCTTATCATACCGTGACGTAATCGAATGAATTAACAGTTACATGATTGACCGACAAAATATACACGTTTGATTTATAAACAAATGTTGACAGCTGTCATAATCACGAACTGTTTCAATCGTTCGATTTACTAATTATTCACGATATAGTTTGTTGTCATATCTGATAACGTAATTGGTAATTCAGTACACAAGCGGAGACTTTTACTGACGAAGATTAATATTTAAATGGCGTTAAAATATTCTATTGATTTTGTATTATCACAACGATATGTTTGAATAATAATCAAATTGATACGTTTATCACATAAATGATCGTGACTGTGAGTACTATTTAGTAAATTCGTTCACTGTACTCTATCCAGGGATCGAAAATATAATATTTATAGGCAAATAAATGTCCAATAGAAAAAAGATATTATATAATAATTATATAATATGTGCTTGCCTTTACACAGATATGCAAAGACCACGTACGGATCAAATTATTATGGTATAAAATTCTTCAATAAATTGCCCAATGAAATTAGAGATTTATACTAAACATTTTAAAAAAACTAAAAAAAATGTCGATTGAAAAATGTTTCTGTAGTGTACATGAATTTTTTGACTGTCACCATGTAGATATACCAACCTATACGAATGACAAACTTATTCTATTCTATCAAAATTACCGTGATATACCTATGTAATTTTTTTATTTATTATTTTTTAATTCATCAGAAGATATACCACAGTACACATGCTGAAACGTCATTTTAATTAAACAAATGCTATGAAAATAGTAGATGTATTATTTAAATCGATTTTATTCGATTTTTCTACGGACATTAAATGTTGACTCTGTGAGAGGGAACGTATTAAACATACTTAAATTCGAACATATCAAAATAAAATAAACACATTGAAAATAGCTTTTCAGCCTAGAGTTGGGGGAATCTGTTGGTAAAGAGGAAACTAATTGAGAACCAATTATTATGGAGTGATATTTTCCATAAATATCATGGTATATAATATCGTAATATGCCTTGTATATCCACTGATATATCCTATCAAGCAAATTGAAAACTTAAAACTGACGTTTCTTTCCTCATTTATAAAAAGGTTATATTGTTTCTGAAGACAGCTGTTGCTGTTTCTCATAAACTGAAGAATAAAATTTTGATCTATTGCATTTCAGAAATGACCTCAGCTGTTGAGATTCTATAATCTACAATTTGCCTTAAATTAATCTATTTCCTCTTCGTATTTTTTTTAATTAGTAACATTTTTATAATTATGTTTACTGTAAACAGATCTATACACCTACCTTATTAATGTAGATGACATAAAAACTAACATAAAGATAACACTTCTTAATTGAACCAATAGATATGATGATATTTATTGCCATATTTTCCGTGTGTCACTGCTGCAAACTAGTTTTTTCGTTAATTATAATTTTATAAATAGATCATATTATACAGGCTGTTCCCTAATGTCAGCAACTTTATGAGGTGATATTTTCTTGATTTATTTTAACAATAAAAGTTCGTTGAGATATGGGTGTTATTTTCCAAAAAAATGGACTTTTTTCAAAAATATCTCGAAGAAGTTTTAATTGAAATTTGGTACCTACATGAAGACTGACAATTTTGTCATAAGGTAACTCAATAAACATTTTCACAGAAAAAAGCAATACGTCACTTGTTAAAATGGATTTTCTTTATGTCCCTTATCAAGAAATAATGTAGCTACATACATAATAGCAATCAACCTGAAATTTTTCTGAAATAATTAATCAAAAGTTGTTTTTCGTATCTCGGAACCAAAGCCAATTGTTGGCCATATTAGCCGGGAGCCTGCGACCGATTTTGGCGACCAAAACCGCCAAAGCTGATTTTTATTTATAAGGTTAATGTGATGTTATAATGTAACCTCGTGACCTTCAGCTGTAGCACCAGTGGGTTGGGCTACGGCAGCCTCCCAAAATAATAGATCTGTCAAAGAGAAATGAGCAATACTTTTGTTAATGATTAATAAAGTCTCATGCATAGTTTTAATATAATTAACAGAACATTAACTTTTGTTAATTTTTTATATGCTAATCAATATGTAACCATGATGTTACCCGCGTCACCACACTCATTAATAGAAACCTATGATAGAAACTAAGTGTATCATTTCGTTTCTATAGTTATAGTTTCTGTTAACGCATGCGGTGACGCGGGTAACGGCTAGTAATAAATATTTATTTTATGGTGTTTGCATTTCGTATGGATTCACTTGTAAAAAATTAACAAATTGCAACATTTCTTTTTGACAGATCAATTACTTTGGGAGGCTGCCCTAAATCCACCACTGGTGCCGCGGCTGAAGTACACCACACTTAATTATTAATAATATAAATACAAATCAGCCTTGGCGAAATGTGTGACCAAAATAGGTCGTGGGCTCCCTGACTATATTATGCTTATATGAACTTTTATTCTTAAATAAGTCAATAATCCAGTCAAATGGTACTTTTAAATTGCGTTAATTAGAAGTTTGATGAAATTTTAATGGTAGATAGGGGGTGCCACTAGAACACTCCAGCCAAGTTTCCCCCCTCGGATTCCACAAGGGATGGCCGCCATCTTGAATTTAAGGAATGAAATCATATATGTTGGTACGTGAACAATTACCATTACAAAAATTGTTAAGAAGGATGTATCCAACAACTTTTGTTTGGAAAATTTTTTGAAATGTTTTATTATTCAAAAGTTATAAATTTTCAAAAATAACACTGTTGGGGATGGAAACGGTTTTTTCGATTTTACAACAAAACGGCCAATCGGGGGCGAAAAATGGTTGCCGGTCGAATTTTGGCACCTTCTATACTCGTACCAAGCAGGCAAAAAAATGTTGAACACATGTATATTATAGAGAAACTCAAAAGCTACAACTTTTGTCATAACCATTTTTCGCGCCTGATTGGCCGTTTTGTTGTAAAATCGAAAAAACCGTTTCCACCCCCAACAGTGTCATTTTTTAAAATTTATAACTTTTGAATAATAAGAAATTTCAAAAAATTTTCCAAACAAAAGTTGTTGGGTACATCCTCCTTAATAATTTTTGTATAATAGTAATTTTTCACGTACAAGCAGTATTTACCAAGATATATGATTTCATCCCTTAAATTCAAGATGGCGGCCACCCCTTGCGGAGTCTTAGGGGGAAACTTGGCTGGAGTGTTCTAGTGGCACCCCCTATCTACCATTAAAATTTCATCAAACTTCTAAGTAATTAACGCAATTTCAGAACTATTTTTTCGACTATTTGATTGGATTACAAGGAAATACGAATCAGCCCCTAAAATATGTTGACAGTAGGGAACTATCTGTATATTATTTATTTACGAAATCAAGTTTATATTATTCAAAGGGAATAAAAATTGTTATTATGTATTTCGTTTATTGCAGATGTGCTCAACCTTTTTATTTATTATTATGGTTGCTTTCGTCCATGTTATAAATAGTTCCCAATATCTTAACTATTCTTTTTATTTATGCTTGAGATCGCCTTAATTCAATGTAACATGAAACTTGCCTGAAGATTGCTTAACTGTTGCTAAAACGGTAAAACCTGTACCCAAATATTAAATGTTTAATAGCGCCAGAAAAGAGATAATCGTATATTTTGGTAGATCTATTACACTTATGTTGTTTATACAACACACCACAGAAGTGAAACTTACGCAAAATCTACATCCAAATGTTATAAATTGATATTTACACTTCAAAGAAATTAAATAAATAAATTATAACTCTGTTTTATATTAATGTGGTCCGCAACAATTTTGCTAATCACTAAGGGATTCGTAGGTGAAAAAGTTTAGGAAACGCTGGTATAGATTTAATGTATGCAGAAAATTCACCGGATTGTTTGAACTTTGAAATGCATTTTATAAATGAAAAATAATACTAACTTATTTAAAAATACCAAGAGTTTTTTTAACTCTATTTTGGGTAGATACCTATACCAATTGTGTAAACACGTTTGATATCTGCATCAATCAAATTTAGACTGCATTTCAAAATAATTTACTAATAACAATTATTCAGTGTGTTTATATATCAATTAGGTAATATAGTGTGTATATTTACAAAGTAACTGTAACCGTGACTTCGTTCGCCCTGTATTCATACATTATGATTAGTAGGTATAATCTTTATGTTTCAGGAACGTCGTTTTATTATTAGTAGGTATATTAAATTTTATGTAAAACTTTAAGCTAACGATTAATAATAATTTTATCGTTAATGATGCAGTAGTTTTGAAGTTATATAGACATTTTGTAGATGGAAGGAAGAAACCTGGATGGCATAGGATCAATAATTGCAATAGGTATACTGATTTTTGTTATTTGCATGTATTAAACTAACGTTTCGGCACTCTTTGTGCCATCCTCAGAGTATATTTTTGTTGTGTTTCTAGATACATAATTGGTTCAATTATATATCTAGAAAATTATTGTCCCTATACCACTGAGGTTTCTTCATTCAATCTACAAAATCGTTAATTCTAAAAATCACCACTATAAATTGTTTGAGTTATCTTTACTATTATATAAACAGATAACCCATTTTTTCTAGTACAAAAATCCAGATTCAGAAATAATTTGGTAATCTTATTTATAATATAGTTCAGTTTGACTACATTATTGCCATTTTAGATTTTTAACTGCGAGTGGAAGTTTAGTGTATTTGGTTTATCTATATAGGTATACGTTTAAAAATATCTTTGATATATTTAAATATTTAAATAACAATTGTTGATAATATTTGTACTTTGTAGTGAAAGTGATGCATATCCACGTATCTAGCTGTTACCGGCTGTATTCGGCTGTCACCGGCTACTTCCGGTGGACCGATGTACTGTTTCATTTTATTAGTGTATTTGCCATATGGCACATACACTATTGGCGTCGGTCGGATGGTGGGACCTAGGGGTCGGACCAAAATTTCTCGACGTTTCATAGCCTCCTGAACACTTTGGCACCATTTTTAAAAATGTTTATATATATATGTATGTATACAGTGTGTCCACAGACTCATCCTCAACATGGGGATCTCCGTTGTTATGGGAGATAGAGATTTGGTTAAATGAGACAAAATGTGCAGAATCTCCAGTACTACTACCCTGCGTAGTCAAACTTTCCATATTTTGCTTGGTTCGCGACCGACGGTTGAAAAACGAGATTTACCCATTTTCGTTTTTTGTTTATAACTCGCTTATTAAGTAAGTTAGAAAAAAAATATTTTCACTTTCTTAAGGCCCTTTTTTATGAAGATTTCAAATCTCTTTTCATATTTTTATTTACTTTTATAGTTTTAGAGATACTTGTATCAACTTTGTTTTTTTAAATACACGTCAAAGATGGCCATGACACCATTCGAAAGAGATTTTTTTTCTCTTTAATTTGATATGAGGGTTGATGGATTTATTTTCAAAAATAACAGAGTTATACGTAAAACACTGATTTTTAATAGTAGGCTATGCTAAATTAATTGATAAAACAACAGAAGGCTTAGCAAACAGTTGAAATTCGCGTTGGATTAGTAAACGGCTGTTTTGTTTTAGCTGTGAAAGTGTAGTTTGTTGCTAATTTGTCAGTTTACTAAGTGATTTATTAAATTTACTTTTGTTATCATGGAACCATTTTGTAACAATGAAAAATTTGATATGTTATCTTATTACATTCTATGTCACAAAAATTCGACCGGAGCTGCAGAAATGTACTTCTATCAGTATCCAGAACGAAGACAACCTCATTCGTCTATTTACAGGAACTTACAGAAATTTAATAAACTATGGATCATTTAAAAAGCCGTTTACTAAGTCAACGCGAATAAGTGAAGAAGACAAAACTACTGTTTTTACGATCAATTGTTGAAAATCGCTTATTTTTCATTGTTACAAAAAGGTTCCATGATAACAAAAGGTAAATTTAATAAATCACTTAGTAAACTGACAAATTAGCAACAAACTACACTTTGACAGCTAAAACAAAACAGCCGTTTACTAAGCCAACGCGAATTTCAACTGTTTGCTAAGCCTTCTGTTGTTTTATCAATTAATTTAGCATAGCCTACTATTAAAAATCAGTGTTTTACGTATAACTCTGTTATTTTTGAAAATAAATCCATCAACCCTCATATCAAATTAAAGAGAAAAAAAGTCTCTTTCGAATGGTGTCATGGCCATCTTTGACGTGTATTTAAAAAAACAAAGTTGATACAAGTATCTCTAAAACTATAAAAGTAAATGAAAATATGAAAATAGATTTGAAATCATCATAAAAAAGGGCCATAAGAAAGTGAAAATATTTTTTTTCTAACTTACTTAATAAGCGAGTTATAAACAAAAAACGAAAATGGGTAAATCTCGTTTTTCAACTGTCGGTCGCGAACCAAACAAAATATGGAAAGTTTGACTACGCAGGGTAGTAGTACTGAAGATTCTGCACATTTTGTCTCATTTAACCAAATCTCTATCTCCCATAACAACGGAGATCCCCATGTTGAGGATGAGTCTGTGGACACACTGTATATATATATATATATTTATATATATATTTATATATATATTTATATATATATGTGTGTACACGATAACTCTCGACAGACTTAATCGATTGAAACGAAATTTGGTACACACATTGGAACCCATCACCGCAAGAAGCCTATTTAAAATGGGCCCGATCGGACCATTTTCAGGGTTGTATTTAGGGGTTCCAAAAAGTTTTTGGGCCCAAAAATACCGAAAAATTTGTCAGAATCGTTTCAAAATTGAAATTTAACTCTTTAGTAAAGATTAAAATGTGCTGCTAAAATTTTAATAAAATCGGCCCGACAGGACCGGACTTTCAAATTTTATGAAAACACTAGTTTGTTGATACGGATTTACTTAGATATGGAAGGGTGTATTTAATTGGGTGTATTGATGAAATCCATGTCTAATATTGAAATTTAGAAAAATTTAATTATTTTAAGGGCTGTATTAAGGGGTTAAATTTTTTATTTTGTCAAAAAACAAACTTAAGTTTACATAATAATGCCACAATGCCTGTATTAGCAAATACACTATATTGTCGGCAGGGTTTTGGCACTGCGACCCGAGTTTTTTTATCTGATTATAATTAAGTATGAAACAGTGGCGTCGGTTTAAATTAGAGTCTAGACAGTTATAACGTTGACATTTTTTTTTATTTTTTAATATAAGTGTAGATACTGAAAACAATATACATATTTAATTCAAAGTTATCATCAGTCTTCTTAGGATTTTCAATAAAAAATGGCACGACACTGACTTCTGTAAAATTTGAAAGCTTTGTCGGTTAAGGCGCATAGGTAAAAATACGCAAAAAATGTCTCTTGGTAATTTTTGATAGGATGAACCGTTGTCGAGAAAATTTCCTAATTTTCAAACTTTTTCGGAAAATTATGCATTTACAGACTATACATACGCGTTAAAAACTTAAATCTCTTGTTAGAGAAGTGCATGTAAAAAAAACTATATACTACGCCCATGGTTGAATTAAAAACAATTTAAAACTTGCAAAATATACTCTGTGACTATCTATTAGTGTGTACAAAGTTTTAAAGTAGCTGGCACTATTAAAAAAATAAATAAAAGAATCTTTTTTTTTTTCAATTTTTAAAACACCCTGTATCTGGAAAACAGACCCTTTGCGGACCCATACTTATGTGAAGGTTTTGTCTTAAAATCAATCATTAGATTAGATAGATTAGATTTACTCGGGGTGATAAGACACTAGATATCTCACAATCACTGCGACCTATAAGATCTTTTGTGAGTCCCCTAACAAAAAAAAATCAATCATAGATTAATCCCTAAAGTTTGTGCAAATACTTAATTAACGAATTTCATTCGCGATGCCTGTGTGGCCTGCGCAAATTCGACATACGCGGATTCGCCTTGTGGCCACAAATTTTACAGTCAGTCAACAATCACCTGACATTCTAATTGAAATGTTTTTCAATGCAAATCACAGTGTGTTAATAATTTTTGCACATTAATAAATACCGTTTAAGGTGCTTTTTTCTGGAATATGAACCGTATAATAATTTTGTCTATACATATTAATATTATAAATATTTATCATGCTAAGTCAACCACAATTTACTTGTTCACAACCAGGGCCGGCTCTGAACACCTGACTGCGGCACGGAAGGGTATTGTGTTTATTAATCTGTGTATGTGGCTATGTCCAGATGTTACTCTAGAGCTGGAACTAGTGTTGCCAGATCAAAAACCAAGATTTTCGGGACATTTCTAAGACGAAAGCAATTTATTTCAGGGGGGAGTTATTGTGAAAAAAAAAATGTTTTATTATTTTACTATTTTTTGTATTTATCATTAGACTTGTCTAATTTTATTCATTTATCACACACCAGTGCACGGTGAGATGTGGGACGCGCTTCTGAGTGTGTAAATCGCGCATAATTTCGTGTGAATCTTTAATAATTCATTTTATTGTTCCCAATTTGTCCGACATAGAGTAAGTCCGAAGAATACAATTAAATACAGGTAAATATATATTATAATATGTACAGAAATTGCAGATGTGCTAAATAAATAAGTATACTACTTAGCATGTAACTTAGTGTCGTTTCTTGCGATCGCGACCACGAATTCGTTGAACTTATGCATTTCCGGGATAGAAGACTTAAATTTCGGGACACGGGATAAACCAACGAATTCCGGGACATTCCCGGAAATCCCGGCCATCTGGTAACCCTAGCTGGAACGGACAGACCGATTTGGATAAATGAGATATCATTGGAATAGTCTTGAGTCTTGACCCTCCGAATGTCCTATAGGACGGGGATGGCGAATCTTTTCGCATCTACGTGCCAAAAATTTTCAGAAAATGTTTAATGTGGCCATGTCGTGCCAACAAGCAACCAATAACATTTAGTGGACACCGAACAACCGCCATTAAGCCGGACTTTCTTCTCACGAAGGGACGTAATTGTGGTGAAAATGGCAGATATACGTCTTTACGTGAGATCGAGGGACTATATTTTTAAACGGTTTTGTTTAGCTTGACCCCGTATGTGTGTTTGTTTATTTGTTTATATATATATTCAAATTTTTCACCCAGTTCCCGTTATCCGATTGAGCTGAAATTTTGCACACATGTGTAGCTCCGGTGACAATACAATATTATGGTAACTAGCTGACCTGCCCGGCTTTCGTCCGGGTATAAATCGTACTTTTGAATTTTCACCCACTTCCCGTGATCCGATTGAGTTGAAATTTTGCACACATGTTAGCTCCGGCGACAATACAATATTATGGTAACTAGCTGACCGGCCCGGTTTCGTCCGGGTGCAAATCGCATTTTTGAATTTTCACAGGCAAAAGGTTTTGCTCCGGTAAACGTTTCAGTGGGTCGGATAAATGTAATAAAATCAGATTAAGCAAATAAAGCACTGCACTAAAAAATTAAAAATAAAAATAGGTAAAAAAACTTTTAAGTTAAACGGTTTTATAAATGTACTAAAAAGAAAAAAATAATATATAATTTAGGTTCATAAGTATAAAAGCGTGGATCGTGACTGTAATAAATTATCATAGAGTTTACGACCCACGCTTTTATACGTCTTGTGAACCCAAATTAAATATTATTTTTTTCTTTTTATTACTATAAAACCGTTTGACTTAAAAGTTTTTTTACCTATTTTTTAAGTATTTCGATTTTGTACCTCAATAACCGCTGTGCCAACAATATTCTGTCGCGTGCAGCCACCTATATGACACGCGTGCAATAAGGTTGCCATCCCTGTCCTAGGATGTATGACGTCACGAATATTTCAATATATGACGGCCAAGAGTCGCCGACAGCGCCGTATTGTCCAAAAATATTCAGAAAATCTCGGATAACACATTAAATGTCTTGAAGAGTAGATTTTATTTTGAAATCACTTCTAAAAGTTAAGTTTCTCATTGCAAGACTAAAATGACAAAAATAATGTTTAGAGCATTGACCTATGATTGTATATAAAATGACAAATCACCGCGGTTGTATTGTTGCAGTGTTTTTACAAAATACGCTATTGTTACTAAATCTGGCACGGTTCTAATTGTTTAATTCAATTATAATGGCCAAATTAACATTATTGACACACTTACGTATGTAAAATATGACGTAACTCAGTTTGATATCAAAATGTTGCTACTTATTATACTTACAAACAGTTTTTTGAACCAATTTCCCTAAATTGACGTAGGGCTGCCACCTTACAAACCTAGAGATCAATAGAAAAAACTCGGGTCGCAGTGCCAAACCCTGCCGACAATATAGTGTATTTGCTAATACAGGCATTGTGGCATTATTATGTGAACTTAAGTTTGTTTTTTGACAAAATAAAAAATTTAACCCCTTAATACATCCCTTAAAATAATTAAATTTTTCTAAATTTCAATATTAGACATGGATTTTATTAGTACACCCAATTAAATACACCCTTCCATAAGTAAATCCGTATCAACAAACTAGTGTTTTCATAAAATTTGAAAGTCCGGTCCTATCGGGCCGATTTTATTAAAATTTTAGCAGCACATTTTAATCTTTACTAAAGAGTTAAATTTCAATTTTGAAACGATTCTGACAAATTTTTCGCTATTTTAGGGCCCAAAAACTTTTTGGAACCCCTAAATACAACCCTGAAAATGGTCCGATCGGGCCCATTTTAAATAGGCTTCGTGCGGTGATGGGTTCCAATGTGTGTACCAAATTTCGTTTAAATCGATTAAGTCTGTCGAGAGTTATCGTGTACACACACACACACACACACACTATATATATATATATATATATATATATATATACCGTGCGAGTTTTTTCAAAGCGTACATAGACTGTTTCACAATTTAAAATCCTGGTATAGACATTGTTGATATCTATCTGGTCTGCCTGGAAACTGCAAACTAAAATAACGCAGAGACTTGCCGACAACTATTTCCACCAGAATACAAATTGTACATATAAGAACCTTTTCTTCCACGGTATACATTTTTTATAGAAAAAATATTAAATTAATCTCTGAACTTATAAAATTTAATATCGCAACTCAATAATAATAAATTGTAAATAAAAACATTCGTTTCCATAGTTTCGAACAATATCTATACCAATATTTCAAATTGTGAAACAGCCTATGTACGTTTTGAAAAAACTCGCACGGTATATATATATATATATACATACATATATACATAAACATTTTCAAAAATGGTGGCAAACTGTTCAGGGGGGTATGAAACGTCGAGAAATTTTGGTCCGACCCCTAGGTCCCGCCATCCGACCGACGCCAATAGTGTATGTGCCATATGGCAAATACACTAAAAACGCAGGAAAAGCCGTGCCCACACCTTAAATAAAACAGTATTTTTACAATATTTGGACATTAATAATAATCAAATTATTAAACTATTACAATTTACAATTAGCTTCTACCGTCTTTGGGTATATATTAAGTATTTGTTACGAATTACAATTTGGTATTCTTTATTATATTAATTCTTACTGTAACTTCGGCTTGGACCCGAAGAATTACGCTTATACCCGAAGTACGGACATACAACTGTCAAACCCGGAGATTGGGTCAATCCCGGAAGGGTGGTACTTAGTCCTAATTACGAGCGATCGTTACTAGGTAGGAAATGTAGTACTGGCTCCTCAGTTTTTAGTAGTTAACATTTAATAACACTGTCCAGACGGCTTTTTTTACTTTTATTTTGTTTTCGTTTTTTATATAGGTACATACACAAAATTTACATAAAATTTCAAGTAGAACAGGTAACAACTTAGCAGTAGCCAATAACTAATATCTTAAGTAATTTATATTTTTCCATAACAGTATTGGTATCTAATGTTTTTTTTTTCATGACACAATGGCATTTGCATTTCGAGGCCAACAGTTTAACTGTCTGACAGTGAACTCTCGCTTGTCTAGACTTTTTTTACTGTGAACACAATATTAAAACCACTATTTTCAATTAAAAATTTGTAACAATGGGGCCCAGTGGCAGGGAGGCCTGCCATCTGCATAGGGACCCAACCAGGTCGATATATTATATTTAACTACTTTTACAAACGTAGTACATAAAGTATAAACTGCAAAATGTATTGTGATAAGGGACCCAAACACAATTTTGCGGGAGGGGGCTTAAGAGTTTGCGTTACGCCACTGATGGGTTAAATTAAAATTCTCGTAATTCTGATATAATCCAGCCATTCTTGTTTGACTGAAATACAGTTTTAAAATACGTGATTAAACAGAAAAATATTAAGTGGGGTTAAAATACATGTTTATTTCAAATATTTACTAGTAACTTTTGACATATTATGTTGATGTAATCTGATTCGGGTATTACGACGTCATCACTGTATGAAACATGAACCAGTGAATCTATCTATAGAGTGTGACCGCCGGTTGTGGAACGCTGTGAATAAAAAATTTCCTGAAGATGTGTTAAAAATGCTTGGACGCGTCAACCTTAGTTTTTCAACGCGCATCTTTCCTTGTAGTTGTAATTTGTTTTTACCCCTACCCTTCTGTGCAATGACGTCATCGACATTTTTTTTAAATGACATCCCCAATTTTTTTTACGGATTCTGATTCTACTCGAAATTCTGGATTCATTAATATTGCTGAATCCAGAATTTCGAGTAGAATCAGAATCCGTAAAAAAAATTGGGGTTGCCATTTAAAAAAAATGTCGTTGACGTCATTGCACAAAAGGGTGGGGGTAAAAACAAATTACAACTACAAGGAAATATGCGCGTTCAAAAACTAAGTTTAACGTGTCCAAGCATTTTTAACACATATCTTCAGGAAATTTTTTATTCACTGCAGCGTTCCACAGCCGGTCACACTGTATAACTGTATAAATAAAAATCAATTGCCACATGTATGACGGAGCATCACTTGCGAGCGGCTCGACCGATTTGGCTGATTTTTTTTTTGTGTTCGTAATTGTCAGGACAATGTTTGTATGAAAGAAAATTTTTGGAAAATCCACGGAAAAAGTCGGAAATTTGGATGGTATTTTTATATGAAAAACAAATCTTTATGTAATAATAATTTGTCTTACTACTAAACCGATTCTAAAAATTCTTTCACTAATAGAAAGCTACGCAGAGGGAGAGATTCTCACGGGGGGCAGGAGGAGAAATGTTTGCGAGGGGATAATAATCATAAATTCTTATCTCTGGAACTATAACTAAACCGATTCTAAAAATTCTTTCACTAATAGAAAGCTACGCAGGGGAGAGATTCTCGCGGGGGGATAACAAATTAACAATATACTAAATATACTACCTATTATTTTTAGCACTCGGGCGAAGTCGGACCGGATCCGCTAGTTTGTAATAAAAACCAATTTAATTAGTATAAGTATATGAATTTTTATTAGCCATTTAAAAGTATGGTTTTTAGTTTAGTATTTTTGTTGCCTTCGCGTTGATGCCGACTTTTCGCTTTCAATGTTTCACTTTGATTTCTGTCTCGAAATTTTCTGAGTCGCTATACTCTCGCTAAAAGAGTTTTACTTCAAAAATCATAATTGACTGAAAAATGTATGTGTTAATACAATATAACTTTTTGTTTCAGTGTAATAATTGTTAATGCGTTACATCAGTGGTTCCCAACCTATGGGTCGCGGCCAAGATAAATATTATCGGAGCTTTAGGGGTAGAGATGGGAACAATCGAGTGTGTGTGTATAGTTTTTACTTGTATATTTAGTTAGTGGGCCTCAAATTGTTTTTACAAAATTTAGTGGTCCGCACAACAAAAAAGGTTGGGAACCGTTGCGTTACATAATAATAATATCGAAACCAAGAATATTTAATCAACTAGCTTTCCGCCCCGGTTTGCCCAGGTAGATTTTTGTTTAGCAACGAAATAATCAAGAGCAACAAATTTCTTATAAATCACTTTACTGTTATTTGTTTAGTTTAGCTCAGATATCGCGTGTGATCCCCGACTTGCTTTACATTTTCGTTCACTGTTCATCACCCTTTTGTCTGAGCGTAATAATAAACAGCCTATATTACTAGAAAAGAAGTAGTCGAGAGGGCAGTATAGCCTAGTGGTTAGCATGCTTGGCGCCGCAACCTCTAGACTGGACTGCCGTGGGTTCGAGTCCCACCTGCGCTTATGGGTGTTTTGTGATGTTATTTAGTGAGTTAGTTATTATTTAGAGTAGTTGAAAGACGCTAATGACCTTAGATGTCGACGCGTCTATAATCTACAATAAATAAATAAGAAGTAGTCTTTTAAATAGTGAAAGATTGTTTCAAATCGGTTTAGTTATTCCTGAGATTACCCGCGACAAACAAACATTCACACAAACTTTTCCTTTTTATAATATTATAGTATAATATCGAATCAAAACTTCAAAACGGACAGTTAGTTAAAACAAGTGAAAAACGAAACAATTGGCTGTCAATAGAAACAGTTGGTCACTGAAATTAATTTTAAATTTTAATATTATAGAATAAATTAATGTATACCTATATGTCTTCTATATTTTCAAATAGAGAAATGGAATATATCGATAGGAATTTTTATGCACTGTGGAATTTTTTACATTATTTTATAACAGGTAAGAATAAAAATTAACTGGGTTCGCTGAACTGGATTTTATAAAGTTCAAAAAACTCAAACAAACACATCGATATTCATAAATTGTATCAGTTTTTTTTGACCTTTGGTTGTTAAGCTCAACTATATACAGGGTGTCTAAGACTTGCGTTGTCGGCCGATATATTGATTTTGGGTGAAGATAGAAAAAAAGTTTAAATACAAAAGTTGTATAAATTTTAATGGTGTATAACCTAAAAATATTTTCAATTATACAGCCTGTCCCATTTAAGCGTGGCAGATCAAAGATATGTTTTTTTTAACCTAGCACCCTGTTTTTAATTGTTTTTTTCAATTCTGCATCTAAATGTGAATAGAAATTGTAAGGGAAGCCATGCTCGAAAATTCAGTAATTTTTGAGTTATTCAAGTTTTTCAGAAATTTTTGACACATGCAGACCTTTACCTAAAATTCGACATAGCCAAAACAGAAACCTTTATCAAACTGAAATTTTGAGGATCATTAGATAGTAGACGGACAAATCAATGTCTGTCGTAAAAAAAAAATTATTATACAGGCTGTTAAAAATAATGTACTTCTTTTACCTAACTTCTTAATCACGTGTAACTTTTGATTTTTAAATACAACGAGGTTACTTTTTTGCTGGAATTGTATTCTTTAGGATTAAGGGTTGTCCAAACCTAAACCTATTATTTTAATACGAAAATATTAGGTTTAGGTTTGGACAACCGTTAATAAAAGTGTTAGTAAATATCCTAAAGAATACAATTTCAGCAAAAAAATAACCTCGTTGTATTTAACAATCAAAAGTTACACGTGATTGAAGTTAGGTAAAAGAAATACATTATTTTGAACACCCTGTATAAAAAATTCATTTTTTTAGGACAGACATTGATTTGTCCGTCCATTATCTAGTGATCCTCAAAATTTCAGTTTGATAAAGGTTTCTGTTTTGGCTATGCCAAATTTTAGGTAAAGGTCTGCACGTGTCAAAAATTTCTAAAAAACTTGAATAACTCAAAAATTACTGAATTTTCGAGCATGGCTTCTCTTACAATTTCTATTCACATTTAGATGCAGAATTGAAAAAACAAATAAAAACAGGGTGCTAGGTTAAAAAAACATAGCTTTGATCTGCCACGCTTAAATGGAACAGGCTGTATAATTGAAAATATTTTTAGGTTATACACCATTAAAATTTATACAACTTTTGTATTTAAACTTTTTTTCTATCTTCACCCAAAATCAATATATCGGCCGACAACGCAAGTCTCGGACACCCTGTATACAGTGAAATATATAGTACAAAAAAACCTGCTTTCTGTCTGAAACGGAATGTTTTTGGAGATCATGGAGAATATTCTGTGTTTGAAACGGAATTTATCAATGGAAAAATAAAAAGTGATTCAGAAATTTTTGTGCATACATACCTACTTACCTATATTATTTTGTTTGCTCATTGTTTACGAAAAAATACCTTATGACTCGTGTAACTGTAAAAACTCGTTATCGCTCGTTTTCACATACTATCACAATTCGTCAGTAGTAAACCCCATTGCGACACTAGAAATACAATATACTATTTTATCTCTCAAGAGATGTGTAAACATTCAGATTCGAATACGATGACAACTACATACACATTCTTTGACAACTGACCAAGGAGAGTAGAACATAGCTTTGCCTCACTTTCGCCAGACACCACTTCCGTGGCATTTCAACGAGTCACTAGCAGATGGGATGTCAGAAAAAAAGTTTACACGTTAAAAAAATGTTTACTTAAAAAAATTTTATTATAACTGAACGAGTTTTGAGGAGTTTTTCCAGAGTTCTTGATGGTTTTAAAGCAAGAATTCCGTTCGTTAAAATTCAGAAATTAGGAATCGAAAAATGTCATTTCCAAACATTCCATCAATTCAGCTTGAATCGAAAAAATCATTTGAAGTATCGTTAGAAGTACTGGGAAGGCTACTCGGAACTTGAAAAAATTACGAAACAAAAAAAAATTCGTATAGCACTTAGAATAATCGGCGTTCTGGATATGAAAAGTTTCGAACATTCCTTTTTTTTCAAGTTCTGAGTATAACCCAATCGCTCCGCGCCGAAATGCCTCAAAATTTAAAATCGAATTGGTACACCTGGCAAGTATTACCGACTCAACGGCGGGAGACTTGTGCTGACATACAAAAATTTGAAAACTAACGGCTGGACCAGTTTTGATACTTGGTATATTGCCTATAGTCCATTGAAATGTTACATTTTTTAGGCTGTTTGCATTTTGGGTAGGACAAGGGTTTTTTTTCGTTGCGTAGCGGGGGCCGATGTAAGTTTAAAATTGAGTTTACGGGGTCGGCGGTCATCCCATTTGGCCGCCATCTTGAAAAAGGGGTGCTAACAGGTTTTGCACTGTATCTCCATAACGGTACATCTTACAGAAAATTTGTAGAGAGGTTGTTTGTTTAGAATCGTATTCTCTACAACTTTTCTAGGGATCCTTTTTGTCGTAAATTGGATAATTAAAAAGATCTGCCTTATAGAAGATAGATTTTTTGTTGTTTTTCTGTTAAAATTGAAAGAAAAAAATTATAGCCTTTAAAAAAAATTTGAGACAAATTTCTATCTTCTATAAAGCTTATCTTTTTAATTAGGTATTTGATTTACGACAAAAAGTCTATCTAGTAAAGTTGTAGAGAATTCGATTCTAAACAAAAAACCTCTTTACAAATTTTCTGTGAGATGTACCGCGGAGATACAGTGCAAAACCTGTTAGCACCCCGTTTTCAAGATGGCGGTTAAATGGGATGGCCGCCGACCCCGAGAACTCAATTTTAAACTTACACCGCCCCTCCCCCCTACGCAACGAAAAAAAACCTTGTCCTACCCAAAATGCAAACCTAATGTAACATTTCAGTCGACTAATATATTGGTACCCAACCTTGAAGTGTAGAACACTTTTTATCCGGCTACGCCCGAGTTAAGAATAATGTTCATGTCCAAACCGATATTAAAGCGAGCGAAGGCTGGTATATAAAATGTAAGTACAACATATTGGTTTCAACAAAGGATCGCAGGTAAAGGCTAGTCTATTATTGACAGGTTGAAACCGTAATTTTGTTACTATACTCTATCCCAGCATCAGCTTTTGACAGCATCTGATTGGACGCTTGAAACGTAACACAGCAGAACAACCAATCAGATACTAATTTGTGCATCCCTAGCATAGATATAGAAATCCGGGGATGTAGTATAAAGTGCCACTTTAGATCACGCCACTCGCTTGTACTACATCCCCAAATTTCTTTATCTATGATTCCTAGCCACATAATAATAATAATAGTATCTTTATTGCGTAGCCCAAAAAGAAAAAAGAGGATACAATACGTCATACAAAGAGAAGTTTACAAAAGATCATCATGTGCTGTTCATGTGATGACTATATCTGTTGATGGGAAAGACTATAGCCTGCCACGTTCCTTTTTATCCTGGTTTCACTGTAAAATGTTAATATGAACAAGCCGTGAGGTGGGTCGTTTATTAGGACTAAAGTGCGACCCTTGAGGTCCACACGACGAACTTCCCAGTTTGATAAATATTTAATAATAATAATTAAATTAGATATTACACAGAAAAGTAATCATTTTAATCATTAAAACATCAATATTAAAAAAAAAAAAAAAAAAAACGGCTGAACCGATTTTTATAAAATTTATGTCGGATCAAAATGACGTTAACACGCCTCGATTGACACCCTTACGAAGTCGATATAATTTTTTATTCGCGAGATATTGTGTAAAATCTACTTTTTTGGAGGTTATTTGGTTAAGAAAAAAGAACGGCTGAACCGATTTTAAAAAAATTCCTTTCAGATCATACTTACGTTAATACGCGTCGATTGGCACCCCAACGTAGTCGATATCATTTTTCGTTCTCGAGATTTCGTCTTAGAAAGAAATTGACACATACATACGTACGTACGTACATACGTACACACACACACACACAGACATCTTTCTAAAAGTAGTGTAAAAATAGTGTAGTGACCTTGAAACATAAAAATTTTTTTTCCTTTTTGATTTCGATTTTCGGACCCATTACAATAACTTCCAATGGGAAGTTAAAAATAGTTCTACACCAGGTTAACATGTATACAGAAACACGCGACCACGTTATAAACCAGTTATAGAGGTACACGTATTATGTTAACACATATAGTACGTGGTATTATTGATATTATAATAACGATAACGTGTTACGTTATCATAACATAATTGACATAACACAATGTGACAGTTACGTTATCAATGTCATTTTTACTTCCCACCTCTACTATGGTAGGGAAGTAATGGATTCAGTCCGAAAACAATATTTCGAGATTTTAACAGATTTTCACGTTTTGAGACCCTAGCAATCGTTTAAGATCATTTTCTGACTGATGTCTGTATGTGTGTGTGTATGTGTGTATGTGTGTGTGTGTGTATGTGGTCAATTTTTCGCCTTCGATATCTTAAGAACGGAACAACATACGGGCATGCCGATTGTTCTATTGTGTTTATCAGCCTTTAACTTAGATCTGATTAGATTTTGAGTCAAATCGGTTCAGTGGATCCTGAGATATTCAAAAAAACGTCCTCAATGTCACGTATTAACATAGGTAAAAAAAAATATAAATGAATTCTAGATGTTATAATATGAAAAAAATGTAAATATTTTTTTTCTCTAAAATGTATAGTTTTCGAGAAAAAAAATATTTTACTAAAAAAAATAAAAATTGTACGTAAATCAAGGTAACCATGATTTTTGCTATATTAAGCTAGCCATCAATAGATCACCAAACAAAAAAGAGGGCCATGCTTTTTTCAAAGAATAAAAATTAAATTGTGTTTTAAAGACCACCAACAGCTAAGGTTATTTGGGCCTAGTCAAAGAATAAAAAAAAGAGTGTTTTTTTTTGCAAATATTTACTAGGTGGGAAGTATAGGACTGGTCATCAGTCGAATTTTTTATTTGTGTAAATGCATTTGTTTTGAAATCGATATTTGTGCTCGTAATCAGGCTAGGAAAATTAATGAAATATTTACAGTGGAGCAGTGGCGGAACACCACACAGGAGGAATAAGTTTAGGGCCACAAAAAACTAAATTACATCGTGCTGAAAATTAACGCACCACTCAGTATTTCTGTTATATTATTAATACTGAAGGAATGATTGGACTCAGCGTTGCCAGATTGCTTTCACAACAAGTATCAAATCCGTGTTTAAGAAGGTAATAGATTTTCAAAAAACCTAATATTTTTTTCTGGACCCAAAATTAATCAAAAAGCAGCGCGTTTGTAGGTTTAATTGATAAAAAGAAAATAAGAAATTTGAAAAGAAGTTTTAAATAGTAATGTAAATCGTAGCCGTGACGTCATTCGCATAAGATATAATAATGTGACAAAACGTCCTCCTTTGGTGAGATTTGTCCTCCTCAGTGATAGTGTCCTCCTATATGTGCTACTTTCCAGTGATAGTGTCCTCCTTTCGAATGACAACGTCATAACGACCCCATTTGTCTTACTTTTTAACGATTTCAACAAATGTGTTTGTGGTTCTGTACTATGGGTAGACAATCTCACAACCGGTAGAGTAGTCACGGCAATCTGTAATGATTATATTATTTATATTATACAACAAATACACGAATACGACTATGGACTGTTAGATGGCGCCACTCCTGTGTGTTTCACTCTTAGATTATTAGGTCTAGAATCTAGATAATAAATAGACTGCAAAAGTTGTTTTTTTTGTGTCCAGGTGGTGTCCTGAGCAATTTCAAAATTCTGGTCACCTTAGATATAATATGTCTTGCCCTGGAAGCCGGGCGGATGTAACAAAGTTTATTCCGTAAGCTTTTTTTCATAAAAAATTAATTAAAACTCTGATTGGACTGGAAGCACATTTTGTTTTCTGAAATTCTGATGAAATCAGAATAAAGCCTTGTTTCCACGAGTCATTTCCATTGAATCATTTTGTAACTATTCATTAGAAATGAATATCAAATGAACGTGTGAACATTAATTCATGAAAAATGAACAATAGTTTCTTTAGAATTAAAATTAAAAGATGGGGGCCAGAAGAGATGCACTGCGACCAATAAGGTCTATTGTGCTCCCCTAGTGTTCCATCAATCCTTCATAGGATTCCTAGACTATTTACATAGTCTAATATCTTGCTTAAACTGATGTCTGTAAAATCCTTTGTTAACATTGAGGTTCATCCAAAGTGCCTGTACCTTGTCTGTGCGACAGCCTCGCACTTACAGATAGACTTGCCAACCGTAAAAAATGATTTTCCGGGATTTCTTGAATGTAGAAGCAGGACTCAAAATATGTAAAAATATATCGAGATATTTTAATACTCTATACAAAAATTTAACTAATGATTCCTTACATGATTTTATGTTTCATACACTCGATTCTTAACAGCAGAAATATTTGAAGGAATAGATCTATGAAGTCAGAAGTACTATAATATTATTGAGTGTAAAAATGAAACCAATTGTCTATTAATTTTGAATATTTTAATTAATTGAAATACAATAGAATGTAGAAACATACAACAACCAAACATTTAAACAAAATAAAAATTGCGTGAATTGTGGTGCGCAGCGTGCGCTTGATGAGAACAATATAGAAGTGAAGAAACTGGGTTAGAGCAAATTTTCATAACTACTCTTTGGTTAGTTTGACTATACTTGCATAACGCTGCTGACGTGTTATTTTTTTGCAATAAAAAACTGTTTCTATTTTATTTCCGGGACAAATTGCGTCCCGCAACGCTGAAAGTATCCCTAGAAACTGGACTTCCCGGAAAATCCGGGACAGTTGGCAACCCGACTTACAGAGTATGTGAACAGCGGTTTCCTCCACTTCTTTGCACTTGCTGCAAAGTGCGTTGTTGCGAAAATGCCCAACCTATATGTAGGTATTTATTAAGATGACAGTGTACTGTTAACATTCCAGTCACCGTTCTTGAATTGTTCCTACTGAGCTTTAGAAGTTCTTTTCCTTAAAGGTTCATTGAAAAATACCTTTTAGTGTGTCTGCGCTAGGATTTTAGTACAGTTTCTGTTGTTCCATGAGCCAATAGCCATCGCCTGCTTGATTGTAGATATTAGACGCTCAACAGCTGAGGTCATCAGCATCTATTCTGGATCTGGATCCGTTCCTTGGCTGATGAATCATTAAATGTGAAAATGGGTTCTACTTTCATCATTTTTAATGAGCATTATTGAAAAATTTAAGCAAAATGAACAGTGGGAACATGTGGATCATGTTTACTGAATTCATTTTTCTTTTATGACAAAAAGTCAATGTGTATTGCACGCATCTGAGATCTTGGAATTTACTCACTTGTTTACCACATTTGTTAAAGAACTTAATTTCTTATCTCCAAAAATATTCAGTATTACAAATTCCGTAAGAAATTTAGTCCTTTAACAAATTTAGACTTCATTTTCTATCTAAATAATTGGTTAAACACAATCGATGCAAATTAATGTATTATTCATTGAATAATTGAATCAAAATTACTGTATATTATGAGATATTACAGGTCTGTTAAATATTTATTTTTCGATGGAAACTCTGTGCAACTTCCTAGCTTTTGTCCGTGACTCAGTCCGCTTGGACTACACGATTTGCAATATGGATTTGATATTAATCGCAAGTAAAAAATAATTATGACTGGAACAACTGCATCGATTTCAGAAAAGTTTTCAGTTCCATTTAGCGCTAAAAAAACGTGTAAACTTGGTTACGGACTGCAAAACATAAGTAGTCGCTGAAAATTAAGTCCACAATTTTGGTTGTCGTCATTATCCGCGTTTCGACAAATATTGTTATCACTTGAGAACTACGAAACCAATTTTAATCAAGCATAGCCTAAAACCTAACCAGATAATGTACTTACATGGGAAAGAAAACAGCATGAAAATCGATTCATCAATTAGAAAGTTTCCATTGGACGAAAATACTAATTATGATCCTGTCACATCATTGTAATAAAGATAACTTTAAAAATTATGAAAGAATTATTTTGATATCTTTAATTTCAACGGAGATATTCAATATCTTGTACGTGGGGCCGCAAACGAAACATTTATGATTATGACGTCACGCGGTACAAAAATGCTGATTTTTAGCTTTGTGAGTAATTAGAACCTAAGTTAGTTAGTAATGTTGTAATACAGACTTTTCTATATTTTATATTAAATTAAAATTAATACCTAACTGTCAAAAATTTTGATGTCAAAATTTTCCGTCATCAACTGGTTTGATTTAGTGTTTCCATAAAAATTTACGACTTTAAAGAGATTTATCGGTAATTACCTATGAAATTACCACAGATACAAATTGAAATAAACTTTTAAAAATATTTTGCCGCGTGACGTCACCCGCACTGAGAACGGCATTTCTCGGAGAATTGTCGAATTCAAACTTTCGCCATTAATTTTGTAATTTTTAGAATTATGATTTAGATTTTAGACTAAAAAAAGGGAAACTTCCTAATTCTCGAGTTATAAGCGAACATTGCAAGGATGGAGAAATAGAATGACGATTACGATTATATTGTTATTATTTTCCTGTGCATGTTTTTGTAAAAATATTTTTAGTTAAACTCACCGGTTCCCGACCACTTCCCTATGGTCAACCACTTTTATATTGTTGACAAAATAGATTATTACATAATGTCATAAGTCATAACATAATGCATAATATATGGAATGACGATAATAATATAATGATTTTTATTTTGTGCATGTTTTTCCATATATGCCTATAGCTATTGAAAGGTCATTCTAGCACTGGATCTACTAGGTAACTAGTGCTTTTTAGGATTCCGTACATCTGATGAAAAAACGGAACCCTTATAGGATCACTGTCTTGACTGTCTGTCTGTTCATCTGTCACAGCTTATTTTCTCGGAATCTATTGGATGAAAAAACTTGAAATTTGGTGCATATATACAGTGTGTCCACAGACTCATCCTCAACATGGGGATCTCCGTTGTTATGGGAGATAGAGATTTGGTTAAATGAGACAAAATGTGCAGAATCTCCAGTACTACTACCCTGCGTAGTCAAACTTTCCATATTTTGCTTGGTTCGCGACCGACAGTTGAAAAACGAGATTTACCCATTTTCGTTTTTTGTTTATAACTCGCTTATTAAGTAAGTTATAAAAAAAATATTTTCACTTTCTTAAGGCCGTTTTTTATGAAGATTTCAAATCTCTTTTCATATTTTTATTTACTTTTATAGTTTTAGAGATACTTGTATTAACTTTGTTTTTTTAAATACACGTCAAAGATGGCCATGACACCATTCGAAAGAGATTTTTTTTCTCTTTAATTTGATATGAGGGTTGATGGATTTATTTTCAAAAATAACAGAGTTATACGTAAAACACTGATTTTTAGTAGTAGGCTATGCTAAATTAATTGATAAAACAACAGAAGGCTTAGCAAACAGTTGAAATTCGCGTTGGTTTAGTAAACAGCTGTTTTGTTTTAGCTGTCAAAGTGTAGTTTGTTGCTAATTTGTCAGTTTACTAAGTGATTTATTAAATTTACTTTTGTTATCATGGAACCATTTTGTAACAATGTTACATGTTACATTGTTACATTCTATGTCACAAAAATTCGACCAGAGCTGCAGAAATGTACTTCGATCAGTATCCAGAATGAAGACAACCTCATTCGTCTATTTACAGAAACTTACGAGTAAATTTAATAAAGTATGGATCATTTAAAAAGCCGTTTACCAAGTCAACGCGAATAAGTCAAGAAGACAAAACTACTGTTTTACGATCAATTGTTGAAAATCGCTTATTTTTCATTGTTACAAAATGGTTCCATGATAACAAAAGTAAATTTAATAAATCACTTAGTAAACTGACAAATTAGCAACAAACTACACTTTGACAGCTAAAACAAAACAGCTGTTTACTAAACCAACGCGAATTTCAACTGTTTGCTAAGCCTTCTGTTGTTTTATCAATTAATTTAGCATAGCCTACTATTAAAAATCAGTGTTTTACATATAACTCTGTTATTTTTGAAAATAAATCCATCAACCCTCATATCAAATTAAAGAGAAAAAAAATCTCTTTTGAATGGTGTCATGGCCATCTTTGACGTGTATTTAAAAAAACAAAGTTAATACAAGTATCTCTAAAACTATAAAAGTAAATAAATATATGAAAAGAGATTTGAAATCATCATAAAAAACGGCCTTAAGAAAGTGAAAATATTTTTTTTATAACTTACTTAATAAGCGAGTTATAAACAAAAAACGAAAATGGGTAAATCTCGTTTTTCAACTGTCGGTCGCGAACCAAGCAAAATATGGAAAGTTTGACTACGCAGGGTAGTAGTACTGGAGATTCTGCACATTTTGTCTCATTTAACCAAATCTCTATCTCCCATAACAACGGAGATCCCCATGTTGAGGATGAGTCTGTGGACACACTGTAGAGTTAAGTGACCCAATCACGGACGTACAGCGTAAATAAACGAATTCTGATTTTGGGGGGCAAATTAGAAAATTAAAATAACAATTTTTTCAAGTGCACCATGTGACGTATCAAATGAAAGGACTCGTTATGAAAAATACAAATATATTTTTTTTATAATTTTAAAATGCATAGTTTGAAAGATATTCAAGAAAATATATACGAAAATCGAGCATTCCCCCCTTATCTCCGAAACTACTTACCCTAAAGTTTTGAAAAAAATAGGGAATATAGGCCTCATTCATAGTTTACAGGAAAACCTAAACGAAAATCCTGTCTTTAAATTCCTACGGGAAACAGAATAGTACAGAACCCTCCCCACGCGAGTCCGACTCACACTTGAATAGCTTTTTTTATTTACAGTGTCTTGCTGTCCACTGTCCAGCCCTGTTTTTATTTCCATAATCTGTTTTTTACTTACGTCAATCACAGCGTATCAATAAAAATATTTTGAATGGTTGACATTGAACCAGCCAATGAAAACATTTTGCTACTCAGCGATGCATGGAGAGAGAAAGAGAGAAAAATATTGTAAATTATAGACGCACGACAAAGCGATGCATGTACATTGCACACACATATTATTTCCATAAGTTGTTCTAACCTTAAAATAACCAATAAGTTATGACTAATGTTGTTATCCGGTCCCATTGTCCCATATTTCGAGACGAGAAAATTTGCATCTTCCGTCTCGTTACTTTCTTAAAGCTACGTGTACACTAGAGATTTATTTTCTTACTTTTCTCTCTGTAATAAGTATATTTAAGTGTAACCTTGCTGACATAAGCTATCGGAGATTTATTCACAAAGCTGAGATATCTTACATGACATAAAATGTTGTAAATGTAAACGCTGCTGAGACAAGAACCAACTAGTCTCTGACATAAATATCAAAAGTTGACTAGCCGTCTACTTTTTCTAGGATCCCTCGAGATATTTTATGATTTTGTGTATGCAAATACGTTTCAAAATGTCGGGAAAAAAAGAGTGGACCCGTACAGAAGTACTGGAATTGATCTCTTCTTATGAAGAACATCAGTGTTTGTGGAATGTGCAATTCGTGGAATATAAAAACAAAATAAAGAAGATGCAAGCAATCAAACAAATAAGTGAACACTTTCTCTCATTTTGGTATTGTTTTTTTCAATCAATGGCCCAACTAGATTTATTAATTCGTCGAGATCCGTTGAAGACATTCTTGCTAAATTTTGTATTTGTATTGGATCTACAATTTTCAATTCATTGCATAACTGTGAGTAAGCTCCTAGGGAACTTCTTCTCAAATCTCAATAACCAATTTCGCACCCAAACTTTCCTTTTTTTTCTTTTTTTTCTCATGCAATAATAAAATTGTTAATGCAGCCGCCTGGCGCTTAGTACAAGGCATGATCAAAACAGGAAAATAGAAATATGGAGAGAAGTGTCGATATATTTCTCTACCTCTAGTCTAAACACAATGGTACACTTATATCGACATTTTTTCTCAACAAGAAATGTCAGCATTTTATTCACTTATATTTATGTCATAGTATAAACACACCAAGAAAAATGTCTCCGATAGTCGAGATTTCTATCATGAAATAAATCTCTAGTGTGTAACTTTTAGAGTCAAAAACCAGGTTTTCGCTACCTATAATCGTGTTATTTTCGTCCTTTTGAACATTCCCTATAATGTTAAGAAAAAACTATATTTTTTAAACAATTTGTATACAAAATTTGACAGTTCGGTTTTTTTTGTGAAGCTTAGAATACGATTGTTTGATGCGTAACATTTTTATCAAACTTACGTCTGTGTCCTAATTCAGTAAACAGGAGTCAAATTCAATTAAATTTAAGACAGGATGTTCTTAAATTTATAAGACATGAAAATTTGAGAGGCCCCGTTAATTTTTAAATTTAACAGAAATTATTCCATTCGAATATCCGTGTTAGTATTCGTACAACATACCTATACTTAATTAAGAATTGATTTATTCTGCACTGTAGGTATTATTTAGATGCTTTCCGCGCATATTTGAGTGTTAATGGATAAAGGAAGTTGGTACTACATGTTATTATTGTTATATGTAAAACTATTGTTATTATTTTTACATTGTGACCTTAACCTTCCGTAATATATTTTTTATCGTGTTAATTCCACCGTTTCACTATTTTAATTAGTAATTTATTATAATTTTAACACAGTGAAAGACCCGTGCCAGGTATTAAGAGCACTATACATTTAACATCAAATTCAAAATTAAAATAATTAAAGAATTAAAAAAAACAATCAAGCGTAACGTATTTCATGCGCCGAGAGTTTCGTATTTATTTTTTGACCAACGAAATGTATGTATCAAGATTGAGTATTTTGCGCCATATCTAAATTAAAATATTAGTTAAAAAAACTTTTTAGAGACAAGCTTTTATTGAAATGTACTAAAAAGGAAAAAAATAATATTTAATAATTTAAGTTCATAATTATTATAAAAGCGGGGGTTGGAAACTCAATGATAGTTTATTAGTCGCAACCCCCGCTTTTATAATAACTATGAACCTAAATTATTAAATATTATTTTTTTCCTTTTTAATACATTTCAATAAAAGCTTGTCTCTAAAAAGTTTTTTTAACTAATATTTCAAGTTTCTAGCTTCAGCGATTTGCCCTTGGCGTTGATTAGTCAAAAAAATCCTACATCTCCGTTTGAACCCCCTGGGGTTGAATTTATTTCTAAAAACGATTTATTCATGTATTGTCATCGGGAATACATATGTGTGCAAAATTTCAAATCGATCGGATACATGGAAGTCGTTCAAAATTGACTTGCAAGTTTTGACCTAAACAAACAATACAAACATTGCAAGTTAAATAAAAGCTTGTAAAAATAGTGAAAATCTTAGCTTCATTATATAGTCCAGTCACGAGAGGAAGTCCACCTTGCGTTTTGTGCAACAATTGATTTTATTTTTTTTGTGTCCTCAAGCATGTTTAGGAGATGTCAAATCCAAAAATGCGACCTCTAAAACAGGGCGGGGGAGTTTTGGTGGGCTAAAAATCACGATTTTTTTTGCACTTTTTTCGGTTTTTTTGCTTATAACATGGAAACGGCCGATCCTATCGAAAAAATGGTCCTATTAAAAATTAAAGGGCACGAAATGTATTTCAAAATGCACTAGTCAAATATTTTTCTGTTACCATTTTTACGGGCTCTGCAGAACTTAGAAAATCGCCAAAATTTACCAAAATGAAAAAAAAGCATTTTTTCAAGCTTTTAACTATTGAAAAACTCGAATAGCCTATAACCTTGCTTAATAAACGGGCTATCTAACAAAACATTTTTTTTTAAATCGGACTGGTAGTTCCTGAGATTAGCGCGTTCAAACAAAAATAAAATAAACTCTTTTTTTGTTTGAACGCGCTAATCTCAGGAACTACAAGTCCGATTAAAAAAAAAAATTTTTGTTAGATAGCACGTTTATTAAGGAAGGTTATAGGCTATTCGAGTTTTTTTTTAAGTCAATCCCAAAGGGGGTAAAACGGGGGTGTAAAATTTTTTATTATTACAAAAAATCTTACACGCACGTTTTACCCCCTTTGGGGTTAAATTTAAAAAAAACTTGTATATCCTATAACCTTCCTCAATAAACGGGCTATCTAACAATTTTTTTAATCGGACTTTTAGTTCCTGAGATTAGCGCGTTTAAACAAAAAAAGAGTTTTTTTTTTTTTGTTTGAACGCGCTAATCTCAGGAACTACCAGTCCGTTTTGAAAGAAATTTTTTTTGTTAGATAGCCCGCTTATTAAGGAAGGTTATAGGCTATTCGATTTTTTTTTAAATTTAATCCCAAAGGGGGTAAAACGTGGATGTAGGATTTTTTGTCATTACAATAAATCCTACACTCCCGTTTTCACCCTTTGGGATTGAATTTTTAAAAAACTCGTATAGGGTCTCATTGATTACTACTTTGCTTCTTTTACAGACTGCAGGTAGTTTCTGAGATTAGCGCCTTCAAACAAAAAAAAGAGTTTATTTTTTATTTTGTTTTTCTAAGTTCTGTAGAGTCAATAAAAATCGGAATAAAAACATATTTGACTAGTGCCTTTTGAAGTAAATTTTATGCCCTTTAATTTTGGATAGGACCATTTTTTCGATAGGACCAGCCGTTTTTATGTTATAAGCAAAAAACCAAAAAAAGTGCAAAGAAATCGTGGTTTTGAGCCCACCAAAACTCCCCCGCCCTGTTTTAGAGGTCGCAAACTTGGATTTGACATCTCCTAAATATGCTTGAGGACACAAAAAAATAAAATCATTTGCTGCACAAAACGCAAGGTGGACCCCCCGTTTTAATCTCTCGTGACTGGACTAATAACTTTCCTGTAATTTTTCAGTTCTACGAATGGCACATTTTTTACTATTTCATTCTAAAAATGATATATGGTATTGAACTCTGGTGAAATGCCTCTACTTCGAAAGTGTTTTTGTAACAAAAAAAGGTCATTAGACTGATTTCAGATTCTAGCTTTACACAGAAATGCAGACTATTATTCAAGCAAGTAAATATTTTTTTATTGCCATGTCAATATATATACAGCTGTTTAATTATTATAAAAAAAATAATATTGACAGTTTTAGTGACTATTTGTTGGTTCATAGTCGTGATATGAGAAATAAGCTCCGCCATTACACAAATATGACATTATTATAGTATAAAGCCGGCTCCAGACGACATAGCAAATGGCGACTAATATTGACATTCGGGCAATCGCCATGCCGTGTGGATGGTTTTCATATGGCCAATATTTAACAGCCACCAACGTTGGCATTGGAAGACATTCGCTTTGAGGGCGGTTTTTTGAACACATATCAAAGAGAATTGCCAACGCTGGTTCGACTTGCAATTTGCAAATATTACTTTGTTTTCATCCAGATGACTAGAAAGTTTTCACTACGCGGTGTTCGTCAGTGTATGTACTAGTGATGTAACGAATATTCGCATATTTTTTGACATTCGCATTCGCAAAATTTATGCGAATATAAATATCAGAAAGAAATTATTTTTTTTAAATATGTGAAATTAAAATTAAATAAGACGAAAAATATTAATTTCTTATAATTTTTTTAGAAAAGTTTTTTTCTTACTCATTTTTTAAAAAATAACTTAAGTTTTTCGCTAAGGTAACCTTGAAATTATATCTACACTACAAATGTGTGCCTGCGACTTGCGCGGCCAATCAGCTGCCAGATTTTAGCCTTAGACAAATGGCGCCAGATTTGAAAATTGAATTTTCGCATTCGCGAATATCGGCGGGTGACGACACATATTCGTATTCGCGAACGTATAAAAATTGACATTCGTTACATTACTAGTATGTAAATTATTACAGTGATTTATGAATTGCGTGAAACATTTATATTAAGAGCTGGACATAATAAATTATTACCTCTGAAGTACTTGCAATAATTGCGTCATATCTTCGCTATATCCATTTTGTTTATCTGGGTGTATATTCGCTAAACATTGGGTGTACTAAGCTTAGTCAATAGTCAAACTGAATCCTGTCGTGTGATACTCGACATGTTCAAATGATCCCTGCACCATACCCAACATTGGCCAATACATTCGCTGACATTGGATTTGGAATACGTTGGCCATGGGGCCGGCTTTAGACTAGGTAATATTGACGTATTCGTATCGAATTATTTTCGGATGAAATTTTATTTGCTGTAATAGGTTCAGGAACCAGGGTGTACTGATTATGAAAACTCATGTTACCAGACGGGAACCTAATCTGATATTTTTTAAATCAATTTTTTTTATAACAAAGAATTAATAAATTTTTTCATTAGAACCATTTTTTTTATATTTGACTGATTTCCAACAAAAAATTAATAATGTTCGTTGAGTTGATATTTTCATAGTTATGAATTTTTGAAAATCGAAAAAACGCGAATTTGCCGGTTTTTGACGCTTTAAGTAGGTATAATAAAAATTAAAAAGTGTTTTTTTTTCACCAGACTTAATTTTTTATAAATTAACATCTTTAGACCTTGCATATAAACTTCGAAAAAAGAAAATTGACGATTTTTCATTTTTTACCCATCAAATAAAATTCTTTGAGAAGGTGTAACTCGAAAAAGTTATAATTTCCATTTTCCCGTTCTTCGAAAAATTTCAGATCAGAATGTCTATAGACAATAACAAAAACAGAACTATGAAACGTAGCCGCTGACTTTTAACAATTTCCTCATTTGTTGAATAAATATTCATGAGTGTTAACCCTGTTTAGTTGCTAGTCAAGGTTGTTTTGTTAAATGCTTACCTATTTTTTGGTGTGTACTTCATTATTATAAAATATAAATACATTGCCTAGTAGCCGTAACCAACACGTACAAATTAATTCACGGAAAATCGTTGAAGCGTTAAAAAGACAGCTAATAATGTAATGATAACTATTTCATTATCCCTCGACGTGGGTATTTTATAACTTGTGATGGACAAGACAATTCATTTCTAATAAAGTTAACGTTCCATTTTTGTAATAATAAATATTAGTAAAAAAAAACTTTTTAGAGACAAGCTTTTATTTAAATGCACTAAAAAAGAAAAATAATGTTTAATAATTTAGGTTCATAATTATAAAAGCGTGGGTCGTGAACTTTATGATAGTTTATTAGTCACGACCCACGCTTAAAAATTATTTTTTCTATTTTAGTGCATTTAAATAAAAGCTTGTCTCTAAAAAGTTTTTTTAACTAATATTTATTTTGTTCATTTTAGTCTTTCAAAATTTTACCCCCCTTTGATACCCGTAGGGGTTGAATTTCGAAAAATCCTTTCTTAGTGGATGCTTACGTCAGAAAAGGAACCAACTATGCAAATTTCAAGTTTCTAGCTTCAGCGATTTGGCCTGGGCGTTGATTAGTCAAAAAATCCCTACATCCCCGGTTAAATTTATTTCTAAACACGATTTATTCATGTATTGTCATCGGGAATACATATCATATATGTGTACAAAATTTCAAATCGATCGGATACGTGGAAGTCGTTCAAAATTGACTTGAAAGATTTGACCTAAACAAACACACAAACAAACAAACTAACATACATTGCAAGTTAAATAAAAGCTTGTAAAAGTGGAGGTTTGTTGTGTCAGAACAGTCGTTCACTCCTCATATCAAAAACTATCCCGTTTTCACTGTATGAAATTATATAAAATTTCTGTGAGAAGGTTGCGTATTAATTGCCAGCAGACATATATTTTCAATTTTAACGCCATTAAAATTCAATTAAATCTGTAATAAAAAACACATTTACCCGGGTATCCAAATTCTGTTTTTTACAGATTTAATGATTCTGTTCATACTATATCGGTCTTTGAGTCTTCTTTTATAACGTTACAGGCAGCCATTTTGAAAAGATTCTTTAAAATGTCGCCCCCAAGGGGGTTAAATTTCTTAAATACGTGAAATTGGACATAAAATGTTCGCAGTTCACATAAATTTTTTTTCTTAAAATTAGAAATGATTGCAGTGAATTGGAAATGTTCAACAATATTCAGGCTGAAGTCAAACCACCGTTTGAGAAGCCCTATATATTATGCGTACTTCTGTAATGGTACTGTTGTTTTTCAGTAGTTTGGCTCATGTCCAATAGGCGGTGATTGTATTATGTAGGTATATAATATGAAATCTCGTCCAAGTGGTGCCAGTGGCCTACCGTTTTTTTTTTTGTATTTTTTGTAATGTAAATACATTCGAATATTTTTTGAAGTTCCAAGATAACTCCTTCTGCTGTCCGTTTATTCGCAATACCTCCTAGCTATCCCGTTGGGCTACGCCCGGGTGCAAATCGCTATTTTCGCTCATTGCTTAGGTATCCCAGTTTTGTCAGTATAATAATATACAAGCCTGTAGTCCAGTCAAATTAGCGATCAACCTCGGAATGAGAGATAATAAGCTGAATTTTCGTATATACCTTCATTTTGGCGTTCTAAAAGTTGTCTCAAAAGTCTCATAAAATCTCGTGTCTGCGTCGTAAGTTATTCAAGATCAAAGGTCAAAAAAATCAATTTTTCGCGATTATCTCGGTTTCTATTGCTCCAATGATGTAAACATTTATTATAAAAATTGTAGAGCATAAAATTTGCGACAAATTTTATTTGAAACATTTTTTCATGCGCTCAAACGTTTTTGAGATAGAGGGCGGTGAGCGCGCAGCGCTCACGGCGGTGAGCGCGCAGCGCTCACCAATACATATTGTAATGCAAGGTCAACCGTGAATATCTGTGAACACTACCTTGAATTTATATTAGAAATCGTGTCCATCGTGATTATAATAAAATTAAGCAAAATCGCAGGATAGTGGACAAAATAATTTGATTTATTAAATTAAATGTACGACGTTTTGTCTATAGATTTAGACTTTTTCAAGTACAATCATAAAAATAACAATATTTATGAAAATTAATATTAATTACTAACCATAGCAATTAACATAAGAAAAAGTCTAAATCTATAGACGAAACGTCGTACATTTAATTTAATAAATCAAATTATTTTGTCCACTATCCTGCGATTTTGTTAAATTTTACTACCTTGAATTTTGAATAATTTGTATTATTTATCAGTTAATACATTGTATATAATAACATTTTACATATTTTTAATATATTCATTTAATAATACTTACCTACTCGTCAAGAAGTAGATTTTTAAATAGGCTCAGTGGTTCTCGAGTTTTAGGTAACATAAATACAAACTTCTCTTATTATATTAGTATAGAATATTTAGATAGTGTCAAAAATGCATAATTATAGAATAACACCAAAAGATTATTTTATTTCACCAAAAACATCGGTAGATCTGTTCGCTAGAATCGAAGTGATTCTCACACGCACGCCACTGGTGTTTATTCTTAAATGTCTTCGTCGTTGTTCTCAAGTTTTGTCTGTATTATAATATAATATATTATGTTACCAATGTCATGGCCAACTTACACGACCTAACATACCGATTGAGTTGATACACTGATCAAAGCCGATTACATGATATTATTGTGAATGGTACAGGTTTTTGTTGTCAGATTATATCGACATTCTACAGAATTGCTACACTTGACAAGGTGAAAATTACCAATTGAAATAGTGTTTATTGCGTCGGTGTAGTTACACAGTTACACTGATTTTTATTTCTTAAAATAATAGCCTTTTCCCGCGACGATTTAACTAGCTGCTAGAAACATTTTACATTACCATACCTGATCTAGCTTTGGCATCTATCATACGACCTTTAAAGTAGTAAATATTGAAGCGTTCAATTATTCGGTATTCCCGATATCTGGCAGCCACCGCCTGAAGTATAATAGCCATTTTTACTCGCGGCGTCGCTATAGCGCTAATGTCGGTTTAAACAGAAACCTTATCTTTACCCAATTCGTAGCTATGGATAAAAAATAGCATCAATTTTAAGTTTGGGTATCAATCGATAGTACCTATATCTACATAATGTTTAATTTAAATCGGTCAAGTCGTTCTCCAGTGATGTGGATATAAACACACAAACGACAGACAAGAATTGTGGAATCGCATTTTTCCAAAATACCCCGAGAAACGAAAAAATAGGTACATTTCACGGGGTTGGAATATTTCCCTTAACCAAATAACAATGACTTTTTTCTAGTAAATAATTTTAAAAAAATCAGGTAACATTTAGTTTTTTTTCGAATAGTTTTAAAGGATAAATTAGAAAGAATGTCGCTTACGAGTCTTGGACAGGACTCCGTATATAAACCTTGCGCAGGCCTCCGCATACACATTGCACAGGACTCTGCTTCCAATCTATACAATGCCCTGCTACTATAACAATGCACGGGGCTCCGTTTACAAACCTCGTAAAGAGTCTCCCGTACAAACCTTAGACAAAAACCAGCATACAAATTTTGCATAGAGGAGCCCACAAACATTGAAGCCGGCTCTGAAAATTGATTCAGACAAAAAAAAATCCACAAGAAAACAATGGATAGGTATATAGATACTGTAGATTATTATAGACGGATAGATGTTGTATTTACTATTTTTGATATTAGTTTAGATTTATTGGCGACATAAAATATATGCAGTCTCCATATATTTTCTACCTCCATGATTGCAGTAGTTGGCTCATGCCTCGGCGAAACAATTCTGAGGACGCTGTCGTCAAAATGTCGCTTCGCACGCGCGTCGTCTGTATGATTTGACGCAGTGGCTTGGTGCAGCGTCTCGTCGAAGAAATTGAATCTGCCATCTGGTAGCTTTTTCTTGAGGAAGGTTTAGGTCTATAATGACGACCCGGTCCGGTTTCGCCCGGGTGAAAATCGGTTTGAATCTGCTATACAGAAAAGATTTGAATGATGGGTTTTATCATTCGATATACTCGTAGCTTATTTCTTAAATAAGTTTAGGTCTATACTAGCTGCCCGGTCCGGATTTGCTCGCGTGCAAATCGGGTCGATCCCACGTTTGATTGAAATCAAGTTTATATGTCAAAAGCGGTGTGAAATATAATATAGATGTTATACCCAATAATAATAAGTCCCGAGTGAGTAACGTATTAATTATGAATTAGTGCACCCGGGCGAAGCTGCAGATAGGACATCTAATTTAAATTAAATGTGTGTGCATTTTTTTTCTTCTGAGTAGGATCATTGTCGAGGTCTTTTATACTGATGCGACGTTTTGTTACGTAGACCTAGTTTTTGAGGAATTCCCATTAAAAAGGCGCAAGATCATTCCAAGAAATGAGAATTTTATATCGGTTTTTCCCTTTTGCGATAAGGAAAAAATCTTATAAAAAAATTAGTTGAAAAAAATGCGAATTATGTATAATATTGTAATATAGAATGTTCCGTATACACATGTGACATATGGAATAATTGTTATGCCCGGCGTTGTCCGTACCCATTTCGTATTTGGCATCAGAGATGAGGTAGCCTACCAAAGCACACGCAAAATAATAGAAATAGAAATAATATATTTGTTTCTTACAAGATACAATATAACAAAACATATACACTTGATAATATTGAAACAATACAGCGCTACCTAAGGTATTCCTGTGCTGGTAGCGCGATCAAAAAAACAAAAACAAAACAAATCCGAACGTGTGCTTAGTACCTGCAGCTGTGAAAACCAAAATGAAATCGGTTTTCGAGTTTATTGCGAACACACAGACAAATATGCAGACACAATAATGGGGAGTCACAGGCAATTTAAAAACCACAGTTAACCTTTGACTAACATTACTGTAGTAAAATTTCATAAATACTGGTGCAGGAAAACACGTTGACATTGAATTTAGAGTAGGTATTAAGTAGACATCGCCTAGTTCACGGTACCAATACTATACCATGCTCGTTTAACAGGTTTTTTCGATAATTTTTATGTTTCAAAGTTTTTACCTAATGTATTCACGTATAACGCTATAAATAATGTATAATCCATTAAAAACTTATATGCCGGCTGTAATTTTTACCTCTGGGCATAATAATAATTGAGATTTGTGAGGACAGTGTGGTGTAATGGTCAGCGTGCTGGCCTTGAGATCAGACTGTCGTGGGTTCGAATCCCACCTCTGCTCATGGATATTTTGTGATGTCGTTTCGACCCAGCTTTAATATTTAATGATAACCTCCCCCCCCCAAGTGATATTCTCTTGTGAACATGGATATGCTCTATATATGTGGACATTAACAATTGGATATACCTTAAAAAAAATTGATAAGTGTAAGGTGGCGCTCATGGGCGCCGCCTGGAGGATTGATTCCAAGGGGGTACTAATTGCTTGTCGTGAAATGCATCGTGTTACTGTAGGAGATTTTTTTTTTCAAATAATTCAGGAAATACTATTGTTTAAAGTTATCAACCAAATGATATTTTTTCCTTTTCGCGCCCATGCTTGTCTATCATAGCGTCAGTTCTTTTTTGAGGTTACAACTTTGAAATGACTTTTAAAAAATGACTGACGCGTTATCTATATACGAATACCTATTATAAAGACGAAACGTTTATGTTCGTCGCGGGTAATTTCAGGAACAACTGAACCAATTGAAAAATGTTTTTTTTGTTCTCGAGTAACGTAGGGTATATGTATATTATTACACTAAAACAAAGGAGGATGAATGAGCAAAAATGCTAATCATTAAGTCTAGGAACCCGCATGCGATTTCTGAGATAAAATTATTGGTATACGCTGTGCGAAACTATATAAGAGATACTAACTACTACTACTCCATGGCGCTACAGCCCATGAAGGACCTTGACTTGCTCCACCACATTTCTCAACTCGGTACGGTCTAGGGCCCGTCGTCTCCAACCTTTAATATTTAACCTTTTGAGGTCTTCTTCTACGTCGTCCAACGAGCGTTTTCTCGGGCGTCCGGGGAGACGTCTTCCTTTTGGATGATTTCTGAAGACCTACCGCGGTCCTCTGCTATCCGACATGCGCTCTACATGACCAGCCCATCGTAAGCGTGTTTTCCTTATAACTTCTGTTATGCGCAGTTCTTTGTATAGCTGGTATATTTCATCATTGGTTCGAATACGCCATTCTCCTCCATTTCGGACCGGGCCATAGATTTTACGTAGGATCATTCGTTCCCATGTATTTAATAGATCTTCAGCTTTCTTCGTTAACACCCATGTTTCGCAGCTGTATGTAACAACTGGTCGGATAATTGTTATGCAAATGGTTCCATCCAGAAGCGCCACGTCGTCTGCATATGTATAAGAGATACAGCAAAGTGATATACTATATGAGAAATGTTTTGCTCTTGGTTATTTCACAGACGCACTGATGACCTCACTTGTCGAGCGTCTATAATCTATCTCCCGATACAGTGTATCGCATAAATCTATCTTGGTTCATTTCTTCGCCAAATCAAAATGTACATGGACGAATTCCCGGGCCCGAAAGCTATATTATATAAAGTTAATTAAGTCCTCCTTTCGCGTCTGTATATGCTCACGATTTATTTGAAAACTGTTGGACGGATTTCAGTTTTTTTAAAGATGATATAGATCATTATCCTGATGGGAATGCTTTAGACTGCATAATCATCACACTTAATCGTGGGGCACGATCAACGCTCGATTTAACGCTACAAACTTATTATACATATGTATATACAAAGCTCTTAGCTTAGCAGTCAACCGCTGTAACTTTATTTTGACTTTGAAAGGCAACTACGGCCATAACAGCTAGTTTTATTAACTTCCCATTGGAAGTTATTGTAATGGGTCCGAAAATCGAAATCAAAATGTATAACAAATTTTTATGTTTCAAGGTCACTACACTATTTTTAGAAAGATGTCTGTGTATGTGTTTGTGTGTGTGTCTCCATTTCTTTCTAAGACGAAATCTCGAGAATGAGAAATGATATCGACTACGTTGGGATGCCAATCGACGCGTATTAACGTAAATATGATCTGAAAGAAATTTTTTTCAAAATCGGCTCAGCCGTTCTTTTTTCTTAACCAAATAGACTCCAAAAAAGTAGATTTTACACATATCTCGCGAATAAAAAATTATATCGACTTCGTAAGGGTGTCAATCGAGGCGTGTTAACGTCATTTTGATCCGACATAAATTTTATAAAAATCGATTCAGCCGTTTCTTTTTTTTTTTAATTATTGTTAAAAATAAATAATAATTATGTTTTAATGATTAAAATGATTACTTTTCTGTGTAATCTCTAATTTAGAAGTTCGTCGTGTGGACCTCAAGGGTCGCACTTTAGTCCTAATAAACGACCCACCTCACGGTTTGTTATAATTTTTTTTTAGCAAAAAACCTTTTGGTTGTGGTCAAAATGTGCCATAGCGGGCGCCAGGGTTCCCTCGGGCACAGGATCGGGAATCCCTGCTTGTAAGCTATTGTGTTACACATGCATATATACACATTATATCTGTGACCAAAAAACAAAACCGTTTAAGTCGACTGTTTTGAAAAATTTTCCTGCATCTCCAGACAAATTCCTATTCGTGTAGTGCTATAAAAACGTTCCACCTCTGACGTAAATTCCAAATTTAAAACAGACGGTTATTAATTAATTCTTCTATTAGTGTTGTGAAACACCGCGGAATCTATTTTTCATAGGAATAAAAAGAAACAGCCTCGAGATCAGGGATGTTGCAGACGTCTGCATCCGCAACAAACGTTGCGGACCTTTAGCGGATGCGGATGTGATGCAAATCATGACAAGATCATCGGGGGCAAGCCCGTCACTTGGTGCATGCTTGAATTCTTTGAATACTTGGCCAATGGGGATAGAGGAATCGGCTGCGCGTGCAAGTACCTAATATAATTTACCAATTCTAAAATTTAATTAAGTAGGTAATGAAAATTATGACTTCCTTAATAAAAATAATAATAAATTACCTATAATCTCTTTTACTTAGTTTCACGAAAATTTAATATTTACCAATGAGAAGTCACATTTATTGTTTAAAACGTTATTATTCTTATTATTATTTCCACATCTGCATCCGCATCTGCAGATGTCAGTAAAACCCACATCTGTAGCATCCCTTCTCGAGATACCTAATTCCTATCATACGATCACGTGATCACAAATTCATTGAGTCGAATGAAATTCATTCTACAATCTGCATTTTAGATTTAAATAAATTCGCAAATACTTATGGTTAGGCCTTTTCGGGAGTTTTTTCAGATATTCAAATGTACATATATGACTGAATTTCGTTCGACTCGATGTTCACGACTCTCGTGCCATATACAGGGTGTTAATTAAGTATGTGCACAAACTTTAAGGAATTAATCTATGATTGATTTTAAGACAAACCCTTCTTATAGTATGGGTCCTCAACGATTATGTTTTTCAGATACAGGATGTTAAAATTTGAAAAAAAATTAAAATTTTTGATGTAAAACATCTTATGCCGGGCAGTGAACAGCCGCGTGAGGGGAAATATGCAACGAAATATTTGGTCCGCTCCTTTGCTGCTGTTCTCCCCACCACTACGGCACTATCTCTCGGCTTCCGCGCGCTCGGGCAACCGCGTGTGTTACAGTGCAGTATATAGGATTACGTGACTACGTCAGCATAACAGTTAGTTGCTGCTTTTGAAAAAATATATACTACTACATAGAGAATACCACCGAGTTCAATAACGTTTTCTTTGATGTTTCACATCTGTCGGGGGTCCCGAGACCCACACCCTTTTTTTTATTTATTTTTTTAATAGTGCCAGCCATTTAATTGAAACGTTGCACACACTAATAGATAGTCACAGAGTATTTTGCAAGTATAAAATAATTTTTAATTCAATTTTTTTTCAAATTTTAACACTATCTGGAAAACAGAGCCGTTGCGGACCCATACTTACATATGAAGGTTTTGTCTTATGCATGTGATCGGTAGTGCTGTCTCTAGTGATTGTAAAATAACAGTCATTAGAAAACGTGACCGTGTGACGGTCATTTTGGTTATTTTCAATCATGACAATGGTCGATCGACTTACATCACTAGCCTGCAGCTGTCTCTTTTCATTGCAGCGAAAAATGGAGAACTGGATCATTCAGTGGAATGCGATGATGATTAAATCCGCCATTCAACATAAGCGGTTTCGCCTTACGGCTGCAGATATATAATAATATGCACAGCGAGATCTATTGTTGTGTATTAGACGGAGATCCCACCGTCAGATTTCCTATTCATCGAATACATAATGGTAATAAACTGTTTTCTAAGTTGGCGGAATAAATATTTATTTACAATAATTAAAAACACAATAATAATGAATGCAACAACGAAAAATCAGTTCTAACAATTATCACAAGTACACAATAACTAAACAGTAATTACAAAGCAAAACAAAACAACTATATACAATAACTCGTAATTATTACCACTACACTAGTATTTATTTTATCAATCTATTTATTTATTTCACGGCACTATTTATATCGTGGACTTGACTGCGTGGCTCACCGTTGACTGATCCCCCCACTCACTCGCACTGGCTGTTTATATATGCTGCGTGGCATAAGCCTAGTGTGTTCTCGCTTTCTCTAGAACTTTCGCGCAGGCACCAGCTGTTCAGTAAGCAGACCCCGTTTCTCAGAACTCTTGCCTGCCGTTTATATACAGGGTGATCCGTAACAATATTATAGACTTTGTGTTAGTTATAGCATTGGGACAGACAAATTGGGAGCCATAATATTTTTATTCTGCCGGATCATGGGATGGGACGTCACTTCCAGTCATCTTTAAACGGCTTTATTTAACTTGAAACAATCAAACAAATATACAGGATATTTGTTTGATTGTTTGTTTGTTACTATCTTGTTTCAAATCTTGCGACAGCTTTTTCAACTACTTCTACTTAACCGATTCTTATTAAACTTTGCACACACATTGAGTTTCCGTGACAGTACAATATTATGATAATTTCAACTTAGTAACGAGGGTCTGATGATGGAATCAGGAGGTGGACAGTTGAAAGGATGAGGAGTTTGCATAATGATACGGGCCAGAAATCAAACTAAAAACTAGAAAATAAAAATAGGTAAAAAAACTTTTAAGTTAAACGGTTTTATTTTAAATCATCAGCTGTACCAGAAACTAGAAAATAATTAGGACACAAACCAAGGAGCACTTGTGTCGCTGCGTCAGCGGAATAAGTAATGAAAACGTGGGGCGTATAAAAATCTGTATAACGACTACATAATTATTAAATAAGAACGGCTTGTCTAGAAAAATGTATTTCCAAGCCCACCAAAAAAATATTTCAAATGCGCTCCACGTTTTTATTACTTGCCCCTTGGTTTGTGTCCTAATTATTTTCTAGATTGTGGTACCGTTTAACTTAAAAGTTTTTTTTACGTATTTTTTTAGATTGTCTTCTTATATCATCGACTATACATAGATAAAATTGACGTTGAAATGTCGGTCTCAATAAGTACTTCATATCATCATGGGGTGCCAGAGTTCATCCTGCCGCAACCTCTTGCGGTAACCCTATTTTTTCAATTTCCGACAGAACAAAAATAATAATTGTGGCTCCCTATTTGTCTGCCCTTATGTTATCTCACACAGACAAATTGTCTGTGTATTCGATTCATAGAAAATCCAACGGTCGGCTCTGGGACTATATATGTTCCATAGACAAAAAAGACAATCTCTTCTTGACCCACATCTGGCGCAAACTAGAGTGCACCTTTGCCTTTGTATCGTGATTTATATACAGCATGATCGATCACTTATCAGCTCGAGTAAAGGCAGATCCACACGCAAGATTTTCAACAACGTTTTGCCTGTGCAAGTTCAAAACGTTGCAGACTAGATGTTGTGTGTGGACCGGAAAACTGTGCAGTTATGCGAACTGTGCGAAGACGGTACACGGAGTAAAAAAATTGAGCAGTTGTGTGTGAATATTGGACATTGTACAGAGTGTTCGACAATAATGATCATAAAGCTGTTGGTGGTCCCAAAAAAAAAATTGAGAAACTAGGTACCTACCTAATGGTCTATTTCACGTACGACTTGGAAAGTAGATCTATTAAAACACTAGTGACCCGGTTCAGCTTTGCCCGCGGGTGCTATGAATTTATGATTTGTTAATGCATTACTCGTTCGCTTCGCTCCAGCTATTATAGCCTATGTCCTATAAAGCAAAGTATCACCTATCGAACAGTGAGAAAAAAATTCACAGATTTCGCAATCCTTGCAACCATCGAGGACATTGGAAATGATACCAGCATATAAGAAACATAATTAACTGTTTATTATACACACAATATTTATCAATGCACTGTTTAGTTTTGTCAGGAATAACCCTATTATTCTTCTGTTATATACGCGTTCACTTTTGCTTGATTACTTAACTTGTAAATGGATTTTTCTACAGTATTTATTAACATTTGCTCAAAAATAACACCGCAGATCGTCGCAAATACCTCTCAATTAACTAGACATGATATAAAACACATTTTGAAAAAATTGCACTTGTTCAATTTTGCATGATTGCTCCTCACTTGATCGCGACACCGTTGTCTTTTGGCCTTGAACGAAAACTCGTAACTCTGCCCCCATATACGAACATAAACATTTCCAATGTTAAAAATTGAAATCGGTCGTCCGATATTACCCCCATGTTCATTTCCATTGCGGAAGCTACCCGTGTGCAAAATTACACATATTGGTTGAGTAGTTAATTAAGGCGTAAAAACGGAACAAACAGACAGACTCACTTTCGCGTTTATAATCTCATTTAGGATTTATAAAATCAGCCGGGCCTATTCATGAAGCTATAATGAGCCATTTTCCTGAGAGTAGTTCCTTCAATTATCCACGAGAGGCAGCACTTGTGGTAGGTACAAACATTATTTATTCTCCATTAGTGTCGTGTCATTTTAATGGTATAACTTAATTTTTAAATTATTATTATTATTAATTACATAATTAAGTTATACCACTAAAATGACACGACACTAACGGGGAATAAATAATGTTTGTGCCTACCACAAGTGCTGCCTCTCGTAGATAATTGAAGGAACTAGTTTCAGGAAAATGGCTCATTCATTTGTATTATTCATCAAGGGAAAATCCTCTAATTCGTCTACTAAATATAAAATCCTGCGCATTAAGGGTAGTTTCTCCCAGAACTGACAGCACTGGCACCGGCCTCTCAGTTATGGCACGTTAACAGAAAAAAACATATTTCCAAAAAAATTTGCATAAAAATTAAACAAAAACAGCAAATAAAAAACTGGTTTTGAGGAAAAAACATATAAAATATTCGTATAGATTTAATACAACACTCAGTATATTAAGAGAGAGAGGGAGAGAGATAGTCTTGTTTATCGAACAATTTAGTGTGTCCGTTAGCGTTAGGTTCTGTATTATTTTGGCGTATATTCAAGGCTGTCTTACTAAATTAGTTTACCGTATTTATATGCAGGTACTATATTATTTTAAGGTTCAACTATACCTAAAACGTCCTGAATACACATAGCGAAGATAAGATTTTCATTAGTTTTTGAGATTTTGCGCAAATAGTTAATTTTGATAGGTCTGATATATAAGCAAATACAGGATGTTGAGTAGGTAACTATGGATAACAATATTAGATATAGTTAATATTATAATATTAATCAAACGATTTAAACCTCTAATATTCACAACGTATTCATTAGTGAAAAAAACAGATCCCAATTACGTAGACACTTTATATGATTGCAGCTTGAAGTCAGTTGGTACAGGCCAGCCTTAAATTGTTATAATATTATGTAGGTGTTGACACTCAGTTCAGAACTTCAGTAGGTGTGCTCACGTGGTCGACCCTGTAGGCGTAGCGTGCAATCAACACAACTTTGTTCTGAACGTGCGTTGATAAAACATGGTCGCGGTCAAAAATTGAAAGAATTTCGTAAAGGCTAATGTTTTGAGATTAGCTAGTATTTATAGGGCGTAAATAAATATACTACAGTCAGCAAGTCAGGCGTCGGGGCTAAAAAAAAACGTGTTTTGTAAAAGCTGAAATTTATTGAATATTTGAATATAATTTATGAAAAAAACAGTCGACCTCATTTTGATAGAATTGACCTAGTCAGCAGTCGGTAGAAGTTCCAAACTTCTACCGACTGCGCTGACTAGGTCGGTTGAATTTTAATTTTGGAGGTCAGTTTTGTAGGGTGGAAGGAGAGACGTTAAAGCGCGAGTTCAAAAATATATATAATTTATTATGAAGTATTAGAAATACCTTGTATTTTATGATGTCCGTCTTGTGACTTCCTGTGTTTTAACACGACGCGTTTCAGCAACGAGTTGCTATCTTCAGGTGTGGTTTAACCACACCTGAAGATAGCAACTCTTTGCTGAAACGCGTCGTGTTAAAACACAGGAAGTCACAAGACGGACATCAAAAAATGCAAGGTATTTCTAATACTTCATAATATTCATATAGTGACTTGGAGACCCAGCACTCTAAAAATGTATCATATATATAATTTGTTTTTAATGTAATCTTTTTTTAACATTTTTTTCAAAAAATCTCTTGAAAATTGCAATTATGGCTCAGAAAAATCTGAAAAAAATCAAGAATATTGGTTACAATGAGGTTAACATTGAACGAAAATTATCAACATTGTATTATTTAAAGAGTTTTTTTCAGCATTGCATTATAAAAGATAGTTTTTGGTATATAAAAAAATTTGAGAAATCTTAGTATGAAACACTACATCGAAATTTGGCTTACACTTGACCGGCTTTTAGAGTTCCGTATTTTAATACATTATAGGTGCGTTTGGTATCAAGGTGTAGTGTAGTGTAGATAATTTTTCACTGAAAAGTGTAAAAAGTTCACCAAAAGTGTAAACTAAATGTACACTTGTAACAAACGGGCTAGTGTACATTCTGAGTAGATTGTACATGCGCATTATAAAATAAATTAATGACAGATTGGCTGAGTTCATTATTTCTAGTTTTTACAGTTTTTTTTAGTCGTAAAAATGTTAAACTCACTGCCATATTTATCTTGTACCATTACATTTTGAAGCTCATTCATTTTTAAGAGACAAAAAATGTAAAAAATTGAGTATGTACGAAAAAAGTATCAAATCTGTCAAAGCGATTGTCAATTCAGACATATATCACGTGACCTACACTACACTACGTGCACCTGCTCAAAAGTCAGGACTAATAGTTGTTACACTTTTAGTCCCACACTGAAATAACAAACAGATCAGTTATTTTACACTTTTGTATAACAAACGTAATAGTGTCAAAAGTGCTTACACTTTTTACACTACACCTTGATACCAAACGCACCTTATATAGCGTAAGATAACAAAAGCGGTTGGTTGTTAATGGGCAAATATCGGATGTTTACTGTTTCTTTAATTGAATTTCAATGTGATTTGTATTTCGCAATAATTGAATTAATATATTTATTTATAATTCTATGCTTCATAAGACGATTCTAAAATCTTTCCAGTACTAAATATAAATGAATTTTTTTTTCTGTAAACAAATTTGTGTTGACTTAATAATATCCAAACAGTGTACGCTATAAGAGATAACCTATATACATTAAATTATTGTGATAAAATTTGTTGCTGTTGATAATTTCGTTGCCAAACCAAAATATACCCGAACGAAACTGAGCCGAAAAACTTGTGTAGAATACAAGTACCGGTAAGGAGTAACGAAAAATAAAGTAACAATAATTATTATCGAAGCAAAAGAACCGATTACTCCCATTACTCAAACGTAATCGTATTTAACATCATTATATCAAGGGCAAATACTACTCAGCCTAGTTGCATGTATATTTTGAGTTTTGACATAGGTATTTATCAACTATAGTGAGAAACATGTAAATGTTATGTGAAATTGTACGTGTTTGTTTCTCGCGCTGTTTTCCGAGTGCATTTATATTGTTTGGTAAATACCGTTGTTTATAATTACTAATCGTGCCGTTAATTCGAAAACAACTGTTTAGCCTTAATTATTGTTGTCACAGACAGACGAGTCATCACTTATCAGTAAGTTTATTATACATAGCTGATTCAAAAAGAACTTTCGTCACATTATAATCAGTGGCCGTTTTGGCGTCTCCCTAGGCCCTACATATCGGTGCGGAGATAAATCAATAATTAATTTCCAAGTGAGTTAGATTGACAGATAATTTGGGGACAGGAAACATTTTCCCGCTGCACTTAGGCTTACAAGGACTCATTGAGCTAACTAACTAGGCCCCTAACTGTCCTTGGTCCTCGTGAGAAGGCACTCAGTTCATTCGTGATGAATCTGATAAATTTCTTAATACCTAAATGGTTCCCAAAGTTTAGAGTCTGAGGCTCTTGTGCAGCATCTCGTTGTTTGTTATTGTTAGGGTATCCGAACAGTCGTAAGCCTTCATACAAAGCAATCAGTCATTTCAGGGTCACACCCTCCAATTCATTATTTCTCAGAGTATATTTGAGAACCGCCAAAGTAGCACACTTGTCAATTATGTGGTAGGATTCGTCATCCTGATCACACCATCTGCACAAACCACTTTTCCACTTCCAAACAATCCCATTCTGTGAAGGTACTAGGTATTTAGGGGTCCTATTATAATTCTGCAACGATTTTTACTCTGTTGCAATAGCTCTTTTTTGTCAGTTTCTGACTAGCGTTTGACAAGAATAATTTCGCTTATCTCATACCTGCTTGGGTCAGCCAGTAGATTGAATGTTGTTTTCCATCCAATCCCTGATTTTTTCTTTCGCAAGGCATGGTAAAATCCCCAGGACAAGTTTTGGGCTTTGGAAGACAGAAGTGGAGCCTTTTGCCAAGGCATCCGCCTGTTTATTGTCTTCGATTCCTCTGTGTCCGGGAGCCCATGTAAAATTGACACAGTTTTTCTTACAGAGTTTTAATATATTTCGTTATCGAATAATCGCCATAACAATAATTGGTAAGTTCATGTTCACATTTTTTGTACGAGAATATTGACAATAATATTTATAGAGGTCTATGACTTTGACCACTTAAAGAAAAATAAACATAATTATTGTCATGTACAGGTGACTCAGATGTCAGATTGTTGAAATTCCGTTTTAAAAACATCAATGAAATCATCGATTTTAAGGGACGAAAAGAGAGTTTATAGCATAGTATACTGTATGCCAAAACACCAGCTTGTCTTGTTTTCCTGTTTATTCAAATTGAAAATGTATCTAATGAATTTCTATGTACACCTACTGTAGGGTACACAGAAAACAGTTTGCGGTATAGTGGAATGTGTCTCAAAACTAATAATATTTACATATTTTTAAGTAGAAGAGTCACGAAGCTGGGAGAAGAGAGTTTTGTCTTGTAAAATAAAAGATTATATAAAAACTAAAAAACTGAGATAAAAATGAAAACAAAGGTTATATAAGGGCTAGTATAAGTAGGCAATAAAGAGATGATTATGCAATACTCACATTGCTGTGATAAAATATGGCAAAATTAAATGTCAGAAAAAAAAAGTGATCACTGAGTGTAGGTAATATTAATGTACTTCAATTGATGTTGTGGTCTTCATTTGACAATGGTCAGTTTTTTTGTGCAATATTTTAAGTTTAAAATCGAACGATTAGAAAACGTGTTTTTCAGTTTTGAACAGTTGCTAATGCGTCATGGTGTCATGGATTTTTGGGTGGCTGCAATTCACAAGACCCAATCGGATTGAGGTGAAGGTTTGCAGCGTCATTAATTATTCACTATTATAACAAACCGATCACCGATCGCGATAATTTTAGATGCAGGTAAATAATATTATAAATAATAAACACAAATTCGGTACAGTGGAACCTCATCTATTATATTACTAGGTAACTAAAGTAAGGCTTCTTCATTATTCATTATTCTTGATTCTTTTTCATTGCAAAGTTTGTTTGTCGCCGGTGATCTTAAGAACTACTGAACCGATTTGAAAAATCCCTTCACTGTTTAGGAGCCTGCTTCACGTGTTCTCATCTAAATAGCATACAAAGAATTTTATAAATTCAAAAAAACTCGCCCGGAAACGAATTTGCAGCCAGCTAGGTTCCGTTACTATTTTTTTTTTTTTAATTAGGTACCTACTACAGATTATTCCTGAATTGGTTCCTTTTTGCAAGCTTTTATTTAACTTCACTTGTATGTATGTATGTATGTATGTTCTGGAATGTTGTAATCAATATTTCACCCACTTCCACTGAAGCTATCGGGCTGAAATTTGGCACACACGTTTGGTTCTCGTGACAATGCGCGATTACTTAAATGCCGCCATTTTTAATCCAATATGACGGACGTTACAAAATGGCGATTTATCATTTCCATAGCAACCCCTATGATATGGGTATCAAATGAAAGGGCTTGATGAGCGAACATTTTGGAGGCAATTTAAGGGCATTTTGGGGGCAATTTAAGGGCATGCTGGGTGTCGAAGGGAGGTAAAATTTTGAAAGACTAAAATGAACAAAATAAATAGTTAAAAAAACTTTTTAGAGACAAGCTTTTATTTATTTAAATGCACTAAAAAGGAAAAAATAATTTTTAATAATTTAGATTCATAATCATGAAAGCGTGGGTCGTGAACTCTATGATAGATTATTAGTCACGACCAACGCTTTTATAATTATGAACCTAAATTATTAAAAATTATTTTTTCCTTTTTAGTGCATTTAAATTAAAGCTTGTCACAAAAAAGTTTTTTTTTACTAATATTTATTGCATATCGTCCATATTCCGTAATATCGTATCTCATAAAATATCAAAATTGAATTAAGAGGGCTCTCTACACTGACAGCCATTCGATTAAAACTATATACACAAAATACCGATTAATATATAATCTCTACATAGTATAAATTGAAGTCGCTTTCCGTGTCTGTCTATACCACCGCTAACTTCTCCTAAACCATGCAACGGATTTTGATGCGGTTTTCACCATCAATTATAGATAACTTTTCACGGAAGGTTTATATGTATAGCGAACGAGCGAAGCGAGTGAGTAATGTAATTCAATTGATGTTGTGGTCTTCATTTGACAATGGTCAGTTTTTTTGTGCAATATTTTAAGTTTAAAATCGAACGATTAGAAAACGTGTTTTTCAGTTTTGAACAGTTGCTAATGCGTCATGGTGTCATGGATTTTTGGGTGGCTGCAATTCACAAGACCCAATCGGATTGAGGTGAAGGTTTGCAGCGTCATTAATTATTCACTATTATAACAAACCGATCACCGATCGCGATAATTTTAGATGCAGGTAAATAATATTATAAATAATAAACACAAATTCGGTACAGTGGAACCTCATCTATTATATTACTAGGTAACTAAAGTAAGGCTTCTTCATTATTCATTATTCTTGATTCTTTTTCATTGCAAAGTTTGTTTGTCGCCGGTGATCTTAAGAACTACTGAACCGATTTGAAAAATCCCTTCACTGTTTAGGAGCCTGCTTCACGTGTTCTCATCTAAATAGCATACAAAGAATTTTATAAATTCAAAAAAACTCGCCCGGAAACGAATTTGCAGCCAGCTAGGTTCCGTTACTATTTTTTTTTTTTTAATTAGGTACCTACTACAGATTATTCCTGAATTGGTTCCTTTTTGCAAGCTTTTATTTAACTTCACTTGTATGTATGTATGTATGTATGTTCTGGAATGTTGTAATCAATATTTCACCCACTTCCACTGAAGCTATCGGGCTGAAATTTGGCACACACGTTTGGTTCTCGTGACAATGCGCGATTACTTAAATGCCGCCATTTTTAATCCAATATGACGGACGTTACAAAATGGCGATTTATCATTTCCATAGCAACCCCTATGATATGGGTATCAAATGAAAGGGCTTGATGAGCGAACATTTTGGAGGCAATTTAAGGGCATTTTGGGGGCAATTTAAGGGCATGCTGGGTGTCGAAGGGAGGTAAAATTTTGAAAGACTAAAATGAACAAAATAAATAGTTAAAAAAACTTTTTAGAGACAAGCTTTTATTTATTTAAATGCACTAAAAAGGAAAAAATAATTTTTAATAATTTAGATTCATAATCATGAAAGCGTGGGTCGTGAACTCTATGATAGATTATTAGTCACGACCAACGCTTTTATAATTATGAACCTAAATTATTAAAAATTATTTTTTCCTTTTTAGTGCATTTAAATTAAAGCTTGTCACAAAAAAGTTTTTTTTTACTAATATTTATTGCATATCGTCCATATTCCGTAATATCGTATCTCATAAAATATCAAAATTGAATTAAGAGGGCTCTCTACACTGACAGCCATTCGATTAAAACTATATACACAAAATACCGATTAATATATAATCTCTACATAGTATAAATTGAAGTCGCTTTCCGTGTCTGTCTATACCACCGCTAACTTCTCCTAAACCATGCAACGGATTTTGATGCGGTTTTCACCATCAATTATAGATAACTTTTCACGGAAGGTTTATATGTATAGCGAACGAGCGAAGCGAGTGAGTAATGTAATTCCTAAACCACGCAACGGATTTTGATGCGGTTTTCATCATCAGTTAGATAATTTTTCACGGAAGGTTTATATATATAGCGAACGAGCGAAGTGAGTGTTTAGTGTATTGCACCCGGGCTTCCTTAGCACCCGGGCGAAGCCGGACGGGGCCGCTAGTAAGTAATAAAATATACTTTATGGAGTTTAAATGCAAGCCGACAAGAACAAAAAATTATACTGTCCGTCTGTCGGCTGTAACGCAAAAATGTGAAAAACATATACGTTGACAATATTTACACTCTGACCTTATTTTTTAACTTAGGTCTTAGAGAGTCCGTGCTGGTCTCAAATTAAATATAGCACTTTTTAAAAATATTGAAAAAGCATCTAATAGATAGATAGATAGATAGATCAATTTATTTGCATAGCCAAAAATATGGATACAAAAAGTCAAGTCAAGAATACAATATAAAAAAGTATATCAATTACAAATTAAAAATCACAATTTAAAAATTCATTATCGCTATAAAAACAATGTTTAATTAGAAGCGTTTTGACTAATTTCTTAAATTTTTTTAAGGGTTGCACTTTTATTAAATCCGGTAATTTATTATAATATTTCATAGATAAATAATTGAAACTTTTTTGACTAGTAGTGTATTTGTGCAATGGTAAACAAATTGAACCTTTATGTCTCGTATCATGTGAGTGGCAGTCAGAATGTTTAAGAAACTTTTCAATATTTTCTTTGGCATATATCAAATTTGAATATATATATAAAGATGGTAAAGGCATTATTTTCAAATCAGAGAAGATAGGTCTACAATGGGTTCGATGTGGCACTTTGGTGATCGCTCGAAGAGCCATTTTCTGTAAAACAAAAACACGTTCAGCTGAAGGCGCACTACCCCAGACTAAAATTCCATACTGAATTCGAGAATGTATGAGTCCGAAGTAGGCGGTTCTAGACGCTACTATGGAAGTGGATTCAGCAACACGTCTGATGGCAAAAATTGCAGAGGATAACTGATTACATAAGTTGTTTATGTGATTGTCCCATTTTAAGCAGGGATTAAGAATAAATCCTAAGAATTTGACGGTATCGTTCGCATAATTATTTTTTAATTTAAATGTTATGTTTTCAGTTTTATCTACATTTAGACTTAATTTGTTGGCAGTAAACCACTCCAAAGCCCTTGACTGAACATCGCATGAATTACTGTCAGTCGATAATAAGGTGGTATCATCAGCAAAAAGATAGGTAGTATGAGGCTTCATGGATACAGGCAAATCGTTAATATAAATAATAAAAAGAATAGGTCCCAGAATTGAACCCTGTGGAACACCGAATATTCAGAAGGACGTTGTTTGTGTGGCCTTTACACAAAGTTTTTTTAATTTGCCCTGTATCGTCCTAAGAGAAAATCATTAGCTTTAAATTGACGCAAAAAAATTTATTCTCGGATGAAAAATACGATGGTGAGCGTGTAACAAAGTTTTGAGTTTTGAGCGGGAAGGAGGGGGGTAGACCTCTTTTAAAACACTCGGCTTATTTTTGCAGATGTTAATGCATTATGTGACGTAAGGTTGTAGGTCGATATTGATCAATGATATAATAATTAAATCATCGACTTAGAACGAAACTACACGGGCGGATTTTCCGCGGCGTTTTTAACGCGGCGGATTGCACGCCCAAATCGAAACCGTGCCTACAAACGAGTATAACTAGACGAACGTGTATTCCATTAGTCTAGTTTCACTCATTTGTACATAATAAACTCGCACTGTATAAGTATTTACACTCAAGCGATATCCCGCCATATATGTATAATTAATCGCTCCCGTAGTCCCGTGTCGGTCTGTGCAAAAGCCTTTATACAACATTAAATGAATAAAAAAAGAGGGCGATATTACAACAAGTTCCTTTGTGAATGGAAAAACGTGTGCATTTTGAAACAATAAACAAATATTAATATTTAATATTTTTTTCCAATGATAATTCCCACGTGCTTGTTAACACTGTTGTGAGACAAAATATTATGTTCAAATGGTCATAATTAATGTAACCTCCAAAATATCATTCTATTTGTATTCTGTATACACTATACAGTGCGTACGTTTAAAATCCCAGATCATCTGCGACCAAAATCCTTGAACAGGGCAACTTTATTTTTTTAACGCACATCTCCTCTGATAGTCGTCTTTTTTCCTCCGCCCTTCTCATTCATTTGCTTCAAATAATAGTTCATAGTTACCGCAATCACTACTACCTATGTACTTTTTTGCTCTACACTTTTTCTTGTTGCGCAATGTGCAGTTTGTTTAGAGGAACCCTTGAAATATCTCGTAAAATTTCGAGAACCCCGGCCTTGCTGACATATATCCTAATATTGTCGGGAGTGGTGTCAGGGATAAATTAATATTCGTGTAAGGCAGTAGGGTTAATAATAATTATTAATAAGTACCTACCTATAACAATAATAATACGAGTTTCGTAGAATAACATTGAAAAATGATAAGTTGTACTTTTTTCGTAAGTTTTTCCATATTCTCGCGTAACACAGGGTACAGTCTCGCGGAACCTCAGTGCTCTGCATAACTGGCTGGGAGTCACTAAGTCAATAAGTTAGATGTTTAAATCTCTGCATTCCTCGAAAATAGGAGTTCACTGTAATTGAAATGTGAATGTGTGTGGTTTGAAGGTTATCGAAAAGAACGGTTAGAAATCAAATTATGCGAAGCATTAGTTAAAATAAAAACTGTATCTGCAGTTCAACTGGCAGAAATGCAAGAGATTTGTGCAAACCGAAATGCAACAATATTACGAAACGCAATCGATATGTGGGTTGTCTGATATTGAAAGTTTACCTGTCAAAATGTATTGCGAAATGCCGTTTCAGTTTTTATTATTTCAAAATTTTAAGAGCGGAGTAGTAGACACTCGGGTCCAAAATTTTCAAAAAATAATTGCTACAAAAATGGTGTTTATATAAGGAGGTTCAAAATGTAGAGAAATGCATAGAAAATTTTTGGTTCAAAAAAAAAATTCAAAACTTGTCTTAATGTTTCAAAATCGAAATTTCACCCTCTAGTAAAGAATAAAATTGGCCACTACAATTTTATCAAAATCGGATAGACAGGGCCGGACTTGATGAAAAGAGTAGTTTGCGGTTATAGTGCATTACTTACGGGAATATGTGCAGTATCTGTATTAGACTTGGGTAGTTCCGGACATGTATAGCTCCTCTGTCGGAGGTGTTTCCTATCTTTCCTTATAGAACACATCTTAATTCTTAACATGTCCATTACTCCGGCATATAGTCCGGTTTCATCACGAGATCTGTCGCCATTCGTCAAGTCTAACAACCACCACAACATGAGTATTCGGTCGCATATGCACTATATCGAGTGTCTCAAATATTCCTGTCCGTTTAGACTTCAGAACTGTGGAGTGAGATCGGTCCGCAATCCGCCGCGGACACTCATAATATCATTTCTTTCCTTCAACGCAAAGGTGAAACAGTGAACGAAATCGGTCCTCGAACATGTTTCTCGGAACCATTTCCGCTCAACAAAGGAAACGTTCCATGTTCGTTCCATATTTGGAACTGTTTTGCGCAAGCCTACAGGATTGAAAGGAGAATTGAAAGTAAACACAAAAGTCACAGGGTGGTGACTGGTGGGTAGCGCGTGTTAAAGTTTGTAACACGTGTCACGGCAAAATAATGATACCGTTTTATATTCACGTTTTACTTGTTTTCCGTCATAATTTGTAATTACGTGTATTATAAAGTATTTTTATCGCATTTTTAGTTGCGTGTTTTTCAGTCCGCGTTAATGACTAATCATTGCTACACAGCTTATGAATTAGACATATTTTAAGACTGATTTTAATTTGTTACAGTGTCAGTCACAATCTTTTATTTTATCTATATCCTATATCTGTATTAATATACAGTGTGTCATGATTTTTCCCGCAATTTTTTAGATAAGAAACGTCATTTTAATCAAGACATTTTAAGTGGAATTATACTTTTAACAAAAAAAATGAAATTAACACCTAACAAAATTAAAATAAATAAAACAAATTCGGTTGTATCGATATAAGTAACAAATTATCGGTATATCGATATTTAAAAAAAGCATATAATTCAATAAAAAAGCGTCTAATCCTAGGAGTGTATAGAATTGGTGCATTCGCGCCTTTAATACTATCTTAGTAATTCCTTCCAATCTATTGTTTTATAATGATACAAAATGTAATCGATGAACTGAATGACGTAACGACAGAGTGGGAAGACTGGAAAAAGCCAGGGGGCCCCTCGGCAGCTGACAATATTTTCTATATATTATAATGGCTTTAGCCTTTAAGTTTTAATGGTATAAGAAAGTTTGAAAATCGTACTAGGGTTTCGTTAAATGCACACATCCTTCCTGTTCTATATATTAAACTTTGACACCCTGTATCTCTTTTAATATCAACTTTCGGAATAGACAAGTTGGGGTCTATCGCAATATTTTTTTGTAAGAAATCAGCTGTTACTTTATGTCCCATTCTTTTTGGGACACCCTGTATATCTCAGAAATTTGACAAAATTTTCCTTCGATCAATTACGAAGATAGAAGGTGAAGGAGGTAGACGGCAACGCTCCTTTTTGTCGGCGAGCTCAATTTAATTTTTTAATATGCTAGAGCTATAGAGGGTCCACCATAAAAATATGTCAGAGACTCCAAATTTGCAGTTACGCCACTGGATGAACTCTTGATTTAAGAGGGAAGATGTACAGCCTCATTTTCTCTGACTGATTAATTAAATCCGGTAGTGACCTCAGTTGTCAAGCGTCTATAATCTACAATATATTAAATCTATATTACTTTGTTGCAGACTTTGATCAACATGGCCTATTGCTGGCTCATCCTCGTCGGCCGATGCGTGCAGCGTCTAGTTTTTGGCGAACTGCGCGTTTCCGAACAGCAGCACGTGAAAGACAAGTTTTGGAACTTTGTGTTCTACAAGTTCATCTTCGTGTTCGGCGTCATCAATGTCCAGTACATGGACGAGGTGGTGTTGTGGTGTTCGTGGTTCTCCTTGCTTGGATTCTTGCATCTGCTGTCGCAGCTCTGCAAGGATAGGTTCGAATATGTAAGTTGATTTTGACGTGAATAACGTCTAATGTTTCATACTGGGGTGACATTTTAGAAATATTAGATGTAACGGAAATAGTCGGAAGTGAAACAAAACAACATAACTCAAATATAGTAAGCCAGTTGGCCGTTGGGAAAAGTAGTACGAGTCTACCGGCAGATACAAACGCCAAGCCCATTGCCCAGGTTCGAACCCCGAAGGCTTTTAATATATTTTTTTTAATAATGAAAATATAGGTATAGGTAGAGATATTGGATAACAATTTAAAATATAAAAAAATAAAATTACAATTATTTTATTTATTGTATTTTACGAACATTTGATTTTATAAGATAAAATAAAATGGATGTATTCCTTTCCATGACAACGAATACAATTATTTGTGTTTAAAGGTATTGTGTCATCTGTCTGTTATACCCACGATACAGACATAAAGGGTCTTGACGGACGGACAACAATGCGATCCTATAAAATATAAGGGTTCCGTTTTTTTCATTCTGAGGTAAACCTCGCGCGGCGAAAGATGAAGCCACCGCGTCATAGTAACGTGAATGCATTGCGCCCGCCTTCTAGCTTGCTATTGGCTGTTTATTGTCATGAATAGCAGTTTTCCAAAATTGTACCTAACGTCATAAAACCCAACGTGCAGTTTTGTGTACACGGCACTGTCTGCGGGCAAGGAGGCGTTCACTAGCATATTATTGATGGCGTACCTGGCTTCATCTCTCACCGCGGGCACTCTACGGAACCCTAAAAATACCGTAAAATATCGATGCTGAGTTTTTTTAACCGACTTAATTTTACAGTTATCGTTTTCGCCGACAACGCCCGGCTGGAGTCACGTCCGACTGCTGGGATTGCTTGCCGCCATCCTGATGATATCAGGATTCATGTTCCTAGTCTGTGTTGCCGTCGGATTCTTCGGTGGACTCAACACGTTCGCCTTTATGGCTGCCGAGGTAAATGTCAACATTTCTATTACACTAATATTTAAAGTAAATGGGGAAAAAATTAAATTAGTAGCGTTGATAAAACATGTTCGACGTTTCGACGTAGGTCACAGTTATAGATATTGAAATTTTCATATACGGAGTATCAGAGATCGGGCTTGAGAATAGCCGAGCGTGTAGCAATGCTGTTGTTTACATGGCGTTGCTATGGTTCCTCAATTACAAGTTCCCGGGTCCTAGCCCCAGAGCTGGTAAAAGTGTCAATTGGATTTCCAATTTATTATTAAAAAAATAATGAATTGAAAATATGAATTGGTGCTAGGCCCAAATAACCTTAGCTGTTGGTGGTCTTTAAAACACAATTTTTAGTATCTCAGCTCGACCGCCCACGGAGAGTACGTCAGTACAGTGAAATAAAGAAAACAATAACTCTAAGTAGAAAAGACCTTGACATTTTTTGATCCGATGTATCGATAATGATATAATATTATCATCAATAAATTGAGCCTTATACTCCCCACTTTTGGTGACAATTATTTAGTTTCCTCTTTCTTTACTCTTAATCATAGTCCTAAAAATTTCAAAATTAATGGCGAAGGAATTTTTGAAATATCTTTAAAAGCAACAAAGTTATGCTACCTAATTCAAAGTTTCATTTGACAATTCTCAGCACAATGCCGTTGTCAGTGCGGGTGACGTCACACGGCACAGCATTTTTAAAAAGTTTTTTTCACATCTAATATTTACAATAAGGTTGTTCATTTTTTAAGTATTTATTTATTTTTATTCCGTTCTTGTGCCACCTCCGCTCTGACGCCCGAGGCGATCACCCCGACCTAGCGACGCACGGCCCTGGCCAAAAGTTATAAATAGATAATTTATTTGTTATTGTAATAACAACATATCTATATTATAATTAATTTTTATGGCGCACAGTATAGATACATTACAAATTCATCAAGGTGAAAGTGCGAATTAGGTGTGCGTTTGAAAGTTCAAGGAACCCGTTCTGTATAGTCAAGATTATGGTGTTTGTTTCCTTGAACTGTGTGTGGTGGTAAGGTTGTCGCGAGAAACAGTCGAGAAAGTTCTCATCATGGACTGAGATCAACTACTGATATCTACAGGGTGGCTGATTTTTCATTGTCCAGCTTATATCTGCTGAAATATTAAAGATACAAGAAAAAGTTAAATAAGAGACTTGTGTAACTGAATCTGATTTATAAAATGGCGCAAACAATTTTTTTCCATGGCCTACCTATTTTCCGGAAAAATATCTAACTTTGTTTTTTTTAAGTAGGACGCTCTGTATATTTTTCAGGAATAAGATTCTAAATAAATTTCTCTTTACAACGAAGTATAAAAAGTAGCGTTTTGCCTTTAAATTACGCCCAGTAAATAAAAAAAAGAAAATTATGAGAGTCGGCTGTGATTACTTATATTTTCTCTACGATTAACAAAATTATAACAACATTTATTTGACTACAGATTAACAAAATTGAATAATACACAGTGTGTTTTATAATGAATGTTCAAATTGTCGGCCATTAAATTCTAAACATTTTTGAACCCTCATTTCGCAGCATTTCAGGTGTAATTAACAAGCACGCTGCAGTGATTTTATTTCTAAGTTCCTGCACATTTTGGGAAGGAGTATCATAAACTTATTAGGCGTAATTTAAAGGAAAAACCCTACTTTTTATACTTCGTTGTAAAGAGAAATGTATTTAGAATCTTATTCCAGAAAAATATACAGAGCGTCCTACTTAAAAAACCAAAGTTAGATATTTTTCCGGAAAATAGGTAAGCCATGGAAAAAAATTATTTGTGTTATTTTATAGATCAGATTCAGTTACATAAGTCTCTTATTTAACTGTTTCTTGTATCTTTAATATTTCAGCAGATATAAGCTAAACAATAAAAAATCAGCCATCCTGTTTAACTAACTGGATTGACAATTCCGTGAGGCGCCATTGTGGTGACTTGAAAGCTCATTCAGCGCCTTTATAAATGGTGTGGAAACTATTAAATAGTAAATACTGTATACGTTGATACGCTTGCGCTACCATAGTGTAACCTCTATTACTCACTCACGATTATGGCAGAGCATTAACCCTGTATTTAGTACATTTTCCCTCATTTCGAAACTCTGGATGAGGCTTCAATTCAGGATACATTCGTCGTATTGAGTCCATAAAGAACGTTATGCAGGTAGTGTAGAGATCAGTGCGAGAAACGGTCGACACTCGAGAAAGTTCTCATCATGGACTGAGATGGATCGGTGTCGTCGTCGTTTGTTTTATTGATTGTCTGCGCGACTTACGAACAATGGCTCATCAGCAGTTGTTTAAATTTAAACGGCATTTCAAAAACTCTTTTTTAACTCTTCAGTAGATGTGTGATTCATCCATATTATAATCTGTAACGAAAAGGAACACATGCCTTGGAGATATGTTTCTATCGCACGAGCCTCGCAAAAACTGAGGCGAATGAAATTTATTCATCAGCGTACATTTTAAATCTAAATTAACTTGCTGGAAGGTTTCTTCACCATTTACCTAGATATAGTGATGATTCTTTCGATTCGGCGTCCGTATGGCAGAAAAGTGCCTCGAAGCATCTGATCGGCATTGCTGTCTTTTTAACACACTTATATATTAGCTTCACCTGTATGCGGGCTTGCTTGCTTATCAAGGACCGACGACAATACAATAATTCAATAAGTTTGTCCCATTATCCTGACCAGGATCTCCAGAACTAAAAAAAAAGCAAAAAATTTCAAATTGAACTGAAACTTTGCACACTTATCAAGGACCGATGACAATACAATAATTCAATAAGTTTGCCCCATTATCCTGACCAGGATCTCCAGGACTAAAAAATAAAAAATAAATTATAATTTAAAAAAACTAAAAAACACGCTTTAATGAACTAAAAAGTAAAAAATAATTAATTTTATTGTAAAAAAGCGTGGGGTGCTTTGTATCATATTTTCATACTACCCCACGCTTTTTTACAATAAAATTAATTATTTTTTACTTTTTAGTGCATTAAAGCGTGTTTTTTAGTTTTTTTAAATTATAATTTATTTCATTACCTACAGCGAAGATTGAATAATGGAAAACGCAATGATTCAGTTGTCAATTTTACGGTAAATTACATGAGCGCTTTTGCGTTTTGTCTACAGATACAGAATCTGGGTATAGGTGGACGACCTTGTGGACATGTCTGACATCCACTAATCTACTCTGCATATTATATTTGTACAAAATTAATCTTAATGCGGCTCTGACAATCAGGATCATGCCTATCTAATTTTGCACCTTTTACATTACAATTTACAATTTTATGAAATTTGCACAGACAGGCGAACAGAAATTTTTAAAAACTACCTTTTTTTGGATTCAGCAAACGTGAAAATATGTAAATTCACCAAAAACTGAAAACCGGTTTTTTTGTGCGATCACAAGACTCCGTATGGCTATATACTGCATATATGGGAAAGTAAAAATGTTTCTTATCAAATAATGTTCGTAGGAGTCGTCAAATAGAAAACAGTGTTGCCTGAAAAACTTTTTAAAAAATAAGTAAGTCCATTCTATTTTTTCAACTCCTGAAAAAATGTATCGACGGTGCATTCTGCTGAATTGGAAAAAATATTTTAATCAACATGCATATGCCATATCCTTACTAAAGTTTAAGGCAGGCTTTCCTAAATTTTAGTGACTTGCAATGCATCAGTCGGCGACCCGAATATTATTTTGTCGACCCACCTACCCCCGTTTCCTTTGTTGGATAATTGATTTTTTCGTATAAAAATTTATAATGAAATTTTCAAAATTATTTCGCCGCCATCAGTTTGAATTTCTCCGCGATGCATTTGTGAATCACGACCTGCACTTTGGAAGACCCTGGTCTATAAGGCTAGAGTGGAGAAATTAAGAGACTGGATAGTTAGTTGTTTCATGATAATAATATGTAAGTGCCATGTACAGAAAATATCATTTATACAATTGCTTTTTGTTATTAACTGATGCAATCTTCTAAGTGAAACCGAATCTGTATATTTTTTATTTGTTTATTTTGATTTCACTTGTGCAGCGATGACCGAGTCTGTATGATCTGTAGTTTCTAAAATAATAAAATGCATTTACCTATCAGGTGCACATTGGATAATAATTATTGATTAAAAAACATCAGTTAGCACTCAGCACATCAATAGGATGTTTGTAATTTGCATGAAATCATTTTACCATTTTTTGGTGCTATATTAATAGAGCAGAAAATTCTGAACCAAATGACACCTAAAAATATCCTTAAAAAAATATATATATATAAGAAAAGCTTTTATTTAAATAAATGTACCTACTAAAAAGTAAAAAATAATTTTCATACATCTGAGAACAAAAAGCTTTGGGGCGGTCTTATAATTGTGTGTTTTAAAGACCACTAACAGCTAAGGTTATTTGGGCCTAGCACCAATTCATATTTTCAATTCATTATTATTTTTTTTTTAATAATAAATTGAAAATCCAATTGACACTTTTACCAGCTCTCGGGCTAGAACCCGGGAACTGGGGATTTGTAATAGAGGAACCATAGCGACGTCATGTAAACAACAGCACTGTTACAAGCTCGACTGTTCTCAAGCCCGGGCGGTCTTATAAGTTACAACACCATTGCATAGTAATTATTTTGTTCAGTTGACCGCCCCAAAGCTTTTAGTTTCCAAATGTATGAAAATTATTTTTTTTTACTTTTTATTAGATACATTTTTTTAAATAAAAGCTTTTCTTATATTTTATTTTATTTTTTACTTTTTAGTCTTTAATCACATAGCTTATCGTATTTTACTCGTTAAACCCTTTCATTTGATACCCATATCAAGGGAGTTTTAAAGAAAAAAGGTAATCCGCCATCTTGGGGCGTCGTCATATTGGATTAAGAATGGCGTCACATAGCTCATCGTACTCTACTCGTAAGGCCCTTTCATTTGATACTCATATCAAGGGAGTTGTGAAGAAAAAGGTAATCCACCGTCTTGGGAGCGTCCGCCATATTGGACTTAGAAGGATATTAGATATACTATAGTCACGGGACTTATACACGTGTGTAAAATTTCAAAGCTCTAGCTCAATTAGAACTAGTAGAAATTTTTATTGCAAGATTTGTAGCAGACAGACAGAATGACAACAAGTAAAGTTAAAAAAAGCTTTTAAATGGTTCAATTGCGCCTATTTTAAATAGGCTTCGTGCAGTGATTTATTTCAACATGACGTGTAACAGATTACGTTTAAAAATAGACATTTCCAAAATTGGTGACAAATTATTCAAAATGAAACGTCGAGAATTTTTGGTCCCGCACCATTCGACCGACGGGCAACGCCAATAGTGTATGTGCCTTAATAGTAAATACTATGTACAATAACATTAATAGCGTACTGTTGCTTCGTCCCATCAACTACGAGAAAGCATGGTAAATAATATTATGGTAAAGGAGTGTATCTAATTTAAAATGTGTACTCAGTAAACTAATATGGATGTACATTGTACGGAAATATCGGGTGGTTTTATTATTTATCGAGGTCATTGTGGCATGACGTTTGTGTGCGATACAATATAATATTTATCGGGGGACGTAGTCCAACCCCCCTTAGTTGTTTCAGACTGGTCCCTTCGATATTTGATTAATTTATTATTTAACATCATGATATGCCAGAAATAGAACAAATTGAAATGTCATCAATAGACATGTTATTATGCTACGTTTTTAGGGTTCCGTACCTCCGAACGGAACCCTATTACTGAGCATACGGTGTCTTTCCGTCCGTCCGTCTATCACAAAGCTCTATCTTAACAACGATAAGAGAGAGCTAGTTAAAATTTTCACAGATTGTGTGTTGTGGCATGAACCCTGGCAAATAATAATTAGAATTAAATAATCAATTGATTTTAATAAATTAGTATTTATACCCCGTGTCCGGTCTCAAAGGTGAGCGTAGGAATTTAACATGGTATTGTTCATTTTTTAACACGCTTTTATTAGCTTCACTTATATGTTTGCTTGTCAGTTTGTAACCGACTTCTTTGAACTTGATTTTGACCAACTTTGAACGGTCAGATTTAGTTTAAACGTTGTTGACTTATCAAGGACCGACGACAATACAATAATTCAATAAGTTTGTCCCATTATCCTGACCAGGATCTTCAGGACTAAAAAAAAAAGCAAAAAACTTCAAATTGAACTGAAACTTTGCACACTTATCAAGGACCGATGACAATACAATAATTCAATAAGTTTGTCCCATTATCCTGACCAGGATCTCCAAGACTAAAAAAAAAAAACTCGGGTCGCAGTGCCAAACCCTGCCGACAATATAGTGTATTTGCTAATACAGGCATTGTGGCATTATTATGTGAACAGTGAACTTAAGTTTGTTTTTTGACAAAATAAAAAATTTAACCCCTTAATACACCCCTTAAACTAATTAAATTTTTCTAAATTTCAACATTAGACATGGATTTTATCAGTACAACATCTGCACTTAATTAAATACACCCTTCCATAAGTAAATCCGTATTAACAAACTAGTGTTTTCATAAAATCTGAAAGTCCGGTCCTGTCGGGCCGATTTTATTAAAATTTTAGCAGCACATTTTAATCTTTACTAAAGAGTTAAATTTCAATTTTGAAACGATTCTGACTAATTTTTCGGTATTTTTGGGCCCAAAAACTTTTTGGAACCCCTAAATACAACCCTGAAAATGGTCCGATCGGGCCCATTTTAAATAGGCTTCGTGCGGTGATGGGTTCCAATGTGTGTACCAAATTTCGTTTCAATCGATTAAGTCTGTCGAGAGTTATCGTGTACATATATATTTACATACATATATATAATATATAAACATTTTCAAAAATGGTGCCAAATTGTTCAGGAGGCTATGAAACGTCGAGAAATTTTGGTCCGACCCCTAGGTCCCGCCATCCGACCGACGCCAATAGTGTATGTGCCATATGGCAAATACACTAAAAAAAGCAAAAAACTTCAGATTGAACTGAAACTTTGCACACTTATCAAGGACCGATTACAATACAATAATTCCATAAGTTTGTCCCATTATCGTGACCAGGATCTCCAGGACTAAAAAGCAAAAATAAATTATAATTTAAAAAAACTAAAAAACACGCTTTAATGAACTAAAAAGTAAAAAAATAATTAATTTTATTGTAAAAGAGCGTGGGGTAGTATGAAAATATGATACAAAGCACCCCACGCTTTTTTACAATAAAACTAATTATTTTTTTACTTTTTAGTTCATTAAAGCGTGTTTTTTAGTTTTTTTAAATTATAATTTATTTTTATTATTGTACGGAACCCTCGATGCGCGAGTCTGACTCGCACTTGACCGGTTTGTTTTTAGTGATAGGAAGTAGTTAAATAATTTAAATTGTCGTGTTTATACAGTTAGGTAGGTACACAATTTATGAATTTGATACATTTTGTGTCTCATAATGGGTGTACCCGTAGCGCTGTTAAATATGAAGTCTCGTTGATCACCGCTGTGTTTAAATTTAACACGGTTGAAAGCGATTTGAAAATGGGATCTATTAAAATTTTAAATGAACACCAAAATATATTTATTTAACACATGCACGCTTTTAGTGTTTTTTCGTATCGGTTTTGCGAACCTTAAATAGCCGTTTATTGACTAGTGACCATTATGTAACGCTTTTCAGTGCTATAATGAAAAAACAGTTGCATAATGAACCATTATGTAACTAGTTACATAATGAACCATTATGTAACTGTTTTTTTACTTCAATTAAAGTCTAAAACCATGCATGTGTTATATAAAGTATAGTGTGCAACGCGTGTGCTAAATCTTTATGCGTCAGGCGCGATGTTTTCAGCACTCGTATTCGGCTCGCGATGCACACTGGCCAAGGCTCGTGTGTGCTCGCCTACTTCTTGTGGTGAAAATATCGCGCCTGACGTATAAAGATGTATTTAGCACACTAGTTACAAAATATACTCTTTGATCATCGAACTTTTCACGAACGTTTTATAATTCGCAATCAAATCTATTTTACTACTTTTCATACCCATGACAATTTTAATTTGGTGATCGCGAGTTGGCGATCGAATAGGGGCGGAGGGGGCTAGTTGTAACATGTTTTAGCAAAACGATTGTATTGAAAAAACCTAATAGCTTTGTAATGTAAATTGTTGAAAAATAATTGAAAATATTTGTATATTTTTATCAACTATCATTTTTCTAAGAAAAAGTATGTTGTTACAACTTACCCCGAGTTTGGTACAAGTTGTAACTTGTAACAAGATGAAAATTCGCAAGATCATTCAGGTTTTCTTTAAAAAAATGCAAGGTTTAGAAATAATTAATTGTTTTTTGTTATAATATATATTTTATATTTATTGAAACAATTAAAATTTTACATTTGTAAAATCTCACGGAGGTAAACAAAATTACCTGTTGGTGAGACTGGTAAATCTAAACTTGATATCTATAAGGTTTGTAAATACATAATTTTCCCATTTTAATTATAATTATTCATAATAATGTATAGTTGCGGACTTAAAAAAGTTTGCACTTGAGTTTTTCAGTGTAAGTTCACAAAAAGTCAGCAGCTTAGCAACAAATTTAATTTGATAGGTAAATATAAATATCAAAAATTAAAAGAAATAATTGTCGTTTAAATGCCTCGAAATTATAAAAACGATGAACAAAAAAAGAAGCAATTTTCTAGAAAAAAAATATGTTTTTAATTGTATAATATTGAGTCATTTGGATTGTATAATGTACTTATATAAAACAAGAGAGGTGTTTTGATTATAATTTTTTTATTGAATTTTTAGGCTGTAAAAAAACCGCTAACTAGATGATACAGGTGTAAACTTTCTTAAGTCCGCGACTGTACATTAATTTGAAAAAGTTTGTTGTTATTTGTCAACATAAATGTAGATATATTTTTAAATTAGTACCTATATATTTTTACTTGATAATAATCATTAAAACATTAAGCCAATTACAGCTAAAATACACTTTAACATTTCAATTTTTAATTAAAAAAATATCGTATTTTTTGACATATTTATCATTTGAAATCTTTAAACTTGAAACTGCACAAATCAACATGGCACTTATAGTCACAATAAACCAACTAGATGTAAATTTACTTGAAACAAGACATTATGTACAACAGATTCGGCTGTTGATGTAAATTAATGTTACAACTTGCCCCTCAATGCTGTCACTACTTGCCCCATCGTACGGTTTGATTTTTTTTTTTATTTATAAAAAAAAATGGATTTGAACGAGAATTAATAATAACAGTTCGTAACTAATTTCTCTCGCTTACTTTACTGTACAAACAAAATAAGAAAAGTAGCAAAATATGTCGAAAATCAAAGTTTATGTAATAAATACTTTTTTGACAAAATATAGTCAAAAAGAAAGGGGCGCGCTCATCATCTCTTCATATAAAGTCCAGCGGGTCACTTATTGTGCTTACATACGACTACGAGTAATGCGACTCACTATAAAAGGTTTCTAATTCATTCTGAAAAACCCGTGTTACTACTTAGGGTAAATGCGGGAGAGATGCCGCGGTAGGAGAGACACCGCATGGCTATTAACTTACCTATTTACCATTAATGGATGGTGCTACAAGTACGTATGTTCGTTCATCTTATTTTGACAAGATAAGATGAACGAACATACGTACTTGTAGCACCATCCATTAATGGTAAATAGGTAAGTTAATAGCCATGCGGCGTCTCTCCTACCGCGGCATCTCTCCCGCATTTACCCTACTCCTGTGACAACTATGAGCTAGCCCCTAGCTCCCTTATAAGTTTTGCTGTTATCGAAGATATTTAATGGTGGTAAAACTATGTTAATTTGATAATAGTCGCTTAAAACGCAGTTGCAAAAATTATGTTTCTGCAATGATTAAAAATATAGTTTAAGCTTATGTTCCCTTTAACCAGAATTCGATCTTAGGAGGTAATAACCTATATGGTTATGGGTCCAGTTAACCTTAGCAGTTTATGGATCGTAATAACCATGTATCCGCTAACGCGAACCTACAACCATATTATAGGCGAAATTTCAACAATCTCATTGGAAGACATCAAGCATTGGGACCTCTTATTTTTTGGGTGGACGGCGTGGTGGTCGAAAGGAATACAAAGACAATTTCGTACTTTTTAATTCAGAAAATTATAAACAAGTATATTGATTTTATGTGGGAAAAACATTGTGTAAAAAATTGAACTGCCTTCAAAACAGCTAATAAAAAGAGAAAAAAAAGTATACTTACAAAAAGTTTTAGTAATTAAATTGGCGCATGCAGACCTCAAAATTTAATTATTTTTCTCTTTTCAGTGGCTTTTTTTATCTCATAAATACATCAAGAAATAAATAAACATAAGAATATTATGTAAAAAAATTACATAGGGGAGAGTTGGATAAAACAGGATGGTCTGGTAAAACGGGATACCACGTTTTATTTCAAAACAAGTAGTACGATTTATCGGGTAGGGGCGGAACTAATAACCCTCGATGTCTACCTATGCCCGGCAAGTGATGTATCTACTTTAGATTTACTGTAGATGACGTAACAGGTGAAAGTGTCAAAAAGTTAGGTTAAAGTAAAATGTTTGATGTGTTTTCAAAAGTCGATTTTTCAGTTTAAAGGCAAAATTAACCGAAAATGAGTAGATTTAGAGAATACTATGTTTGTTTACTACAGTTATGCATAACAGTTTTTAGGAATTTGCTTTGTTTATTTACTAAAATATGGTCACGTGTTTCGCAATCAACAGTTGGGTAAAATCGGACACCGTGTGATTGCTTAAAACGGGATACCTCTCGTTGTAATATAATAGCGGATGACAATCAAAAGTCCATTTATAAGAGAAACAGGAGCCAAAAAATAGTCCTTTGCATTACTTCATTCAAAAAGTTGTGAGACTTAGAACACTAACTATCCCGTTTTATCCAACTGTCCCCTAAATGTATCTCGACTATTTATTATGAAACCATGTATTGATATACATACAAACATTAATTAAAAAGAACATACTATACAGTAAGAAATTTAAAAATCCAAATTTATGCGTGATATTTGCGTCTACCGCATTCTTAGTCAAAATGTTTCTTCCTTATATTTATTTGCTTTTACAATTTATTTTTATTATTTCTTTTAAAGGGTAAAGTCGCCATTATACTTAGTAGTATTTACTTGTGACGTCTGCAGGTTCCTATACAGGGTGAGTTCGACCACCCGTATCAGTCGTTTTTTTCGAAAGTAGAGAGTTGTGTCAAAAATTTGTATTATAAAAGCCCTAATAAAGAATCGAATGGTGATAATTTTTTTTCCGGGAAGGTTGGCTTCCCTATTAGTTTGCTCCAGAATGTCCGCCGGAATTATAAATGTAACGATAGGTCGAAAGTGGTATTGTTGAAAAGATCTTTAAAAAATTAGCAAGTTTTGTACGGATTTTTTTTTTATTACTGCCACCCCTGTTAAGTAATACTTGTTTGAAATTACTAAATTAAAATGTCTTAATAACGAACTTTTTAAAAGTCCGCATTTAAAATCTAGTTACCTATCTATCGATCATTAAACACTGAAGAAGTACACTCCCAGTATAACCAGAAGAGCTCAGTAGTATGTATTAAAGAGTAAATGGAAGACAGTTTGAACACTTGTGACAATGTCTAAGGTTGCTAGATTTTTAATGCCGACTTCGATCGTAATAATTTATGAAATTTTGATTTAATAATTTCAAACGATTGTTACTTAACAGGGGTGGCAGTATTTAAATAATTTTTCCTACAAAACTGGTCTATTTTTTAAAGAGCTTTTCAACAGCACCACTTTCAACCTATCGTGCTTTCTAAAATTCCGGAGTTTTGAACATATAATAATTTATATTTATACTTATAGAAATTTACAGGGGTGGCAGTAATAAAAAAAATTTTCCTACAAAACTTGATTATTTTTTAAAGATCTTTTCAACAATACCACTTTCGACCTATCGTTACATTTATAATTCCGGAGTTCTGGACATTCTGGAGCAAACTAATAGGGAAGCCGACCTTCCCGGAAAAAAAAATTATCACCATTCGATTCTTTATTAGGGCTTTTATAATACAAATTTTTGACACAACTCTCTACGATTAACCGTTTTCGAAAAAAACGACTGATACGGGTGGTCGAACTCACCCTGTATATATATTATATGTTTCTTAATCTTCCTTTAATTTATACATAAACTAGTCTTAATTCGCTGCGTCGCTCGCATTAACAGAAATCTTTTTTTTAACTGGGACTCGAATCCTATCTACCAATCTTACACTTAGCTAAGATACAGTTTAACATGCATGATGAAGATTAGGCAGAAGAAAATCAATATTTTATGTGAGAATTTTTAATTGCATGTTCATTTCAATTAGTTTGACATCTATTTAACGTAATCTGATTAGAGCAGTCCAGCCAGTAGCCGTATATTACGACGTTGTCACGAACACGGATCAATGAACGATGTGCGTTCGTTTATTCGTCATATTTCGTTGCACGTTTTACTTTTTTAAAAACACGAAACAGCCCCTATAAAATCTAAAATGACTGAAAACTAGTAAGATTAACATATTTTTTTATTAACTTCCCATTGGAAGTTATTGTAATGGGTCCGAAAATCGAAATCAAAATGTATAACAAATTTTTGTGTTTCAAGGTCACTACACTATTTTTACACTATTTTTAGAAAGATGTCTGTGTGTGTACGTATGTGTCCATTTCTTTCTAAGACGAAATCTCGAGAATGAAAAATGATATCGACTACGTTAGGGTGCCAATCGATGCGTATTAACGTAAATATGTTCTGAAAGAATTTTTTTCAAAATCGGTTCAGCCGTTCTTTTTCCTTAACCAAATAACCTCCAAAAAAGTAGATTTTACACAATATCTCGCGAATAAAAAATTATATCGACTTCGTTAGGGTGTCAATCGAGGCGTGTTAACGACATTTTGATCCGACATACATTTTATAAAAATCAGTTCAGCCGTTTTTTTTTTTTAATTATTGTTGAAAATAAATAATAATTATGTTTTAATGATTAAAATGATTACTTTTCTGTGTAATATCTAATTTAATTATTATTATTAAATATTTATCAAACTGGGAAGTTCGTCGTGTGGATCTAAAGGGTCGCACTTTAGTCCTAATAAACGACCCACCTCACGGCTTGTTTAATATGTTTTTAACCAGATTAATGTGATGAGTGATTGTGTATTTTACTTGCACAGACTTCTTTGATATTTGGCTTTATTGAAGAGAGCTTCGCATCCAAGCGGTTACGGAGCCCCTCAACATCTTCCGCGGAGCCTTGGGGCTCCGCGGAGCACAGTTTAAGAAACGCTCGTATAGACTATAGAGAATATTCCAAACGAAGAAATAGTTGTTGCGTCGGACTGATATAAGTAGATAGTAGTAATTAATTATTTCTTACTTTTTAAAGTTATGCTTTTTTGCGTCAGGAATTTTTTCTAAATTTTTGATATAATGTTTATTCCATATTTTTGAAACTAATCAAGAACTGAATATTTGAGTTCGAACTCGGAATTTCTAGCTGTAATAGTGGCCGAGATTTCTACACAAACTGTGATGAGAGCTGAAGATCTTGGAAACGGCTGAACTGATTTCCATTAACTAAGAACAATCTCGCAAATGTCAGCTTTCAAAAAAAATCGCATTAAAATCGGTTCATCCGTTTTGGAGCTACGATGCCACAGACAGACAGACAAAGGCTTCAAATTTACAACCCCCCTCTTTTTGCATCGTGGGTTAAAAAATGAACAGTGAAATTGGTCAGTTATTTATTAATTAGCCAGCTTTCTCAATTTTGAACTTCCTGGTACCAACAAAAGAGTAATTGATCAAGAGATGAATTGTTACAAAATAGTGTATAAAAATAATCGATACAATATTAGAAGGTTAGCATAACCAATTAAAATTTAAAATATTCGTTGTATACTCGGTCCAATCTTAATTGGCGGTATTTGTTACTAATTTAAATTGAGTTGAGTTGTCGAAATTGTGGCTTAAAAAGGAATTGAAAAGAATAATACCTTTATTGTGAACCTGAATAGGGTATAATGGCGTCAGAAAACAAATACAATGTAAGGACTTAAAATTAGTGAAAATATTATAGTTAAAATTTTTAAACGTGTACAGCGTGTACAGGTTGATAGCGCCATAAACACACCCCTTAGAAATGTCAAATCGATTCATTTAATCGATATGCAGTATTATATTTGACAGTTGTTTATTTCCAAGATTTGAGACAAAAAAATGGATGTACAAATTGTTTTTAATGCATTTGCATTTCTCATATAAATACAAATTTTTCCCGTGTTATAACTGTTTTCACTCTTTCCTCCGCATTCCGCAAACATTATTTCCTCAGAATGCGCTCCAGTAACCTAAACTAAACGATAGATAATAATATACATACTCTTGGTCAAAATTAGCGCATCATTCAGTTTTCCTGCAATATTTTTAGTGTTCAAAGGAATAACCGAACTGGAAGCAAGTTTTGTTTTCTGATGAAACCAGGGTAAGTTTGATCGTGGTCGAGTATGGCGAAGGCCTGGAAAAAGATTTGCTGCCTGCATCCACAACCCTGCGGGCATTAAAGCAAATGCCTTCCAAGTTCCAAGAACACCAAAATATGGTTCCCTTTCAGAGATAGGTATTGGGATATTTAGTATTCTAGTGCTTCAACGCCCGCACAAAGTTGTAAAGATCTTTTTTGCCACACCCACTACAAAATAGCTACTTTCCAATGTATGTACACCGGCCTGTATTGGGTCATTTAATAGGCAGGCGTGCAAAAGTGTTTCCATTACATAGCAAATGCGGTAAGTAAACGGTTGCCATAGCAACTTCTGTTTATTCACTCTATCCGCCTGCGATTACATACGAGTCACGACCTTCACGGCATACTGTGAAAGAAAAGATGGTGACGCAAATGGACTGTCAACATTTTTTTAAAACGAAGTTAAAAGTAGGTATTTCATAGTGGGTATGGCAAAAAATACCATATACATCTCATGCGTAATGATATTGACTCGTGTGGCTGTAAAAACTCGCTGTCGCTCGTCAGTAATATACCCCATTGGCCATTACGCTTCAGCTAGATATACAATCTAGGTACTATAACTTTCTTTGTTAAGGTTATTTCAAATTGTACGGTTCCTCTATTACAAGTCCCCAGTTCCCGAGTTCTAGCCCGAGAGCTGGTAAAAGTGTCAATTGGATTTCCAATTTATTATTAAAAAAAAATAATAAATTGAAAATATGAATTGATGCTAGGCCCAAATAACCTTAGCTGTTGGTGGTCTTTAAAACACATTTTTTTATTTCAAATTGAATGAACTGCTGCATATCATCCGGACCAGCCGCCGGGCGTCTCTAAAAATATTCCATTCCAAGCACGTGTTCGTTTCTCTGGTGTTTAAAGCCGGTCCTGCCTGTATCTTGTTATTATCACTGTTAGTTAAGTTGAAATTATAAAAATAAAACTACTTTTGTTGTGCCAATTAAGAATAGTTCGACTGTAAATGACAGCTATGCAATATTTCAAATGCGACGTTTCATGGCTGCTAATAGTTACCTACTCTAACATTTGCGAAATGCATATCATTATTATATATTGTCAGAGTAAGGAATCTCATCGTGACATAACAATATTACTTGTTTCATGGTTATTTAATATTATGTAACAAACAGTTCCAGTTGCAATGGTAAATTGCTGCTGTTTTGTTTCAGCGATGTCATCTGATTTCATTTAAATGCGCTTATTTTATTTACTCATGCTAGATTTTATACAAACGTGAAAAGAGTGTGTCGTCGCAGTACTTACCTAATTGGAATCTGCTGGAAGTTTTTGTAGGGAAATGTCGTTTATAATTCGTCAGAACTTTGTTATTACTAAAAATTTCAAGAAAACGTTATGAACATAACTTCACAGTGCATAAAATAAGATATAAAGTAGGCGGCACTAGTAACGAGTTTGTGCCGCCTAGTGAAAGTCGGTTGTGCCGGCGGCACAAGAATTAGAATTTTAATTTTTCGGTATATATCGTTTCTGCAGTCTGCACACTACAGTATGATTGCATTCATTCATGTCCTTTTTGTAGTGTTTTGCTTTTTTACTGTTTTGGAGGTTAAAATTCAAAAGACATCACCTATAGTTTTTAGTTTTTTATTCATTAAAAATACCTATAATTAAATCTACTATGCTTTAAAATTGCGTATTTTTTAATTATCCTTGACGCTTCGCCACATTTTTTTATTAGACCTAACTCTCGAACTCTAGTGCCGCCCAGTAAAAATTGCTTAAAATATGCTCTGTAACTTTACCAATATTCGGATCAATAATAATAAGAATTTACACCCTATTTTTTTAGCTTTCATTTAAAATTTTTGCAGAAATACGAATCTGACAAAAATATGTACAGAGAAACTTTTTGTAGAGAATTTAATTAGTTTGAATTTAATGTGCCGTGTAGAGTTGAAAGAAAGCCAAAAATCAGGCAATAACCTGATTTTCGTTCCATACTCCATTCTCCCCAGGGGAATAGCAGACCTCGTTGGAGGGCGGGTTCAGGATTTCTCGAGGACATCCTAAGGGACTGTTACGTGAAAAAAAATTCGACTGACGACCAGTCCTATACTTCCCACCTAGTAAATATTTGCAAAAAAAAAACACTTTTTTTTTATTCTTTGACTAGGCCCAAATAACCTTAGCTGTTGGTGGTCTTTAAAACACAATTTAATTTTTATTCTTTGAAAAAAGCATGGCCCTCTTTTTTGTTTGGTGATCTACTGATGGCTAACTTAATATAGCAAAAATCATGGTTACCTTGATTTACGTACAATTTTTATTTTTTTTTTGGTAAAATATTTTTTTTCTCGAAAACTATACATTTTAGAGAAAAAAAATATTTACATTTTTTTCATATTATAACATCTAGAATTCATTTGTATTTTTTTTACCTATGTTAATACGTGACATTGAGGACGTTTTTTTGAATATCTCAAGATCCACTGAACCGATTTGACTCAAAATCTAATCAGATCTAAGTTAAAGGCTGATAAACACAATAGAACAATCGGCATGCCCGTATGTTGTTCCGTTCTTAAGATATCGAAGGCGAAAAATTGACCACACACACATACACACACACACACACACACACATACAGACATCAGTCAGAAAATGATCTTAAACGATTGGTAGGGTCTCAAAACGTGAAGATCTGTTAAAATCTCGAAATATTTTTTTCGGACTAAATCCATTACTTCCCTACCATAGTAGAGGTGGGAAGTAAAAAGAGTGTATGTGTACTTATGTACGCACGTCAGAAGTTATACTCCTTTGGCGTAACAAAACAAAAATAACTCCAAACATTTTATCCCGCGTGCCAGTACTAAACGTTTGTAAAAAAAGACGATAAAATAATAAAATAAAGATATTAAATAAATTAATTTAATTTATTAAATATATTTATTTATTATATTTATATCTAATTATTTATTAAAAAAAAAGCATGTTTGTGTTGAGATTCGAACCCGAGACCTATTGCGTATGACGCGGCGGTGCGATCCGTTACGCTACGTACATCTTATTTAACAGTGCTATATAATAGGGTGTTATAATCATGAACTTTCGACTAACTTCATGGTGTTAAATTTTCGTGACGCGATGCGCGCGCATCGTAAAAATCCACTCTCATCATTTTTCCATAACGCGCCAAAAGAAGTATAACTTCAAAAATCCAGTTTGAATATTTGGCGCCTGATCTACTGGGGTCACTAATAATTTTGTTTTAAGTAAAAGTGTCGCGAATAAAAAATGTTTATGAATTTGTAGACTAGCCGGTAAGATTCAAGAAACGAAACATATCCTTAAGTAATAATTATTAAATAGACAATATTAGCCAAACCACAAATAAATACTTTTCTTATCTTAACGTAATCAGTCGGCGAATATTGGCTAATATTGTCTATTTAATAATTATTATATTATAACCACAAAAAACTCAACTCTCATTGTTGTATATCCTTAAGTTTGTTTTTTCTTTTCAGTGTATACTATTGGCGATCCGAACACTGCACGTAATGTTGCGATATGCACTGCATCTGTACGACATGCGTCAATCGGCAGGCATCACGCCTCAATCCAACAAGAGCCCGGTTTGGGAAAAACGGGGTCCCGTCGCTTACTACACCGAGCTGGTGTTTGAATTGGCTGCGCTCGTCGTCGATCTCGTTCACCATCTGCACATGTTGCTCTGGAGCAACATATTCCTGAGCATGGCGTCACTCGTCATATGCATGCAGCTAAGATATCTCTTCCACGAGATACAGCGCAGGATCAAGAAGCACCGCAACTATTTATGGGTACTCAACCACATGGAACAGAAGTAAGCAGCTCCGTTTGGTATAATTCTAAATCCTACTGAAAACATAAATGTGAAAAAATGAGCCAAGTTCTCTTGTACACCTGTTTGTCCGCGAACTTCAAAAGAATGGTAATCTAAAACGGTTCCAAGTTCGATTCCGATCCTAAACTCGAAAAATAAGATTTGGAACATATATATATTAGAAATCGTGTCCATCGTGATTATAATAAAATTAAGAAAAATCGCAGGATAGTGGACAAAATATTTGTTAATTGCTATGGTTAGTAATTAATATTAATTTTCATAAATATTGTTATTTTTATGTATGTACTTGAAAAAGTCTAAATCTATAGACGAAACGTCGTTCATTTAATTTAATAAATCAAATATTTTGTCCACTATCCTGCGATTTTTCTTAATTTTATTTGGAACATAATTCGGGTTCCGTAAAAACTAAGGAACCCTTATAGTTTCGTCATGTTCGTCTGTGCGTATGTCACAGGCCTCACATCCTCTCATTAATATACCTATTAAGATGAAATTTGGTATACAGACCCAAAAACATAAATTATAAGATTTTTGAAAAATAATTTTTGGACTCCCTCCCATAGAGTTGAAAGTGTAGTACCTACTCAAAAAAAAATCACTTACTCCATTGAGTAGGGTTGAAGAGAACTTGGCTCATTTTTTCACATTTATGTTTTTGGTAGGAAATCAATACTTTTTGCAAAGTTAACTAATTTTTCCCATACAAATTCACAGCCTGGTTTTGGGTAGTAAAGTTGAGGATTTTTTTTATTTTTTCTTTTATTTGTACCAAAAGCCCTATCTATGTATATGCCTTTCAAATTTCTAAATGCACGGGAAGTACCTTATAGGTTTTGATGAATGAATGAGTGAGTGCCAAAATATGCGATTGTTTTGAGACATGTATCCTAGACGCTTTGAATTAAAAGCTTGAAATTTTGACAGGACCAAACGGACCTTAAAACATATCCAATATTCATATTAGTAGTTTAATGGGAAGCGAAGTTACGAGGGCGGTAAATAGGTCTTTTCAAGTAAATATACGCTTTGTATGCGCCAGCATTGCTGCGAAAATTCGACTTGGCGCCTAGATAATATTTCAGTGATGACGTGAGGAATTTTAACATAACATAATTTTGTCGATTTTTGACCATTCTTGGTAGTTCCGTTTTTTTTTTATTATTATTGATAAACATACATTGCTCGTCGGGTCATTAGCTTTAAGATATTGAAATTCACTTTAAAAAAACAAAAATATGACAGAACTCCAATTAAACCGATCTAATGTTTATAAAGTTTGTAAATAAGCATGTACGTATTTTTTCAGTTATCCAATGGCGACCAGTGAGGAGTTAGCAGAGAATTCTGATAATTGTGCCATCTGTTGGGAAAAAATGGAAACTGCTCGAAAATTGCCGTGCACTCATCTGTTTCATAAGTAAGCGTCCGACTGTGTTGTATCATACAAGTAATTACTAACATTAGAAATCTCAGTTGTTTTATCTATAGGAACCCAACCGCTAGCAGCTCTAGTGGCAACATTCTGCTTGCCTATATTACATACTGCACTCGTAGTGTATTAAAAAGATGTAATTAGGGAATGCAATCTCGAGCCGAGATTGGCAATTCGATATCTCGCGAGATAAGTCTGGATTCGAGATTGGCTATTCGAGATCTCGCCAGATTGTCTCGACAATATCGAGATTTCGCGTACTTTTAAAAATAACGTATTATTTTTTATCAAAAATGCTTAAACTTATTGAAAACTACTTACTTGGGGTATTGCTGCTATATTTTGAAAATAAAACAAAATATTAATCGCATCTTGAAACAAAAAAATTAACATTTACATTTAAGAAAAGTAATAAATAATAACCATCTGCACAGTGCACTACGCAACAAATCACACACGCACAGTTACACAGCACACTATATGTCAATTAATTATTTTGGAAATAACTTCTTAGGAAGCATACTCATAGGGTAAGCTACTATTAGTAACGTTCATGAACATTTGGTTTGAATTGTTCTTAGACATATTCAATATGCAGTCAGCGCGCTCGTTCTTGAAATCTCGTTCGAGATCTCGAACGAGATTTCAATCTCGAAAAATGGCTCAAGATCTCGCTAAATTGAGATCTCGCGAGATCGAGATTGCATTCCCTAGAATACAGTGTTTTGAATTTTACAGGCAGTGCCGTCTGTAGGCTGAGTTACTATACTAATTTCTTATTTTTAGAGGCCATTTCAAATATTGTCTGTCTTTAGTCAAATTATAGTCAAATCGCAACGGACAATTTTAAGACGAAATTTGATTTCAGCTCGTGTCTGCAGTCATGGCTGGAGCAGGACACCTCGTGTCCTACCTGCAGGCTGGCATTGAGCGTTGCAGCACCTAACTCTGCGGCTCGTCTCGATGTGGCTGACATAACGAATGATGATCAACAGCCGCCGCGCCGTGCACCAAATCACTTCTTCCACTTTGACGGTTCGTATTGGAACAATTTTTAAAAAAATTCCCCGTCAGCCATGGATGAAAAATCTAATGCTGGGTTTATCGTACAATTTTATTTTTTAATCACGCTGTTAAATGACAGTTGCTATGGCAACAATCGACAATTTGCCAAAATGAAAACGCAGCAACCAATGAACACGTAGTAAATAGTAATCAAAATTTAACAGCGTGATTAAAAAAACAGCCTGTTAAAATTGTACAATAAATCCAGCATAAATGTTTTAATGAAGTTTGATATTGTAGATTTAAGTGTGCCATGAATGCCACACATACAGGCCAGGGGTTCAGCCGATTTTACAGCACCAGGATCTGTTTATCTATTGAGAGCCAGAACACAAATATAAATAAAGCATAAAAAATCTCGTTTATATAAATAATTTACGAAAATGATGGATCCAAAAATCCTTACAGAATGTGGTGCACCTTTTGGGCCAATCTAGGACCACCCTTATTTATTTTAATCTTTAATCTTTTTTAATAACTTGGATTTGTCGGTAAGAGATGAGTTAGCTAACACAGGCGGCCACTTTCTGGAAAACCTGGAAAAGTCAGGGAATTTTAATAGAAGACAGGGATTTTTATGAAAAAAACGGCCCAGTGCGAATCGAAGTCGCGCATTGAGGTTTCCGTACCTACATTGAACAAATTTTGGTCGACCAACTTAACTTTGATACCTGACGCCATACAAAATCTTTGCACGTAGCTGCACAGTTAATTTGGCCGGAAATTTCTCTGAAACGTAAACATAAATTGGTTTTTTCTGCATATTTGTTACCTACGAAAAGTAAGGGAAAAAAACAAAAAACCGCCTAGAAAACCGGGAAAAGTCAGAGAAATTTGTTCTGAAGAAAAAGTGGCCACCCTGTCACAAGTATTCTTCGATAATGTCAAGCATTACGAACGTTTGAATGTTCGTAACTCGATTGAATGCTGTGTCTGTTTGAATTGAGATAATATGACTTAGACGAAAGAAGAGACATTTTAACATAGATTTTGCACATTAACAGGTTCAAGATACGTGTCTTGGTTGCCCAGTTTTTCTGTCGAAGTAACTCACACTCAGTTATTACGTTCGGATCAAACGCAACCAACACATACATCCCAACTGGACGCAATGGCCAGACAGGTGAGAACAAATTTATCAAATAATTAATTCATAAAGCTTAACCATTATAATAAAATTAAGAAAAATCGCAGGATAGTGGACAAAATATTTGATTTATTAAATGTACAACGTTTCGTCTATAGATTTAGACTTTTTCAAGTACATACATAAAAATAACAATATTTATGAAAATTAATATTAATTACTAACCAATTAACCACAGCAATTAACATAAGATAACATAAGACGAAACGTTGTACATTTAATAAATCAAATATTTTGTCCACTATCCTGCGATTTTTCTTAATTTTATTATAATCACGATGGACACGATTTCTAATATAAACTTAAATTTCATTAGAGGTTTTCTGAGACCTCAAAGCACCCTTCCTACCTCACGTCACAAACGCCGAGTTATATGAAATTCGTTCCATAACGTAAATTTTAGTTATTTTTTTAACAAAAATAAAATAAAGGCAAAATGACATTGTCTGATTGTCTAACATTAAAAATAAGTGGGAATCGAAAGATCTTGTCATAACTAACAACTTTTTCTATTGCACCAAAATTATTTATCCTGGGGGAACAGAAATATTGCTTCATCAATATTGCATTTAATAAGCTATTAAGATGTTGTGGGCTAGGAATAAAAATCAACAAATGCTTTAGTTTCTAAATCTGCGACGTTTCATTGTTATGTTATAGGTAATCTTGCGGACCGGGTTTAAAAGTGTCAAATTATCAGATTTATAGTAATAATTTCCAAATAAGTTAGAAGTAAAATCATGTTTTTACTTACTTGATTTTTTAAACAACAATGCTCACTGACAATTACGGAAAATTAGAGTTCCGAGTTTACAATTGATCGCACAACGAGCGCTCGCGTCGATATTATTATAACTCCACCCCCCCTGCACACAGTCTATAGATTGCATTTAAATTTTAATAAGTAAGTTAAAATTTAAAAAACATTTCCAATTTTACTCGGGGATTTGGTCCAATGTTGCTCACAAGTGAATTCTATTTCAATGTGTCTCTAGCAAGTCTCTAGTGTGGTTTAATTATCATATTTTAACATTAGTAGGCTGACCCTATAATTAAAATAATAGTTTTACTTACATTTTTGATGCAATTTTGATGAAGCGATGTTTCTGCTCCCATAGGATAAATAATTTTGGTTCAATAGAAAAAGGTGTTGCTTATGATAAGATTTTTCGATTTCCACTCATGTTTACTCATTGGATCAAATCCCGTAGTAAAATGGACATTGTCCTTTATACATAAACCATGTAAACCGTTGCAGCATTTGGAATATCCGGGAACTCTAATAGATAATGACACTCAGTGGCGGCTCCTCTATGAGAGCTGCGGAGCTGCCGCACTACCAGAAAATAACGCACAATTAAAAAAAAAATTGTATTATAAATCTAAAAAAATTGTATTATAAATCTGCATAATATGTTTTAATTTCATAATTATGAAGCCATCACATAGCATTATTATAAATGACGGCATGCCACGGGGCCTATATTCTATAAACCGTCCGCAGCCGTACTAATTCACTACGCACGTAACACATTCTGCATTATATTTTGCACCAAAATCAATGTGTTAAAGAGAGTAAAGAGAACGTACAGTTAGTCTGTTGGCATACACACATACGGTAACCGTATTATATAGCAATGGAATTAGATGTCTCTGTAGTGTAATGGATAGCGTATTGGCTTTCCAACCAATAGGTCTCGGGTTCAAATCTCAAGACAAACGTACATTTTTTTTTATTAAATAATTAGATATAAATATCATAAATAAATATATTTAATAAATTAATAATTTATTAAATTAAATTTATTTAATATCTTTATTTTATTATTTTATCGTCTTTTACAAACGTTTAGTACTTGCACGCGGGATAAAATTTTTGGAGTTATTTTTGTTTTGTTACGTAAAAGAAGTATAGCTTCTGACGTGCGTACATAGTACACACACACACACTCTTTTTTTTTAATACAATAGTAAATATTGCTATAAAAATCACTTTATTTACGATTTTAGCGCTAGCGAAATCATTGTATAATATATAGACAAATTATTCAGATCAAAACATACATTTAAAAATTGCATCAAATCTATTTTTGAATTTTTTTTTTGAAGTTCCCTCATTAGGAGGGGGGGCTACTCCAATCTCCAGGTTGACTCTGCAGAACACCCATTTAAAATGTTCGCGCGCCGCCACTGATGACACTCCAAAGCAACTGCCACATTTTAGTTTATTTATTATGTGTTCGACATATTGCAGGTACAACAATTGTTTCCTCATCTACCTCTGTCAGTAATCATTGAGGATCTTCGCATAACTCGTTCAGTCGAGTTGACAATAGAGAATGTTCTTGACGGCCGGCTAGTAACGCCGCCGTCGCTCTACCGCGAACAACAGCAGCAGCAGGGCATAACATCTGCCACCACGAACACATCGCAGCAGAGTCCCGCAACTCCGCCCAGTCAACATCAGGACGATTTTAAAATGCCGACCGACAACAATGGGACTGAATTACGATGGGATGATGTGCCGGACATTCCCATACAAGACAGGTATTATTGTTATTGTAATTAATTTATCGCAATGTACACAGGTAACCCTAGTTCCAAAGTGTTGAAATATACTGTGACATCACCTAGCACTCGGGTCACTTTGGCATGTCAGCGGCTCTGTTTTTGTAATTTGATTTTTTAGGGTTCTGCACCTCAGAATGAAACGGAACCCTTTGTTGTTGTTTTTTGGACCAGCTGCATTGACACTCGAGTTGACACCAGTGCTCTCTCGCGGCAACTAAGCCAAGTGTCGTGACCACTGGAGTAGCGCGGTCCTGGCGACTAGAATTGAACATGTTCAATTCTAGTAACCACAAGTATTTTTAACTGTTACTCCGGGTTAGTAATGGTGACTAGCCTGTCACACAAGGTACTTCAAATGCTGCTATTGCAGTAACCGCGAATAAGCCTCTTCGTGTGACACATCTTTTGCAAGTTTATGAGTGAAAACTATAAAAATAAATTAAAGGTGCATTTTCATGTGACACTTGACGCTGGCTTCTAGCGTCAAATGCGGTCACGTGACATGAACGCCATCTTGAAAAAATGTAGCGTGAAAACTAAACATTGTTTAGCTTTTACGCTGGCGTCATTAGTTGTCTCTGGTCATTAATGATACGAGTTTTCTACAGCTAGGTACTGAGTTGTGCATCAAGTATCAACACACAGGCTTGCTAAAGAATTGCTTAATGTTGCTACTAGGGGGTTGATTCTACGAATTTAACCCATTGATTTTATTACTTCAAAAGTACCTATTTATTAAGGAAAATACTATCACCCGATGGTTTTTCGATTGTTAATTAAAATTCCCTTCTCACTTAAAACAAAACAATTTTTTTTTATTGAATACTAAAAACATTAAAATTTCTCAAGATACAATTTATTTTTTTCTCATATTCTGGTAGTGCATATAATTACCTATAAAAAAGTATCCCCCTATATTATTAAACGAGTAAATCTTGTATATATATATGTTTCTATGTATCTATATAAATATTTTCTCGAAAACGGCTCTAACGATTTTGATCAAATTTACCGAAAAGGGGTTTCGGGGGGCAAAAAATCGATTTAGCTAGGTCTCATCCCTGGAAAAATTCGTTTTCCTATCGATTTTATCATTTTTAAAAACGGTTTTTTGACCTGTCAAAACATTGTAATATCGTGAGTAGGCTTTGGAGAAAACAAACTACTTTCATTATTTATATGTCAAAATACTCTGACAGAATTTTTAACTTATTTTAAAATAATCCGTGAACTATTTGTATAGTAAAGAATAACAGAAATAAAAACTAAACGTAATTATGTAAGTAGTTTTAACTAATATTTAAATAAATAGATACCTAAGTATGTTATTTTTATATTACCTATATAAAATATGTATATTATGTACGTTAGTATGACGTATAATCTTACCTAGACTTTTTTTTCTCAAAAAAGAATAACGATTTTGATGAAATTTACAGAATGGGGATTTTTCGGGGCGAGAAATCGATCTAGGTAGGAATCTTGGTCCCAGGGGGAGCAATTAAAAAAAAGAGTTTTTTTATTTATAACTCGGTCAATTGTCAGATCGATTCGAAGCCTATTTCTACATAGATTTTGTATAATATATCACAAGGGTTAAAACTGTAAATGAACACTAATATAAGAAGTGTCTTGCACAATATGTAAATAATGACAAATAGGCGGCCCGAAGCGCCGCACTTCTGGCACCGCGAGTCTGTGTAAAAACACATCGATTTTTGAAAACTATTGTTAAGATACATACAAAAAAGTTTTGTTTAAAAATTTGCACGGCGGCCCGAAGGGCCGCACTTCTAGCGACGCAGGCATGCAGTATATCAAAACACATCGATTTTTAAAAACTATGGTGAAGATGCATGCAAAAAAGTTTTGCGCTGCAGGTTTATAGTCTGACGTTTGTTATTAAAAGATATAATATGAATTCTATTTCTTCGAAAATCGATTTTTGTGAGTTTTTCAGTAGGTACCTTCTATGCAAAAAAAATATTTGAAATTTACTGAAAGTTGCTAAGATGACATCACAGAGAAAAAGTACTTCGATAAAGTTGATATTTGGTATCAATGTTTAAAAATGGATTATTGAAACGGCAACGGGCAAGCAGAATTTCATCTGATTCGAACATTTTTACAAGATATTCAATCTATGAAAATCGGTTTTTGCGAGCTCTTCAGTCAACAAAACAATAACGGCGGTAGATTTGAAAATGGCGACCTAAGTAATATTTACAGGAAAAAATGCTTGATTCAAGTTGATACTTAGTTTTTACGCTTAAAAATACACATAGGTATTTAAAATATTTAACAGAAACAATTATTTAAATTATGTTTCAGAAATAAATTCGTTTCGGAATAATATTTTGAGAAAATAATATCTCACAGCATACAAGTACTATTTTTTTGAACTCATCCGAGCAAAGCTCGGCACCCAGATATTGCATAGTTATATTTTTATTCCTTATAATTCGTATACTTTCGCCGGTTATTTAAGTCAAAAATATGGGAATTTCACGTTTCAAAGCTCTGGTATAAGAAGTGTCTGTGCTATACAAAATCCATGCTCTCGTCGCAGTTTAAATAACGGATGAACCCAAAAACGTTTTTTTCTGATATTTTTTTTTTATTCTGTATAGCAATTTCATTAAGCACAAGAGTAGCTATAACCCTATTTCGTCTAAGTCTTTTAATTTGCGCTTGCCAAATTATTTTTTTACACACATAGGTATATCCATTTTTGATAATCGTATTCAGACATTGTCTTTTCTGTTAATAAATTTACAAAGAGCTTATTTATTAATTATTATAACAAATTCATTACGGTTTTGATAGGGATGTCTTTATTTGACGCTCTCTTTATAAGTTTACAACTGTCAACTTAACCTTGTGCTGAGTGCTGACACTAAAATTTGACGCTGGAACTTGACGCTAGTTTTTCAAGATGGCGTTTATGTCACGTGATCACATTTGACGCTAGAAGCCAGCGTCAAGCGTCACATGAAAATGCACCTTTACTCTTAAACGAGGAAACTACCTATAAATGAAGGTGATATGTCATAATTGCATGAAAATGTAAACCGAATTAGAAATTGCACATTAAAAATCCAATGAACTGTAAAATGTGTGATGCTAAACATTCTTTTGAAATTTATTTCTTGAAAAATCGAGGGATTTACAGTGTAATCATTGTGATCAATGCCTTTTTGTATTTAGCGGAGAAGAACCGAGCAGCCTTGGCGGTAGATTTTCAAAGTCGTCGTTGGAACGGGAGAGAATGTTACATAGACGTAAGGAGCAATTGATTTTGAGCGCAAGAAAGAAATATTTGGAACGTATTCACAGCGACAGCAGTATTAATTGTTCAGACGAAGTTACCAATAATTCGTGTGATTTGAGTTCCTGTGAGACTGCGATTGAAAGTTGAATCTGTTGTCGTGTAAGAATGTGTCGGTTGAGTCTTGAATTGAGGTTAGTAACAAAATTTTAATGTGATTTTGCTTTTTTCTCATTATTATATATTATTTACTGTTTGTATTTTTTATTTTAATTTCTAGATATCATTTCATAGTTTGTTTTTTTTATATTTTTTATTGTTTACTGATAAGTCGATTGTCTGAATTTCGTCAACTATAAATTTTTTATGTATTTCATCACATTTTATTGTTTGTTATGATTCTTTTTTCTTCTGTATATATTTCGCTACTGTTTTCGGAAATTCAGAATCGATATAACTTACATAGCTCGATGTAATTTAATTTTTTTGTGTTGTTTTTTTAATCGCGTAACAATTTCGGTTTTTGTTAAAATTGCGCTTATGTACTTTACTATAACGTACCTAAAATTATTTGTAATTTTTATTATGCAGCAGTACTGTGTGATTGTTTGATATTTAAGAAATGCCTTTTGATTTTAAGCAGAGAATTATTTTAATTTTGGTAACTATAATTCACTGATTGCCAAAAAAAAAATGCGCATATCAGAAATTGACTGCATTGTGTCCTTTTTATTGATTGGATTAAATCCGTTGTATAATATTGTTATGGGTTGTTTGCTTTTAAAATTATGAAACTTCTGATTTGTTTTCTTTGAGAATATTCATCGGTGAAGTATTTTAATTGCTTTTTTTAAATTTTATATGTCCTGAAAAATTATAAAATAGCGTGTTAAATAATATAGACTTGATATCACTATCAGTTTGGAGATGAAATTGTACAAATATTTCTGTATAATTCATTAAAATAATTTGAAAAAGGTTGTTTTTTTTTTTGTTTTTGTTTTATATTTCGTAAGTGTAAAAAATATCAAACTTTCATTGTATTTTTTTCATTCATCCATTCATAATTAAGAATTTGTTTCCAGAAACAAAAGTCGATCATATTTATTTAATGTAATATAATATTATATTTTTTGGACTTTATTTTTTTATAATTATTGTTATTCTATTGTGTAACAAATTTAATTTAAAAGACGCATATAGCTATACTTGCGTTTAATTCTACTATTTTTATGTTTATCCTATTAGCTTAGCTTTTATGAAAATAGTATGAGGCATTATTTTTGACGTTAAAATTTCATCAAATGTATTAAAATCAATTAATAAAATATTTTATTTTTTTGTAATTAAAACTATTGATGGTTTTTTGGTACAATTTTTTAAAAATTGCCATTTAAAAATTATTCCAGTCACATAGTGGCTGGAAATTTTCTGATAATAAAATGCAAAATATTTTCAAAAAATACTCGAAACACATGCTTACCGAAATAGAATTTCTATTTTCTTTTTAATGTTTTTTTTTTAAATACATTATAAAGATAACGACGTTTTAAAATTTGTTTATGTTGATAAATTTCTATTAAAATTGAGTACAATATAACCCAATTATTTCGGAACTAAAAAAATGTATACACAAAAGTCGGTAAACTTAAGTATTAAATGTTACTTGTTAGTAATAATAGAAGTTTATAACTCATTTCCATAATACGAATTCACTTACATTAGTGAATTACAGTTTCCAAACAACTATGTTGCCATTAATTCATTACAAGACCAGGGACGGATAGGCATGATCTGACCAGCAAGGGAAAAATAGAATCGAGTGGCCCGCATGACCATGATTATTTGTATGTATGTACAATAGTGCAGTATTTTTCATCGACCCATTTTCGTTAATATAAGTAGCGTCCCACCGGAAAAATCCTGGTGTCCCCGTGGACCTATCCGCCCCTGTACAAGACTATACAAAAGAAAATTTTAATGCCACTGCCGGGTCACAAATTTGAAACTCTTAGATTTGCGCTTTTTGAGTTATCAGCATGTTATCAGTTAGTCCCGTCATGGACACTGATATTTCTAATATAGAGCCTTGTAACATTAATCGCAACAAAGTCTATAATTCATAAATGAAAGTGAATTCGTATTATGAAAATGAGTTATGAACATTTATTATTATTAATATCAACGAGTTACTAAAATTTCTTATTTAAACGTAAGTATTGTTTAAAAATATTTTGTACCATAATAATGATAATAATAAAAATAAGATTCAAGATTTCATAACAGACGTGATGGAACGATTGAATGGACTTGAACTAGAGTTGAAATTTTCAGTAAAAATTGTGGCATCGGTTAATTCTATTTAAAGAATTGATACGGTTTTTATAAAATATACGTAAAAGCAGACTGAAAATTACACTTTCCAAAATTGTTTTATACAAGTTTTATTCTCGCGGATCTCAATCTGAGTTTGATCATTGTATATTTAATAGTTTTTTTTTTATATATAAGAAATTATTTTAATATTTCATTTATAAACAAATTGACAGATACCGTAATTAATGAAATGCTGATGTACCCCCTGCAAGAATGATATGCACAGAGCGTCAATTTTATTGAATTTATGTTACTATTTTGTAATCACTGTATTGTGACATCGGGGAACACTTTTAACGTCAGGATTCCAAAGATTTACCTAAATTATATGTAGATCTTACATCTTTTTTTTTACAAAATAATAAAAAGAAAAAGTATAGAAGTGCTGCCAAGTTAAACGAATAAGAAGCTAAATAAATAAATGAATGAAACAGAACCCTTAGTATACAATTGGCTCAATCGCTTCCCTCCCTTCAAATTTCAAATTTATCTCACTTTAAATTCTACCTAAAGCTAACTATTTTGCTACCGGGCAACATCTTTAACCGATTTACTGACAAATCAGTCAACTTGTAGCTTTTATTTTATTTTTTGGCGGCCCCTTGAGGCACCAACCCACCGAGCATATGCTCGATTACCCACCAGGCCTGTCAAGTGTTTTTCTGAATCTTTAGATGGAGTTCACTGGGTGGCTTTCAATTGTCATCTGTACAATAAAATTTTGAGTATCACTATTTCGTAAATATTTCAAAGCAGATGAAATAATTTTTTTGCTTTATTGCAACAATATTTGGTCTGTCGTGGGATCCTATTTGAATATATTAGAAAACGACATACCTTCAAGCTATTTCTAAGATTTGAGTCTCAAAAGTGGAAATCAAACCAGTTTTTTGTTTTGGGTGCTTAAAATTTGAAAAAAAAATCTTGAAAGTAACGGCGGATCCCACATTATGAATGCCACTCATGTAGTTCCTGAACTGTCAGTGTCAAAATGAGCCGTTGACTCGGTATTTTAATGACATCGTTAAAATATGTGAAACCACTTATCCATAGGTAAATACTAACTGAAGCAAACAAGTTCTGCGGAGTTTTCAAATGCACTTAGTGTAAAACATATAATTCCGGAATAAATTTGACTCAGGCCACATCTGTGTTTTGTGGCTCTCTCTAGGTCTAACTAAATTCGCTTATAATTATTTTATAGTATCCTGCAAGGTAATCATAGACTTGAAGAAGTCGGCTTTTTTCCACAAATATTTGCGGTCACCCTGTCCTAAATCCCAGTCATCAGTGGCTGTTTAGAACTGTATCTCCACAAAAATGTAACAGAATAAGTAGACGCTTTAATTACCAAAAAGTAAAGGACTTCAACCTAATTGGTTGCCCAGAGACCTCCACAACCATAAGTCCAGCACTGACAGTCACAATCTGCCACTGTAGGTCTGGGTCTTGCATGTCTATGCTTAGATTCGCTCGTGAAAAGAATTTGAAGACCGATTGGATTATTTATTATTATTATTGTAGATTAAAGACGTGTCGACAACTCAGGTCATTAGCGTCTTCAACATAACAATTAATAATCCATTTGTGTATTAGAATCTGCCAGCCGGCATACACAAACCGACTGGTACGAGCTCGGGGTGCTGGGAACGCCAATTCCCAATTGCAATTGCGAGAACAACTACATTCCAATGTTCCCCGTGGGGGAAAAACCAATTGGATTGAGATTCGAATTAAAATGAATATAGTCTAAAAACAATGTTCTGTCACTGTTTGTTTTCTTAAAAAATATATACATTGTTAAAAAATGTTCATAGAACCAACGGTGTGTAAAAATTGTTTGCTTTTAATAAAAGGCTTTTAAAAAAGCTTATAAAACACTCAAACCAGTCATATATTTACAGCGAGTTGATTTATAGACTTTGAAATTAAAATTAATAGTTGTTTTGCTATCAGAAGTCGTTTACTAATAATAATTAAACAAGTAAAAACAGTCATTTAGAAATTATAAAAAAAGTGTGAGAATTGATTCTGCACATTAAAAGAGAAAAAAAAACATTAATATTCAATAATATAAATTCAGAATAAAATTGGTTTATATTATATTTTATTCTTTTGCATGTATTTTATTTTGTTGTGATTTTGTTTTAGAGTTTATTATTTTGTTTTTTATTTGTTGTGTAGTTTACTTATGTAAAGCGTAACGGAAATAATACAAAATTAAATTTTGTAAAATTTTTCATTATATGTTGACTTATAATATCAGAAAATCTATTAGCAAAAAAAAAATCTTTTAAATATTTTCTCTTAAAATATGATAATATTCAGAGTTGGGGCAACATTTTGTGCGAATGTTGAATGAGCATTTTGAAAAAGTTCTGAAAAATGTTACAAAACAGTAACAAAGGTTAAGTTTTATGACGTTGGCGTTATTTTAATTGGCTGGTATTGGTTAGCTTGATCTAGTCAACTGGCATGCTATGCGGATTTGACACGAAGGCGTGGAAAACATTTTGCTATACTTTAAATTATTTTCTACCACCAAAGATGTCATTGCGTCAAATGCCAAAACCTGAAACGTACAAGCGCAATGTAGACAGAAAGTGCCACTGAATGATTTTTTGACGACATTGTTTTCCCCATTGAATTTGAATTCTTTCTGCGATGGGTTCAGTACTAATAAAATTCTCTTTTAATTCATTTTAGTAATTTTGACAAGAGAAACATGATATATTAATTTTCAGGGCACTGAACAGTTAGTTAACTAATATTGGAATTCTATTTGTTCAAACTGAGTTTTACGAAACTTAGAAAGAATGGATATTTCAGCTAAGCCGATAATATATTCAGTTTTTATTTAGTCAATTAAATACTAGCACCAGTCAATTAATATAATGTCAGCATGCCATTCTTTTAGAATTTTCCCTGAAATGTCCTTCAGCTTAACTCTGTTAACGCACAGTGTTGGCTCAACTGAAGTCCGGTACACATTGAGACACAGAGCAGAGAACATGCAAATTATAGTAGTACAGAACTACGTGCCATTTTTACTGGCTGCTCATACAATCAGTTTAAAAGAAGAGTTAAAGCCTACCATGTCTCGTGTAATTATAATCTGCCTTTAAGTTTGGATTCAAATGCACTATGTTTTTATCCAAAGGTCGCGGAAAAAACATGTATTTATTTTTTTTTTTTTTTCAAATATTTTCATCAAAAAAATGGCACCTGGATTTCCAATAGGGGTTTTAAAATAGCTGAGATCATGGTGATATCATTTAAACGGCATCCCCATGGTTCGTCTATTACAAACCCCCATTTCCCAGGTTTTTATCTAAGAACTGATGGAATGTATTGCAAATTATGATAGAAGCTTGACAATTATTGAAACGTGCTTACAATTAAGAACTTCATACGTACATTATTAAAAAGATTGTTTTGCTTTGAACAATTTCGATTAAATCTTTGCATATTTCAATAGTACATTCAAAAAGATCAATGAACAAATACGAATTAAAATAAATAAATAAAATACAAATTCGTAAACGCTATTGGCAGCTAAAACAAAAAACTGTTGCATCTTCTGTCACCTAAGTAAACCTGTATCAGAATTTGTAAGTTTACAAAGCAAAAGTATAGCCCGGGAGTTTGCGTTGCATTTTAGGTAGTGTTTTTACGCCGATCGATTGTTATTTTTTTCGATAAATCTGGTATGACTAATAAGTAAACCAAGCGTCAGCTGGCGCACCCGCGGTGGGTGTGGGTGTGAGGGGCTGCGAAAGTGGTAAAAAAAAATTTTTTTAAGTAATAGTACGCCGGCTGAAACGATGCAGCTGACGATTATTTTTCAACTCACAATGATGTCAACTATATTTATAAAACAACTTTCAGCCGGCGTACTATTACTTAAAAAAATTTTTTTTTACCACTTCCGCAGCCTCTCACACCCAAACCCACCGCTACTTGAGCAGCTGATGGTCGGTTTACTGATTAGTTGTACGAGATCAACTATCGATATCAAAATCAGCCGGCTTACTATGACTTTTTCATTTGCAACGCAAACTTCCGGACTAGTAGGTTTCTACCAGCATCAGTCAAAAATCAATCATATGGTAGTATGGTATTTGAGCAATTAAACAATAATATTCATGCATCGTACAGTTTGTGAACAATTTCCGAGTGATGCCAGAATATACAGATTGTCCGAAAGATAGACTATTAATGGGGTGCAATGGATACTTTGGTTTCAAACAAAATTAAACAAATTATAATCTTTGAAACATACTTTAGTCATTTCCATGGATACTTTAGATATTTTGGATGATTTAATTTAAAAATTTACGTAGCCATTATAGTATTCTATCTTTGTCGCGCTACTAATTTTGTTTATGTCTTGAGTCTTCCTTGTTGCACTGATTAATTTTCTATGTTCAGATTTGCTTTCGGACAATCTGTATGTACTATTACAATGTATAGAAAACTACCCTGCGCTGTTGTGTGTCATCTGCTTTACCGACGTTTTGATGTGTGCCGCGCCTAATAATAGCAGAGTAAAAATGAATGGTTATTTTTGTTGAATATGCCCTATTAAATAATTACTGTGAATTGACTATTGAAATAATTAACTGTACCTGTTATGTTTAGATCATAGTTTTTCCCTTGTCTTTGAAACAGCTTTTCTTATAAAATAAATACCTACAATTACAAAACATTGTGAGAACGTATTAATATTGAATATAACTTTAATAATCGGCGGAGGAAATTACTGATTTACAGTGATCTTTGTAAAACGATTTGATAACCAAATGACTCATTAAAGTTATATTCGAAGATATAATAATTATAATTAGATAGTTATACATAAAATGAAATAAAATTGTAATTGCTATGCAAACAGACTATTGATGTATTAATTATATTGTATGACTCGGAAAACAACAATCACGGACATGTTAGCAGTGTTGCCAATACTGAAAAACTATGTCAACTGTCTTTATAAAAAAATAATCGGCGAAAATATTGTGTTTGGTAACTTGTCAGTGAGAACGAATGATTGAAATTAATAATGGTTAAATAGTATATTTTTTCGCTAATCAAATTAATATCTTTCCAACCCACAGACGCTTTGATAGATCTGATGAACGAAATTTATTCGTTTTAATTGATTTTAATTCTAAATAATGAAGCTCTCTCAGGAGATATCAGCTTATCGCTTTCAGTTTAAAATGTTTTTTGATGAAAATATTTCGTTCGTTGGGCTATTCAGAGCTTTTTTTTTATGTGGTAAGAAGGTACAATAAAAGTATGTGACAGTGCTGCCTCCTTTCATTGCAGCGAAAAAAATATATGAAAATAAGTATTGACTGAACGACACAATTATTATTCAAATCAATTATATTTTTGGCTGTTGATATTTCTGGAAAATTATCATCATAATGAATGATTTTGAATAATTTAGTTGTAACTGGAAATTGGCTGAGTTGGCAATGCTGTACGCCAATCAGAACACATTGAAATCTAATGCACCATGATTTAATTCTTGACTGTGTATCAAAACTTTCGACTATAGAGAAAATAAATTGGAAATGTCGCCTGTATTATAGTTAACATAATATTAATTTTCATATGAACACATGCATGTGTTTAAAACCCTGAATTTTTTAGATTTTCTACAATGAGAGCTTTTGTTATTTAGTATTTATTGTATTGAAACAAATATAAACAGCAAAAATATATGAAAAAGAATAAAACGTTTAAATATTGAAGAAGCTAATTGAGGATGCTTTGTTTGGAAATTCATATTGAACTGTGCATGAAATTAAAGTTTTTGATCTCTTTGTGTCAAAAAAATGCCCAGCGCTTAATTTACAAATCGATCCGAATGTATTTTGTTATTTTGAACGTTCATATCGCAAATTAAACGCTGAAGATGTCAAGTTGAAGATTTGATTAGCATTAATCCAGAATTAATTCTGTGAACATATAAAAGTATATAAATAATATAAGCCATATGTACTTACGTAATAGTACACTTTCAATTGTTCTTTAGTTCAGTAAACAGGCTAATTGTTTCATTTCGGTCACCGTTGTTATCTTCCAAACTAAAAGAGCTACGTATTCCGTGTTTAATGTGTTATTCAGAGTTAATGATCAAATCTATCGTTTACGTATATTCAATTTTTTACAACACTGATTGCGAACTACTCGGAAACGAATGAATGACAATTTATGTTGTTTTGCATTTGGTAGATCTTTTTTAGGTGAAGGTAACGACATTTAAGATGTTTTCAGTTAGTGAATATGTCATCTTTATTATCATTACTGATATAAAAATAAACATTTGATATCAATTTTTTGTTTTTTAATTTCTAAGTTTGAAGTTGAAAATGAAATATAATATATAGATGACGTACTCGCTGACAACAAAGAACGCCTTAAACCCAAATTGAATAATGAACCTGTGTATTAATTGTAATACATAAAATATTATGTATTAGTTGTGTTATAAGTCATTTAAATAAATTATTATATGTCTAGTATTTTGACTGTGCGCTTTGACGCTGTACAAAAATAAAATGCTTAGCTCTAATTTTTTTTTCCTGAAAAAAATCCTTTTCACATCACAATAATTTATTATTGTTATATTTTTAGATTTATCTTTGAAACTATAAATTTTATTTTTTAACTTTTTAGTCTAATAAATTTCAACTCTTTCGGCATTAGAGTACCTATAGAGTATAGTCTAATTATCTAATAGGGAAGAGGTAGCTCTTTCATTAGATATCTCGTGTCACAGGTCGCACAGATTCTGTGCGACTTGAGACGCGTCTCACCATCAATACCGTCACTTCCACCACATGTTTTTGTTATTATTTTTTAACCTCTTAAGTATATAAATCTTATTATTATAGCCAAAATATCAAAATATTGTATTGTCATCAAAACTACATAATATGACTGCAAAGTTTCACGTCAATTGGGCATTTGAAGAGAGTGAAAATGGAGTTGCAAGATTTTTTACATACAACAACATACAAGTGGTTAGTGAAGCTACTACAAGCGTGTTAAAAAGCAATCAATTAAAATGAAAAATATTTTAACGTTTTCATTTCAGGGTTCCGTAGCCAAATGGCAAAAACGGAACCCTTATAATTTCGTCCTATCCGTCTGTCACAGATATACTGACTAACTGATAGATCATCATAAATCAAGAGTACTTCCAATCGAGCTAGAGGTTTGAAATTTGGAACATAGATAGTGTTTAAGGTGATAATTACGAGAAAAATCAAAAATCATTAAAAATCAAACATGGCGGATATGTTATTCCCGACTACGAAGCCCTTCACTGTACGTGGTCCGACACACACTTGGCCGCTTTTTTAAATTTATTTAATTTAGTACTTTTGAGCTCATAATACTGAGACTTAGGGTAAGTTCGGTTTTACACTCGATTAATCGAGCCGAGCGAACAGATTTTTGGGCATGTGACAAGCGAGCAAATCGAGCCATCTAAACAATTCCGAACGTATTCTAGCAGATTTTTCCAAACGTCAGAATAAAATGGCGCCAGTAATTTAAATTCTTATTACTAAAGCCGAAATATATTCTTTATTGCTCTTCATTTTGATTTAATTCAGCATTGTTATAATAATAAATCATGATTCACAATTTTTTTCGTTTTATTCTTTTATTTTAAAATTAATAGTACTACCGGTTGTTGATTTTTTCGACCCATAGATATAATAAATATTTTATTTAATCATTCTGTGCGATATAGACTTAATGGTTATTACTATTCTTTGGAATAAATATTATTCGTGTATTTTTACCTATTGAAAAATTACCTTATATAAATAAACTTCGAAATGTATCCATTCTTACAACAAAGTGTTTCCGCTCATTTTTAAGAGATGGTTAAATCTGCTTGCTCGCTCGCTTTCCTCGGAGCTCATAGAGCGTGCTCGATCTCCTCCAGATTTTAAATCCGAACACAGGATACAGATCTTTCAGAGCATATAAATGTTAAATTCGAACGCATTAGATCACTCAGATCGATCTGAGCTCAAAACCGAACGTACCCTTAGGTATTCACAAAAAAATAAAATTTTTGTTTTCCAATGAATCAAAAATAATTCTACGTCTATCCAGATAATTACAATGGAAGGTTAGAATTATTTACATAATTTGTGTTATCCTATCTTATCCTCCCAATTGCTCTCCCAAACCTCATTCCATTCCTTATCACAAATATCGTAAATAAAACACTTTCTCCTTTTTTTGACGCCCCTACAAACTTGCCGCCCTGGTGGTTATAGCCCTCTAAGCCCCCCTGTAAATACGCCCCACTGAAGCGAAATTGAAAATAAAAGTATGATAGTACCTGCCCAGTGCTCATACATGGAAAGTTGAGATGACAAATTTTATTTTCGCGCACCCATTCGACGAGTATCGTAGAATAGGAAATAGGAATTTAAAAATGGAATCGACGTGGCATATTATAACATTTTTTATTCATAAGCATCGTTCGCTAGATATGAGCCTTCAAAGCCGTTTCCAATTAGTCTACTATTGATAAGTTTACGAGTTAGAATTAAAAAAAAAACGTTTAAAACAATCACATGTTTTCAAAGCTTGAACAAAAAAAAAAAACGGTCTGAGGTAGAATTCAAAGTTCGAACTTACGCCTCTTAGAATTTAGTCAACTCTACTCTCCTTCTGCAGCAGCTATGGAATTCTAAATTAATGCGTACTGCGTGTCCGATCTACATTTGGCAATTTGGCTACTTTTTTAACAGACTTCAAAAAAAGGAGGACGTATCTACTCAATTTGTTGCGTATTTTTTATGAATGTACACCGATTTCTCCTGCATTTGTAAACCGATTTTGATAATTATTTTTTTTAACATTGGAAATATTTATGTTTGTATATGGGGGCAGAGTTACGAGTTTTCGTTCAAGGCCAAAAGACAACGGTGTCGCGATCAAGTGAGGAGCAATCATGCAAAATTGAACAAGTGCAATTTTTTCGAAATGTGTTTTATATCATGTCTAGTTAATTGACAGGTATTTGCGACGATCTGCGGTGTTATTTTTGAGCAAATGTTAATAAATACTGTAGAAAAATCCATTTAAAAGTTAAGTAATCAAGCAAAAAAAAGTGAACGCGTATATAACAGAAGAATAATAGGGTTATTCCTGACAAAACTAAACAGTGCATTGATAAATATTGTGTGTATAATAAACAGTTAATTATGTTTCATATATGCTGTTATCATTTCCAATGTCCTCGATGGTTGCAAGGATTGCAAAATCTGTGAATTTTTTATGTATGTATGCCACCTCATTTCCTGAATTTGTGAACCGATTTTGATGATTCTTGTTTTATTTATTAGGGCATACCCTCAGGATGGCTCCGCATAAATTTTACTAAAATCGGTTTAGTGTTAAAATAAAACTATGAACATTTTCATAAATTCATATTATATCAATGGTGAATGTGTATAGTGGACAGTGGACACTCCAGTGGGCTAGTTACTTTTTTTTCGAGTGCAGACTGCAGTCATCTGACTGCAGTGGTAACACTGTTTTTGTAGTAAAGGCGCCATAACTTTTTGTCAGATTTTACTTCTAGACTGGCGGTTGAAAGTTGGGTTTGTAACAAATTATAAAGTTGTTTAATAATGTTGAAAAAATGTGGACACCATTTTAATGTGCTTGAAGGTTAATTCATTATTAATTGTCATAAGACTTACTGGTGAGTTGGAATGATTATTTTTATGGAGTTCTTTGCATTAATATTGTTTGGGAATAGCATAACCTGTTAAATTATAATTATCAGTACTTACTGGTTTTGGGCTTAATTCAAAAGCTTATATTACGGATATAAAGGATATATATTTGTTTTGTCATACAATAAATTGGCAAAATGTCGACATATAATGAATCAACACCATTCAGACAATTCAAGAGAACACCTACCCCAAGACTGTCTGAGCGAAAGAAATCACTGTTCCAACCGTCAAACCCAAGAGACGAAAGCAACGACTCCAGTTTGGGTCGCATGAGCCCGTTAGTTTACAATGAAAACAGTAACCAATCTGTAAGTGATAATGATATTTTAAAAACGCCAATCAAAATTATTAAATCAAAACTTTTAAGCAGTCCATCTTTATTATCTGGAATAGAAGAAACAGACACACTAGCTGATTTCTTAATAGATGAACACTCTTCTGAATCTGATAAAAACGTAGCAAGAATAGAAAATATTAGTTTAAGTTCAAACATGGCAAAGAAATGTGCGCCAAATTTAAGCGAAGTGTTTAACTGTATTATAAATTCTCAAAAAACGAGTGACTATAATTTGGACCATAGTTCTGCAGTGACACCGTCTATGTATAGTTCAATAATCAACGATAGTACGATAATTGAAATGTCTACTCCAGAAAAAGGATTGCCTTGTTTCGAAAATTCGGAGAATTTAGATATATCGAATTCTAGCAGAGAGGAGTTCGTAATAATTCCAGAGACGCCTTTAAAAGAATCGCCAACAAACGCTTTAAAAACACCATACGAGACATTAAACTCAGATTTAGAGTTGCCTCGTTTAGTTAATCGTAAATCGTTTTGTGAAATTTCTAATGAAAATATCTGTGTGGCAAACGGAAATAAATCTGACGACTTAGATAACAGTCATAGAAAGTCCCTTTTAGATATATTTAATAATAGTGTTTCCGAAACTTGTGAAGACAATAAAGAAAATACAGACTATAAAAGTGTTATTTCTACGAAGACATTTTATTCTAAGAACATAGAAGATAGTTCATTCAATCGTAAAAAACTTTATAATTTAAATTCTTTTAACGTTTCGAATAATAGTAATAATAAAAAAAAATCTACCAAAAAATCACCTTCAGATAAAATATTTCTGTGTGGATTTAAAGGAGGCAGCAGAAAACGTAAATCTTTTGGTGAAATAAATGCTGGAGTTTGGCATGGTATTAAAAAAACAAAACCTAAATCGAAAAGTACGACCAAATTGAATAAAACACTCAAAAGTGATCTGTTAAACAAATCACTTCCAGCCCCAAGTTTGTCAAACGATCAAGAGAATGATTTAGTAATTCCTCAACTGGAGAAAGAGCAAATAGACGAAATGGACAACTTAATGAAAGAGTTAAAAAACAATAATTCGAAAACTGATTGCTCAACGATTGATGATCCTTTATTAGAGCTTGATCCTTTAAAAATGCAAGTTAAATCCACAAATAAACGACCTTTAAGCCCAGACCCAGATAGCCAAAAAGACGAAAAACCAAAAAAATTCTTTAAAAGTTGTAGAGATAATAAGAGACATTCTTACGTTGTGAATTTTAATGACGATCAGGCTAAAAAAGATTATAAAGATTTTATGAGAAAAAAGCGAAACACAGTTGTACGAAAACAAGTTCAAGAAGAAAAATTAATAGACGATAAAAAAGTTGACAACATTTTAAAAATACTCGAAGATAAAGACATTATTTCAGCTGGAAACGATCAAACATTACCAAACAGTTCATTAAATCCATTATTACAGACGACTCAACAAAATGGTATTCATTCACCATCGCATATATATCGGCAAAACGCTCTGGTATCTCAGTCAGTTCCAAATAACTTTTTAAATTCACCATCGCATACATTAAACGCAAATCATACTAAGCCAATAAATCTGAACGATTTTTTAATTTCACCGACATCACAGATGTGTAACATGACATCTGATCTTGCGTTGACAAGTCCAAAACAAGTGACTGCCATTCAGAATTTAACAGAACAATTAAACAACATACCCTCGAATGAAAACAGTTGCTCGTCTGACCAGCAGCTTTATCCATTATTCTTGAAAGGTAAAGTAGCAGAGCTTCAAAAGCAGACCACACTGTCGAAATTAAGAAGTGCAGAGAAAAAGAAATCATGGAGATTTTTGAAAGACGATCAGTATCAACTAGACGCTGGTCAGAAACGGTGGGGTCCAACCCAGTGTCCACAATGTGAATTTGTTTATCAACAAAACGAACCCGAAGATGAACAGAAACATTATGACTTTCATAATTCAGTTAGGAAATTAAAATTCACGGTGAGTGTTTTTTTTTCTAGTAAGTAAAAAATCTGTGAATAAAAGTTTAGCTATAGATGTTTATACAAAAAATAGCTGAGACATTAACTATGTTAAACATTTTACACTAGTTGGCGCCAGTGTAGTTAAATTTTGAAATGAGCCAATAAATTGCCATCTTAATTCTGAATAACACATTATGTCTATAATGGCAAGCCATTGGTCCATTTCTACTCTATGCAGACATGACTAAGTGGTAAAATTAAAAAAAAGAATTATTTTTCTCAAACAACAAAAAATTCTTTTTAAATGTCAGGGTTGGAAGTCGGAAAAAGTTGTTGGCGTCGTAGATGATGCCCGAATAGTTCTCGTTGGACCAAAAGATCCTAAAATATGGTGGAAAAAAGTAGAGGATGTACTGACCGTTGTCGATAGAAGTTTAGGAATACCGTTAGATGATGGCACAGCTGATTCAAAGGTAATGTAGTTTGCTTGAAAGATTTTCTTCAATATATTCACACATATTGTACTAAATAGTTCTCATTATTACAATTTTTTTCCCATGAAAATCCTAATACTAGTTAGTAGAGTCAACTCTCGCTAGTTATAATGTCCACCCCAGGACGACCATTCTCCGCGTCATTATAGGCTGGTTAAGTGAAGCTGTTTAAAATGTATTCATTTTTTAAATTCTTGTTTGCATTATTAAGAGAAAGAATATAAGAATGAGCAAGTTAATTTCCATTATTGCTTTATGAATAAAGAATAAAGTGCACTGTTCAAAATCATCAAATTTTGACACGTGAGACGGCTCCATTGAAAGAAGCATTCTTTCAAATGAGTGTGTTATTAGGGAAAACTGTCTTTGGGCGACAGTAAGCAAAACATAATATAATTGTAAATTTTTAGGTGTTTTTATACGTGTTTAAAAATAAAATCGTCGGTCTTTTGCAAGTAGAAAATATTTGCTTCGCTCATCGTCGCGTAGTCGATGTGAACACAGTGTCCAAACAGCAGGTTCCCGTTCATGTGGGTGTACTACGTTTGTGGGTATGCGATATGTACAGAAACGACAACATCCATGGTACACTTCTGGACGTCCTGCGCAGAAATCATACCATCGGGCATCTAATGTCTGTTGATGACATAGCATTCAACGATCCAACAGAAACGGAAATTGAATATATTGAAGATTATTTAAAACGACAGGACTTTTTAGTCTATAGTAAATTTCAGTAGTGTTTGAAAAACTATTTATATTTTTTTATGTTGTGTGTTTTAATGTTTTGGTTTCAAATACTTTGTATAACAGCTATATTTGAAAGTGCGCGCATGTGTTCTTAATATTTATTATTTCAAATTAGTTAACTGATTTAAAACTTTTAACTCCAAAAATTGAGGAGCTAACGTCATGCAGAAGCCGATATGTCCATTTTGCGTGAAAAAAGTTAGCGATGGTTTATGTTTAACAGCTGTATTGATTTCTACCCGAAAACTAACTTATTTTTAGCCACAAACCAACGGAAATATGTTTAAATGCAGGCCAATCGAAACACAAGTCTATCCCATGTTTTAAATACTTTATTTTTTTCAAATCCAAACAAATACCCATTTGTCCCAGTTATACTTAAAACCAATCTCAAGTTTCAGTAAAATCAGAAATATCCATGTATTTATAGGGTTTGTTTTCTTACTTCAATTGTAACTCTTTTAACGCTCTTAGGCATATTGAATAAATGTGCCCCAAATATTATTATCATTATTTTGAAGATAAAATTATAGTTCTATATTTTTTCCAAATAATGATAGAAATTTCAGTACTCATTAAATATTGTCCCTCAGGACACTTGCTTACATCGTTTTATGATTAAAGCGCTCTTGTATAAGGGACTCTGCAGATGGAAAATGTTACACAATTCAGTTTTTCACACAAAAGCCGATAATATGTGTATTCTATTTTGGATATTTGCAGAGGTACCTTTACACAAAATATTTTTAACTTACATCTATAAATTGAGCCATTTTTTAGATAATTATCATTTAACACCCAAATATTGACAAAAATAAATTAACTGCTATTGCATGTTAGCTCCTCAATTAATCTATCGTAATTAACATGTTGTGGGAGACGTGATATTTTGTGTTAAGGGGCAGCGTACAGAAAATGGCAGATTTCTCACAAAAATTATTGCGTTATACAGTACAACCTCGATAAGTCGAAGAAAATGTCTGTTCTCTTCCCTTCAAGTCCCAAAATGTCCATAACACAGAAATATAAACTTCCTAACACTAATTATGGCTTCACTAGGTGCATTTCCAGTAGAATTTCACTTCCAGCGCTCGAAGTTACCTGTAACGTGGTGGCATTCCGATTTCTTTATCTCGAAATTGTTTATACATGCGTAATGACTTCTGTTAGTCAAAGTTATGTCACTGTAGCTTAACTATAAAGTAAAAATTCTTCCGATTATTTTTAGCATTGTTTGGCGGAAAAATTATCATTCTATATCTTATTTTCACAACAAACAATAAACTTTACTATCCCTAGGCATGAACTAATTACTAAGCTATAGTTTCAATAACATTCCCAATGACTAATAGACATTTGTTGCACTTCCAGTTTTAAGAAAGTTTACATCTATAAGTTGAATGTTTGACAATAATACCTCTTTAACTCGAAACCCTCAATGAGTCGAAACCTCTCGGAAAGTACTGGTTTCATTGTAGATATTTGTGGGCACACTGATCATTGGTGTAAACTGTTAAGTGATAAAAGGGTTGGTTTGAGTATTTTTTGTCAGCAGTGCCGGTTTATGAACTTTGGCGCCCCTAGGCACTATGTTTTTTGGCAACCCCCTATACCATTCATACAACTTTCATTTGTTTAAAAGTACAGATAAAATAATCATTTTTGTTATATTTTATTGAAAAATATAGGACAAAAAAATAGCAAACAAAAAAGACGAAAAAATAGTTCAACAATAATATTATAAAACTAAAAAGGCCTACAAATAATAAAAATATCCATTTTGTTTTAGATTTAAAAATTTCGGTTTTTCGGTATTATTATTCTTCAGCACCCCTAGGCATGTGCCTAGAGTGCCTAATGGGTAAACCGGCACTGTTTGTCAGTTATCTGAACTCATAAACATGATACAAAATTTTGAATCTGTGTTTTTTTCTACAACGCATTATTGCAATATTGTGCAGTACTGGGGCAAAATATGTATACAGAATGTAGCAGGGAGATATTCACAAAGTTCTAATGTGTTAAGAAAAAAAGTCATTACAAACACATGATCAGAAGTCAGTCGTAAAGTTATGGACAACAACAATGTCAATTTATTGTTACGGATGTGAGAGGGAAGTTAGATTTACTTCTCTGTCGCACTTGAAATAGTTATTATCATAATGACTTCTAAACATTTTATAAGATGACTTGAGTCAGTCCTGAACTTTAAGCATAACTTCATTTTAATGATTAAAATGTTAATTGGTAGTAAATTGAACGCAGTGAGTATCGGTAATGCCAGATTACCTCTCGATCTGCTAGAATTAATTTATATACGTTGTTCTTCACAAAATATTTTTAAAAAGTAATCTTAATATTCTATTGTTAAGAAGTGATAGGTAATTCCTATCTGATTGTTAAGAATTTTAGATATAATTTCTTGTGCAAAAAAAGGCATTGTTTTTAAATTAAAAGCGATCTTTTGAAAACATCTACAGTAAAGTCCGTCTATTATGACTTCGTTTATAACGGCTAACCATTTTTAGCGACGTAAATGCAAACTCAAGTTAGGTATAGACGTACTATGAAAGTGTATCCGTATAGTACGACTCCGGTTTAAGTGACCAACTGCTTTTAGCGACCTAATTTTATAATAATCGTCCGGTTAGAACGACATTACAATACATATTGTTTCTCTTAATACACACATATGTGCAATGTTTAATTTTCATTAAAGTTACATACATACATATGTATTTGTAAGTGTTAATATATTTTGTTTTATTTTCATATAAATTAATCTATGTACACTTATATTTATTATATAAAAACAAGTTTAAATTATGCGGTCGCTTTGTGCGTCGTCCGGTTAATACGACATGATTTTGCCGGTCCCTTGAAAGTTTTTCTATCCGGATTCTACTGTGTTTTATATATATCGCTTTTAAACCTTTTTTCTGCCGCAACACACTTGAAGAATGGCGTCCACGTAATATGTAACTCACTTCCTGTGAATAACCGTTCGGTATTTGGCTTCGCCATGATAATTTTTAATGATTTAGTTATTAAATCGTGTTGTGAGATAATAAAATCCCACGCGACACACCTAGCAACTGCCTGTGGCACATAGTTTGAAAAGTGATGTACAGTAATACCCCGACTTCGCGGATCCAGAGTTGATTTTTTAATCTTCCGATTCGTCCTTGAGCGCCGCGAAACTCAGTTCAATTAAAAAAGGATTACAAATTTTGGAAAGCATAGATTCCAACAAAGAGCTTATTTCTGCTATAAAACAAGGAATAAAAAAAATCATGCTATGAAGAAATTTTGCGTGAGAAGAAAAAATCGTTGATCCGTCAGATGACTTTGTTAGATTTTATGAAGCCTACGTCAAAATAACTTCAATTTACGTTTTTGCAATTTATAATAATATAATTTGTTTTATTATGTAAGATTTTATTAACATTTTTCTTCTAAATTATTGTTTTCTTTGGTCTCCAATCCCAATTAAACATAATTTGTATGTATTTATTTGCAAAATTGTACCCCGATTTATGTGAATTCGACTTACACGGTTATCGCTCAATCCCACCTATCGCGTACGTTCTGGGTATTACTGTATTAGTATGGTGGCACAAAGAGAACATCACAATAAAACCTTAGTATCCAGTTTTATGTGTTTTTAACGAAATAGTAAAGTGCTAATTACAAAAAAATATTTTCATTTTTAATAATTCCTATCTGTGTATTGAAATATTACCGGAAAACATTTCAATGGCAAAATGCAGATCATATTTTTAAAGGTTAAAAATATCGCAATCTCACTAGATGGCAGATGGGTGTCCAAGAGGCGTCACATAACAGTATGGAATATAATATTTTGCAGATACAGTCGACTCTCGTTAATTCAAAACTCGAGGGACTCTTAAAATATTACGAATTATCGAGTGTTTGAAATATCAAATGGTTCGAAACAAAGGCTCAACAAACAAACGTTGATACAAGTTTGAACTTGTCGCAAAATGTATGTATGTACTTACTATCTTTCCGCCTCTTTCTCTCTGCAACTTTGAATTGTCGAGTGTTGGACGCCGATGAGTTCGAATTCACGCGTCGTTTTGTTATATAGCAATGATTTTTTCGTACGAATTACCAAGTGCATAAAAATGTATTGATTTAGTTCGAAATATAAAGAGATTTTGTAGGGAACTCGTGATAACTTTGAATTATAGAGAGGTTCGAATTATCGCAGGTTTGAATTAACAAGAGTCGACTGTATTTAATATGAGACCAAATTAATTAAATTCCTCTCGTTATGTGGACGAATGTTCAGAACGTCAGGGTAGAAGAAATTATATACAGTAGGCCGCCCGTATCCATGGGGGTTTGGTTCCACCTTTTCCGCAAATAGAAGCGAATCACTTTAAACGCAATTTTTAATATTAATGTTATAACACAAACTGCTTTCTTTAATAATACAAGTAAAAATAAACACAAACGTACAAGTCCACGCGCCTACCCAAAGGCGCACAGATGTGGAACCTTGCGGAAACGCGCTGTTTCCACAAGGTTCCACATCTGTGTTTCAATCGGCGTTCCACTGTTTTGCGCACATTTTCCGAACCGCGGATAAAGGGGGCCTACTGTGTGCAGTAATTTCAAAGGAAGAACCCAAAAAAGTAGTTGCCCGGGAGTTTGCGTTGCATTTTAGGTAGTGTTTTTGCGCCGATCGATTGTTATCTTTTTCGATAAATCTGGTATGACTAATAAGTAAACCAAGCGTCAGCTGGCGCACCCGCGATGGGTGTGGGTGTGAGAGGCTGCGAAAGTGGTAAAAAAAAATTTTTTTTAAGTAATAGTACGCCGGCTGAAACTTGTTTTTATAAATAGTTGACATCATTGTGAGTTGAAAAACAATCGTCAGCTGAATCGTGGAAGGGGGATTGTGCGTCTACTGGTTGAATGAACTTGTAAAAAAACACGTACAATATATTGCACATTTCACTTTTTTGCACTGACAGCAGCTGAGACAATTTCGTTACCTAGGATAATGATAGCGATATAATCATAATCCTAGGTAACGAAATTGTCTCAGCTGCTGTCAGTGCAAAAAAGTGAAACGCGCAATATTTTACGTGTTTTTTTACAAGTTCATGCGACCAGCAGACGCACAATCCCACTTCCACGATGCAGCTGACGATTATTTTTCAACTCACAACGATGTCAACTATTTATAAAAACAAATTTCAGCCGGCGTACTATTACTTAAATTTTTTTTTACCACTTTCGCAGCCTCTCACACCCAAACTCACCGCTACTTGAGCATACTGATTAGTTGTACGAGATCAACTATCGATATTAAAATCAGCCGGCTTACTATGACTTTTTCATTTGCAACGCAAACTCCCGGACTATTGTCAAAATATATGTGACGTGTTTTATGGTTTCTTGAAACTTTCTGTTATTATATTGTAAATTTTAAAATTAGCACTTTACTGTTATTATTGTATTTACCTCATATTTTAATGAAAATGCTTTTACAGTACCTATATAATATCGTAAGTTATTGATATTATTTTTTTATTTCAACTAACAGTACAATTATTTTTAATTTTATAGGATTTTATTGTTCTTTATTTATACAGTATGTTCCTTCAAAAAAGTTACATGACCTTTTACAAAATGAACACAAATTCATGTAATGCGAGGGATTTGGCATGGAGGCGTGGCCTAACCGGAAAACAAGTTTTTGCTATGCTTTCATTTTCTGCCACCAGATGTCAGCCCCCAAATGACAAATCCCTTATTGACTGATCGAACAATTCGTAAAGAATGCAATTCAGTTAAAAAAAATGATATTTATTTTATTGTTATTACAAAAATATTCTAACAAATAAAATTTCGTATTTTACATAAAGGTTATGTAACAATTTTTTTATGGACAATTATACAGGGTGTCCAAGACGTGCGTTGTCGGCCGATATATTGATTTTGGGTGAAAATAGAAAAAAAGTTTAAATACAAAAGTTGTATAAATTTTAATGTTGTATAACCTAAAAATATTTTCAATTATACAGCCTGTCCCATTTAAGCGTGGCAGATCAAAACTATGTTTTTTTAAACCTAGCACCCTGTTTTTATTTGTTTTTTCAATTCTGCACCTAAATGTGAATAGAAATTGTAAGGGAAGCCATGCTCGAAAATTCAGTAATTTTTGAGTTATTCAAGTTTTTCAGAAATTTTTGACACATGCAGACCTTTACCTAAAATTCGACATAACCAAAACAAAAACCTTTATGAAACTGAAATTTTAAGGATCACTAAATAATAGACGGACAAATCAATGTCTGTCGTAAAAAATGAATTTATTATACAGGGTGTTCAAAATAATGTACTTCTTTTACCTAACTTCAATCACGTGTAACTTTTCATTGTTAAATACAACGAGGTTATTTTTTTGCTGGAATTGTATTCTTTAGGATATTTACTAACACTTTTATTAAGGGTTGTCCAAACCTAAACCTAATATTTTCGTATTAAAATATTAGATTTAGGTTTGGACAACCCTTAATAAAAGTGGTAGTAAATATCCTAAAGAATACAATTCCAGCAAAAAAATAACCTCGTTGTACTTAAAAATCAAAAGTTACACGTGATTGAAGTTAGGTAAAAGAAGTACATTATTTTGAACACCCTGTATAATAAATTCATTTTTTACGACAGACATTGATTTGTCCGTCTATTATTTAGTGATCCTTAAAATTTCAGTTCGATAAAGGTTTCGGTTTTGACTATGTCGAATTTTAGGTATAGGTCTGCATGTGTCAAAAATTTCTGAAAAACTCTAATAACTCAAAAATTACTGAATTTTCGAGCATGGCTTCCCTTACGATTTCTATTCACATTTAGGTGCAGAATTGAAAAAACAAATAAAAACAGGGTGCTAGGTTAAAAAAAACATAGTTTTGATCTGCCACGCTTAAATGGGACAGGCTGTATAATTGAAAATATTTTTAGGTTATACAACATTAAAATTTATACAACTTTTGTATTTAAACTTTTTTTCTATCTTCACCCAAAATCAATATATCGGCCGACAACGCAAGTCTTGGACACCCTGTATAACTCTACCTGAAATAAAACCATTGTATCAGCTTATATATTGTCAATATAATCTATCTTGTTTAATTATCTTTTTTACTTTCATAATAATAAATCATAAATTCGTAATGCTAAGTGTCCACTTGAGACAAAACAGTCTCGAGACTAGACTCACAAATGGATCAGGGCCTGAGACCAGTCTCGGAGACAAGCAGGTGCAGATATCCCGTGTCACAAATGGACATGCTCATTCCTGCTCTCGTGACCTAGTCTCAAGTCAATGTTGGAAGGCCTGAGACTTTTTCAAGTGACTGAAGTTAATTTTTATTCGCAATGAATATTATAATTTCTCAAAATGAGCGAGAAGAACCTTGACAAGCTTGTACCAGATAAACAAGAGTGGGCTGATGAGGAAGTTTTTGAATTAATCCATCTTTATGAGGAACAGGAGTTTTTATGGAATGTTAAACATAAATTATATTGGAATCGCGAGAAAAAAATGAGCATGTTTGAAGAATTTGCGACAATATTTAAGAATTGTTATGGTAATGAGGTACAGCGGAAGATTCATAACTTACGTAATCAGGTACCTATGTATATTCAAATTGAATTACCCCAAATCCGCTATCACTTCCTTCAACTGATTAATTGATCATAGTCTGATAAGATTGGCAAATTTGCCCCCTCATGGATGGTGCTCATTTTTTGTGCTTTAATTGTAATCAATATCACTTATAATTTCCACAAATTTCAGTCCGTAATAACCATTCAAAAGATAAAAAAAAATTTCGAAAAAAAATAAAAAGATGAAAATAAAAAACTTGCGATTGACTCTCAAGTCGACACAAAATTTTCCTGGTCACGAGATTGGAGTCTCTGTCGAGTTCAAACAACTGTCTCGAGAGCGAAAGTGATCTCAAATGGACAACACCCTGAGCCACCTCGAGATTTTCTGTCAGGTGGACACTTAGCTTAACGCCCGGGTGAAGCCGGACGGGACCGCTAGCTATTACATAATATGAAAACACGTTTCATGTATTAAAATTACTTTATATTTTTACGTGAAAAAGAAATTAATTACAATAATTATGTTTTACAAATTTAACCAATAAAATTCATCACTACGAGATGTAACACAACATGGGCGAAGATAAAGTCAGCGAAACCCCTTTCAGGGCTAATTCCTTGAAACTGAGTCTTGTTTTCTGGATTGACTTGTAGACGGAGGCATACTAAAAAAGATTGAAATGTCAATAGCACTTTTATGGTTATGTTTAAATACTAATTCATTGTGTATTGACTTTTGTAAAATAAATGTCTACGTACCGGCCAATATGAATGAACTAACGCTCGATATAAAACCGCTCAAAAATGAATTAAACGGAAAAGTGCCCACAAGACAACAGTAAACAAACTGGACTATGCCGGTAAGAAGAATGTACAGTAAATACGCGTCGATTATCTTTAGTTTTTTAGGAGTTTGGTTAACGTATTCGTTGTAGAATTTTACAACAACAGCGTTTAATTTTGCCATGTTTAACTATTTCAAGAAAATTGCGATTATTTTTTCACAAGTAACGTGTCAGCTTTTATACACGTCAACTTCGCTTACAGAAGTCACAGCCCGCAGTTGACAATTGTGTCATTGACATGTCTATAGATTATAGACATGAGAAGTAAAAATAGATACTCCTTGGTGAAAAGCCTTAAATCATCAGCATTCCATAAGTTAGAATAAATTTTATATTTGCAACTGTTTTTCACAGGTTTCTTTATAGTTTTCTTCAAGAAGATAGGAAAAATTATTGTTTGAAAAAGTTTTCTTTCTTTAAATGTAAACTTTATTTTCAAAATCAAATTTGTTGGACTGATAATATAATAAAAGTCAAAGTTTCGTAATGCTGTAATTCTTTCAAGTGTTTTTGTATTGTATCAATTATTTATAAACAATAATCATCAATAATTTATAAATTTTGTAAATTTGTTGATAAAAATTGAAACTATCTTTGGAACTGTTAATTTAAGAAATTTTAGTGGTATTTTCATTTTATAAGTTTCTGGTACTTAAGTGGAAGAAGTGAAAAGAAAATAACCAAAAAATATACAGCTGATATCATGATTCTTGATTACTTCAAAGAATTTGCTTTTGGGAACGAAATGGGATTTATAAAATTTTTGGCTAATTTGTAAGTTGTAATGGTGTCACTGTACGATTATAAATTGGAAAATGATATCATGAATACGTACGTAACAAATATGAAATGTATAGCTGATATTAAAACGAAAAGTTTTTTGAATTCTTGACGTGATTTGACAAATGAATTTTAAAATGAGGTGAAAAAAATGAAGAAATTGTATGATCCAGTTGAACTCCCTAACCAAGGGAGTCAAGATCAAACTAGGCGTTTGTACAGGTAAAACTTTAATTTTTTTATTAACTACTGAAACGCTCCTCTTAAAAATTGTAATAGAGCTCTGCCCTCATGGCATAACCTATAAATTATGTAATAGATTCTTTAAAATAAATTACATAATTGTATTTTTAATGATGGCGCTTTTTATAGTTGAAATATTTTAAGTTTTAAATTTTTTATACATAATATGTGAAAAATGTTATCAAAAAAATATGGGGATTTTGTGTAAGATTTTTTAAAACCAGTTAATAAAGTCAATATCAATAGTTACTTAGTAGGTTATGTTAATGTATCCGTATTTACTGGGAATATTTGTAGCGTATATTACAGATCATGAAATTATTTAGTAAAATGTACAGATGTAGGCCAGTCAATTTACAATTTGTTTAGGCTTCAAATCCAAACTTTACAGTAGTAATAGACCGGTACATGACGTTTTGGTACGGCCGTTTTGGTCCCGCCGTTTTGGTACCGGACGTTTTGGTCCCAGTTATTAGATTATGACAAATAAAATTACCAATTTTTCAGACAATATATTGACAAAAATTAAATAATATATTTCAAACAACTAACGTTTCGATCCGGATTTGGAATTTCTTCGGAATTGAGCTAAAAATAAAAGTATAAAAAATAAATTAGTAATTAGTTTATACAATAATAAATGTATGCTGTGTATATTTTTTCAATATGAAATATGCGTGCAGCCCAAACGGCTCAACCGATTTTGAAAAAAATGTTTTTGTTCGATTCGTCTCCAGGTAACTTCTTAAATTTTAGGGAAAATCGGCGCATGCGCAGAAGAGATATCTGCTATAACGGTGTTTTTTTTTTACATAATAAATGGTATACTTTTCATAACGGTTCATTATTTTATTTTACAAGTTTTTTAATAAAAATTTTTTGGAGCAAAAAAAAAATGATTGCTTATATCTCTTTTACGCATGCGCCAATTTGCCCCGAAAATTTTTTTACAAAACTTTCTTGTAAAATGGAATAAAAAACCATTATAAAAAGTACACCATTATTATATAAAAAGCAACGATGGTATATATCTTTTTTACGCATGCGCCGATTTTCCTTCAAAAAACATTATAAAACTCTTGTAAAAATAGATTGAAAAATAAACCGTTATGAAAAGTATACCAATATTATATAAAAACTTCTGCGCATTCGCCAACTTTCCAACTTTATTGATATTTGTCATAATCTAATAACTGAGACCAAAACGGCCGGGACCAAAACGTCTGGTACCAAAACGTCCGGTACCAAAACGGCGGGACCAAAACGGCCGTACCAAAACGTCCTGCTTCGTAATAGACAGAGCTGGAGCCGAGTTTGTGTCGTCATTCGGAATATGAACAAACTTTACGGTAATATGTTCGAATACAAACGGACACTACGTTTTTGCGCTGGCAGACAACCCAGTGAATACAGGGGGTAGATATAAGGGATGAAAGTAGCGTTTTTTTCCCTAATCAACGTCATTGAGATAGTATTTGAAAATTTTTAGAATGAAAGATCACGATATACTGAACCAAATACCCGAGGGGCAGACAGCTAAGTGGATACAAAGTAAACAGACAGGGATGAAGTTAACCAAAATTAATTGTAAAAAACGTCATCTGGAAATATGTTTGCAAATTGCACAGGTTCATCGTTTATATGTAAGAAATCATGTGCGAAAAGGGCGGACCGCTAGGTGGATTCGATAGAATAGAATAGAATAATCATTTATTGCTGAGCCCATCCTGGATACAATACATCACAAGCAAAAAATTACAATTAGAGAAAACACTTAAAAAGCCCATGTAAGGAATAGGGCTCCCTATTTATTATGTATTCCTTTAGTGCTTTACCAAATTTTATACAATTCTTTTCAATTTTTATGTTATTTGGTAGTTTCTCAAATATTTTTAAGCCGGTATAAATCACCCCTTTCTCGAAAAGCGTTGTTCTGTGCGGAATGATATAGCTGTTTTTCCTAGAATTATAGTATTTCTCAATATTTTGATCAAAACAATTTAGTTAATGCGTATGTTTTAGAAGTTCAAAAATATATATACCATATAAGGTAAAGCATTCTATGCTCTTTAAATATACCCCGGCAGGATTGCCTATATTGCAAGTTGAAAATTTGCCGTATTATTTTTTTTTTTTTTTTTTGATTCTGAATACTCTGTCCACTTCAGTTGATCGTCCCCAGTTAATAATACCGTATTTTAATGAGCTGTAGGTGAAGGCGTAGTATATTACTACTAAATTGTATTGATCAAAGTATGATTTTTGTAATCTTATTAAGTAGTGTTGTTTATTTAATTTTTACAGAGTAAATTTATATGATCAACCCATTTCAGTTTATAATCTACATTAAGTCCTAGAAATTTCACAGTGTTACATTTCTTTATATCTCCTGTCAGAAAATTTTGATATGACGTATTGACATTGTCTTTTATTTTAAACACTATATAATTTGATTTATCTAGGTTAGCAATTAATTGATTCTTTAAGCACCAGTTTGAAAATTGATCAATTATACATAGTGTTTTCTGTTCAGTTTCGTAGTAAGATGATGCTGTAAATTGTAATATCATCAGCATACATGATAATTTTTCCGGCCGTAAAATAGGATTAAATGTAAAAAAACGTCACTAATCGCGTAACAGAAATTCATGAAAATCGACTATAGGGCGAAAGTCGTATGTCGCGCTCGTAGACATCGTCTAGGGGAGCAAAGCTTCTCACTGCAACGTTCCCGTAAGTGAAGCCGTTCGCCCGCCACGGCTCTCGGAACGTCAGAAAGAGACCGTTTTTGCGATGTACAGGCCTGTTTTTCACCCCTGAGGACGCATAATTTTGCTGACGGAAAAATCGATAAAAGGTCGGTCGTACCTTTGCCCACTTGCGGCCCTATGCTCCCGAGGCCTCCGAATGGCCGAAAAAAATTCCCGAAGGGAGACCCCTTTTGAAAGGTGGTTTTTCGGGTGTGGCGACGAGACGGTACCCGCGGCCGATCTGAAAATGTTATGGAATTTTTTTCGGACGCCCACCCGCCGTCCCGAATTGCGACATTTTGCCTCGGGGCCTCGCCCGCAAAAAATTCCCAAAAAGTGAAAAAATCCCAAAAAAAAATCGCCTGCGCCCGACGGGAAGTCCGATTGAGACTGGGAAGGTACCGTCGTGTCGGCCGTCCCGAAAGGCGACTTATTGGTCTCGGCGCTTCTTACATATAAACAATAAACCTGTGCAATTTGCAGACATATTCCAGATGACGTTTTTTACCCCAGTCTGCCATTTACTTTGTATCCACTTAGCTCTTTGTTGCCCCTCGGGTATTCGGTTCAGTATATCGTGATCTTTCATTCTGTAAATTTTCAAATACTATCTCAATGACGTTGATTATGAAAAAAGACGCTACTTTCACCCATTATATCTACCCGCTGTATATACTGGGTTGTCTGCCAGCGCAGAAACGTAGTGCCCGTTCATATTGGAACATATTACCGTAAAGTTTGTCCATATTCCGAATGACGACGCAAACTCGCCTCCAGCTCTCAGTCTATAAATAATATTGTTAGCAGCAATCTGAGTTTCTGGAGCTGAGTGAAACCGAAAAATATATATAAAAAAATGTATAGAAAATTAGTGGAGGGCTTTCATTAGAAACATTACCAAAGTCATGCTAGATAAAGTAAAGGGACATATCAAAACATAAAATAGGCTGTTAAACACATTACCACTCCTTTGCGTGCGCAGTCGGGTAATTATGTACAAAAAAGTCCATGATGGGTATGTCTAAACTAAGTCAAACATCTCAGTATATTGAGAAACGTCATAAACATCTTAAAGTTCAACGTTAAATTAAAATATTGTTAAAATTTTCCTATTTTTAATCATTTATTGTTTCTAAATTGTTTATTGCAAGATAAATCTTGCAGGTACATTTTTAACTGATTTTATCTTTTACAACTTCGAACTATTGATGCTTAATCATAAGTACAACCCTTCGCCCATAAAAATTAAATAAACCTCTCAAATATGTATAGTTATTATGGGGTTTATAATATTGCAGAATTTTCACAGGCAAACGTTTGTATTTAGACTAAAAATGTAGTAAGAATTTGTAACAGAATACTGATTTTTTCATGTACTTAACTATCGTAATAACTTGGCCCTAGTATATATATATATATATATTTTATCAGCTTTCACGTTAACAACTTTTTTATCAAAAAACTGGCTGTTTTCGAGTTACTTACAAATAACTGTTCTTACTTTTTGCGGCCCTCTGGAGAGTGGAGACTACGCATCCTCTTTCGAAAGCGGAAAAAAAAAGTTTAAGATCGTGTTTTTCATACAACAAATTACAACTTAGCAAAAAAGTGTTTATTTCTAAACCGACTCCCTGAAGACTGAACTGCAAAGTGGAAGCATTGTTTACACTTTACTAATTGGGAACAAAGTTCTTACAACTTTGTAGTAAATAAATGCTCAGGAAAGCACGTTTTTTTTACCAAAAAAAAAAGCATTTCCATTGTTATCTCCCTAAAGCTGGATGCCCTGATTGATTTTTTTTACTTTTTGCCGTTCGTTCTCTTCTTTTTTTGTGCTTTTGATATATATTATATTTTTTTAAAATATTAAATTGATTGTTTGACAGAGTAATAAGCGATGCAGCGCGTAAACTTGATGAATATCGCGGTCGCGCTAGCACAGTGGAAGAACTATTTACGCCATCTTTATCATGTCAAAGATCGCGCCTACGAGATCACTGTGAAAGATTAATATTTGCTCAACCAATACAGTTCGGTCGCAAAGCTGAAGAACTATTATGGCGCAAAGTATTTTACGACGTCGTTTCGACAGCCAAACGACTAAAGAAGAACGACTACACTGCAGAAGAAATAGCTCACTTACAGGGCCACATATATTCCGGTATCGGGCATTACTACCACATGTTGATGCGTTTGCAAAGCGAATACGACATGAACCTACAAGGCATGATTGATTTTCCAATTATTGAAAATCCGGAAGAAAGGTCATATAACAAAAACATCGCTACGGATGAAAAGAATTGGGCCAATGAATGTTTGCACCGCTGCTTGATTTATTTGGGTGATTTGAGTCGTTACAAAATCGAAATATATCCAAACTGGGATCCGGGTCTAGCGATACGATATTATATGCAAGCGGCAAATTTTAATCCGAATTTAGGGGTTCCTCATAACCAACTGGGAACTCTATCGATAAATTCAAATTACTCGTTAGATTCCGCTTATTATTACATGCGCTGCTTAGCATGTATATCGCCGTTTGAAGGCGCCGAAAGTAACCTGACACGTTTGTTTGAAAAAAATAGTAATCTGTTAGATGAGTTAATACACTCTCAGAAAAATGCACTATCTATTGAGCCAATCAATCATATAAAACGAACGATTTGTAGATTTCTATCAGTCTCGGAAATATTATTTTTTGATAAAAGCGTCACGGATTTACATAGTTTATGTTACGAAATGATGAAGGATTTTCAAGACTGTTTAATGTACACGAAGCCGTTGTGCAGCGAAAGTGACGATTCCTCGAGCAATACGACCGAACCGACAGACATTGCCGATCCATCAACACCGCAATATCTAAGTCCCAATATTATCTTTAAAATAACCGGAATATGTTTATTGTGCGTATCAAAACTACAGAATTCCAAATCTAGTCAAAAGTCGACAGCCGTCGCATTCACAATTGGAATATATGGTCGGCTGATAGACAGTGTAATAGATCATATAAACAATAGCGTTTTGAACATGTCAGTCCCGACCGTCGATGAAGTGAACAATAAAAAGGTCGGCAGAAAGAAGCGGTCTATTTTAAAATTGCATAGACGTCGAAAAAGAATCAATAGTAGTGAAGACTCCGACATTAGCGATACAGAAGGTGCTCCATATGAAAACAGTAGTTTGAGTTCTGACGACGGCAATTCCGACATTTCGGAGCTTGACGAGCAGCTCAGCAGTTCAGAAAGTGAGGATTCCGATGACGAGAAAAACTCGAGCGAAGTCGTTGAAAATTGTTTGAAAAACGGTATGGGGGAAACGGTGAATGGTAAAGACTCGGCTGAAAGTATCGCCGAAAAAGCTGTTAAAAAAAATAATATAGCAGAGTCCGTAGAAAAAGTTAGAAAACTAGATCCGAACGATGTCTTGGAAATTGTTGTAGATGAGGAAACACTGCAGAGTATTAAAATTTTATCAGATTGGTTGACCTGCGACATTGATACTATAAAATCATGCTGTTTAGATTGCCGCCCATTATTTAGAAAAATAGTAACGCTATTGAATTTAATCAATATAGATTTAAATAGTGGTAAACTGGAAGGTGTGAAATTAGAGCGAACATATTTGGAACAAAACGGGACGAAGATTGCTTTACCCGAAGATTTGCTATTAAAAGGACTGCCCATATTGAAGTCTGTGCAAAAACACATCAATGATCAGAAATTAAGGTGCGATATATTTTTACCTAAAGAGGAAGCGTTGATACGTGTTTACAAACTGGTAGCGTTCGGTAACTTTTTAACTGAAATCTCTGAAACAACTATGAAATACGACAGTGTCAAGAGAAGTTTCAGTATCACATTCACCGATGATGAAGATACTCCAAAGGAATATAAAAATTCATCTCAAAATGTAAGTTGCCATTTTTATTTAATATTTTTTTTTCTGCACAGCCGACTACATCGCTCTGCATAAATTCTATGAGCAAAGAATGTCACATTTGGGGCGAAATTATTAAATCGAGTACAGACCGAAGACACGTGGTGCTCAGATATTCGGAATCGATGTTTGGTGTGTGAAGCGTCACCGAACGCATTGCAATTACAGTCGACTCTTGTTAATTCAAACCTGCGATAATTCGAACCTCTCTATAATTCAAAGTTATCACGAGTTCCCTACAAAATCTCTTTATATTTCGAACTAAATCAATACATTTTTATGCACTTGGTAATTCGTACGAAAAAATCATTGCTATATAACAAAACAACGCGTTAATTCGAACTCATCAGCGTCCAACACTCGACAATTCAAAGTTGCAGAGAGAAAGAGGCGGAAAGATTGTAAGTACATACATACATTTTGCGACAAGTTCAAACTTGTATCAACGTTTGTTTGTTGAAGCAAGATCCTCGAACCATTTGATATTTCAAACACTCGATAATTCGTAATATTTTAAGAGTCCCTCGAGTTGCGAATTAACGAGAGTCGACTGTATTTCCAACGTTATCGTTGGCTTTGGGTTACGTTTGCTCTAAAAGCGGTACATCATAGAAAGTTTTGTTTTGAACGGTAACCAACTCGATTGCAACATATTATGTATCCAAATTGCTTCCAGCTCCACACACCAACACCGAATGCGTCGCTGTTGGTGTTGGTTTACATTGGAACTACGGTCTGTGCACAGCTTAAAACATAGAAGTTTAAGGAAAGGTTAAGGGAACTCTCCGTCACCAATTTACTGACTATGTCCTTGTAGTGTATATTTTCATAATTGTTTTGCTTCCATATTGTCATTTTGTTAGTTGAATAGGAAATTATGCTGATAAAGTTTTATTATTTTTATCAGATCCTCGAGTTCTTACCAATAAAAAATGCACCAGTTATTTTTTTTAAACAATTTACTTTAATTTTGGAATTAAAAGATTGATTAAATTGTGATCGGGCTTCATGTACTAGCAAACATAAAAAATGGCCAATATTCAGTGCTGGATGTTTTATCATTTTTATTGTTCTTGTACAGAGTTTTGTTTTAATTATAGTACAAATTGAAATTATTCTTTAACTCCGGTTTCCACAACAATAGTAGCTTCTTCGACAGGAACACTCTGGACACTGTATTTCAGTTCGCTTCCGTGGGCTTTATTATGGACAGATGCGATGCCAACCGGATTTACTTGAGGTCCATCTTGTAATGGAACCACTTGTTCTCTGTAAATGTAATGAAATCTATTATATTGGGATTTGACACTATGACATCTGGTGGCCGAAATTGAATAGCAACATGTGATTGCCACGCTTCCAATATAGGGATATTAGAGATCATTTTTTTATCATAGAAAAAATGGGCTTTTTTTCACTGTAGTTGATTAATATTTTTTTATAAAAACGAATCAAATTAGCAGGTATAAACTAGAGTTGCTCTAGTAAGAGTTAGGACAAAGACGCCATATTTAGCCAAAACAACGGAAGGGGGTGTAGTGAAAATACGTAACAAATGTAACAATGTAAATAACGTAACAAAAAATATTGCGCGTTCTTTTTTGCACTGACAGTAGCTGAGACAATTACGTTACCTAGAACACAATCGTGACGTCAAGTTAAATTTTGGCTGAAAAACATGGCGAATCGGACCAACCAATCAGAAATCGTTACCCCTTTGTCATAACTCGTACTAGAGAAACTCTAGTATAAACTAATCTATCGACTCTTTTTTTTCTAATTCATTAGAACAGATAGTTTATAGACCAGATAATTTTGCAATAACATCCTTAACAATATCAGTATAACAATCTTGAAATATTATGTGAGGTTATAATTAACAAAATAAATATACTTTTAACAACCTTTTGAACTTTTGATGATAGATGGCAGGATAAATTAAAAATGTAATGTATATCATAGACAAGGCTTAGATGCGTTTTACCTTTTACATCAACTTAAATAAGTTCTTTCACAAATAGAAATGTCATTTTGATCGCGGATTTCACAATATCAGTATAATAATCAATACCGTTTTAAAATAAGTAACAAGAAATATAATCGAATTATGTGGCAATTATATATTATGTATTTTTCACCATCAAGTATAAGTAACAAGAAATTTTGACAATTAATGTATAATATTGACCATTTGGTAAGAAATTTTTAAAGGTTAAAAAAATGTTTTCTTTTATAATTCAAAGATTAATTATGTATGTACTTCACTGTTGTAGAGCCCTGAAGAAGTTGCAAATTCGCAACGAAACGTTGGCAAAGAATAAATAATTTATACATTTAACTGGTCCTTATTACCCAAAAATTTATTCAATTAATATAATAAGTGATGGACGTAAAAAACAGAGTTATAATTAACGTAACTTACCCTGTAACTCTGTACCCATTTTGATCAGCCTCGTAATGTACAGTTCTCTTGTGATAGCCGTCACTATATGAATACCTTCCACGTACTGTCAGACCATCTCGAACTTCTTCTCTGTCTTGTGTTAGATCATTAATTTGATCGTCAACATTTGTTGAAAAAGCGTATCTGGCACTTTCATTTTGCACCGCTTCCAATTTAAGTCTCTGCAGGCGTAACGCGTCTTCATTCGTTATTGCCGGCCCGGCGTTTACTGGCTGAATGACTGGCACTGCTGGTGCTCCGTTAACAAAAACTAGGAGCGAACACAACAAAATCGGCAGCTGAAATTCGAAAAGCAAACTAATTATGCGGAAACTAAATCCGATTATTTTAAGGAAGAATTTGAAGATGGAAATTTATTTTTTGAACCAAACTTCTTTTTAGTGTATTTGCCATAATATGGCACATACACTATTGGCGTCGGTCGGATGGCGGGACCTAGGGGTCGGACCAAAATTTCTCGACGTTTCATAGCCTCCTGAACATTTTGGCACCATTTTTGGAAATGTCTATTTATATATGTATATATATATATATTTATATATATATATATGTGTGCGGGCAATAACTTTCGAAAGAGTTAATTGATTTTGACGAAATTTGGTAGGCACGTTGAAATCCATCACCGCACGAAGCCTATTTAAAATGGGCTCATTCGGACCATTTTAAGGGTAGTTTTTAGGGGTTGAAAAATGTTTTTGGGCCCAAAAATGCCGAAAAAATTCTCAAAATCGTTTCAAAATTGAAATTTAACCTTTTAGTAACGATTAAAATGTGCTGCCAAAATTTTAATAAAATCGGCCCGACAGGACCGGACTTACAAATTTTATGAAAACACTAGTTTGCGGATAGTGCTTTACTTACTGAAGGGTGTATTTAATTTGGTACCGAGGTTGCATTGATAAAAATATTGAAATTAAGAAAAAAGATATTATTTTAAGGGATGTATTAAGGGGTTAAATTTTTTATTTTGTTCAAAAACAAACTTAAGTTTACATAATAAAGCCACAATGCCAGTATTAGCAAATACACTTTATTGTCGGCAGGGTTTTGGCACTGCGACCCGAGTTTTTTTTTAAATATAATTTCTGCAAAATAATAGAGTAGTGATAAGCAACAGTTTTATTTCAAAGGGCCGTTTAAGAAAATAATTTTAAAATCACGGACCGCAGATCAAGGGAATTTGATTATACTTTATTAAGCTAACTACTGCCACTACTGGAACTATATTTCCTGTGCAATTTTTTTAATCTGAGGGGCCGCGTGTAGCCCGCAGACCTCAAGGTGTACAAGGCACATCACTGTAGTAGAGCGTCGATTATCCGAACCCATCATTATGCCAGTAAATAACGCAATCCATTACCAACCACAATGGAGTCATCCTACTGTCCTACATATCAAAATTTGTTAATTTTCAAAAATGCACATTCCTCATTCATAAACAAATAATGTAAACTGACTTTTTCAATTCTTATATCTTTTTTCTCAAGTGTAAACAAGAATTTAAAAATTTAATACTAAAATATCAGTTCAATGTTAAATTATTAAAAATAAGAATAAATGATAAACTTCACTTACAACTGTATTCATTTTTGTAGTTTCACAAATAACCGACTGTTGTGACGATTTGAAAGTTGAAAACTGTTAAAATTTATTGATTTTCTGAGCCTTTTATAATAAAATCAAGATATTTATCTACTTCAAAATAGTGAAAGTTCTTGTTTGAAAATAATAATCGTAATTATTTAAATTCTTTGGTAAATAACAGAATAATAATACATATAAACAAGTATTGATTTTGTTTATTCACTTTTAATTAAACTTACCCCAGAGGAATATGTTTTTTACCCCCCATACTTCCCGATGACCTAGAAGGTCGAAATTCGGCGTCAAGTTTTCTAGGAACCCAGCAATCCGAGAATGACGCGAATAATCTTAAACCTAAAAAAATTAAAAAGGGGCCTGTTATGTGACTCCAAAATGCTTATTTTATGTGTTAAAAAATTAAGTTTGTTTGATCACCCAGAAATTCACTTTCACGGTTTATAACAGTGCTAAACGCAACCCTGTTATAATTATTTCGAAATTACAGTCTGGCCACTAAATAGATATTAATAGTATCCACAGTTTCAAAAATTGCGTAAAATATTTTAAAATATCCATGGGTTCGTTGTAACCGTGGTTCATGGTTCGTTATAGCGATTAAAAATAACATTAAACAAAGCATATCTTTGACCGGATTTTCATTTTTGTTCGTTATAGCCAAGAGTTCGTAATAGCCAAGTTTAGTCATTGTAATTGTATTTTAAAGACCACCAACAGCTAAGGTTATTTGGGCGTAGCACCAATTCATATTTTCAATTCATTATTTTTTTTTTAATAATAAATTGAAAATCCAATTGACACTTTTACCAGCTCTCGGGCTAGAACTCGGGAACTGGGGACTTGTAATAGAGGAACCATAGCAACGCCATGTAAACAACAGCGCCGTTACACTCTCGGCTATTCTCAAGCCCTGCCAAGTTTAGTCGAGCAGTCAAGTACTTTTTACCTGGAAAGTATTCCGAAGTTAATGATATTTTGGTATGTTGTTTGTGGGTACTCTGTGGAGTAGAATATGAGTTTTCGACCTCGAGGACCCTGTACTAACGTGGGGAGAGCCGAAAAACCACGAAATTTTACCACCTTTTTTGCTTTTTTCGAAATCTCTCAGAAACGGTCGACTTAAGCAATTCTTTCATTATGTAATGTTTTAAAGAGGATTACATTTCCTACAATTTTCATTCCCACAACTTTTCTGTGGTACTAATGGTAAGCGCGCTGCAGCTTCTTGAAAATCACCCGCTCGGCTTTTTGTAACCTTGGTAACCAATGGTTAAATTTTAATGTTCTTTTCAATAGTTTTATTTATTTTGTTCTTCATCGAACTTTAAATTGAAAATACACATGTTACACATTGGTTAATTCAAGAAGCTGCAGCGCGCTTACCATTAGTACAGCAGAAAAGTTGTGGGAATGACAATTGTAGGAAATGTAATCCTCTTTAAAACATTACATAATAAAAGAATTGCTTAAATCGATTGTTTCTGAGAGATTTCGAAAAAAGCAAAAAAGGTGGTAAAATTTCGTGATTTTTCGGCTCCCCCCACGTTAGCACAGGGTCCTCGAGGTCGAAAACTCAGATTCTACTCCACAGAGTACCCGCAAACAACACACCAAAATATCACTAACTTCGGAATACTTTCCAGGTAACCCCCTCCATTTATTACCTGCCGCTTGGACTAGTGTCACTAATTTATTATTTCAAAGGCAAGCTTAAATACTAGTAATATAATATTATGATCAAATTAATAATAATCAATTTAATAATTTTTATATTTTGACAGGACATTGTTAATGAAGCCTCTCTATCGTCTAAATCAGAAGACACTAAACAACAAATAACGCGACAACAATCATTGTCTACGATATTGCGTAGTAGCAGCGGCGGTCCGAACGTCGGCAGTGTATCTCGAGGTCGTCAACTCATGCACAGCATGGGACAACTGTGGCTGGCTGCCGAAGTGAGGGACCTCGAGACACGCGTTCGTGGAAGCAGAGGACAGCAGTTATCGCCTTATCTTGTGCTCGACTCAGACGCTCTCATTAGACACACTTACCTCGTTAAACAGCTCGTTAACGCTAGGAAGTTTATTGTCGTCGTTCCTGCTGTCGGTAAGTGAAACAATGGCATCAAAATGATGGGCACACACTCGCAGAATCTATTTTAGCGACTGTGCGCGTGCTCTCCCATCATTTTGATGGAAATCTTCAAAAAAATATATAAAAGAGGCCAACGAACACAGCAAAGTAGTGACTACACTTTATACGAAAGGTATTAAAACAAGCCGTGAGGTGGGTCGTTTATTAGGACTAAAGTGCGACCCTTGAGGTCCACACGACGAACTTCCCTGCAGTTTGATAAATATTTAATAATAATAATTAAATTAGATATTACACAGAAAACTAATCATTTTTATCATTAAAACATAATTATTATTTATTTTTAACAATAATTAAAAAAAAAAAAAACGGCTGAACCGATTTTTATAAAATTTATGTCGGATCAAAATGACGTTAACACGCCTCGATTGACACCCTTACGAAGTCGATATAATTTTTTATTCGCGAGATATTGTGTAAAATCTGCTTTTTTGGAGTCTATTTGGTTAAGAAAAAAGAACGGCTGAACCGATTTTAAAAAAATTTCTTTCAGATCATATTTACGTTAATACGCGTCAATTGGCACCCTAACAGTTGATATCATTTGTCATTATCGAGATTTCGTCTTAGAAAGAAATGGACACATACGTACACACACATACACACACAGACATCTTTCTAAAAATAGTGTAGTGACCTTGAAACATAAAAATTTGTTATACATTTTGATTTCGATTTTCGGACCCATTACAATAACTTCCAATGGGAAGTTAAAAATTGGATTTTACTTTTTTTAGAACGTTTAAAATGGAAGTCTCTTTCTTAGCTTTAAGTTACGGACTCGCGTAGCTTTAGTGAATAATATTGCTTTCTTTATTAGTTGTATCAGCGTTGGATGAACTGAAACGTGAGACACCTAAGGCTCGAGACGCAATACGGTGGCTCGAATCGCAGTTCCAGCGCGGCAACAGGTTTCTGCGGGCTCAACGAACTCATGAACGAACAGCGATACCATTGATCAAGTACCCCAAGAAGAGAGACAAGGAGACGCATATGTACTTTCAAATAATCGAATGTTGCCATTTTTTGACACAACAACAGAAAGACTCGTCCGATCTTGTCACTTTATTAACAGGCAATCCGAACTCAGTTGCCATAAAAGATACTAGGGAAATATCTTTTGTAGGGTTGGCCAGATCGGCAGGCGTAACTCTAGAACTTATAACCGTGTTTCACACTAAATGGAAGAAATCCATGAGAAATTATCACAGGTGAAGAGAAATTTGCGAACTTTTAGTTTCGCTTATTTATTTTTATTTTATTTTTTATATTATTTGAAACTATTCAACAACAGTCTGATAGGCTTGTTTTTTTTAATGTATGAGTCGATGAATTATCTAAATTCTAAGCTCGAAAGATGACCGTGAGCAAAGTTTTGCTAGACGATTCAATTTATTTCAAGTTGAAGAGTTTTAAGTAAATTTGTCGTTCAAAGAGGTCAGTGTCTTGAAAAAATACAGACCGTGTTTTCGATGATTTATGACTACTGAGGAAAAACCGACACTAAATATCCGTGGACATTAGAGGTGGAAAACTATCGATAGTCAGTAACCAAACTATCGATTATTATCTATACGTAGATAAAAAAAAATTGTAACTAAATTTTTTAGTTAATGAAAAAATGAGTAATTTTAGTAAGTCTCTTCAACCAAAACACATTTACGTTGCTGAACTTAGGGCCTGGAAGCAGTATTACTACGAATGAACTTCAATTTGTGTGATTGTGAGACTACAAGAAGGCAAATTATACATTTTTTTCATTCATTGTTCAAAAACTAAAAAAAAATATTAAAAACTGTCGATAGCGTTTGATAGTAAAAAACACAATTAATTATTGATAGCATTATCGATAGTTCTCCAAATCTAGTAGACATTATTAATATGTTTATTTGCATACTGAGTAAAAGCAATGATGAGTATATATTCTGAGACCCCAAAGCGCAGCCTGATTTTGAGGTTCCCCTCTAAAAGTTCTGATATTTTTTATCATTTAACATTAAAATGTCTTTATATATAGATTCTCAGAGGGAAGTATGATGTCAGAGATTAAAATGTCTTGTAATCATGCGAAGATCCACCGCCCTTTTTTTCCAGATATTTGTGCGCTCCAAAATTTACGAGGTCCCATGTAAAGTTGGTGTGTGGGCCTCACACACCAATTTTGCACAGGGCTTTGTAATGAGAAATCGTGATCTGATAACATTATCCTCGTGAAATGTAATTAACCGGGCCCTGTACGATAGCACCATTCGCACTGAACCTGTGGCCACCTTATCTACTAACCGCAACCTTTATTCGCTGACCATTCGACACATTGAATGTTCGAGAGTCAATGCTAATTCGCATGCATATAAACTTATTAATTAAACATAAAAAGAAGAGAAATACGCATTGTACTTAAAAAATATAAAATTGAAAGGAAAATACTTTTAATGAAAAGAACAAGACTTTTACAAACGTGATATTTTTTTCATGGGTTTTGTACATTTACATTCAGTGAACTGCGTATAATTTTGCAGATAGAAGTAAAAAAACAGGCGAATCCGTTTTGTGATAATGTAACAATCATAATTTAAGAACTGATTCACTAGATAAAAAAATTTAATGTTGAGATGAATTTTTGACAACAAACCCAAAAAGTTTGGATTAAGAAATTGACCAATCGATAGATTTGTTTGCTATATTTATTCTAGAACTATTTAAAAATGGTTCAGTGACTTGGTGTGTCTTAATCAATAAGGATTTTTTTTTTTGTATTCCCCAATAGAAACTTGGCTGAGACAATTTCGTTACCTAGGATTATGATTATATCGCTATCATAATCCTAGGTAACGAAATTGTCTCAGCTGCTGTCAGTGCAAAAAAATGAAATGCGCAATATTTTACGTGTTTTTTTACAAGTTCATGCGACCAGCTAACGCACAATCCTCCTTCCACGATGCAGCTGACGATTATTTTTCAACTCACAATGAAGTCAACTATTTATAAAAATAAGTTTCAGCCGGCGTACTATTACTTAAAAAAAATATTTTTTTACCACTTTCGCAGCCTCTCACACCCACACCCACCGCGGGTGCGTCAGCTGATGCTTTGTTTACTTATTAGTCATACCAGATTTATCGAAAAAAATAACAATCGATCGGCGTAAAAACACTACCTAAAATGCAACGCAAGCTTTCGGCTATATTATTGCCTTTCTAAAAATGGGCCGATGTTATATTTTTTTTATTGTCAAAGAAGGCGTTGGTTGGGTAGTAATAGGAGAAAAAGAGAAATGTAGGGTTTTGTCCAATGAAATTAAAACGTCAGATTACATATTTCCAAAAGTGAGTAAGAATCAATGTTTGTGATGATTTGCTTTGTCTGTCGAAAATCGGTTTTTATTATGAGAACTGCAAACCAGTGATGTCTAATATATAAACTGTGAATGGCGACCATTGTGTGAAACCAACGTGTACAACGCCATATTAATGCGGAACTTTTATAGCGGACTTGCGATTGGCTGACATTTAACATTGGGACGTTAGGATTGACCGACGCTTATAGGTAAACATATCTTTAACGTAGACTCCGTTAATTCAAATTTCCGCCTTAAGTTATCACCCAAAGTTCCCCTCTTCCTCAGTAAATCCTGCCACATTTAAGATGCTTCAGGCGTTGTATAGTAATTCGCGACTATCCATAAAAGTCGAGCGTCTATAATTTACAATAACTAATGATCCACAAACCATCTATCGGAGACCAGTGCAGTAAACAATACTCGCTATCTTTAACAACTTCATAGTGTAGATAATGACGTCACACAAATGAAAACGACGCTTTGTGTTACGTGAATTTTCCTAGTTTTATATGGTGAATTTTACATCTAATATTGTTATATTTTTTTTCACCTTTAACCCGAATATTTAGAATTTTCACGTTTCTAGCTGTTATTACATATCAAATTTAATCAATTTTAAAAATTATTTGATAACACCAAGCCACTGATTTTTTTACAGACCTGGGACAAATTCATCAAACAGAACTAAATTGTGTTCTGTAAGGTTGGTTTAGGTTAAACAGCTAATCATTTTGGTTCGTTATGAAAATTCACGTGTTTATCTAAAATTTAAAAAGCGTTCTATTTCTTGTAAGTGCGTTTGAAAACCAACAAGTACTGTTTACTGACTTTTTTTTAGCAGAAATATTTTTCATAAATTTACTTTACATTTGGTGAAATATAAAAAAAGAAAATTTTGTTTATCATATATAGCAGGGAGTGGCCAAGTTAATTGGGAATGAGATCTACTTTTTTTTTGTCGACTCCTAGCAAACTACTATTCAAATTTCTTCCCCCAAAATTTTTCACTCACAGCTGCAGGTGGAACCTGAGGATTTTGCGCATGTGTTTGAGGCATGGACATAGGAATCTAGGGACGGAGTATAAAGTGCCACTTTAGACGAGGGGAGGGTGCATGCTTATGTCTCATGGACATGTTCATGCTATGCATGTGCCCACATTCTATTAGCCGCATCTTTGCGCATGCTCAATTGCTCGTACAGCGCTTGCGCAACTGAAGCGACCAATAGAATGTGGGCACACTTGCTTCCCCACCGCCCCCCTTTAACAGCAACCACCCCACTCGCTTGTACTCCATCCCTATGTCCGTGGTTTGAGGAAAATAATATAATTGGAAATACGTTATGATTTTTAGTTCGTTAACAATCGACCAAAAATGATGCCATAATCGGCCGATAGATCGCGATCGACGTGTTGGAATTCTGAATTGAACGCTCATTCAGCGCTTCGAAATTGTGTCAAAGATACTAAATATATTTTGCGCTGACGTAAATGTTATTGCAGGCGCAAGCGCACCAACATGGTATTTAGTGTTTACATCATTTCGAGACGCCACAATACAATGATGTCTCACAGAATCGTCAATCCAGTTAGTAGTTAGTATAGAGATCAGTGATTTGAATGAATGTTTTTATTTGCTTGATAACATATTTTCAATAAAATGAAACTAATAATATTTTGTTCCATAGGCTAAAAATTATAGATTTTATCATTGTTTTTGATTACCTACATTTTATGATGAAAAATATTTTAAGTTACAGTGTTTATATCAAGTAAATAGCTTTATTCATTGCAATTACACAAAATATTATTGTACTACAGTCTACGCTAATGCTTTGAAAGTAGGTACCTAAATTTACGAGAAAAGTGCTTTTAGCAGTTAATGAGGGCTACCGTTTTTTTTTTCATCAGATAGCGCTAGTAGTCCAGTAATTTTAGATTTCCACTGCAGAAAAATTCCCAGTTAGCTGATTTTTTTTTATTTACCTTCGTTATGGTGTTTTAAAAAACGTGTAAAAAGTCCCCATCGATATCGTGCCGGCGTTGCCAGATATTCGAGGTTCAAGTTCACGATAGACGGTTTTTTACGAATTTCTCGGTTCCGTTCCATTTTTTGTAAAAAATGGTTATTATCAATCTTGTAGAGGACGACATTATCTACAACTTTTGTATAAACATTTTTTGTCTACGATTTATAGTTTGTCTTATTAAAGTACCCGCGGCTTCCTCCCCCTCGATTTTACATAACGGGATTATGCTGCTTCCCGAGGGCCTAACATAATGATTTGTACCATTATTTTAAGTTGAACTTAAAGCTAACGATCAATTATAATTTTATCGAAATTAATGCAGTAGTTCTCTACTTATAAGCAACCAAACATACAAATCGACAACGCTCAAACAGACAGACAGACCGAGAATTTTTTTCGAAAATACGATATTTATACTTGACATTAATTATAAAGACCATTGGTAAAGTAATTTCGTAAAAAAAATTTACAAGGGTTGAGAGAGTGTGGATAAAGTACGAGTATGCATTTGCATACCGTATAACGCACTCTACTAAGAATAGCTCGGAGTAACCATACTTTTAATTTTTTTTTCAAAATTCCTTTACGAATACTCCTTATAATTGTTATAAAGACTATTCGTAAAGAAATTTTGTAAAAAAAATTTAAAATGTGGCTATTATTACTAGAGTGCGTTATACGGTATGCAAATGCATACTCGTACTTTATCCGCACTCTCTCAACCCTTGTAAATTTTTTTTACGAAATTACTTTACGAATGGTCTTTATAATTGATGTCAAGTATAAATATCGTATTTTCGAAAAAAATTGTCGGTCTGTCTGTCTGTTTGAGCGCTGTCGATTTGTATGTTTGGTTGCTTATAAGTAGAGAACTACTGCATTAATTTCGATAAAATTATAATTAATCGTTAGCTTTAAGTTCAACTTAAAATAATGGTACAAATTATTATGTTAGGCCCTCGGGAAGTAGCATAATCCCGTTATGTAAAATCGAGGGGGAGGAAGCCGCGGGTACTTTAATAAGACAAACTATAAATCATAGACAAAAAATGTTTATACAAAAGTTGTAGATAATGTCGTCCTCTACAAGATTGATAATAACCATTTTTTGTAAAAAATGGTTATTATCAATCTTGTAGAGGACGACATTATCTACAACTTTTGTATAAACATTTTTTGTCTATGATTTATAGTTTGTAACCATTTTTTACAAAAAATGGAACGGAACCAAGAAATTCGCAAAAAACCGTCTATCGTGAACTTGAACCTCAAATATCTGGCAACGCCGGCACGATATCGATGGGGACTTTTTACACGTTTTTTAAAACACCATAACGAAGGTAAATAAAAAAAAATCAGCTAACTGGGAATTTTTCTGCAGGTGGGTGATTTTAATATCTAAAATTACCGGAGTATAGTGGGAAGTGAGGTATACATCAAATGCTTTCATTTTTTATTCGTTAGATGACGCTAGTGGCAAGCGAGTTAGGTTTAAAGTGGTTTAGAGATAAACGGTTTGTGTTTAGTCGTTCTTCATTAATTGTCCATTATTAAGGAATAAATATTAAAATAAATACAAAATTGCGATTTGGCCGTTAAATGATTGAATGACTGATACTTTACTTGCTATTGGCGTCATCAGGTAGCGGAAAATATAAATAACTAAAGTGACGTATATCTTAGTAAAGTTACTAAATCTAGTAACTTTTTACCTCACTTGATAGTGGCGCTATCATGTGATAGAAAAAAGCCAGGTAGTCCTCATTGTACACCAGGTTTTCTGTGGTAACTCAGTGCAAAAAGTACTTTTAGATTTAGCGTTGAAAATCGTGTCACAAATCAAGTGTAACAATAGTTTCCAACCAGTGGTAAATAGAATAGTGGTATAAATGAAGTAACGATTTTTTGCTTCATGTGAATAATTGTCCATCAAATCCAAATCCTTCAACATTTACCTGCTCAGCAGGCTGACAAGGACAAATATATATTGACGCCTTTACATTTTCCGTGAGTAGAGTAAAAAGTGTAAACGCAATGAGTAAGGCTAATTAATACGCTTCCATACGAAGTTTGCTAAAAGCAAAAAAAAAAAATGTTTTTGTATTTTCTTTTTCTAAATTTTGAACTGTGTATGTTGTAGACTTGTTTTTACTAAAAACAACAGACATTTTTGAAATAATAAATATTACTAATGTATTAAAATTGTTGTTTATTATACACGTGAAGTAGTAGTGATGTAAAAAAACCGTTTTTTTCAGACCTGAAAAAAACAGAAAAGAAATGGTTTTTTATTATGAAAAAAAAAACAAAACCATGTTTTTTTTTCACAATACACGTAACCACGTTCGCATCTCTGCAAACAGCATCTTGAATGAACCATACCATGGTATGACGCCATAAATTATACGCATAATTGATATACATGCAAGTACAAGCAACTAGGGATTGCAGCATCATCGTTTGTGATTTGTCAAAAATCGAAAAAACATCGAAATTTTGGACCTTTTTTCAGTTTTTTCAATTTTAACTATTCGACTATTGAATAATACGAAAATTCGAATAGAAGTTTGAACGCAAGAAAAGAATAACGGAATAAGTGTAGTTTTGGTTTTCCTTTTTAATTGTTAATATTAATTATTGTTATTAAAGTAGCGGAAAATAAGGACTGTTTGTGAAATATTTTAATTTATTGCCGACGTTTCGTTAAGATTCTTAACTTCTTCAGGGCTCTACAATAAAGTTACATTATAATTATTTACATTATTATCTATTATTTTCAGGGCCGGATTATCCAATAGGCATTGTAGGCAACCATTTGCAAGTAGCATAAACTGAATTAAGTACATTATAGCTTTGTTCCAACCACTCTGAATACCGTAATATTACCGTCACGCTCATGCGCAGTGGATAGAACGCGTTCCAACCGAATTTGTGACAGTTTGTGTCTTGTGAACGGTTTCCGAACGATCATTTCGGTACATGCTCTAGACATGGCACGAAAAGGAAACTGTAAAACTGACATGCGCATTAAGCACTTTGTGACGTTTGTCTCTGTTCAATACCAACTTGAGACAGTTGTTTATTCAGTTGTAATTTGTTATATTTTTGTTTTGTCCGTCTCTAATCAAATATCTCTTTATTCTTCATTTGAGATTTGTTTTTTTTGGTTTGTTTTTGCAAAATTATTAATTTAAATATTTATATTTCAATTCTTAGTTAATAAAATTTAATTATATTTATATTCGTGTAATTCTAAAAATTTTAAATAAGTAAATGTTAGACTTGATCATTAAGAATCGACCTCGGTCAGTAAGAATTGACCTCAATAATTAAGAAATGACCTCGATAAATAAGAATCGATTCTTAATGATCGAGATTTATTCTTATTGATCGAGGTCGATTCTTAATGATCAAGGTCGATTCCTAATGATCAGTAAGAAATCGACAATATAGATCACTAAGAATCGACCATATTGAACACTAAGAATCGACCTAGATCACTAAGAATCGACCATAAAGAATCGCCCTAGATCACTAAGAATCGACCATATAGATCACTAAGAATCGACCATATCAATCACTAGGAATCGACCTAGATCACTAAGAATCGACCATATTGATCACGAAGAATCGACCATATCGATCACTAAGAATTAATTAAATTTGGTACGGAAAAATTTTGGAACACTTAAAAGAACAAAATAAAATATAAGTAAAAAATCTTTTTTTGCAGTACGAAACCCTTGATGCGCTAGTCTGACTCACATTTGGCCGTTTTTTTTGTCGAATTTCATTATATAACACGAAAATACACTGTCCCATTTGAAAATATACATACAATTTGCATGTAAATGTTTACATTAATTCAAGGAGCTCACAACTGATTTTTCACCGAAACGATCATACGGCTGAATTTTGCAATGTATATAGTAATTGGTGGGTTCAGGAATCTAATTGTGCAAGTTTGGCAGGGCAAATTCACTGCGTTTGGTTACCAGTGCCTTGCAAAGTAAACTGTAAAAAAATTTTAAAAAGTCGAAAGATAAATAACTGTGGCAGTACTTACTATTTTCTACATTTTTAGTGTTCCCTAATAATAACAAAATTGGACCAACGGAACACTTATGGCCCAACGGTACAAACTAGAGCCTTGATTTATTTATTGTAGATTATAGACGCGTCGACAACTTAGGTCATTAGCGTCTTCAACACAACAAAATATAATAATTTGTGTATTAAAATCCGCCAGCCGGCATACACAAACCGACTGGTACGAGCTCGGGTCCCTGGGAGCGCTAATTCCCAAAGAACATTGGAATGCAATTGCGATAACAACTGCATCCCAATGTCCACCTGGGGGCTAGAGCCTTGAAATTTGGAATGATTACAGCTTGCAATAGTTTAAAACCCCATCGAGTGGGGTGCTTAATGAAAGCTAGTGACCCATAGAAAACAATCATATTTTTCTAAAAATTATTTAGTTGGGTTTAAGAGCGGGAATTTTAAAATTGGAGGGTTGCTTGTCTTACCCCATTTATTCCAATTTTAAAATTCCCGCTCTTTAACCCAACTAAATAATTTAAAGTATCCTTTAGGAATAAATGGGGTAAGACAAGCAACCCTCCAATTTTAAAATTCCCGAAATTTTCCCATTTTAAAAATTTTGTTCAAGTTTAACCAAATAATTTAAAAAAAAATATTATTAATAAATCGGAAAAATCTGAATTAATTTTGTCGAGCAGATCACTAAGAATTGACCAGACATTTAGAATCGACCAGATTACAAAGAATCGACCAGATAACAACAAATCGACTAGATCACTAAGAATCGACCAGAACACTAAGAATCCAGATCACCAAGAATCGACCAGTCAGACGCTAATGACCTCAGTTGTCGAGCGTCTATAATTCACAATATCGATCTACGATCATAAAGTATCGAGCAGATCACTAAGAAACGACCAGATCATTAAGAATCGACCAGGTCACTAAGAATCGACCAGATCACTAAAAATCGACCAAATCATTAAGAATCGTGGGTTCTAAACCCGCCTCCGCACATGGATATTTTGTGATGTCATTTAGTTTTAAGTTAATTGTTATTTAATGTAATCAAGACGTCTTAGAACCTAAGTTGTCGACGCGTCTATAATTTACAATAAATAAATAAATAATCGACTAGAGATCATTAAGAATCGACCAGATCGCTAAGAATTGACCAGTCAGACGCTAAGACCTCAGTTGTCAAGCGTCTATAATTTACAATATCTATCTAACTGGTCGATTCTTAGTGAGCAAGGTCGATCATTTATGTGTAATTTTATTCAGCTTTTACTGTCATTCCTATGGTTACAAAGATGCTAGACACCAAGTCTGCTGTCAATTATTCCACATTTTTAATTTTAATGTATAATGGCTTCTACGTTTTGTAAAGATTATTTTTATATATGGGAACGTATACAAAACTTTAAACGTAACACCAAGATATTGATTCTAGCTGGTTTACTTTTCTTTTGCGGATGGTGGTTAATGATAGATGTTAATTGTCATGACCGAAAGCTGTTCGATAATAATAAAGAATACTATGTTCCGGCCATTTTTGGAACACTAACACTTTTCCTGGTAAGCCTTATTCCGAACAGCATTATCGATGAATATGATGAAAATGATGGAGATGTTGCAAGCGGTACACTCGGATTAATACTAATGTTATGGATAGGATTTAGTTTGGCGTTTGGATGTATTATAGCAGCATTTTATATTTGGATCGCATTATTTCTGTTGGATCAAGACAAACCTCAGTACCCAGGCGTTGTTATTGTTTTACATAATATGATGATATTCGCCGCAATTATATTAATTAAATTCTTTAAAGTACGTGAATATATTATATGTTAAAAAAGGTGAATGTATATTCTTATTAAAAAAATCAAAATAATTTAAAAGAAAAACACGACTTTCAAGCCTTTTTAAAACAGAGGCATTTCAATTAAAAGAGCTTAAAGCACTGCTTATTTAGAGAATTACTCGATTTCAAAAGAAGTTGATTTATAATTTTTACCTCTTGAAATTTCAGAATTTGAAATCATATTACATTTTTTAGTACCTATGCAGACCCGTAGCAACATTTTCCGTGAGGAGGCAAAAAAAATTATGAATTTTACGGTTTTTTATTAACATCTCTTGTGTCTATCAGTCTATCTACTATTCAACATAGTCCGATAGTTCCACCATGGTCCGATAGGCGGTAGTACAGTTAATCATAATTATCATGCGTCGGAATTCAATGAAGTGTGGCGAGTCATCCGCTGTGTCAACGCAATTGCCAGGCAAAGTTCGGTTTTTTCGTTTTTTTTTTCAAAAACGCGTGAGGGGGCAATTCCCCCTCTTGCCCATATATTGCTACGGGTCTTTATCTATGATGATAAATGATAATACTCATATATCAGTACAGACGGTTCTCAACTATTTATGTAAGTGAATCGTTCTTTAAGTCAAATGTATATAACAGCGCTTTAGCTTCTATTTATTTGACTATTTTTTTCCATTCTTTTCTGTCACTTGCTTTCCCTTTCCCGTCCGTTAGTCCTCATTACTAGACAAATAAGTAAATGTCCTGAAAATTTATGTAGTCATCTATTTCAAGACTTTATAAAATAAATCATGTTTTTACAAAATTATATAAATGTTTAAAAATTAAAAAAAAAAACTGTTTAATCAAATGATTTCTTTTCATAGCAAAAAATCGATTTAACTCAAGCGACAGTAATAGAAAACGATGCAAGAGCTCCATATAGAAACCGAAATTTAATGTAACTTCAACCAGAACAGTCGAACTAGTGATTAAATAATCTGGAATTAATGCATCAAACAAATTTCAGCAAGAGCCTGTACAAATAACGGTGACAGAAAAAACTACAAAATCACCTTAAAAAGCCACCAGAATTGAAATAAAAACTTTCAAATTAGATAATATTGACGAAATTTATTGAAATATTTTAAAACAGCATATAAAATTAACTGTACAAGAAAAAATCAATATACAAACTGCGTTTTTTTTTCAAAGTTTAAACACATTAAAAAAATATATACATAGGGAATTTAGCATTGGGACAAAATGAATGGATCAGAATAATAGCGTATTTCATTGGTAAGCACTCAGTGCGTGCTGAAACTCGCCGAGTTTTGAACGGGGTACTACGGGGTAGTGACAGTGTGCACTTCTTATCAAAATAAAGTTTGAATTTTTATGTAGAGAAAAATGTAATACACAAATTCATTTGCTTTTAAATAATTTCGTTATAACATAACTTATTAATATTTTTTAAAATTATTTAATAATAATAATAATAATAATTGCCTTTAATTTAGGGCGGAGTTCAGCCATGCTGTTCTTCCACTCAACCCAAAAGATACCGAAATACATGTACATAATAATTTATAAAATCATTTTTTGGATGTAATTTAACTACATATTTGGCATTAATGCTATAATTTAGCTGAGATTTCGGTTTTGCGCGTAGATTGAATACAGTGTACTTACCAAAATTGCTTTGCGAACCACTGAATGATTAAATTGTAACTTTAGTACCGCCGATATACGCTACCGCTCACCAGACGGCAGGACCATGCATCTGCTCACAGCGAATGCATACGATTTACATGTAAATGTTTTTCCATAAGAAGAAAGTTTGGACACAAGTAGGCTTTGGCAAATAAGAATATCACTTTCATTGTTACAATAATAAAACAGTTAAGTCATTACCCAGGGTTTACATATGCATCGTCTCGCATGAACGTTCGCGCGAGACAAAGCGAGCGCAAATGTGTAAACACTGCGCTCGCTATGGCTCGCCTCGAGAGCGATTTTTTGTACACATGCGCGTGCATGTACGTCGCTCAAGAGCTCATGGTCACACGCCACATGCTTTTTGTTTTCCGCAAGATCCTCGAAATATGAACTAACAACTAGGACTCAATGAGCAGGCACGTTATAGTATATTGTGTGACTAGTGTGCTAAATACATCTTTATGCGTCAGGCGCGATGTTTTCAGCACGAGTAGTAGGAGAGCGCTCACGAGCCTTGGCGAGTGAGCATCGCGCCTGACGCATAAATATTTAGTACACATGTTGCACACTATACTTTATATAACACATGCATGGTTTTAGACTTTAATTGAATAATTTAATGTCACTGACAGAAGTACATCTCATAATAAAAACATTGGGCTCGATACAATATTTATTCACTTTGTTACCATAGTAACCATATTTCATTTATAACACCGAAAAGAGGTACATAATGTTCATTAGATAACAGGTTTTTCAAATGTTTTTCCATTATTCATCGAAAAGCGTTTCATAATGGATCATGACGTCACTCGTCAATAAACGGTCATTTAAGGTCCGCAAAACTGATATGAAAAAACACTAAAAGCGTGCATGTGTTATATAAAATTATTTATATAACACATGCACGCTTTTAGTGTTTTTTCGTATCAGTTTTGCGGACTTTAAATGGCCGTTTATTGACAAGTGACGTCATGATCCATTATGAAACGCTTTTCGATGAATAATGGAAAAACATTTGAAAAACCCTTTATCTAATGAACATTTTGTACCTCTTTTCGGTGTTATAAATGAAATATGGTTACTATGGTAACGAAGTGATTAAATATTGTATCGAGCCCAATGTTTTTATTATGAGATGTACTTCTGTCAGTGACATAAAATTATTCAATTAAAGTCTAAAACCATGCATGTGTTATATAAAGTATAGTGTGCAACACGTGTGCTAAATATTTATGCGTCAGGTGCGATGTTTTCAGTACTCGTATTCGGTTCGCGATGCTCACTCGCCAAGGCTCGTGAGCGCTCTCCTACTACTCGTGCTGAAAACATCGCACCTGACGCATAAAGATGTATTTAGCACACTAGTCACACAATATACTATTATAAAATATTCAATTTTACGTTATCTAATTTAAATATTTAAATAATGACACGGTCAATAATCTTCTTTTTTTATAAATACGCAAAAATTATCTATTCTCAACTATATATAAAAAAAATACCAATTTGTTTTTTTATTAAAAATAAAAACCTGGTGTAATCACAACGTCAAATTTATACTTTTTATTGCTCCTCATGCAAATGATTCTAATTTTGATTAAATTTATCTCCCCGAAACGGCCTATCGACTTTAAATTTTCAGGATATGTAGATTAATTGATTATACAAAAAAAAAATAAGATTATACCGATGTGACTTAAAAACGTAAAATGTATTTTAAATAAAAAATAAATATAAATTAATGGTATTTTTGCAAAAATATAAATTTCCTTTTCACTTTTCTTATACACTATACATAATATAATCTGTTAATTCTTTCAGTCCATCAAAATTGTTCGCTTATCGCCGTCAAGGCCATGCAAATAGCGAAACTATATTATTATACTCATTCCCACATACACATATAGCAATCGCTATATAAAATGGGGTTTAGGGATCTATTTATGTATCAATGACACCGCAAAATAGATTCTCTATTCTTGTCGAAGAATATATCGATTACTATATCTGTTAGTGAGAAAGACTGACTAATTACTTCACTATGCACTTTTAAAATAAAATATCGTATTATATACACAATGTACAAAACAAAAACATAATTCTTACTGCTCTAAAGCACCTATACGAAAAGTTATATCACAATTCGGCAATGCTTTTTTTAAACTGGCTTCTGTTTCTGTTTTCTTCACAACATAGGGTAAATCGAATATCAGCATACTTTGCAGTTTTCTAAAAATTAACAGATGTACACAAATAAAAAAATAAATAAAAACAGCTTTGGTTTATTTATAGATAGCCTTTAGCTGCAGTTTCGCTAGCGTTAATGTTGCTTTTTTTAAGTTGTTCAAGGAAAAAATCAGAAGCCACTATCAGGACTTGAACCCGAAATTCCCAGTTTCCGGCTGGTTGAGTTATCACTTACTCACACAGTGCTCCGAGAGTGGGATCAGTTCTTTTCCTATAAATACCTATTTCAACACTAAATCACACTTCATGCGAGAGCGGATTTTATTTAAGATATAAACATAACTTAAATAAAATCCGCTCTCGCATGAAGTGTGATTTAGTGTTGAAATAGGTATATATAGGAAAAGAACTGATCCCACTCTCGGAGCACTGTGTGAGTAAGTGGTAACTCAACCAGCCGGAAACTGGGAATTTCGGGTTCAAGTCCTGACAGTGGCTTCTGATTTTTTCCTTGTATATCTTAATTGTTTGACGTTTAACATCACGATGGCAGGTTGCCAACTGATTACGTTAAGAAAAGTATTTGCTTGTGGAATGGCTACTGTCTATTTAATAATTATTATATTATAACCACAAAAACGTAACTCATTGTTGTATTTAATTCGGTTTAGTCGACTCACACCTCTATATCTTTTTTGATTAAGGAGACATGGGTCTTTTCACTTTTGAAAAATTTTAAAATGTCATAACTGATTATTATTTATATTTTATATGCATTGATATAATATAGGAGTAGTACTTACGTAAGGTTCTCTAAGCCTTTCAATCCATTGTCAGTAATGTTCCAACAGCTCGACACTTGCAGATGTTTCAAAGTGTTATTGACCACAGCTAGCATGGGCAAAGCTTCATCTTCAAGATACGAACATTTATGCAGTACTATTTTTTCTATGTACTTACAACCCTCTATTAAAAAAATAATTTATAATGTTATTACATGTATACAACAGAAAATCTTTTTTCTACTGCATTTCAGATTTCAGAAGCATTGACAATTCTATGGTCACATCGAAAAATCAATTACGTAGATTTGTTTTCAGTATCTTCAAATATTTTTTTTCAAATTTATTTTGTGAAACTGTATCTCTACAGTGCCAGCTATCTTAATACTACGTTAACTATGCTATGAATAAGGGTACAAATATGTATAGTGCAGCGATAAGGCCAGAGTAGGGCATGCAAATATTCGGATGTTTCAGGTATTCGAATATTCGCTCAAATTTTAGCCAATATTCGAATATATTCGAATAATTGGTAAAAATAATAAAAACACTGGAACTTCAATAAATGACTTTTAATTATTTAAAATCAACACGCCTACTGCACGTCCATAAATCCAATCAATATTTTAACAACAAAAGCAGCTTACTTATAATTAAAAAGAGATCAAATAATCATTTTTACTTTACTTAGTTACGTAAAAATTCAGATCAAATCAACTAAATATTAGAGCGCACATAGCTTCCCAGAACCATAGATCAAATGAACATATTTAAGTAATCAAAAAAATTCAAAATTCTTTCTTTCTGTTTTTCCTATTCAAACAAAAATATTAAATGAGCATCTAAGACGCATTTTTATTAATTAGTACCACAAAAGTATGGGATATTGCTCCCCTATAAAAAAAATACTTCACAAATAAATAATACGTCTATTAGCACGTGCGAAGAGAAAATCAAGCAATTAAGTACACGTACGTAACGTAAGTAAATAGTTATATCAAATAAACATGCAATAATTAACAAAAAAAAACTTTCCTCGCCCCGTTTCGATTCCCCTCCCACGCCCTAGCGCTAACTTAGAGCTAGTGTAGCGTTTGTAAGATGTTTTAGCGCCGCCGTAAACCGTTTTTAAACAATTTTAATTCTTAACAAATAATTCGAATATATTCGAATAATAGGAATTACTATTCGAATAATAAATGCAGCCGAATATTCGCTATATTCGAATTGCATGCCCTAGGCCAGAGGCAATCAACGAGACTTTAATTATCATTTTAATTACCTCTTCACTATGAACGGAGGGGGGGGCTCATTTAAAACGCATTTGATAATTGAAGTCTCATCGCTTGCATCTTGCCTCATTACTGCACTATATTTGTGTCCTAAGGCGGAGAATTTTTAAATTATTTAAAGCGGAAAATTTCGAAAATACTTCATAAGGAAATTGTTAAAATGTTTTTAAGAATTTGTACAGCGGAAATTTTTCGACTAAAGTGGGGTGGCAAAATTTGTTAATCCGGCTTTGTATCTCTACATAAATTCTAAATTTAGACTGTATTTCAAAACGGGTTAATAATTCAATGGTTGTGTATGCATGGTCTACTTTTCTATACAACGAAACTTCATTGTAATGGGGCCGTCCCACACTTGTTTTTTGAGGGTTGGTATCTATATTACAAATAGATTATAAAACAATTTTTTTGAAAATTTTTCGGAAGTTTTTTCTACAATAAAAAAAATTTCAAAAGTGTGTATTTCTCAATTTTATTTTAAACACGGAAACATGTCGCTGCAAAATGACCTAACACTCGGTCAGCCTTGGCTAACTAGATCTACTGTGTCACGCACACGCCGCCCACTGACCTATGCGAACCATAAGGAACATAATTTATATACATATCTTTCTATAGATAAAGAAGTGTGACTAGTCTTCTACGTCATCGTATGGTGGTATATGCTTAGCATATAAAAAATATATTTTTTTTCTTTAATTCTTGTTTGCAATTAAGAGGAAGGATATTATAAGAACGAGATAGTTGGTTTACAATGTTTGCTTATGTAGGAGGAATAACATGCACTGTTCAAAATTATAAAATTTTGATGCATGGGACGACCCCATTACACTGCACAGCGGCACTGTCAACTAGATGTACGGTACTTTCTTAGCATAACAAACAATGAATTCACAAGTGCACATTATAAATCTAAACAAACTTTCAAAGACAGTGTATTAAGATTTAAAATTAGGGATGTAACGATTCCAATGCCGATATATCGGCATCGCCGATTATATACAACCGATATCAAACAGTTTTTTCGTAACAAAAATCTGCCAAAAGTGAACTTTAATTACTGCCTTTATGTATCGGTTTATTACTTTGTGTAATGACTAATGATAATTACTTTCTTAATTACTAAATAATAAATATTAAATATTTTCTTTGAATTTTGATTTGACATTTTTATTTATTTACTAAATTATTTTTATTTTTTACACTTCTCAAGGTTGAGTTTCTGTTAAATATAGGTAAGTTTTACTTTTATGCATAATAAAGGCATACAAAATTACAAACGCCCGAGGTAGGTACATACTTCATTATTTATTTGATTTATCATCTACTAATCCATCGATATCGGTATCGCCGATTATTTACTACAATAATCGGTATCGTATCGGCAAAATTATGTATAATTACATCTCTATTTAAAATGTACGTCGGTAAATTTTCTTGTTCACAGTTCATATGTTATCAAGACCTTATTGCAAAAAAAAAATTTAAAAAACGTACTTAAATTATCGAAACCATAATGCATAATGCTTGAATCAGTTGCATCGATTTCAGAAATACGTAGTTTTATGTTTTCCGGGGGCAACAAGTTGTAGTCAGTCAATTTTTCTTTTTCGCCATACCATTTAACTGCAGCTCCGTTCTTCAATAGCCATTCAGCGCACGCTCGATCCGGTCCCACTGTTCTGATGCGATCTTCATCGACAAGGTTAAACATCTTATTTATCCAATGAAAAATACATCGTTTATCAATTTTTGTTATTCCAACTTGTGGGCAAGTTGCCCGAATAGCGTAGTTCTATAAAAAATTAATATGAAAAAATATAAGTACGTTAAATTTGTTTAATATATACATATTTCAAATTAACTACTTACCGAAAACATACTCGAAACTATTATCCTCAAATTATTAATAACTACCTAATAATTAAACTTTGATTGTTTATAAATTATTTGACAAATGACATTTACAGCTGGGTTGGGTAATGGATTAGGGTGGTACTAGGGACATCTGTTTGGTTTATTTCGAACTATATGACGTGTCAAAAATAAATGTCAAAATAAGAAAAATTGAAATGTCAAAAGTAACAATATTATTGGATCAAGAAATTTATGTTTGAAATAAATAATGCGATTTTATTTTTAATAATATTTAATTATGTCTGAAACATACGGTAAGTTATTCTTCAAATTACCAAACCTAACGTGAATTATAGTTATATTTATAATTTTGTATATTTTGTAGATTATTTGTTTAAATTTTTAATAATTGGGAGTGCTGGCACGGGTAAATCATGTCTTTTACATCAATTCATCGAAAATAAATGTGAGTTTATCAAATTGAAATGCAATACACTTGTTCAGCGCACGTTTCCAAATGTATACAGACAATTAACATTTTTCAGTCAAGGATGATAGCACACACACAATCGGAGTTGAATTTGGTTCAAAAATAATAAATGTGGGTGGAAAATGTGTTAAATTACAAATATGGGATACGGCCGGTCAGGAGAGATTTAGGTAAGCGCCTTTCGATTAATGACTTAAGCTGAACGATCTGACTAAAACAAATCTCATACTTTATTGACAGATCTGTTACTCGGTCATATTATCGTGGAGCTGCCGGCGCTCTCTTAGTGTACGACATAGCGTCAAGAGACTCCTTTAACGTGTTAGGTAGCTGGCTAAGAGATACACGTTCACTGGCAAGCCCCGGCGTTTGTGTTCTGCTCGTCGGGAATAAAAGAGATCTTGATGCAGATCGTCAGGTCACCTTTTTGGAAGCCAGTCGATTTGCTCAAGAAAATGGTAGCTATTTGATCTTAAACGAGACTAATTTACATCCATAGAATTTACCTCTTAGTACAGTCAATAAAAGAAAATTGTAAAGTATCGCATTATCTATATATATAAAACAGTTCCGTTACTGACTGACTGATTGACTGACAGACAACGCCCAGGTCAAACTGCTGAAGATATAAACTTGAAATTTGGACAGTAGGTTCCTTTTGTGACGTAGGCACCCACTAAGAAAAGATTTTTCGAAATTCAGCCCCTAAGGGGGTTAAATAGCGGATGAAAGTTTGTATGGAAATTCGTCGTTTTTGAAGTTAGAAGCATGAAATTTTGCACAGGAGTTTTTTATATAACGTAGGTGAGCACTAAGAAATTTTTTTTTGAAAATGCATCCCCTAAAGGGGCTAAAAAGGGGATGAAAGTTTGTATGGAAGTTCGTCATTTTTAAAGTTAGAAGCATGACATTTTGCACAGGAGTTCCTTATATTACGTAGGTGAGCAATAAAAAAGGATTTTTAAAAATTCATCCCCTAAGGGGGTTAAATAGGGGATGAAAGTTTGTATGGAAGTTCGTAATTTTTTAAGTTAGAAGCATGGAATTTTGCATAGGAGTTCCTTATATAACGTAGATAAGTAATAAAAAAGGATTTTTGAAAATTCATCCCTTAAAGGGGTTAAATAGGGGTCGAAAGTTTGTATGAAAGTTCATCATTTTTGAAGTTAGAAGCATGAAATTTTGCACAGGAGTTCCTTATATAACGTAGATGAGCAATAATGTATTAATAAAATTCGATCGGACGAGCGAAGCGAGTGAGTAATGTATTATTAATATTCGAGTGAACGAGCGAAACGAGTGAGTAATCTATTATTAAAATTCGAGCGAACGAGCGAAACGAGTGAGTAATGTATAATTAATATTCAAACGAACGAGCGAAGCGAGTGTGTAATGTATTAATAAAATTCGAGCGAAGCGAGTGAGTAATGTATTAATAAAATCTGAGCGAACGAGCGAAGCGAGTGAGTTATGTATTATAAAATTCGAGCGAATAAACACCACCAGCCCGGCTTCGCTTCGCAGGAGGAGAATTTCTCGCGGGGGGGCGATAATAAATCATAAATCGAAAAATACGTGGGCGAAGCCACGGGTAACGGCTAGTATGTATATAATACTGAGTTAGGCATTGATTCTTAGATGACAATTGACAGTAATAGTGGTAATTTTGTTCTCGCAATTGCATTCCAATGTTATTTGGGAATTGGCGTTCTCAGGACCCCGAGCTTGTATCAATCGGTATGTGTATGCCGGCTGGCAGATTCTAATACACAAATGGATTATTAATTATTGTGTTGAAGACGCTAATGACCTGAGTTGTCTACGCGTCTAATCTACAATAATAATAATATTAGTAGTGGTAATCGTTTGGAGTTTGCCAATATTTAAAAAAAAAAAATATTTTCGAAATTTTCATTTATTATAATATAGGCTGTTTGACACTTGACTAATGACATTATGACTTGATTCTTTCCTTGTTTGATTTTTACAGTTTTACTACATCATCGCCTCAAATTCAGAAATCAAAGCATATTTGAAAACAATGTCTATATTATTTTATTCTTTGTCACATAAACTATTGTTGAATGACTGTTTATCTATAAAATTTTGCATTAACTACCCTTTAACTAATATTACTATTAATAGCTCGGGAGTCGAGCGTCTATAATCTACAATTCATTCAATAGCTCGGGAGTTTAAGTTGCATTTTAGATAGTGTTTTTACGCCGATCGATTGTTATCTTTTTCGATAAATCTGGTATGACTAATAAGTAAATCAAGCGTCAGCTGACGCACCCGCGGTGGGTGTGGGTGTGAGAGGCTGCGAAAGTGGTAAAAAAAATTTTTTTAAAGTAATAGTACGCCGGCTAAAACTTTTTTTATAAATAGTTGACATCATAGTGAGTTGAAAAAAAAATTGTCAGCTGCATCGTGGAGGGGGGGGGAAATTGTGCGTCAGCTGCTCGCATGAACTTGTAAAAAGACACTTAAAATATTGCGCATTTCACTTTTTTGCACTGACAGCAGCTGAGACAATTATGTTACCTAGGATTATGATAGCGATATGAACAAAATCCTAGGTAACGTAATTGTCTCAGCTGCTGTGAGTGCAAAAAAGTGAAATGCGCAATATTTTACGTGTTTTTTTACAAGTTCATGCGAGCAGCTGACGCACAATCCCCCCTCCACGATGCAGCTTACAATTTTTTTTCAACTCATTATGATATCAACTATTTATAAAAAAAGTTTCAGTCAAGTACTATTACTTAAAATTTTTTTTTACCACTTTCGCAGTTTCTCACACCCAAACCCACCGCTACTTGAGCAGCTGATGGTCGGTTCACTGATTAGTTGTACGAGATCAACAATCGATATCAAAATCAGCCGGCTTACTATGACTTTTTTGTTTGCAACGCAAACTCCCGGGCTATAACTTGAGTAAAATGTTACATATTTTATATACATAATATTCTCTGCAGAAATGATTTTCTTGGAAACGAGTGCAAAGACTGGTGAAAACGTAGAAGAGGCCTTTTTGAAATGTGCTAAAACCATTTTAGCCAAAATCGAATCCGGCGAGCTCGATCCAGAACGTATAGGTTCCGGAATTCAGTATGGTGATATGACGGGTACCAGGAAGCTCAACGCTGGCAATAGTAAAACTAGCCGATTCGCTCCTGACTGCATTTGTCATACTTAAAGAATTATCAATTCGCAGGATAAAATTAGATCTGATAAAATTTTACAAACATTATTTTTTTTATTCCAATTGTAATTTTTATTTTGTCGCTATTAGACCGGGCGCACAAGGGAGAGAATGATTAAATCTGTAAAAACTAATTAACCCCGTCCCACCCCCTTAGGGGTGGAATTTTCCTCACTCATGTTTATTTTCGACGTCGAGTACTAATGTTGATTTGGGAATTTTCGGGAAAAGCCGTCTTTGTCAAAAATTGTGTGAGGGTTGGGTATAAGGGTGAGGGGGATGTAAAGGATCATACGGGAACTGGAACCCGGCAACATATGTTTTCTTATAGCTTAACGTATCACAAAACAGTTTGCGGTTCTCATATATTGCAGACAGAAGTACCCGTGGAGTCTGCACTATATTTTCTTTGTTGGAAAAAGTATAAAAATACTTACAGCTTTTGAAAGAGTAACTTCCCAAAAAAAGCGTTGATCACAATGATTTAGTTGTTATTTTTTTCTACAATAAAAAGGCATGCCTAAGTATTTTCTCACTAGACAAGTGTTAGAAATGACATGAATGAAATTTATTCATCAAACCAATATACATTAGTTAACGTTAGAACTTCAGTACCGTCTCTTTCCATTACAGTCAAAAAGATAACCTATTGAAGAATTAATATACTTTTAAATTTGAAAAAGTACAGGAAAATTTGTTCTTTTTGTAATTTTCATTTCAATTAGATGAAGTGTATTTTTTTTATTATTAAGTGGTAATTGTTATAAAAGTTGCCTACAAAAATTTAAATTAATATAAAAATCTGCAATAAGAACACAGTTGAATTAAGATGTAAGTTTATTAATTCATTGTTGATATTTCGGAAAAAATATTTCACTTCTTTATAATCGACACTTGAGCAACGAAAAAATTCGTAACAAGCTAACATTTCAAAATTTAAAAAAATGGCGGACAGGACAGTGAACAGCGATCTTTGCTCATCTGTAGAGATTGTAGATTATAATAAGATTATAGACAACTCTAAAAAAAGTATAAATTACCATGTTAAAAAAAATTTGAACAAAATCTAAAGCTTTAGAAAAATCGAAAAAAATTATTGTAAATTAACTGTCTGCGACAGCGTCATAGCTAAAATCATCGGCGCCTCTGGCAAGCGTTGTAGCTAGGATCATCGGCGCCCCCTGGCAAGATTGTGATTTTGCGCTCTTTGCTTGAAAATAATTATATTCGCATTTCTGACTTCGCCCTCTCGGGGTTAGCGCCCCTGGCGTGGGTCCCGGTTGCCAGGCCCCAGCTATAACGCTGGTTTGCGAGATACAGATGCAGCGCAGTTGAATGTCATAATTGATAAAACTATAATAATTAACCAAATGAATGCATAATGGCTGAAAACAGTATATGAAACACCTGAGTAAGAATAATGACGTAACACAATGCTGTAATCAGGAAAAATGCATCAATTCAAACCTATGTCACCGTAGGGATTCTAAGCCTAAACCTTCCACTATCGCGGTGGACTGAGTTGACAATTACTCACACAGTGACACATTTTCAAACGATCGACTTTCTCCCTTTAAAGCATTCTGTCACTGAAAAACCACTACATGCGAGAGTCAATATTCCAACACCACTGCTAGACTACAGACAACTCAACATGTAAAGTAAACACAACAGGTGAATACAACAAAAATTGATACTTCATCGTTGTATTCACCTGTTGTGTTTACTTTACATGTTGAGTTGTCTGTAGTCTAGCAGTGGTGTTGGAATATTGACTCTCGCATGTAGTGGTTTTTCAGTGACAGAATGCTTTAAAGGGAGAAAGTCGATCGTTTGAAAATTGTGTGAGTAATTGTCAACTCATCCCTACGGTGACATAGGTTTGAATTAATGAATTTTTCCTGATTACAGCATTGTGTTACGTCATTGTTCTTACTCAGGTGTTTCATATACTGTTTGCAGCCATTATGCATTCATTTAATTATGTATTTGTTCACGACGTCCGTGTTAAAATTTGTATTTATAATAATTAACATTGGTCTTTAAGATGGATTAAAATATTCTGAAATGTCGACAATTTTTTCTTTTGCGAGTGAACAAAAAATCTTAATTTGATTTTATTTTTATTGCCACATTTTATTATGAAAAATATTACATCAATAAAAACTAGCCTGTATCCAATCCTAGTAGGATGGTTGTTTATTACATTGAGCCTGAGGTTTTTCAGAGTTAAGAATGAAAGATAAAATTGTTACCTCCAGTTGCAATAATCTTTTTCATAATTAAAATTTCAAATTTTTGGGTCAATAATCTATATTCTATGTTATGTTATTTATGTTAATATATGTGATATTTTTTGTTTAAGTGTTGATTACTTATAATTGTTTGTTGAATCTTTCAATAAAACAATACACTGTGAAAAGAAAAGAAAATAATTTGTTGGCCAGTTTTATCAATTTAAGTTAGTTAAATAAAAATATATGATCGGCAGATGGCAATTTGAGATATTTTGTAAGATTAGATTTTTGAATCTCAAGGAACAAAAAACAAAAGTTTATTTAAAGTAATCTTTCTATTGAAGTAAAATCCTTGACTTTACATAAATAACAGTTGCAATGTGAAAGCAATACATGCATACTCCGCTATTACATGTTTGGTTTCAGGCCATTGTAATAGTAGATTATATATCTAGTGGCGTAATGAGGTATAATATTGACGAGCAGTGACAATATGTTAAAACTCGCTATCGCTCGTTTTAACAGTCACACGAGTCATATCATTACGCACGAAATATATATGGTATTTTTTGCCATACCCACTATAAAATAGTTGCTTTTCTCTTCATTTTCAGTATTTTCAAAAATTTTTGACAGTTCATTTTGTGTCGCCAAGTTCACCTCCACAGTAGTTGTCAGTAGGCAATAGCGGGCAGAGCAGGGCGAATAAACATAAATCACTATGGAAATGGTTTGCTTTCCCACACTAGTGTGGGAAAGATACGTTCCCGCACACCAGCCTATCAAATTAAATTGTGTTTTAAAGACCACCAACAGCTAAGGTTATTTGGGCCTAGCACCAATTCATATTTTCAATTCATTATTTTTTTTTTAATAATAAATTAATATAAGGGATTGAAAATCTAATTGACACTTTTACCAGCTCTCAGGCTAGAACCCGGGACTTGTAATAGAGGAACCATAGCAACGCTATACAAACAACAGCATCGCTACACTCTCGGCTATTCTCAAGCCCACCAGCCTGTCAAAAGTCACTTTACATGAATACATACATGCGTGTAAAGCAGCTATTTTATGGTGGGTATGGCCAAAAATGAATTTCATTATAAAGCGAATCGTCTAAAAATGTTAACAGGAAATTGACAGCATCGTGTCACTAAAACGTTCTATCAGCGAGGGAATTATCTAATATTCGGGGTGCAGTCACAATTTAAACCGTACATGAGCGAAGCGTCAGAAATGAATCGTTGCAAATCGGGATATGCCTGTAAATTGTAATGAGTAAACGCTCTATAATATACACGGTGATCTCGGTCTACCTATTTTATTTTTAATGGCCGATAGTACAGACCAAAAAGAAGACGATTGGTGTTAATGTTGAAGTTGTATGGTCATTTACTTGATCTATGGTATGGTACTTTTAATACAGTTCCCCATACATTAGCATCATGTCAATTAATTTAATGTTAGAATATGACTTCAGATAATCATTTTCCTCTTTTATCGTACAACTTTTACTATTAATCGTCTTCCTTTGACCTATACTATCACCCATTAAAAATTAAATAGCCTGAGAACAGGTGTGCAAGCTTTCACGGCCGGCATTGTTCCAAGTCTTCATGGTTTCCGGGCTTGTAGGCCGTGGTCCGGTGGTATTTCTATCGTCAGATAGAAATATAAAAACACACACAGAATTTCAACCGAAAAGGTGAAGGTCTCAATCTCAGTAAAACCTGGACACCAGCACTCCGACATACAAAACCAATGACCAATCGTACAAGGACGGAATACGACCGAGTAGAGAACTCACCCCCACCACTACACATTGCGCGGTTGACCAATTACAGAGAGACGGACTACGACCGAACAGAGAACACACTGGTACTAGGCATAAAAGAAGGAAGGACACCAGTCACTGACACACTGACCTGTGAGTCGCCAAGGAGGACACTTTGACCGCTGCCACATCGCCTTTGAGAATGTCTACCGCAGTTGTAGACGAAACGTCAGGTAGAAATACCACCAGACCACAGCCTACAAGTCCGGAAACCATGAAGACTTGGAAGCCTGAGAACACCTTGTATAATCAGGGTTTAAGCGCTGATTCTTAGATGGCAGCAGCAGTAGCAAGATATCCGTTTAGATATGTAACAGTAAAAATACTTATGGTGAATGTCATTGTTTTTAACACGCTTATATTAGCTTCACATGTATGTTTGCGGGCTTGCGTGCTTGCTTGTCAGTTTGTAATCGACTTCTTTGAACTTGATTTTGACCAACTTTGAACGGTCAGATTTAGTTTAAACTTTGCACACTTATCAAGGACCGACGACAATACAATAATTCCATAAGTTTGTCCCATTATCCTGACCAGGATCTCCAGGACTAAAAAAAAAAGCAAAAAACTTCAGATTGAACTGAAACTTTGCACACTTATCAAGGACCGATTACAATACAATAATTCCATAAGTGTTTGTCCCATTATCCTGACCATGATCTCCAGGACTAAAAAGCAAAAATAAATTATAATTTAAAAAAACTAAAAAACACGCTTTTAAAGCGTGTTTTTTAGTTTTTTTAAATTATAATTTATTAATTTTATTGTACTATAACTATTGTATCTAAAGCACCTGAATAAAGTTTTATTATTAAATGGAAATCTTCATTTAGTTGAAAACAGACGACATTCAGTATAAGCATTTTTCCATTTAGTTGAAAACAAATGACATTTTTAAATCTAGATTCAAAGCTGAAAGTCGTATCAGAAATCCAACGTATAGTAGCTAAACATTTCAGCGGCGAGGGTTCCGTACCATCAGCCACAGGGAGTAAGGAGATGAGTTTTTAGGAAATCTCGAAAACTACGTATCAAAAGGTTTTGACTATTGAAATATATGCGGGCAAGCTTTATAACTATGTCTTGATACATTTATTTAGTCCAGAGAAATTTGACTGTGACATACGGACTGACGGACAAACAAGTGATCCCATAAGGATTCCGAATTTTTTTTTTCATTTTGAGGTACGGATCCCAAAAAATGATTACCCAGCATTGGGGACCTAAATTGTAATTTATTCATAATCAAGGATAAAATTAAAATTTGATGATTTTCGACTTGCCTATCATTGTTTTGGATTATAGAATTTATTTTTTATGTAGATAAATATTTAGATAATTTATTCTGAATAATTACTATTTTTACTGTTATTATTATTATTGCGAATTATAAATGAAAACAATACTACAATAATTTTCATTTAGTTATGAATAATTAATAATTTTGTACGAACAAAATGTTAATAAAAAGTGTGAATGGCAACATGAATACTTAATTTTATAAACATTACACCGAAAAATTAAAGTCATTGTTTAATATTAAAAATTCATTTCCTTCCTCAAATTTCAATACAGCAGTATTATTTTCATTACAATTTGTAAAAACTAGATTTTTAAAAGTTATTTCTATTATTTTTTTAAATATTTTATATACTCTGTATTAATGTTACAAAGAAATAATTATTTTAATAAAAAACATTAAGTAAGCTCTATTATTAGAATTCAATATAAAAAGCACTAAATATATTAATATTTAAAAAACTAACAAAAACTTTTTGAAGTGTGACAGTTACCCAATGTGAAACACGCGACGATCATCACTTATATTAAAGTGAAAAAATAAACAAAAGATGCATTACAAAACAAATTACTAGCAGCTTATCCACTTGCTTACCTGACATTTTACTACTCATTTCAGAATATTCTAACCTACCGTCGACATGTTCTGACAAATTTGTTAAATAATTTGGACAATAAAATATCTTAAATAAATTTTGCTTACGGATTTACTGACTATAAAAAATTATTAATTTTGGCTTCCTTAGAAATTTCTTAAAATTAGTGAAGTAAAATTTTCAACTAGGTCTTGAGAACAAGTAACAAACGAAGGTTTGTATCAGCAGTCAATTGTTCCGTACAGATCAAATGAAATTACTGTATTTGCACAATATTTATATATATATATTTTTCTTGTACACTACAGGGATATAAATGTAATAATAATACATAATTATATATTATATAATCTTAATCAATATAATAAATTTATGCATATTTAATGATTCAAAAGAGATCGTTTGTATATTTTCATTTCTCATTATGTCCAGAGATACACAATTTATTTTATAAATTTATGAACAGCAGCTGGTATATTTCATGCATAACGTGGACCCATTATTGAATGCAAAAAAATATTTAATAAGTAATAATATTACAAAGTTGAAATCAATTCAAATTGTTTAGCTGCAAGGTTTTTTTTAACGTCTCATGATCACAAAAGTCAATTTTATTATCTGTGTCAGTTTGGAAAAGTGTACAGTCATATGTATTTTACGGTTTATTTTATTAGAGAGATAGGCACATGAGAAACGTAATGTAGATGACAATACGTATATAGCCACCTAAGTTATGGCTGGTTTTCATAGAAAAAAGCGAGATCGCTCAAGTACGAATCAAGTTTTTTCCCTTCTGATAGCATGCGCACTTCTTTTTCAATTCCGGGTCCTTTGGAAATACAAAGTCTATAATTTGAAAACTAATAAAGACCACATCAGCATTGACAATGATTTATTATTTTAAATAAACTTATTCTGTACACACTACTATGAACTGCGCATAGACCGAGGTGGTTAGATAGCTGGCGTCCCTCGTGATCAAGTTCGGCAGTGCCCATCACTATTCGGGAAAAATTGAGGTTATGCACAGTTCGGAATCATCTGAACATAATTGCATAAAATATAAATGGCATCATCGATTAAAACTAACTGGTAATTATTTCAAATCAATTGTCTTAAAAAAAGTGATGTACAATTTTTATCACTCAATCGTCGGTTACAAAAACATCGGATTGAACTCGAATTAGATTCATTTCTGAAACAGTCTGTGGAAACAAATTGTAGCAGACTTAACATAAGTCTCGATTTAGAATGATGTGCTAGGAGTTGTTTTTATAAAAATCAAAGGTGCATTCTGAGCATGTCGTTTTCTCTTTGTCACAAAAGAGGCACAGACAGATTGCTGTACACAGGGAACGATATAAAAAAAATCTTAATATCATCTGTTTTTAAACGACTGCGCGCCTAAAAGAGGTCATGTGTTTTATAACAGCAACAATGTTCAAAGAATACCGGATAAAATTACGCATTTTGGATAATTTAAAGGGAACATGATGTGCGACATGGAGGTCTATTTTTGTTTTGTAAAGTATATTATAAGCAAAAACAATATTGACAAGTCAGGTTTTGTTTAGAAATTGACAATTAAAAAGTGAAAGTATAATATTATAAACCCCTTAGTAATTTGCATTACCATAATAATAGAACTTGTAGCTAAAAATGTCTACTTGTAACAAAGCAACCATCCTAATATCGAGGCTTATCGTTGGTGTAGACGAAATTATTAGGAAAAAAAATATAAAAAAGTCGAACTTATTGCATTATTATTGGATTGCATAAATTATGTTGCTAATTCACCACTTTGGTTAAAAATAAAAGCTCCAATCTATTACATAAATAAAAGCTTTTAGTTTCAACAGGGCGGGAAAAATATTGAAATATTATTATATGAAAATGATGTCTTCAGATTAATTATTTTATACGTTTAATATTCTTCTCACTACATTGGTATGAAATATATTTTAATTTTCATTCAAAATGTAAAAAAATACAAAAAATGATATATCAACATTTTTTGTAAGTGATAATATAATAAATTTTTTAAGAACAATAATATTCATAATATTTTTTTAAAGTATTTAAAATATCTTCATCTTAAAAAAAATTCAATTTGTCTCCATATTTACATTACGATCAGATTTTTCAAAATTACATTTTTGTACATTTTTTACATTCCTGCAATTTTTATTATTTTTATTTTTTCAACTTTTTTTTGTGTTTTGTTGATTTTTTTAATTAAAAATCAATCAAGCATATTAAAACAGCAAAAATATTCTTTAACACTTGTATCAATAAAAATATACAATTATTTTGTACAAATTCTTTTCTAACATTTTTGTCGTTTAGAACTATCTATATCTACCTACTAATATTATTCAAAAATATTTCAATTACACAATAATTATTGTACTGTTTAACCCTCCTATGGGGGATTGTATCACAAATTTTTTCCATTATTTCCCGTAATGTAAAAGTCGCTTCTCTCAAGTTATTTTCCTGCTACATGAGTATCACGAACGACGAGTTGAACAAAGTTCACTTAGCGACATACATTTTACAATTAAATAAACTTGGAACATCGTTTTCAAAAATATATTTAAATTTAAACATGTCCGTTCATGACTCGTGTAAAGCTGTCTCTTTCCACTGCAGCGAAAAATAGACTATTAGATGATCCACATTCCCATTGGAGGATTAAAATTAAACTGGGTTTGCACACATAAATCGTTATTGGAAAATTTACAAAACAAATTTTCCAAAAACAACTGGCATATTAAACTAAAATTTCATTACAAAATGGCAGTACCTATGGATAAAAGATAATGTGTATAAAAGAAAAATATGGATTCTATAAATTTCTTAAATAAAAAATAAAAATTCCTAAATTATTATCAAGTGCAAAATTAATCTGTCAATATACAATTTTTATAATTTTAATTTCTACATAAAAAAAATCTTATATTTCTATTCGACATTCCAAGGCCATCCAGTAATCAGTTCTAAATATCAAACTGGGGAGCTATTGTGTAACTTTTGTGAATGTGTTCATTTTCACATTTTCATGTCATGTGAAAATTTTCACTCAATTGTGTAACATATGGATTCACTCGTGAAATCACTAGGCCACAAAGTAGGGATTTTATTTTTTGTTGGATATTTTCACTTTAAAAATACAATAACTGCTAAGTTCATTTCATACTCTCTTGCTATTTTAGCGCCACTCTGGAGAGATTTGGAACTGTTATTTACAGCTTACAGATGGACACTTTTGCAACTGTTCATCCATATGAGAGTGTTCTCCTTAACTCTACCCTCCATATACACAATAATTATTGTACTGTTTAACCCTCCTATGGGGGATTGTATCACAAATTTTTTCCATTATTTCCCGTAATGTAAAAGTCGCTTCTCTCAAGTTATTTTCCTGCTACATGAGTATCACGAACGACGAGTTGAACAAAGTTCACTTAGCGACATACATTTTACAATTAAATAAACTTGGAACATCGTTTTCAAAAATATATTTAAATTTAAACATGTCCGTTCATGACTCGTGTAAAGCTGTCTCTTTCCACTGCAGCGAAAAATAGACTATTAGATGATCCACATTCCCATTGGAGGATTAAAATTAAACTGGGTTTGCACACATAAATCGTTATTGGAAAATTTACAAAACAAATTTTCCAAAAACAACTGGCATATTAAACTAAAATTTCATTACAAAATGGCAGTACCTATGGATAAAAGATAATGTGTATAAAAGAAAAATATGGATTCTATAAATTTCTTAAATAAAAAATAAAAATTCCTAAATTATTATCAAGTGCAAAATTAATCTGTCAATATACAATTTTTATAATTTTAATTTCTACATAAAAAAAATCTTATATTTCTATTCGACATTCCAAGGCCATCCAGTAATCAGTTCTAAATATCAAACTGGGGAGCTATTGTGTAACTTTTGTGAATGTGTTCATTTTCACATTTTCATGTCATGTGAAAATTTTCACTCAATTGTGTAACATATGGATTCACTCGTGAAATCACTAGGCCACAAAGTAGGGATTTTATTTTTTGTTGGATATTTTCACTTTAAAAATACAAATTAATGCGGATACGACGTTATATTATGCGGTATTTGACATATAAACAACAATGAACGTAAAGAAAATCAAAAATTGATGAAGTATATAAATAAAGTGAACTTTGTAATTTAATTTATCGATCTTATATTATATATTCATAATGTGTTTTTGCGTATAATTATGTTTAAAAAATTGAAGAGAAATTTATTTTCAAATTTATGTATTATAAATAAATATATAAATTCATAATGTGTCTGCCTATATTATGTTTAAAAAATTAAGATATTTCAAATTTGTGTATTATCGTTTATTGCATTTCTTTTATTATCTATCTATAAGAACAAAGCTGTCAGCCTGTCATGTTAAGGTATTTTTATATGTGTCCTTTTTCAATTTATTCTGTCTCACTCTTATTTCACGATGCACTGACAAATTCGATGGTGAATAATGTCACGTGAAAAAGTTCACTTTTCACTTGTGTGAAAATACACAATCGCGTGAGCAATCTCACATGAGTGAAATCACTAAAAACGAGTTACACAATAGGTACCCTGGTTCTATATTTTTTCAAGGCAATTTTCAATCTGAGATGGCGACGTTTTAAACCTGTTAAACGAAGCGACTTGTCGCGGCTACTGCAGTAGCGGCAAGAAAAGTCGCTTCGCGTGACATGTTAGTCGCCATTACTAACTCCAAATAACCGTTAAAAATACTCGCACTACTAGAATTGAACATTTTCAGTTCTAGTCGAGGAGCGCGATACTCCAGTGGTCACAAGGCTAAGTTGCCACGACAAAGCGCTGGAGTCGACTCATGTGACAATGAGGGCGACTCGTGATTGAGGTTTTGTCTGTCCTACTCTCGGCAACTAAGGGTAAGTTCGGTTTTACGCTCGATTGATCGAGCCGAGCGAACAGATTTTTGGTCACGTGACAACCGAGCAAATCGAGCCATCTAAACAATTCCGAACGTAATCTAGCAGATTTTTCCAAACGTCAGAATAAAATGGCGCCAATAATTTAAATTCATATTACTAAAGCCGAAATATATTCTTTATTGCTCCTCATTTTGATTTAATTCAACATTGTTATAATAATAAATCATGAATCACAATTTTTTTCGTTTTATTCCTTTATTTTAAAATTAATAGTAGTACTGGTTGTTGATTTTTTCGACACATAGATATAATAAATATTTTATTTAATCATTCTGTGCGATATAGACTTATTGATTATTACTATTCTTTGAATAAATATTATTCGTGTGTTTTTACCTATTGAAAAATTACCTCATACAAATAAACTTCGAAATTTATCCATTCTCACAACAAGTGTTTCCGCTCATTTTTAAAATGAATGCTCTGAAGATGGTTGAATCTGCTTGCTCGCTCACTTTCCTCGGAGCAAATCGAGCGCGCTCGATCTGCTCCAGATCTTAAAACCGAACGCAGGATAGAGATCTTTCAGAGCATATAAATGTTAAATCCGAACGTATTAGAGCACTCCGATCAATCTGAGTGTAAAACCGAACTTACCCTAAATCAAAGAATAGTAGCTACATGTGTACATGTGCTAGTAGTGACTGCTTGATTTCGCGAGTAGTTGTTTCTACTAGTAGCGACGAGTGAAGTTGCCACGTATGATACAGGCTTAAAAAAAGCGGAAACTAGTGCTGGGTTGCAGAAAGCATTGTCAAAAAATCTAATTTAACAATGACCTAAGATTGTGATCATATAATTACAGTTTGACGTTGTGAAACTCTGTCATGTAGAACATTAGACTGTGCTCACACAAAAACAAATTATTGATCTACCTAGAAAAAGATCGCTTTTCAAGCTAAATTCTGATCAATATGCGTAAAAAAAATGTTGTTTCGAAGTGGAAATTGTACAAAAAAAAAACTATGTTAAATACATGTATACACAGTTTAAAATAAATTATAATTTAAAAAAACTAAAAAACACGCTTTAATGAACTAAAAAGTAAAAAATAATTAATTTTATTGTAAAAAAGCGTGGGGTGCTTTGTATCATATTTTCATACTGCCCCACGCTTTTTTACAATAAAATTAATTATTTTTTACTTTTTAGTTCATTAAAGCGTGTTTTTTAGTTTTTTTAAATTATAATTTATTTTTGCTTTTTAGTCCTGGAGATCCTGGTCAGGATAATGGGACAAACTTATGGAATTATTGTATTGTAATCGGTCCTTGATAAGTGTGCAAAGTTTCAGTTCAATCTGAAGTTTTTTGCTTTTTTTTAGTCCTGGAGATCTTGGTCAGGATAATGGGACAAAACTTATTGAATTATTGTATTGTCATCGGTCCTTGATAAGTGTGCAAAGTTTCAGTTCAATCTGAAGTTTTTTGCTTTTTTTTAGTCCTGGAGATCCTGGTCAGGATAATGGGACAAACTTATTGAATTATTGTATTGTCGTCGGTCCTTGATAAGTCGACAACATTTAAACTAAATCTGACCGTTCAAAGTTGGTCAAAATCAAGTTCAAAGAAGTCGGTTACAAACTGACAAACAAGCAAGTTTCATACAAGTGAAGCTAATAAAAGCGTGTTAAAAATATCGTTTCAATCGATCAATTATTTTTCGATCAGGATCGATTTAAAATTCTACAATGCTTTTCTTATGGAGAAATAGGTCTGGTCACAATCTAAGGTCATTGTAAAATCAGACTTTCTGACAATGCTTTCTGCAACCGAGCATAGGACTGTTTGGTATGGTCTCTTTAAGTCAAGACCATTTGCCGATGCTGAATTTTTTAATGAGCCATTTTCCTGGCAGTAGTTCTTTCAATTATCCACGAGAGGCCGCACTTGTGGTAGGTACAAACATTATTTATTGTCCATAGTGTCGTGTCATTTTAGTGGTATAACTTAATTATTAAATTATTATTATTATTAAATTAATTAAATAATTAAGTTATTCCACTAAAATGACACGACATTAATGGGGAATAAATAATGTTTGTACCTACCACAAGTGCTGCCTCTCGTGGATAATTGAAGGAACTACTCTTAGGAAACTGGCTCATTGGAAAAAGGGGAAGGTATGGTTTAAGTTCTCATGTTAATGTTCTAGTTTCTATTGATGTATAATTGGTATTTTGTTAAGGTAAGGTGTTAGATTGCACGGTTTGTTTGATTTGGACGCAAAAAAAAAATAATAAGAGATTTCTGTTGTCAGTGTTTTCTTCAACAGCCCCGTAGGCGCTGACTTAAAGGAAGTTTACTGTACCTGTTTAAATACTACACTGTCGACTTCTCTTGAATTTGCTACTTTTTTCTGGAGAACGTTTGAAGTATTAAATTTTTTTTTAATGGTATCGAACAGAATTACGAACGCAAAATTTGCACTTTCCGTGTTTGTCAATACAGATAATATTATCCGATACCTTTTGTAACAGAATTCAAAAAAAAATTCACGAATCAATGACATTTCAAAATAGAACTAAATGTGATGGATCGATGAAATTTTCTTTTATCCTGTCCAAACTTACATAACAAATTTCAACAAAATTAAAATAAACAGCTTATTTCAAACTTACATCACTGGATGGTCTCTTTCTTATACATATTTTGTATCTATATATTAAATTTCTGTCTTGCTATTTAGAAAAATTGAAATGCTTAAGTTAATATAAAAATTTCCTTACAATCTAGACATAAATTTAGTTTAAGGCCTCGGTTCCAGGTGATAAAAAAACAGAACAATGTAGAATTTTCTTTAGTTATTAAAAACAATTATTTTTTGCTCAAGAACTAACTAAAAAAAAGTATTGTAAAATACAACTGAAAAATTCAAAAGCCATCTTTGGCAATGAATTTGGTTTAAGAGAAAACGATCAGACTTGGAGGAAAAACACTCAAAATAATCAAGCCACACACACACAAAAAAAATCACAAAAAAACGATTTTTTATATACCTATATAAAAAAACACAAAATACTCAAATATCACGCTTCCAAAATATTGGAGACAAAATTATCTAAATTCTGATTTATACTAATTTGGTGTCAATACGACAACCTTGGATTTGAAAGTATGATTTTTTCAAAATTTATGACAAACTGGTATTGATTAACTCAAGCAAACAGCCATAAGAAAAGATATTTAACTGTATTCGGCCTATTTGGCCATTTTGCCGGAATCAGATCTGGTTTCGGTATCCAGCTTTTTAAAAGAAAATAATTTCTTCATCAGGGATGAAAGCCGGATCTGGTATCCGAATGTTTGCCAGAACTGGATCTGGTTACGGTATCTGGTTTTTTGAAAAAAGGAGAACTTCTCCATCTCTATTCAACTGTACAATACTGTATATTTAAAATAATATTTGTGAGCGAAACTCCATAATGATGAAGAAAAGAGGTAAGTTTTCAAACCCCCATGAAAGTAGCTCACAAAATTTGGCAAACAGCAACTCCGACTTTGAGTGCTCTGGGGCTCAAGTTTTCACTAAAATATTTTTGTGGGCATTTAGAACTCTTTGGATTTTACAAATTGTTTATATAAATCCTATATCCCATAAATAATTTCTTGCCATACCCACTATAAAATGGCTGCTTTACATGCATGCATGTAAAGTGACTTTTGACAGGCCGATGTACGGGAATGTACCTTTCCCACACTAGTCTGAGAAAGCAAACCATTGCCATAATGATTTATGTTTATACGCCCTGACCCGCCCGCTATTACCTACTGACAGCTATATACTCTCAGCCTACTAAAGAGTGAAGTTGGCGACACAAAATGAACTGGCAAACATTTTGAAAATTCTGAAAATGAAGTGAAAAGCAGCTATTATATAGTGGGTATGGTATATCTCGTGCGTAATGATATTAAATATAAAGCAGTTTTTATTCATGTATGTTTGACGCATTCTATGCTATATAACGAAAAGGCTTAGCTTGTCCATTCCTCTAGTTGAGCATTGATTATCCCATGATTATTCAAACTAATTGGAACAGCTTTGAGCGAAATCATCATGAAGTATGAGTGTATTCACGCGGACCATATCTTTTAGTTTTACGTATATTTTTTATAATTACCAATTTGATGGTGTTATTGTTACTGATTTTTAGAGTTGCAAGCGCATGCAAATTAACGCCAGAAACTGTGATCGATAACGGCATTGCGTCATTTACCTATGTACTGAAGACTTCTCATGGACTGAGATAATCCACGTTCTACTATACTGAAAAATCTTTGAAAACAATTCTGTTCTTCATATTAAAATTAACTCACAGTAAAATATAGCGTTGAAAATTGAAATATGCGGATACCCCAGTGAAATTTTCATTAGTTGGTGTCGTTGATTAAAAAAGACTTGTATTTTGAAAATTTAAAAACCTAGATGAGAGAAATACAGACAAAAAAGGGAGACAATAACTTGGTATCAATTAATGTCCACATAAGAGAATGTCTTTTAAGTAATTGTACGTTTTTTAATTCATATTTTAAATTAGTTTTGTTATCACTTTCAAAACGTTGACATTATTCTACTGAGCAAATTACTAACTCTTACTGAAGCGCATTTAAACAGAATTATAATAAATTCGTAAATTATTAAATAAATCAAATTTGCGATTATTTGAAAAATCCTAAAATCCACGAAAGTGTCAATTTATTTAACAATTTTGACGTTTTGGCTTAAATGAGGTTTAATCATAAATTTGTATTTGGTCGAAATGTCAGGCAAAACAAAATTTGTTAAACTGTCATTTTCTCAAATATACTTATGTTCTGAATTTTGATTCGGCTTTACAGTCCCTCGTCAATCGCAATTTGAACTTCAAAATAGACAATAATTGGACAACAAATATTTATCATAATATACAAATTTTTATATTCCTAATTTTTTATCATACAAAAAATATTTATAATCAAAGAAAGAGATTTGCTTTGTTTACGCGAGACTTAACACTGATGTTAACAGTAGTTGGTTAAGGGTGTTTACATGCATAGAGATTCGGAGAACCGGTTAGCCTGTTGCCATTTATCAAAACACAGTTGACGTTTATGATACAGGCCATTCAAATAATAAATAAGTAAATTATCTGATTTGATGATCTTCGTTTTGGCTAGTTTTATTCACAGAATTTCTTGCTGATATGTGTCATAACATTGGTTACGCGTTACGCGCAGTTCTTAACTCGTGTTTGCTTACTAAATGCAGTTAAAAATCACATTTAGTAAGACTTCACTGCAGTTACAAAACTAATTTTATGGAACATTTATGAGAACATGAACCACCGTTAACATTGAAGATAAAGATCTTAACGTCAGTGTTAGGCCTCGCATAAACAAAGCAATTATTCTGTATTGGTAATCTAGATTTCACTCTGTCATCTGGTGGGTACATTAATTGCACTATGGGTGAAAAAAAAGCGTGACAACATAACCTATTATTTTATGAAGTAGTAAAAGTTCACTGCTTTTTTCTGTAAAGAGTGGACGTGTTGGTTTTGATCACATGTTTGTAAGTTTGTTCGCACGAAGTTATCATTATATCATTGTTCTTTTACTTGAAATTTGACATTTGACGCATGACATCTGGTGCCAAAAAAAAAAAGTATAGCAAAATGCGGTTGCCACGCCTCCATGTCAAACCCCAATACAACCAGTGAACGAATTTTAAGAGACTATTGTAATCGATTTTGTAAAGTTTGACATGAACATTCTACGTTTACATAGAGAGCATTATGGACATTTTGTCTTTTTTATTTTAAACTAAATGTACAAACATTTAAAAGTATATAATTAAAAAAAAAATTAATTTAAACTAGCATTTTTATAATAATATATTATTAAAACATGATGAAAATATCATGATTTAAAAACTTATCGAATTAATTCTATTCGAACAGAATATTTATAAATTGAAATTTGAGAGAGAGAACAATGTATATAATGTAGTCATTTACATTAAAAAAGAATTATTTTTTGGTTACTGTTTAAAAAAAAACTGCAAATTAAACTTTGCATTGGTAATAAAAAATTACTAGTTTCAAAAATTTGTTTTTCTTAATTTGCGGTACATAATTTGCATACCACGTTCGAGTTGAAGATCATCAAAATCCCACAAAAAAAAAAGGAAATTCATTGTGGTTTTAGAAAACATGTGGCAAAAGCCTGTACTTAACTCGCTCGCAATATCTGTCCCACGCCGCTCCATACTTAGCTTTACAGCGGGCGTTGTCTCTGAATGTTCTGTAAGTGAGCAGCCAGGCGATGAACAGTACGTACAACACTGGAGGTTGCAGTGGCACAAAAGCGCCCCACGTCGCCGTCATTACAATGTCACCAAGATAGTTCGGATGGCGTACTACACCCCAGTACCCGGATACAAGCAGCTTTTTACCTTGTGGTGTCGGTATACTTTCCAGACCTATAAACGTAATTTTTTTTTCTGTGTTAAAATTGTCAACAGATGTTAATAATATGTCAAGTGATCGGATTTATGCGCATTTTTTTGTCACAACAGAGACAGCTAAAAACCTAAGATGCAATCCTCAATACAAACAATAATTATGAATTTTTTTCACTCCCCAAGTGATCCCAGATTTTAAGAGTTTATTCATTCCTTGCGCGCGCTCGTAAAGCGAAAATTTATTATGTCAGTCAATGAGACGCTCCGATCTGCCTGAACCAACTTACAACACAATTTGAAATGCCGTATTTATATATAATGTTCATTTTTTAATTTTTAAACGGTTTTATTTTAAACTTTGGGCTCAAATATCTCAAAAAAAATTTCTCCAACCCATGTCACTTTTTTGACATTGTTATACTCGAAAAAATATTCTTTTTCCGAATCTGTCGAAAAAAGTTGGGATTGCAAGTAAAAAAAAAAAATGGCTGATGACGTCAAGCTCAAAAACAAAACACGATCGAAAAATGAAATTTATCAGAAAATAAAATCGAAGTGTCCGAGCATTTTCCTCAAAAAGTTTTAGTAAAAATTTAATTCTCAAGTGCAAGACTTTATGTCCTTTCTGTATAAAATTGTAACTGTTTGTTCAGGCAGCATACAAAAATGATCGCATTAATTTCTGTTGTAAAAAATTTGTCTATTACTAAAGAAAATTCATGTTGGCACAAATTATTAAAAGACATTTTAAAATACATACGTGCCACAGACGGGCTAAATGGATTTCTTCTGAATTCGTTTTTCTGTAAGTTGCTACCTCGGTAGATCGTGTATGCAATCAAGAATGCCACCGTCACCAAAACAAGTGCCCAAACGGGCAATTGAACGTTGTGTTCCAGTACATACTTTGTTATCAGCGTTGGCAGCCAAGGATAAACTGCATAACTAAAAATTGTACAACCTTTTAAATGTGTTGTAAACAGTATATCTTGCTAAATAAAAAAAAAATCTACTCCAAAAACAATTATTTATGTAATATGGCGGGAAAATCAAATTTCATGCTAATTTTGTAAGTACAGGCGTCTTTGTCAAAAACTCTGTTTTAAGATTTAAAATTCAAAACAATGATAAAAATATTTTTGGACGAAAAATGTATTTCAAATTCAAATGCAAAATTGTACTTTAGCAAATTAATTTGTTTGAATGTACATATTATGAATGTTGTATTGAAAAAATGTCGCCATTTTCGATTGAGGACACTTCTTTATAATGGATGCCGATACTATCAGAGCACTTAAATGTAATCGAAGTATATAGAAATGCTTTTTAATTTTTTATCGTCGCTGACATTGTTTCAGAAAGTACAAAAGCATTCCATATATAAAAAACGCTACTCGGCTCTGTACATTGTGTTATTTATTTAAAGACCACCAACAACTAAGATTATTTGGGCCTAGCACCAATTCATATTTTCAATTCATTATTGTTTTTTAATAATAAATTGAAAATCCAATTGACACTTTTACCAGCTCTCAGGCTAGAACCCGGGAACTTGTAATAGAGGAACCATAGCAACGCCATGTAAACAACAGCATTGCTACACTCTCGGCTATTCTCAAGCCCTCGGCTCTGTGCACATAACGAAAAATATAATTCAGTTAAAAAATCTTACCCGACTGTTAACATAAAACCAACGCCTTCCTTTTGCATCTCAAATGTCGTTAAGAAAGCTGCTTCAAAAACAAACGCATCTAGTGAATAGAAAATTTGCAGAGCACAAGCTAATAGAAGCGTCGGCTGGTAATTTAAACTGGACAAACTGAAATCTTTGCTTATCGTTCCAATATTTAGATTTAAACTTTTCAGAATGAAAACTGTGTTCAGCACAATCTGAAAAGAAAGGAAAAAAAAATGACATTATAGCACAATTCCGAAATTTAATTGTAATTGTATTTTAAAGGCCACCAACAGCTAAGGTTATTTGGGCCTAGCACCAATTCATATTTTCAATTCATTATTTTTTATTTTTTTTTTTAATAATAAATTGAAAATCCAATTGACACTTTTACCAGCTCTCGGGCTAGAACTCGGGAACTGGGGACTTGTAATAGAGGAACCATAGCAACGCCATGTAAACAACAGCGCCGCTACACTCTCGGCTATTCTCAAGCCCTCCGAAATTTAAGGAGTGACATATGTACTTAACTTCCAAGTCTTCATGGTTTCCGGGCTTGTAGGCCGTAGACTGGTGGTATTTCTACCTGACGTTTGGTCTACAACTATGGTAGACATTCTCAAAGGCGATGTGGCAGCGGTCGAAGTGTCCTCCTTGGCGGCTCACAGGTCACTGATCTGTGAGCCGCCAAGGACGACACTTCGACCGCTGCCACATCGCCTTTGAGAATGTCTACCGCAGTTGTAGACGAAACGTCAGGTAGAAATACCATTGGACCACGGTGTACAAGTCCGGAAACCATGAAGACTTGGAACAATGCCGGCCGTGAAAGCTTGCACACCTGGATTATAGTTCACTATTTATATAAGTTTGTACAACATACGCATACGCGTCCTATGCGTCAAATCTGTTCCGCTTACATAAATAGTGAAGTATAAGTGCATTTGCTATAGGCCTTTTCATCAGTTTCACGCGCAAGCGCCGTCGCCATGGTTATGATCGCGGTATTCAAAAGTTTTGGGCACTTTTTGACGCGATTGCAGGCCCAGCAACGTTTTCCAATGTTAATTTAGATGAAAATGTTACTGTTCGTCGATGAAAAGGTCTATTGGGCCTGGTGAGAGAAAATGGAAGTATAGCAAAATGCGTTTGCCACGCGTCCACGTCAAATCTCAATAGCAAGATAACAATGAGCCATTCTCTTGAGAGTAGTTCTTTTAATTATCCACAAGAGGCAGTACTTGTGGTAGGGACCAACATTATTTATTCCTCATTAGTGTCACGTTATTTTAGTGGTATAACTTAATTATTTAATTAATTTAATAATTAAGTTATACCACTGAAATGACAGGACACTAATGGGGAATAAATAATGTTTGTCCCTACCATAAGTGCTGCCTCTCGTGGATAATAATTATCCACGAGAGGCAGCACTTATGGTAGGGACAAACATTATTTTCCTAAGAGTAGTTCTTTCAATTTAATTGAAAGAACTACTCTTAGGAAAATTGCTCATTGAGTAAGGTGTAGTTACATTTAATATTCAACAGAGCGCTAAAAAACTAAAATGGCGCCAATTTCAAAATTAATTACATTTGTAAATTGACGCAGAGCTTTTACAGTAATATTTTTCCAAGAACTCATGGTAACATTATCATCATTCAATTTTTAAACTGTATAGTGGTGTTAAAATTGGAAGAGGCCAAGGCGTTACTTCGTTTCTTCCATTTATAATACCACTGTACTTAGTTAAATCCCGTTTTAAAAAACAGCAGTTATAATCCAGGGTGTCTACTAATACAAAATAGTTCAATGTGCAATCCTCTAGGCTTTGCATAACTATAGTCGTAAAATTAAATTACAAATAAAACTCTCTGCCTTTCCAGGTTTACCATGATGATAAAAAAAAATTGGCATCTTGACTTTTTTAGACACTCTGTAATTACTATGATAATTAAGTAATCTTACTTACCACCCCTATGACGCCAGCTCTGAAAATGCTAACTTTAATATCAACATGCTTGAAAATACGAGGATTAATTTCTCGCCCCATAAAAAAGTTGTAGATTTTGCTGTTCGTGTTTCCATATGGATTGAGGAGACTTATCGGTTGATAATAACTATGAACGTAACATAGTACCGATTCAAAAATCCCAAATACGTTAGCGGCAACCAAAATCGGTACTAACTTCTCGTATGTTAAATTAACAATTGGTATTTTGAAATATTCGAATCCAAAAACAACGGCTAATGTCACAAATGTAGCAAACAAACCGTTGGTGCAGTATGCCAATTTGCCATTTTTTGTTAACGGTCCTTCAATTTTCCTTCCACCAAACGGTATAGACGATAACAGTATTTGAAGAGAAGCAAAGCCAAAATAAATGTAAAATGCTTTTAAATCAAATAAAGATCGCCAATTACGCAAAAGAGAATCAAGTTTGGGTTTTTCAATGAAACTGCAAAGATGTTTAGTGCATGTCATATGTAGCAAAACTGGCCCAATAATAATAGCAATCATCAAACCAATTACTCCAATTGAGCCACCAAAATCTTTCTGGATCTTTAAATCAACTTTGGGTTCTGATAACTGTCTCGGTACGCTAACTTTTTCCACCGATTTATCACGAATGTAATTATCAATGTCTTCGTTATCTGACAAATCTGATGTAAATGTTTTCGATATGTAATTTGACGACTCCTGCACACGATAAACATTTTCTCTTCTTGGTGTTCTCCGTGTCACAATACTTTTGATATCTGGGATACCGTTCAATGCTTCGTTGACTGTATTTTGTATTGATTTGATTATTTCCTTCTCTTCGGTGATTCTGCGAGTACGACTGCGAACTTTATCCAAAATTGACTCACTTTCGGTAAGCTCGGTGTCTACTGCCTTTTTTTGACGTGATGGAGATTTTCGAGCCGGACTTTTCTTACGAATCAATGAGGAAGATGATGTTTCTTCAATTTTCTTTGTCGGTGACTTATTACGCGTTGGCGTCTTTACTCTCGCCGGACTCTTTTTACGCGCTGAACGATCTGGTGACTTAGGATGAGCGGGAGACTTTTGAAGTTTTATGGGCTTAGCACGCGATGGTGATTTAGGACGTCCCGGCGATTTCTGACGTCCCGGGGACTTCGGGCGTCCTGGGGACTTCGGGCGTCCTGGTGAACGCGAACGCGCCGTTTTAGATGAAGCTGTTGAGACTATCTGCGAGCCTTTAATGTTGCTCTGATTGATCACATGCTCTTGTCCATTTTCAAAACGAATTGAATACTCATCATTGCCGACAGAATATGTAATTTTTCCCGATAGATACGTCCTGGAGCCGGGAACTCTTGCTAAAACTTTATCGCCTTCCGCATAACTCATATCTGCAGATCTGTAAACAAACGTTACTTTATAAATTTTCAAAGGTTAAGTCAACGAAATAACAACACAACATGCTGTAAATGAACTATTTATTTAATCACCAAGTACCACAAAATACATTTAATTCATAAATTTACCTTTTTAATGGTTTTACTTATTTAGAAAACACTTATATTTCACTGGAAATACGATTTTACCTGTTTACAAAAACAAGCCACGCACCAAACCGACGCCAAACAAAGCCCAATAAAAAATCTCTTTGATCTTATTGGATAATCGGCGGTCACGTGATAGTTTTGGTAAAAAAAACTGAAAACAAAACTTACCTAATATTTTCTCCACGTTTTTTGATAAAATGATTAAAATAAAGTAATTAAAATAAATTTACAATATACTTTCTTCTGCATAAAGAAAACCGAAAAATAATTTAAAAGCATTAGTTCATAACATTAAAAAACATAGAAGTACCCGCATAATAATTAAAAATGGCGATGTATTCGAGGTGAGGAATTTTAATTATTTTTATTAGATAAGAAAAAAAATTATAACCCTGAAAGAATGATTAAATTAAATAGTTGTTGTGCATAAAACTGTCAGTTCTAGTTTGGTTAAGGCAATTAGTTTTACATAAAATCGATATTATAAATAAATAATGTTATATAATATCAACAGAATGTGCACAAATTTGATGAGGACACAGCTGTCATCAGCATTGAGGGGGCAGAAAAATGCAATGCTTAGAGCTCCGATGGTACGCACTGCGGTTACATTAAAAACGGCACCGATACCGCCGCACTGTGATGGCCACGATGAACGCAACATGAAACTGGGAAGACCCCAATCGCCGCATCTGACAATTTATGCTCCCCAATTAACTTCGATGCTTTCGATTACCCACAGATTTTCAGGTAAAATACAGTTGCTGTCTCAACGCAGTTTTAAACATAAGCAAACCAAGATATATGTAGAGTTTAGACGCTATAAGCAAAGCAATATATTGTCGAAAATGCTTCGATGTATGATAACGTGCAGGCACTAACATTTGTCATTTGTTCACAGGGATGATACTGAGTGCTTACGCAGCAGGACTTGGTGTAAGTGCTCTTGTTTTGCCAGAAAATTTTGACTATTACATTCAGCAGTTAAGCAATTCCGATCCGGGAGTATATTTAATTGCTGGGAAAGCGCTTCTAGCTTTCCCTTTTGCTTACCACATCGCAAACGGTATTCGCCATTTATGCTGGGATTCAGGCATGTTTCTAACAATTAAACAAGTTTATATTACCGGTTACGCTATGGTTATTGCAGCCATTGTACTCGCTACAGGATTGTCTATACTTGTAATTGAAGCAAACCCACAGACAAATAAAAAGAAATAAACTGTTTTATGTATGTTTTATTGTTTTGTCTTATAAATAATTTAAATAATTGTAAATACGTGATCTAAAGAAATAAAATATTTAACAAGATATAATTATAGCGTTTATCATGTATTGCTCCTTTGCAAATAATTTCTTATTATAATCAGTACCTATGGGTTATTAACTTATTTTATTATGATGACGTCATTAATTAATTATTTATAGTATGCATTCTCTAAAATGAATTAAATAGGAAGATTATTTGTTCATATTGAGTTACACCAAAATACATTGCATAAACATTGTAAAGCGTCGATTATGCAAATTAACTGAGACCAGAGCATGTTCGGATAAACGATGGAGAAAACTGAGCATTCACTGCAGACAGTAAAAATAACAAGTTTCGAAATTTTACGCATTTTCAACAAATACGTGACATACAGTGTGTCCCAGGATAGATGTAACAAGAGGTGTAATGAACAAAAAAATTTCGAATTCCGGGATGGCATTTGGGGATCGAATCCTACTTGATGTAAAACTAAGGTATACCAAAAATGAGTTTATTCGGTCTTCTACCAGATGTATTATAATCAATGTTGTAAAAATGACCAAGAAAAAGTAGCTTTATTTTTCAAAATATGAAAAAATTCCACTGAGAAAAGTTTAGAATGCAATTTTATAAACCCATTCCAAATTTCAGAAATATACAAAAAAATTTGTTATAACACAAAATTAACGATTTTTTTTGTTGATATTTCTGAAATTTTGTATGGTGTTATAAAATTACATTCTAAACAACTTTTCTTTGTAGATTGTTTTCATATTTTGAAAAATAAAGGTACTTTGCTTATGAAACACTCTGTAGAAGACCGAATTAACTTATGTTTGGTATACCTTAGTTTTATATCAAACAGGACTTGATCCCTAAATACCATTCCGAAATTCGAAATTTTTTTGTTCATTTAAGGTATACCTTTTGTTACGTCTATTCTGATTCCTGAGACACGCTGTATACAGGGTGTATGTTCTCAATCGCATGATTGAGAACAGGGAAAACACTAGTCTTGTTTTGCCCTCTTTCATGTTTAAAAACCATGATCTATGGTGATAGTTAATTTAAGTGTATTATCTTCGTCGCGCTATTCATTTTTTTATGTCTGCCTTGTTACATTCAATCCTGTCATGCACTTGTATGTACAATTTTTTTACCACTATATGACCACAATACTCAATTACATTTAAAAAAAAATTGATAGAGAATAGAGTTAATTTTTTGTTTTTAAAATTATTATATTTTTGGTATATTATAATGAAACGCTCACAAGAGTCAATTTGCGATTCGAGTAATATTTCGAGGAAAGGTGTTGTGGACGTTGTGGTTGAGCATATTTGCGTTTGATTAAACTAAATTTTTGAACAGCTTTGTTTTATAATGTTTAAGTTCATTTATACTTTCTTTGATGTCATCGAGAGCTCGATGTGTAAATGCTTTTTTTGGTGCTGTTTGGTAAACAGTGGGCGCCCATCTTTTGCACAGTTCTTTCACTGTAGAAACGTCTATAATTCTATAATGAAGATAATTATCTAATCGTGGTAGTAAACGACGTATAAACAATCTGTCCATATAAACACTATTTCCCGCTAACGGACATACGCCTTGTCCAACATGATTTGACACAAAATTCAAAACTGTATTTTCAGCCTCACTCAACGTAATATTTGATTTTAACGACGCTTCTGTTAAACCGCTCTATAATAAAAAAAAGAATAGTTAAAAATGCTCTCATTTCAGATGGAAATAATTTTCTGATCATTTTTTTTCCCGGTACTATACGATCATATGAATGTTAAGAAATTCTATATATTACAATTAATGTTAAAGTTAGGGATGCAACGATATATCGAAAAACCGATAAATATCGATATATATCAACGCCCAAAAATATTGATATTTATCGATATCAAAGATCTGCCGAAATCGATATATCAATATCGAAAAAACTCAAAATATCGAAACGAAATATCGAAAGAGCCCGCCCAAAATCGAATACCCACGAAATCGGGTAAAATGTTGTTGAATGAATGAATGAATTGTGAATTATAGACGCTCGACAACAGAGGTCATTAGCGTCTGTTAAAATGTTGTTACTGCCAATTGGCAACACTGACTGTCTAAAAATAGTTGACATTTAAAATTTAAAGTACTCTGTGAATTGTGATCGGGCAGTGAGAATTAAAAAAAAAATAGGGATGCAACGATATATCGATATCAATAAATATCGATATATCGACGTCCAAAATATCGATATTTATCGATATCGAAGATCCACCGATATTGATATATCAATATCGACTTAAATCGATATATATCGATATTTTCTAACACCTTGCATCCCTAGTTAAAGTGTTGTACAATTCATAAAAAAAAATGGTACAGTTCCACCTCACTGACTTTCTCGCCCAACTGAATCGATCGCGGATTTTCATTCATCGGTAATTAAATGACCCTTTCTGGATTTTTCCGAGACAAATGAATGGTAGCATATGATAGGGTCACTAAATATATCAATTTACGAAATATGAACAAAATCATTGGAACCGTTTTCGAAAAAAATCGCAATTTTCGATTTTAGTTCATTGGCCAACTTCCGTTATTGGGAGGAATAGAAGGAAAATTAAACAAAAACCCTGTGGACGTCAATCCCTAAAAACTAGTTGAACACAAATTTTCGGCACAAATATGTGATAAAAAAATCTACTATGTATTCAAAATTTGTTTTATGCAGTAAAAAATTCTGATCAAAAAATTGTTTCCGTATCTAAAATGCATTTAAGAAATACGTCATTAATCAGCATTATGACGTCAGTCCTGTTGTTGTTATAGGCTTGGAAATGTTAATCATTACCTTTCTATGTGCTTCAATGCACCAAGGATTCATTTTTTCCAAAACTTCACTAGGCTGGTGTAAAATTAAATTAGGACCTTCGGCTATAATATTGAGATCAGCATCTGTTACTATACAAGCGATTTCTAGTATGTGATCTTTGCTTATATCTAAACCTGTCATCTGAAAGTAAAAATAATTTTTAATCTAAAATTAATAGACTAGCCTTGTCATACTTTACAGTTAGTCTACCTACCCGTTTGTACTGGAATAGGAATCATATAAAAGTGATTGCCGATTAATATTGAATTAATATTTTTCAAAAAGAAATGTCTACAGTTACAGTTTTAGATTTTAGCTATTCTATACGATTTGCTTCTGACGAATATTTCATTTTAAGATTTTGTCTTTACAGCTATCAGGATTTCTACAAACAGTGCTGATTTGAATTAGGACTCGATTAACTGAATGATTAAAATATCTGAAGATCAGTGATTGTTCAAATCGGAAAACTGGTGAAAGTATCAATTGGGTTTTCAATTTATTATTGATAATAAATTGAAAATATGAATTGGTACTACGTCCAAACAACCTATTTATTTTAATATACCTATACTACATAGTACATACTTACATACTAATAATTTACGTAATTACTATAAAAAAACTAACCTCCATATCAACCCAAACCATTCTTTTCAGTTCTTCATTTGTATTTATTTGATTTTGAGGCAAAGTGGACAATGGTGAAGAACCTGAAAAAAGCATTTTTATAAATTTTAGTATTATTCAAAATATGTAACATTTTCGGTAAAAAAATACACACTTTTATGACAGACTTGGTTAATTCCATTATTTTTTGTTATTAAATTATGACTACTGGACTGCAAAAATCTTAAAACCGTAGAGAACATTTTTTCAAATTCATAACAATTTATGCCAATTCAAAAACAAACTGATTTATCGACATAAAAAAAATATGTTTAAACTGGTCAAACAGCTACTAGCTAGTCAAACACGTTTTATTAAAATTTGACTTACTCATAATGGACTGCAGTATAAAGTAGGTATGTTTATAAAAATAAATAAAATGTATTCCTATAGACACAATTAATTTAAAAATAAAATCAAAATTTTTGTAATAATTACGTATAATTTACAAATTTGATGCAGATTCTAGATAGGGAAATATTTTGACATCAATATGATCAACTATACACTTTCCTACAGTGCCTTTCTATAACAATTTCCGTTTTCAAATATTTATTTAAAAAGGAGGGAGTAATACGGTCTTAAAGTGGAATTTACATTTATCGAATTTCTTGATCCAAGTCAACACTTTAACTTCCCGCTATTGAAGATGGAAGATTTTCAAAAATTCGGGAAGTTATTAGTTTCAGTCCGATATTCGAAAATCGACTTTTCAACAGATCTCGACGCTTTGAGGTCCTAGGAAACTATTATACGACTATTTTGAGATGCAAAAGGGTTTATCAAGATTTTTTTTTATTAAATTTTGTTTTCTCATAAAGAAAACATTTGTTTAATAAAAAAAATTAGATTCATACCCAATGTAAGTATTAATGTTTTCGATCTCTTTTAGCTCAAAAACAGCGGGAAGTTTTCGGGTTAGCTCACAGGATCAACCGCTTTCCAGATTTTTTTAGGTATTTATCAGCTAAAAATAGTACCAATTCATTACCCAAAAATAATCTGAAACTAAAATTCAAATTTACTTGAATTAATAGTATTAGTTTATTCAAAATAGATTTAGAAATAAAAGTAGTTTACCACACTAATCCCTTAAAAGTAGAAAGTACTTGAGCCAAGTAACTCGACAAATGTAAACTCACTTTATTAAAGCGGTTATTAATTATCAGTCAGGTTTCTGGCTGATAAATAAAAAACATAAGAAGCAAGGAACTACAATAGGGAAAGCGTGTGGTTAAAATAAATATGGAACGCGATAAAAACCTAAAAATAACTACATTATTTTAAAAAATATTGGACAAACAGAAAAAATCATATTTATACAGGGTGTTTCCTACAAAACGGCTCAAACTATAACTGTTTAATTTCAATTATCTAATGAAATAATTGTAGAAATAGCACAAAAAGCCACTAATTTTATTTTTTTTTCAACTTCATTGTCAAGCGATGTGCAACTTTTTTGTGATGTAAAATGTCTAGCAAGTTGAAATTTTCGGCTAAATATTTTAGATTTGAAAGTTTTACATTTGCTCAAAATGCGGTATTTTTCATTATAGATGTTTATTACTGTAAAGTGTATTTCATACATCGGTTATACCTAGAATTAAACATTTATCAATTATTAATAATTTGATAAAAAAATATAATTTTTTAATTAGCAAAATGAGAGTATTTACAATTTTTTTACATTATACATACAAATTATACACAGCCTTAATTTATCAACATTATCCGTATTCAGCTCAATTCAGCTTCGTATTTTAAATAAACACTGGTATTTCTTTTTGTTGTTATCTTGACACGAACAATTACAATTCCCGTAGAGAAACTCTTAACGCTGAGAATGCGATTGAAATGGCCATAATATGAAATGCATAGTAGAACCATTGATTTCTATAGTCGATTCATAATTATCACGTTGAAATTGTTTAAAATATGGGGCTCATTCTCAGCATCAAACAAATGGCGAGATAACTACGGAATTTTTTTGTACACTTGCGCAAACTGTATAAACAATACGCTCATTGACTGAACTGTATCGTGCAAAGATGACTTGAAATTTGTATTGTTGACGCATGCAGGGAAATGCTTTGTCAATACAAACATTACACTGAGTATAGATATTTAAATTTAAATAGGATAGCTGAATAAATGGCAGAATGATTTATTTTTTTATATTTGCTGATCCCACAGCTTCTGATATATTGTTAAATCCTTTCTCTTTGAGTAATACTCCAAGCTCTTTTTTAATTTTGGTTATTACCGGAGGACCGTGATATATAAATGAAGTGTAAATCTGAACCGCACTTGCGCCAGCACATATTTTCTCAAAGGCATCTTTGCCACTAAAAATTCCGCCAACACCTGTAAAATTAAAATGTATATAAACATTACTGAAACAAAAATGTTGAAAAAGATTTACAAAAGTCATACCAATTATTGGAATTTTGCCCTTAGTAAGTTTGTACATGTCAGATATCATTTGCGTCGAAACATCTGAAAGTGGTTGACCACTCAAACCACCATCTTCAAAAGCGTATTTGGCATCTTTTAAAGTTTTCCTTGAAACAGTCGTATTTGAAATTATAAGCCCATCAATTTGGCATTCCTTCTGCTTTAATACGTAGGCAATATCCTTACGTTCTTTTTCATCCAAGTCAGGCGCAAGTTTCAAAAATAACGGACGTCTGTATTTTGGTGGCAATTGGTTTTTTGTTTTATTTAACTCTTTCAGCAAATTTTGTAACTGCTCTTTTGATTGCATGGATCGAAGGCCTGGAGTGTTTGGACTACAAAATTTGTTTATAAATAAAAATTAGCTTATGAAAAACATAAATGTAAATTAATATAGGAGACTTTTTATCTACAGTTAGTTGACTAAGTATGAAAATATATTATTTCACTTAAAAGTGAATTAATTTCGTTTGAGAATTCGATAATGTGTAGCAGAAAATGGAGAACTAGAGTAATACGGTTATAATTATATAGTAATATGGTTATAATAACAAAATATGTGCCTTTTGTAGGATTAAATCGTCATAAATCGTCATAAATCTTATTTATTTTTTTTACCAACATATTTTTGTTTTATTCGTTTGTTTTTATTTTACCTTTTCCTTTCTTACAGAGGACTGAGGAGAAAAATAAAAGAAATAAAAATCTGACCTACCTACTTATATTTATTACTAAATAGTCCGCAAATCGACTGAATTTTTTTATGCCCTTAACATAATCGACAACTGGATCAAATTGAATCTTATTTCTGCCTAAATTAACACCAACTGTACCAGTGAATTGTTTGTTTTCCCGTAAATTCTTTAGTCGATGGAGTACTGCATCATGACCTTCACTATTAAATCCGTATCTTAAAAAAAATGATATGGTTTCTATAATACTTAATTTAAAGGGCTGTTATTGAACAATTTTTGCAATGAAATACATGAAAACTCTCGATCTACCTACATAAAGATAATATTTCCACTTCACACATACGCAATACTGAAACTGATTTGGGCATATATTCTTAGCTGGCAGTAGTAGTACTAATTACTATTGTTTTTTATTTTGAAAATTTCAGTTTTATAAGTTTACACAATTCAACAAGGTTCTATAACACAGGGTAAGTTCGGTTTTGAGCTCAGATCGATCTGAGTGCTCCAATGCGTTCGAATTTAACATTTATATGCTCTGAAATATCTCTATCCTGCGTTCGGATTTAAAATCTGGAGGAGATCGAGCACGCTCTATGAACTCCGAGGAAATCGAGCAAGCAAGCAGATTTAACCAACTTCAGAGCATTCATTTTAAAAATGAGCGGAAACACTTGTTGTGAGAATGGATAAATTTCGAAGTTTATTTATATGAGGTAATTTTTCAATAGGTAAAAATACACGAATAATATTTATTCAAAGAATAGTAATAACCATTAAGTCTATATCGCACAGAATGATTAAATAAAATATTTATTATATCTATGGGTCGAAAAAATCAACAACCGGTAGTACTATCAATTTTAAAATAAAGGAATAAAACGAAAAAAATGTGAATCATGATTTATTATTATAACAATGTTGAATTAAATCAAAATGAGGAGCAATAAAGAATATATTTCGGCTTTAGTAATAAGAATTTAACTTGCCGGGGCCATTTTATTCTGAAGTTTGGAAAAATCTGCTAGATTACGTTCGGAATTGTTTAGATGGCTCGATTTGCTCGTTCGTCACGTGACCAAAAATCTGTTCGCTCGGCTCGATCAATCGAGTGCAAAACCGAACTTACCCACAATAAATGCTGTTTGACATGTCACATTATTTTTTTTAAATTTTTATCTGCACAATTTTACAAGCATTTATGACCTCTGTTGTCGAGCGTCTGTAATCTGCAGTATCTATACAATTGTACAATTATCAGTGCCTTTGAGAATCAGAGCAAAAAACTAGCCCAAAGATGATTACTCGGTCTTATGAATCTATATAATCAATTTATAATCAAAGATGAATACCTATTTATAACTGCTTTATCTTCTGATAATCTAAACACACGTGGTTTTGGGTTTCCTGGTTGCGGTTGTGGTGTAACTGAACCGATTTCAACAAACCCAAATCCTAAATTGTGCAAACCTTCGATTGCTTCACCATCTTTATCAAATCCCGCAGCTAAGCCGATAGGATTGTTAACGTCTATATTTAGAATTTTAGTTTTCTAGAACAATGATGCGATTAATATTTAGATATACAGAAATACATATTGTTACTTCCATGTTCGATACGGAATCGTATAAAGGCTTTCTGGCAAAGGTTACCCTGGCAAAATCCACCAAAATTTTTCATTTTAGAAATGATTTTGAATTGTATAAGGCAATAGTGAAGGCCATTTAATTCTATTTTATGTTATACTTACCAAATTCGTAGGATCGTAAAATGTGCATTTTGGGATTAAGCGGTGTTTTGTTAGAAAAATAGTCAAATTATGAGCCGTTTCTGGGCTTAAGAAGTGTGTCAGTGGTATTATTACGTCGTCGTAAAATTTTTCATTATATTTGTAAACGCATATTCCACAAAACGAAATTCCTCCACTCAAACAAATAAAAGAAAATTGCCTCAGTGCACGCTACAAAAAAACGAGCATGCTTTACTCATAAATTTATACAAAAAAACTTAATTATTTATTACTTACAATAGCACTTTGACGAGACATCTTGAAATTTTTACACGTGCATGACAAAAAATAAAAAAATAAGTAAAAATGCCGGTTGTTTTGTTTAATTTTTGGCTTTTGCTGCCACCATACATTAAATATATGAACTAAGCTGCCAATCTATAGATAGAGAAAAGTTTTAAAGGATGATTAGTATTTAGTGGTTTAAGGTACCATAAATATGGGTTGGCAATTTGGTTCATGTGTTGGACTTAGAGGATGCATATTATTATGGAGAGCTCATTTCTATCCCTTGAGTATATTTCACTTTATTGCATAATTAGGAAGTTTCCATTGGACGAAAATACTAATTATGATACTGTCACATCATTATAATAAAGATAACTTTAAAAATTCTGAAAGAATTATTTTGATATCTTTAATTTCAACGGAGATATTCAATTTCTTGTACGTGGGGTCGCAAACGAAACTGATTTTTAAATATGACGTCACGCGGTACAAGTTTGCTGTTTTTTAGCTTTGTGAGTAATTAGAACCTAAGTAACTTAGTAACTATTTTGTTGTAATACAGACTTTTCTATTTATATTAAATTAAAATTAACTGTCAAAAATTTAAATATGTCAATATTTTCCGTCATCAACTGGTTTGTTTTTAGTGTTTCCATAACAATTTACGAGTTTATAGAAAGAGATTTATCGAAAGTTACCATGTTAAATTTCCACACATACAAACTGAAAATAACTTTTAAAAATATCATGCCGCGTGACGTCACCCGGACTGAATACGGAATTTCTTGGAGAATTGTCAATTCAAACTTTGAAGTAGCATAACTTTGTTGTTTTAAAGATATTTCAAAAATTCTTCCGCCATTAATTTTATAATTTTTAGAACTATGATTTAGATTAAAAAAATAAAAAAGGGAAACTTCCTAATTAGCGCTGCTCAGTGTCCCGACGCCCTCGGCCGCTGTGATCCAATAATTATTATTATCATTCCAAAGGTGCCTATCCACCAAAAAAGCATTTGCAGCAAACGTTTGCAAACATTTGCAAATAATTACACAATAATTTACAAGTAACAAATCACAACATTTAAAAAACTCTGGTCGCAGTGCCAAACCCTGCCCAGTGTCGACAATATAGTGTATTAATTGCTAATACAGGCATTCTGTATTATGTGACCTTAAGTTTGTTTTCGAACAAAATAAAAAATTTAACTTGAAAAATGTAGTTGGTGTGTATTTTAGTAATAGGTATAGATAACGACATTTTAGAATTTTGCAGAAAAAGTTGAATATTTTGGCAACGTCGCAACCGAATTTAAAAAATGGCACAATTTTATGTAGGCTTCCGAATGGACAATGAGATGGCATGAAAATATACAGGATGTTCTATTTATAAAAATACAAGTCAGTTGTAACTTGTACCATGACTACATCGTAGGCACACCCTGTATAGCTAAAAATAATTTTAAAGTATAGCGCTCTTATTCAAATCCAACTTTTATTTAAAACTTTTTTTTCTAGTGCTCTTAATAAATGTGACATCGCCCGAGACATTCTTAGTAACTCAACCTCTATATATGAATATTAGCCGCTACCCGTGGCTTCGCCAACGTTTATTTTTATTTATGATTTATTATTCCTACCCCGCGAGAAATTCTCCCCCTGCGAAGCAAAGTCGGGCTGGTGGTGTTTATAATATTAGTAGGATTCCGCCAATACGCTAAAATGCAAAGGAATTTTCCATGTGATATGTGATATGTTCCATATGTGATATGTGTTCCATATGTGATATGTTCCATATGATTCCAGAAGTGCTATAGGCTATGTTTCATTAAGTTGAATGAAACATAGCCTATAGCACTTCTGGAATCATATGGAACATTTAAAAAAAATCCGTCAAATAGATTTTAAGTTGAATCATTTGGAACATACATACTTACTTACATAATACATAATATAATATACCTAATAGTATAGAATATACAAATCTACATCCCCTCAGGGGGGACATTGGAATGTGGTTGCTATCGCAAATTGCATTCCAATGTTCTTTGGGAATTAGCGCTTCCATGGACCCGAGCTCGTACCAGTCGGTTTGTGTATGCCGGCTGGCGGATTCTAATACACAAATGGATTATTTGTTGTGTTGAAGACGCTAATGACCTGAGTTGTCGACGCGTCTATAATCTACAATTAATTAATTAATTACATATCTACATAATATTACATAAATATTTCCAAAAATGGTGCCAAATTGTTCAGGTGGCCGCGCGGAAAAGTACGAGTTTACCAACAGGTATACAAACGTCAAAAACTCAGGTTCAAATTCCGAACGCTTTTAAGTTTTAATATATTTTTTTTAATAATGAAAATATTTAGGTATTAAATAATAATTTAAAATATAAAAAAATAAAATACAATCATTTTATTTATTATATTTTAGGAACATTTGATTTTATAAGATAAATAAGTGGATGTATTCCTTTCCATGACAACGAATACATATTATTGTGTTTAACGGTATTCACGTCATCTGTCTGTACCCGCGATACAGACATACCAGTTTTTTCGAGGCATTTTTTAATCTTTAATCTACTTTTTAACTTCCCATTGGAACTTATTGTAATGGATCCGATTTTGCGAATGAAAAATTTTGACATATCTGGACGTTTTGAGGTCCCTGGAGTCCGAGCTACTGTTTTTAGAGAGACGTCTCTCTCTCTCTGTGTGTGTGTACCTACGTACTTACGTACGCTCGTAAGGCGTACCTAAGTTGAACTTTTTTTCGGCTCGCATATCTCGTTTTATTATCATTTTTCTGTCAAATAATTATGGAACATAAGTAAGTATTTAACATTGAAAAAACATATAAACTGTTTGTTGCGTGAGTAATATTAAATTTATTCAGGGTACGTATAATAACATCTGTTTAAACTTCTGTAATAAATAACAATTGAATGCTGAACTGTGATCTCTTGTACAGTTACACTATTGTTGTTGCAGTTGTTAGGTTACGTCGGTTGCGTACGCACTCTACTGTTGCGATTCGTCGATTGTACACGTGAAGAACAATTAAATGACAATTATTATTACATTTGACCATTATAAATTAAAAACAAAAGAACGTTTCCCGGTCAATAAAAGTGTGTTTTTAGTTGAGATTTTTTAAATTTACGCTAATTTTATGAATAGTGCTGTTAATTGTGAGTGATTTTTTTAAATTTAATTACGGGCAGTAAGTAATTTTATGTATCTATATTAATTTCAAAAATAATTTCACAGTAATAACAGTCACAGTGATAAATGATTTTTTCTATTATGTAAATTTTTTTTTAACTGATACAAATTCTTCTTCTTTTTTGTTACGATTAAAATTTAACAGACATTTGACATAGGTATATTATTCTAATTTATAGAAGTTAAAACATATATCGGGTTGGATAGGTTTTAAAGTATATACAGGGCACTATCCATAATTATACGTAAATGAGTAAATAAAATAAGATTTTAAAATAAGTAAATAAATATTGAATTGACCTTTATTGAATAAAACTGATGAATAGGCAGTGGCGGCTCGTGTTCCTTTAGGTCAGGAGGTCAATTTTATACCAAAAAAAAAAAAAAACAAAAAAACAAAACAAAATATAAAGTACCTAATATCAAAAAAGCGTAGTGAGTACTTACATTAATTAAAGTGATTTATATTTTAGATGAATTCGTCTATCCTTGCTGTTGGCAAAATGATCGATTAACAAGTTCATTAAAGTTTTTAATATCTTTGATAAACGACTTTTCAATGCTTAAAATAGAAGTACCTTTAAATACAATACTTTGGTCCAAATGAGCTGTAAAAATGGAATCTAACTCGGAAACAAAATTTATCAGCCCCCGAAATATGCCGGATGACTCGGTTTCGTCGTGTCCTCGTAGAGCTAACTCGAAGGCGCCGCAAAACTTTATGCAGTCGATTATTTTATTTAAGACATATCTGTTTTTATTCACATTTTCATTATATTCTTTAATTTTATTTCGGTAAGCACTGCTCAACTGTAACTGAATGTCAACACAACCGAGCGTACCATAACCAATAGCACTATTCATATGATCTGCGGATGAAGCATGCTTCTTTACTTTTTCTTTTAAATGTTTTAAGTCTATTAGACCGTTCTTGCACCATAGCGAGTCATTTGAATTTGAAAAAAGTAAACAAATGAAACAATAAAATGAATTGGTCACTTCACACCCACAAATCCATTCAGATATATCGTACATTGAATCTTTGTTTTTGTCCTTACTGGTTTGTATTATTTTAAGTGATGGTCGTGGGCGACCATATTTTTTAAACTCTAAACGTTTATCATAATTTAAACCATTATTAATTTTCAGATTTTTAATAGTTTGCACAACAAACATTTTTACATTAGTTAATAATAAATTTCTAATTGTTTAACCGTTAACAATAATAATATAATATGAACGTGCCAGGAATTTGTAGAGTGGGTAAAAAATATTAACCATTCATACGTCACAGCGTCTGACGACATACGGCTGTTGACCGAAACGATGATGTACGATGAACAGATCATAGCTGTGTACGTCGTGTAGCGTAGCGTCCGATTAGTTCCGATTCGATAGCCATATCTCTGTACATGAGGGCAAATTTTTATTTGACCCACAGCGTGATTCTTTATTTTGATACAGAATTGTATTTGATACAGAACTTAAGAATTAGGTATACTATTACTTATTAGTATTCTGCATTTGTTGAAACAGAATATTTATTTGGTTTTAAGTTTTTAATATTTTTTAAAATTTTATTTTCTAAATTCTAAATGTTTTTTTTCTTTTTTTCATTTTACATTTCCAGGGAGGTCATTGACCAATTGACCTAATGGAGGAGCCGCCACTGTGAATAGGTAGTATTCTTGAAACATTTATTTATGGAAAAATCTATTTATCTTTCTTATACATTCTGGTCACATGCATAACGTATTAAGTGAAATAGAAATTTGCAGTACCGTTATTTTTAACGTAATTGAATAGAAAATACCAATGTAGATTACAAATTGTATTACTTTCGAAAAGTAAGCCTCGAGGTAAATAATAAATTTGACTGTTTTTTATAGCGTTTTATACTTGTTGCCACAGTGTATATTTAGTTTAACTCTAGATCTGTATTTTATACTATCCCAGTGTACCTACACTAGGATTAATTATTTATATCCATAATCCTAGGGATCTAGTGTATACCATACATAACAATACCACGCAAACTTACAGCCGTTTGCGTCAACAGTTAAGTTGCCTTTATCGGAATAGGAATTTAAAGTATGATAAATAATTCAGATTAATTAATATCTACTTCTTTATTCTCACAAGATATATGAAATAAATAAATCTATTACATCTATTTTAAACTGACTTTGCTTGTTTAAATTATCATTTGCATTGATACCTATGATAAAAATATTAGACATAATGCGTGATTATTACTAGTACCTAAGTACTTTGAAATTTTAATTGAGCATAATATGTGATCAATATACATGATTGCATTAGATTGATTAGAATATAGATAAAAATATTATACATGTTATCACGAACGTCGGCAGGATTCCAAGAGGGTGCAAAATATTTTCAGTATCGCAGGGGCGCCGGAATGCTTCAGAAGCGGGCGTTGAGTAGGTCGAGCCGGGGTTTAACAAGGGAGGGGGTCCCCTTTCAAATGATAATTTTCAGAAATTTGCAATAAATTACAGACTTGTGAAAGGTATACGAAAAAAAGCGTTCTCTGTGTTAAAGAAAAACGTTTAGAAAAGCCTCCTTGTCTAGCGAGTGCAAGTGAGAAAGAGGACGGTTTCTCTCATACGGAAATGGCAATGCCCGCTTTTTAGGGCATTCCCAAAAAAGCGTGAAAATTTCCCGTGTTGAATTCCAAATGGGGAATTTTCACGCGTGTTGAGCTCTTAACACACACAACAGGTCTTCCGGCGCTCTTGCAGTGTCGCTGCAGGCGAATTTTGTTTTCACTTTTAAGTTGGTTTTTTTTTTGATATTAAATTTGTAATGACTTATTGAGTTTACTCAAATAAATTACATCCTATAGACTCAGCAGTGATTCCCAAACTAGGGGGCGCGTCCTCTTGGGGGCGTGAAGTAACGTTATGGGGCGTGAGAATATTTGAATTTAGGAATTGGCGCGGTCCAATTGTTTTACCATTTTACCGCATAGGTATGTCACTCTTATTCATGGTATCTCCCCGGAATTTTTTTTCAAAAAATAGGACCCAAAAACGCAAATTTGAAGCAAATCTCTCAAAGTTAAGTGGTTTACAAGTTGAACGCGAACATACAGACAAACAGACATAACAGTCGCGAAAAATATTAGATTATTGCTAGAGTAGTTTTACAGGGACGAATCATCAGAGATGTAATTTAAAATTAAAAATTTGGGTTAGTTTTAGTTATCGTTCAGTAATAAAAAAGACGAACTGTTTATTTAAATTTTTTTATAGTAATAATTATGATATGAATCTAGATGCTCAAAAATTGTAATTAACTCTTATAATTAAATAATTGCATAATTTTTTTGACATTGAATTAAAAATTATATCTATTTATAAAATTATATCTAAACAAATTACATACTTACTTAAAAAAAAACAAATGCAAAACAGAAGTACCTGAATGGCATTTTTGGAATATTATGAAGCTAGTTTCCATCGACGTAAAATTTGGGTAAAAATTTTGCGATGAAAACGTTCAAGCAGATTTCACATAACCCTATAGTTTAACCTAGATTTTGTGATCTATAGCTTAGACAGGGATGGAAATGAGCGGAGTTAAGAAAAGTAGCTCGAATTTAACCCAAATTTTACATCGAGGCAATTAGGCCGTACATAAGTAAGTACCTATTTAATTTTAAAAGGGTTGCGTATATGATGTTTAGACTTTTACGATCTTGAGTGGCAGTGTTTCCCAAACTTATCAACCTTAGAACCTATAAATTCTAAGGAAAATTTTCGCAAAGCATCTTTCCTCATTAAGAGGCAGGAGAGAAGACCTACGACTTAAAGAGCGACTACTGTATAAAAAAATTGAAAAAGTGAACAGTAGTAAAAATTTATTGAAGTAAATAAACATTCATAAGTTTCCGCGTTGTCGGGAACTGTAGGGGAGAGTTGGATAATACCGCGCGGTAGATAATTCCGCGCGTCAGCGTAATTCAAAAACTATCCACTAGTTCTGCGATACAGTGCGTATACATCGAAGCCGGACATGCCTACACCCTTCCCCGCGCACCGCCATTACGGTCCGCGCGACGACGGAGATAGCACGCGTTGTAGATGTTTTTTTATTGTAATACTTTGTAATACTTTGATACTATACATTTTTAATGCTTGTATACTGTAGAATTAATGTCAGAATACGTTTTTACGTACTATAATATTTTCCATATAATTTTGAGGTTAAAAAATAAAATGATCAAGTTTGATAATTCCGCGCCGGGGGCGCGGTATTATCAGTCGAGGGCTATTATCAGTCGAGGGTATTAATATAACTTGCGGTCTGATATTTAGTTGATATTAGGTATTTTTGAGACTGACTAGTCCATATATAATTCAAAGATTTACTAAGACTTCTAGTTATAAAAAATATTTACGTTTAGTTGTCATGAAGAATTTAAGTTTTTGTTAATACTTATTGCGTGATACTTAATATACTGATTTAATTTCTAGAAAAAGATTTGGGTCTCCATATCTTCACGCAAGAAAATTACTTAGAATGGTACTCATTTTTTTTATTTTTACTTTTATTACTTATCCATTTGTGTGCAATTAATGCAGGCACGATTTTGTCAACCCTGGGCACGATATTATCAGACCACTTTGACAATACCGCGTTTTCATTTTTTTTTGTAAATTGACAATAATTACTTTTTGTTTAAATTTTGGAAGTTTTTGTAATACGGTATGCGTACCTGTATAAATGTCCTACTAATTACTCAATTTTGTTTCTTTTAATATCAAACAGTTTCCTAATTATAGGTCCAAGTCCTTAGGGGCTCGGTATTATCCAACTCTCCCCTATGTACTCTTAGGTCCTTCATTGACCTTAATTATCGATTTAAAAAAAGGAAAAAAACATTATTTTGCCAGTACCGACAATTTACTTCCTATAATAAATGATATATTAAAAATTTTGATATTAATAATATTTCAGGCGATGATATAAATATTATTAGTTTTTATGTTTTTATTTACTGTTTATTGCTTTATTATGATTTACACGCAAGGAAATAATTAATTAATATATTATACAAGATTAAATTATGAATGAGTTGTGAATTATAGACGCTCGAGATTAAATTATGAACATGCGTATAAGTGCGAATACAGATTAAGACTCATTTTACTTTAATTACATATTTCAAAATCTGTATCTAATATATAAAATTCTCGTGTCACGGTGTACGTTATTGAACGCCTCCGAAACGGCTCGACCGATTTTGATGAAATTTTGTATGCTTATCGGGTAGGTCTGAGAATCGGACAACATCTATTTTTCATCCCCCTAAATGTTAAGGGTGGTCCACCCCAAATTTTTTTTTTTATTTTTTGGACAAAATTTTTTGTTTTAATTTTTTCATGATTCAGCATTGAAAAATGCATACAACTCTAAATTTTCACCCTTATACGATCAACCCCTGTCTAATATATAGTCACGGTGTACGTTATTGAATTTCTCCGAAACGGCTGGACCGATTTTGATGAAATTTTGTGTGCTTATCGGGTAGGTCTGAGAATCGGCCAACATCTATTTTTCATCTCCCTAAATGTTAAGGGTGGTCCACCCCAAAATTTTTTTTTTTAGTTTTTGGACAAAATTTTTTGTTTTTAATTTTTTATGATACAGCATACACAAATACATACAAGCCTAAATTTTCACCCCTCTACGATCAACCCCTATTTTTGTCACGGTGTACGTTATTGAACTCCTCCGAAACGGCTGGACCGATTTTGATGAAATTTTGTGTGCTTATCGGGTAGGGTGGAGACTCGGACAACATCTATTTTTTATCCCCCTAAATGTTAAGGGTGGTCCACCCCAAATTTTTTTGTTTTATTTTTTGGACAAAATTTTTTGTTTTAATTTTTTCATGATTCAGCATTGAAAAATACATACAACTCTAAATTTTCACCCTTATACGATCAACCCCTGATTTTTAATTGCGATTTTTATATTAAGCTTTAAAAAATACATATATGGCGAACGAGCGAGGCGAGTGAGTAGTGTATTTATAATATTCAAGCGAACGAGCGAAGCGAGTGAGTAGGCGAAAATATTCAAGCGAACGAGCGAAGCGAGTGGGTAGTGTATTAATAAAATTCAAACGAACGAGCGAAGCGAGTGAGTAATGTAATTATAATATTCAAGCGAACGAGCGAAGCGAGTGAGTAGTGTATTTATAATATTCAAGCGAACGAGCGAAGCGAGTGAGTAGTGTATTGCACCCGGGCTTTCTTAGCATCCGAGCGAAGCCGGACCGGGTCCGCTAGTACTTATATAAAAAACTGTTCCCCTTTTTAGTGGTTTTTTGAAGGAGGTTTTTTTTTGATAAAAAGTTTTTTATTTTTTACTTTTTAGTGACTTTACAATACGTCTTTTATTAACCGACTTTTTACGCTGTGTGATGTGTCAAAAAGTGACATTTACCTTAAAGGAATCACACGCCGTTACTCACTTTTATTAAAATCAGCCGAACTACTAAACCGATTTAAATAAAATTTATATGGGACCAACTTTGAGGTATACCCTATCCAATAAAACAAGAATCATGAAAATAGGACTACTCTGTAAAAAGTTACGCGTGGTCATACATAAAAAAAAATACGCGTCGACAAGAGAACCTCCCTCCTTTTTTGAAGTCGGTTAAAATTGTTTAAACTATTACTTACGAGAAAGCACTGAATCGACTTGATGTCTCCTACACGGCATTTAAAAAAAAACAACATGAATAAATGAAGAACCACGCACGCACTACATTAATGCGCGTCCTGCTTTAAAGTATAGAATAATGATATTAATTAGGTATTTAAAAATTCATTATTCAGAAGTTTTTGAATAAACAGCTATTTTCCATAAACCTTAAAATGGACAATGAATTATCATAATTTATTTTTATTAATTGTTAGAATAATCGCTGTGAGGCTTGTTATATACAAATACTACTATATTTAAAGAACAACTTATTATTATGTTTTAAACCTGTCATAAAAATAAACATTAAAAATATCATAAAAAATAAGGTATAGACAAATAGTCGTTTAAAAAGAATTACAATCTCATCAAGATTGGATGATTTTTCTAAGATTACACGGTGGCGGATCTCTATTTCATATGTATCCTATAAATTTCCCGCAAATATATATTGTCGTAGGTATGAAAAAAACAGCATCAAAATCGATCCATCCATTGAAGAGTTATGATACTATAGGTACAGACAAACAAACTATACAGATACAAATGTACGATCAAAACATCACAACATTCCTCTTTTTGACTCTAGGATTAACAATTGCAATTATTCAACAAAAAAGTTACACTTTTTGGAAGGTAACAGAGGTGTAATCAGATTTGGAAATAAGGCAGTTCATTTTTTTTGTAACGGAGAGTTTCCATTAATAATTATCTAAAGCAACAAAGATCTGACCTAGTTTACTGATTACATTTTTCATCAACAAATACTTTAACAACAAATACTTTCTTGGGAAATATAAATGTATTGTACCCCCTTTCCCCGATAAAGATGGTCTGCTTGACTGCTTCTATTTTGTCGAGTGGATTTATTCCCTGTTTTTGAGCTCAAATTTTTCTTCGCTGTGCTTTTTTCATTTGGCTAGGTCCAAATAAACAGCTCACTATGGTAACTAAGGTCATTACCGTTCAATTACATTAAATTAAATTAAACGACATCACAAAACATCCATGAGCGGAGGTGGGATTCGAACCCACGGCAATTTGGTCCAATGGCCACCACGCTAACCGTTACAACAAGCTGTCCTCTATATCATTTACGTGTTAATTATTTTGTTAGTTGTATTAAAATTGGAAATAAATTAATTTAAAAACAGATAGGACAAATTACCTAGTAAAACATAGAAATAGCGAATAATTTTGGAACCAGACGGTGATATAAGACTTCCTGTCAGGAAATGTAATGCCCGTATCGGCTACAAGATATTAACATCGAGGTTTAAACTCTGATAAAGTCGGATGATGCTATTCAATAAAAATCCTTGTTAACTTAGCTATAAAAGTCAATGATAATTTAACCAATGAACCATATACAACTGGATTATCTAATCATAATAATATTATTGTTTACAAATAACTAAACTAATATTAATATTGTTATTTATAGTGAGACATATTTTTTTCATAATTATGTTTTGATGACATTTTTGGGACCAAAATTATTGTATTTCCTAGATCACAGAATTCTTAACCTGTAGATCGCGATTCCTCCGGCAGTAGCGGACTAACTGACTAACATTGAATTGAGCTGGTAGGCAGAAATGGATTTGCGCGCCCTTTAAACAACTGAGCGCGCTAGATATGTTTGCAGGAGGAAAAATAATATTTATATGTTTTCTCCTGACTGTAATTTTAATATTTAATATTAACGTGTTTTAAGGAAAATATCAAATTTAAATTCGTATTAGGTTTTTACCGTAAACCGCACTACAAATTATTAAAAGACAAAATATATTGATTTTTAAATTTTCTATTATCATGCGTGCTTAATTTTATAGAATTTAGTTAATGATAAAAAAATATTATACAGTTAGTATCAAGAGTGCCGTTTTTCTTAAAATTTCGTAGGATTATAGCTTTTCATGAGTGACAAAATAAGTTTCAAAACTGCAGATCGTATCTAAAACGGTTTTCCCAATATAAAGAAAATAAATTTTGAAACCCCCAACTTTAGAGGGCTGTATCTCCGAAAGGGTACACTTTTGTATATTAGATAAATTGGGTTCAGTCGGCCTAATATTACCCCATGAGTCAACTGTAAAGAGTTGTCGTTTGTTTTTGGAGACACCCTGTATACGTTTTAATTTTAAAATTTTTGTGGTAAAATGGATACAAAACATTCTTTGATTTATTTCCTTTAGTAAATTTCTTTGATATACATAATCACTTCCCAAGGGAAAACATGTTAAAATTACGGATTTTGTTATTGATAAAGCCTTTCACATATCCCTTATCAGTTAGTAGCCGGAAAGTTAATAAGCGCAAAACCAATTTCAGAACTTTGTTTGGACTGGTTAAAAAAACATACTAAAATTCCTTGATCCTCGGGTGGGCGCAAGAAGGGGGGGGGGGCACTTCGAAGGTCCCTTTTTTTGGGTTTTCGCGTATATCTCGAAAACAGTTGGTCATACGAAAAAATTCCACGCATGAAAATTGTACCTGACAAAATTTCCTACATTTTCTATATTTGAGGTTTTTTCTATCTCCAACCGTTAACGAGTTACACGCTTCTGAAAACTTTGGATCAGATTAAGATAAAATGGTAAACTGATAGGTATACCATTTTGAAGGAAATTTAATTCTCTACAAGTTTTTTTTGTAAAATGAAAGGTTGAGGCTCTAGAGAGACTTCGGCAAAAAAATGTGTGCGAAAAATGTTTTTTTGAAAAATAGCGGTTTTCAGAAGCGTGTAACTCGTTAATGGTTGAAGATAAAAAAAACCCTCAAGAATAGAAAATGTAAGAAATTTTGTCAGCTACAATTTTCATACATAAATTTTGTTCGTAGGAACAACTGTTTTCGAGATATACGCGAAAAACTAAAAAAAGGGGCCTTTGAAGTGCTCCCTCCCCCTCTTGCGTCCTCCCGAGGGTCAAGGACAATATGTTTTTTATTAACCAGTCCAAACAAAGTCCCGAAGTCGGTTTTTGCGCTTATTGACTTTCCGGCTAGACCCCTCTTTAGATCACTCAATTGACTGGGCTATAATAGGTATAGTGTGCTTCAAAAGTGAGCTTTTCCTAATTAACTTTTAATAATGGCATTACTTACTTATAAAAACAATCTTCGTAATCCTTTTGTAATTTATGTACTACTTTCGAGACACAAAAGCAACTCTGCTAAATAATGGTGGTCTTGAGGAAAGTTTGATGTAATGGTCAGCGTGCTGGCCTTTGAATCAAAATGTCATGGCCCGTGGGTTCGAATCCAACCTCTCCTCATGGATATTTTATGATGTCGTTTAGACCTAAATTTATTATTTGATGATACTGGCTACCCTCCAAGTGATATTCTCTTGTATACAGTGTGTCCACAGACTCATCCTCAACATGGGGATCTCCGTTGTTATGGGAGATAGAGATTTGGTTAAATGAGACAAAATGTGCAGAATCTCCAGTACTACTACCCTGCGTAGTCAAACTTTCCATATTTTGCTTGGTTCGCGACCGACAGTTGAAAAACGAGATTTACCCATTTTCGTTTTTTGTTTATAACTCGCTTATTAAGTAAGTTAGAAAAAAAATATTTTCACTTTCTTTAGGCCCTTTTTTATGAAGATTTCAAATCTCTTTTCATATTTTTATTTACTTTTATAGTTTTAGAGATACTTGTATTAACTTTGTTTTTTTAAATACACGTCAAAGATGGCCATGACACCATTCGAAAGAGATTTTTTTTCTCTTTAATTTGATATGAGGGTTGATGGATTTATTTTCAAAAATAACAGAGTTATACGTAAAACACTGATTTTTAATAGTAGGCTATGCTAAATTAATTGATAAAACAACAGAAGGCTTAGCAAACAGTTGAAATTCGCGTTGGTTTAGTAAACGGTTGTTTTGTTTTAGCTGTCAAAGTGTGGTTTGTTGCTAATTTGTCAGTTTACTAAGTGATTTATTAAATTTACTTTTGTTATCATGGAACCATTTTGTAACAATGAAAAATTTGATATGTTATCTTGTTATACATTCTATGTCACAAAAATTCGACCAGAGCTGCAGAAATGTACTTCGATCAGTATCCAGAACGAAGACAACCTCATTCGTATATTTACAGAAACTTACGAGTAAATTTAATAAACTATGCATCATTTAAAAAGCCGTTTACTAAGTCAACGCGAATAAGTGAAGAAGACAAAACTACTGTTTTACGATCAATTGTTGAAAATCGCTTATTTTTCATTGTTACAAAATTGTTCCATGATTACAAAAATAAATTTAATAAATCACTTAGTAAACTGACAAATTAGCAACAAACTACACTTTGACAGCTAAAACAAAACAGCCGTTTACTAAGCCAACGCGAATTTCAACTGTTTGCTAAGCCTTCTGTTGTTTTATCAATTAATTTAGCATAGCCTACTATTAAAAATCAGTGTTTTACGTATAACTCTGTTATTTTTGAAAATAAATCCATCAACCCTCATATCAAATTAAAGAGAAAAAAAATCTCTTTCGAATGGTGTCATGGCCATCTTTGACGTGTATTTAAAAAAACAAAGTTAATACAAGTATCTCTAAAACTATAAAAGTAAATAAAAATATGAAAAGAGATTTGAAATCTTCATAAAAAAGGGCCTTAAGAAAGTGAAAATATTTTTTTTCTAACTTACTTAATAAGCGAGTTATAAACAAAAAACGAAAATGGGTAAATCTCGTTTTTCAACTGTCGGTCGCGAACCAAGCAAAATATGGAAAGTTTGACTACGCAGGGTAGTAGTACTGGAGATTCTGCACATTTTGTCTCATTTAACCAAATCTCTATCTCCCATAACAACGGAGATCCCCATGTTGAGGATGAGTCTGTGGACCACTGTATATTATGCATTACGTATATGTGAACATATACAAATGGATATACCTTTAAAAAAGTTATAGATACTTTCGAAACTTTCGACCGCGAAGGGAGACGACGACACGCGTCAGGGTATCATCCTGTTAAAAAAAAATTCGACTGATGACCAGTCCTATACTTCCCACCTAGTAAATATTTGCAAAAAATAAACGCTCTTTTTTTTATTCTTTGACTAGGCCCAAATAACCTTAGCTGTTGGTGGTCTTTAAAACATAATTTAATTTTTATTCTTTGAAAAAAGCATGGCCCTCTTTTTTGTTTGGTGATCTACTGATGGCTAGCTTAATATAGCAAAAATCATGGTTACTTTGATTTACGTACAATTTTTATTTTTTTTAGTAAAATATTTTTTTTCTCGAAAACTATACATTTTAGAGAAAAAAAAATATTTACATTTTTTTCATATTATAACATCTAGAATTCATTTATATTTTTTTTATCTATATTAATACGTGGCATTGAGAACGTTTTTTTGAATATCTCAGGATACACTGAACCGATTTGACTCAAAAACTAATCAGATCTAAGTTAAAGGCTGATAAACACAATAGAACAATCGGCATGCCCGTATGTTGTTCCGTTCTTAAGATATCGAAGGCGAAAAATTGACCACACACACACACACACATACAGACATCAGTCTGAAAATGATCTTAAACGATTGCTAGGGTCTCAAAACGTGAAATCTGTTAAAATCTCGAAATATTTTTTTCGGACTAAATCCATTACTTCCCTACCATAGTAGAGGTGGGAAGTAAAAATAATTTCAACTTTACATCGCCTACCGTTGGCTCTTTACCTCTCGTTTTGTTGATTTCGGTTTCATAATAAAAATTACAAAATTCGTATTTCCAAGGCCAATGAAAATAGAGTGGGAAGAACAAATTATTAAAATAAGTGGATAATTTCAAATTATGTACACATTTTAAAATCATTAAATTAAACACTGAAATATTTCACTATTAATAATAATTTGTATTTATTTACATAAATGTTTTATTTGTTTATCAAAGGCTGCACCGACTGCACGCTATATTAGGGTTACCATAATAGTCAGTACTGACCGGAACAGCTAACGATAACTCGAAAATATCCTAGTAAAAAATAAAAAAATAGTATTGGTTACCAATTCAACTTTATTAGCCCTCATCTCTTAAATAAATTTGCTTAAATTTTAGCCTTAAAATTAGTCAATAAATTATAATATAGTTCAAATTAAACACTAATTATATTTTTCAGATGTCTTTACCTTCTTTAAAGCAGGTCAGGTTTACCCATAACATACGTATGGAATTCTGAACATGTCATCTTAAAATTGTGTAAAATCTACTTTTTTGGAGTCTATTTGGTTAAGAAAAAAGAACGGCTGAACCGATTTTGAAAAAATTTCTTTCAGATCATATTTACATTAATACGCGTCGATTGGCACCCTAACGTAGTCGATATCATTTTTCATTCTCGAGATTTCGTCTTAGAAAGAAATGGACACATACGTACGTATGTACGTACATACGTACACAAACACACACACACACAGACATCTTTCTAAAAATAGTGTAGTGACCTTGAAACATAAAAATTTGTTATACATTTTGATTTCGATTTTCGGACCCATTACAATAACTTCCAATGGGAAGTTAAAATTATGCAAGTGGGCACTATTAAGTTCATCGGAGTTGAAATCTCTAATTTTTGAAAACAAAAAGTTTACCGATATCAGCGATTAAATTTTAAATAGAATGTTAGTAAATGCCATTTGTGCAAATAGCTATATTATTAAACTATAAATTACAGGGCTACCGTTTCGGTTGATCGTTGACCCATAAAGTGTGTTTGGACAATTTATATCATACTAGCCTTTACCTGCGGCTTCGTTTGCATTCATGTTGATTTTTTGACTATTCGCTGTGAGCAGATGCATGGTCCCGCCGTCTGGTGAGTGCAGATAGCGATATCGGCTTAAGTAAAGTTACAATTTAATCATTCAATGATTGAGATGTCTCTGTGTGTGTGTGTACGTACGTTCGTGCACTTTTTTCGTCTCGCATATCTCGAGAACAAAGAATGATATCGACTCCGGACCAAATTCATTCGACGCATAATTACATAATGAACACCTGATAAGACCGGTTTGCAAAAAATCTGTATTGGCGGTTTTTTTGTAACAAAAAAACTGCTGTAAAATTGTCGTAAAATGTTGGTATCCCTCTAAGGGCACCCAATTGGAAGTCAGCAGTGTGGTTTTACCCACATACCAATTGCCTCTTTTTTATTTGTATTGATGGACTCAACTATGAATGGCTATTGTGCCGAACTGGTTTCTAATGATAAAAATCGGGCCAACTCCGTTTGTGCACAGAGGGTTCCATACCTGCAGCTATCATAGGTTTTCGAGGCGAAATTGCAACGATTTTTATAAAACTTATTTGTCTACAGTTATAATCGTGAAGATTGCATATTTACCAAATTTCACGTTTCTAGGACATGGACCAGGAAACATAATATTGCATTAAAATTGGTATTGTGCGAGCCCTCATGTTGCCATTTTAAGGTAAAACAAGCCGTGAGGTGGGTCGTTTATTAGGACTAAAGTGCGACCCTTGAGGTCCACACGACGAACTTCCCAGTTTGATAAATATTTAATAATAATAATTAAATTAGATATTACACAGAAAAGTAAGCATTTTAATCATTAAAACATAATTATTATTTATTTTTAACAATAATTAAAAAAAAAAACGACTGAACCGATTTTTATAAAATTTATGTCGGATCACAATGACGTTAACACGCCTCGATTGACACCCTGACGAAGTCGATATAATTTTTTATTCGCGAGATATTGTGTAAAATCTACTTTTTTGGAGGTTATTTGGTTAAGAAAAAAGAACGGCTGAACCGATTTTGAAAAAATTTCTTTCAGATCATATTTACGTTAATACGCGTCGATTGGCACCCCAACGTAGTCGATATCATTTTTCATTCTCGAGATTTCGCCTTAGAAAGAAATGGACACATACGTACGTACGTACACACACACACATACACACACACATACATCTTTCTAAAAATAGTGTGGTGACCTTGAAACATAAAAATTTGTTATATATTTTGATTTCGATTTTCGGACCCATTACAATAACTTCCAATGGGAAGTTAAAAAGAGAAAAAAAAGAGGCTTGGTGTGTGTGGGTAAAACCACACTGCTAACCCATTGGGTGCCCTTAGAGATGAGAGACCAGTCTACAGTAGATAAACTATTTGCAATACAGATTAACATTTTATAACAATTTTACTGTAGCTTTTTTTATAAAAAAACCCGCCAATTCAAATTTTTTGCAAACCTTATCAGGTGTTCACTATGCAATATTATTATGCGTCGAATGAAATTGGTCCGGAGTCGATATCATTCTTTGTTGTCGAGATATGCGAGACGAAAAAAAGGTTCACGACCGTACGAACGTACGTACGACGTACGTACACACGCACACACAGACATATTTCTAAAAACGATGGAAAGGAACTCTAGGGACCTTAAAACGTAGAGATACGTCAACATTCTTCATTTGCAAAATCAGACCCATTACAATAACTTCCAACGGGGAGTTAAAAAGGTTTCTTACTCCATTTGCTTAGACCACCACATAGAGATATCTTTAAAAATATGTTTTTTTATCACATGTTCGATGCATGGAAGCTTCCTAAATATAAGTCCAATAAAAAAAGCATTTCTCCTGGTTTTGGGCAATCAGCTTACATAATAATATAATAATATATCAATTTCATTATTATAGCTCTCTTATAGCTTCTGACAGAAATATTATTATAGGGTTCTACATTAAAAACAGGAGATAAATTAGTAAATACAATATTATACAATATTAAACCGTTTTTTAAATAGTCAATTTTAAAGGGAGTCTTGTTGTAATTATGTAGGTCGGTTTGACTGCATATTTTGTAACGTAGCCAACTGAATTAAAATCAGAAAAGTATCAAAAATAAACTATGTTTTATGAGATAGTTGGTTTGATCATCAGTTTTTCACGCCAAGCCTTATCGTAGAAAGTACTTGATACTTTAAATTTGGGTATGTATACCAGTTCACAGTATATTAAGTCAACTATCATTAAAATCGGTCCAGGCAGACAAACTTCCTGGAAACACGTTCTCTTTTCTAGTTCTAATTATCGAACAAAATACTAAAAAAACCGAAGTTCCGTTAGAATTGTATCAATTAGTTTTGATAATATTTATTTGAAAGTTAACGACTTTATGCCAATTTGAGGGAAACCGTCAACAAACAAATGAACTTAAAACAAATGATCGCATGTTTTGATATGGATACGTGATCACTGAGTGGTGGATACTAGATAATTTGACACGAAACAGTTGATGATCGTAGCTGACAATATCATGGTCATTGCTAATGGGTTTAAATTGCTAGTTACACAACCTACACGAAGGGGACAACACTATAAAAAGTGTTCGCAAAGAGCTGATTCTGTTCAACAATTCTTCGAATCACGGATAAGTACAAACAGTGCCGGATTTAGAGTTGGCGTGTCCTTAGCTATAAAATGATCGGAGGTCCGAAAATTACGCCAGAAGGTCTCCTAAAAATTGAAAACATTATTTTTTAATACCTATCAACAGCTGCTAAGTGTGTCTGTTTACTTTGCTTGTCATGGTACGATTATTCCCATCAATTAAAAAAAATAATGGAGAATGACGGTATGATAAAGGACAAATTATTTACATTAACTTATTGTTAATGTTTAGAAACAGTTAATCTAGTTTTATTTTTCAATTATTTGCGACAAAATTACCTACAGAATCTTATTTAATTAACAATGAGATTAACAATCAGTTTTTGTTATTACTTCCTTACTGTAGGTACAAATTCACTGTCGTCTGATGTTCTTATGTTAATTTCACTAAAATAGTGAATTTGTACAGTAAGGAAGTAATAACAAAAATTGATTGTTAATCTCATTGTTAATTAGTTTTATTTTGTCATAATTTTTAATTATTTTCTGCATTTTTGCAAATAACATACTTTTGGAAACTTTTGAAAAACATTAAAAAAATTTTAATGCTCTTGAGAGGATTGTGAGTCCCTAACTTCTAAGCCGTAACTTATTTTACTTATGGCGAAATTCGGTACTGAGAATAAGTAAATAAAACATTCTTCAAGTCAATTGTTTGGCGAAGTTAAAAAATCAATTTCAGGCAAAGTCCGAAGCGACACCTACAGTTTTGTCTGAAATTGTAAGGTTTTTGGAGTTTGTCAGAAATTGGTAGTGTGTGCATTTGCTTTGGCAATCTTAAGTTTTCCAATACAATGGACTTTGATGGCGTTTAACAAAAGCGTAATTTATAATTCCGATCAGATCATTCAAAATGGAACGAAAAAATACTCTTGTGTATTTATTTATTTCAAATCCTTGCTAGAATAATTATGTTAATTTCTTTTCAAAACTGTCTTTTTTAAAGGCATTTGCATAAGCAGCTTCTTTACAAGGTATATTACATAGTGATATAATGATATAATGATATAATGCAAAGATTGTGATTAACAGATTTCTTTATCCATATATTTGTTTATTCATCTATGAAAATATGTCCTTGGGTAATACCTAAAGATGAGCAAATATTTTAAAGCTGTTTGCTTTCTTGATTTATAATTGAAAGGTTTTTTGCTTCTGGTCGAAAAAACTTTTTTAATATTAATTGTTTCTAATTATTACATTACTATTGTTCTCATATTGTAGACGGGACAAAATAATATTCAACGGGTGTAGTGGAAGATTTTTTGTACTGTCATAACTGCATCAATAACGTCATTTAGTCAGTTGTCCAGTTTTTACTGTCATGGAATAAATATTATACCAAACAGTCTAATAAAGTTAGTATATTTCTTTTCCATGTGTATTTGCCTTAATTCATTAATATTATATTTCCAGTGTCTCCATCCTTAGAATCAGCAATAGAGGATCCAGTCGATAGATCTGTGGGACCTATAGGTCGATGGCAGTTGTGGGTCACATTGGCCACGTTTTTGGTCAAATTTCCAGTTGCATGGCATCAGCTCAGTATCGTGTTTTTGGCACCGCCAGTCGATTTCCATTGCATCGATAATTCGACAGACAGGTACTAAGAGTTTTCAAATTCTACTTTTAGATGGATATTTTGCAATCTGATATCTTTGATGTGATTTATATGGCATGCACAACCATTCTATGTCGATTTTGTAATGACAAATAGACTTCGTATAGTAAAGTCTTCATTGCATTTCTTGTCCAGATTTTATTACGATGAAAGCTCTTACCAAAGCATTACAATGTTTACCATAAATTTAATAAGGAGCTAAGGACGTCATTATCCGGAGAATTGTGATAAGGCGGAATATTCAGGTTCGCGTCCGGACACTGAGAGTTAATTTTTCCTTTATAGTATTTTCCATGGAGATTATAGCATTTAAAAATTAATGAAAGAGCTGCTAACGTTTTTCTAATTCTTATTATTGTTGTCAGGTGTTCAAATGATTGTCCGAAGCATGAGTTTGACACAAGCATTTTCACGAACACCATCATCATGGAATGGGACCTGGTATGCGGACGTGCTCAGCTGGCCAATTGGGCGCAAACAATCGTGATGCTGGGCATTTTATTTGGGAGCATTATTTTTGGATACTTATCAGACAGGTATTTTTACGAATATGTACAAAACAAATTTCAACTACCTACATCTTACCGTTTTTGAGATAGAGACCTGTGACAGACGGACTACGGACGAACGGACAGACAGGCATCGTAGGCAGGGTAATAGGGTTCCATACGGAGGTACGGATCTTAAAAAGAAGAAGATTGTATCTATATACCTCAAAAATCGAGAATCACTAGACTGGTTTGAAAAATGATTTCGATAGCTTATTTCTTGAAGACGGTTTAGTTCTATAATCCCAAGTGCAAATCGGATTAATTCCAAGCGAGTGAGTAATGTATTAATTAATTAATTATAAATTCAAGCAAACACTGTTTGTCAGGGAGTTAGCCTCCTCCAAACAGTTAGTTAATTTTTGCTAGACTTTACTAATGATAAAGAAAAAGCTGTCCAAATTTCAAGTCTTATAAATACACAAAAGTCTATTTTTTTCGCAAGAGTGAACAAAAAAAAATATGGGGTGGTTTTGCCCCGCGTTTGGAATATCAAACTATTTACCCCTTGTAGAGATATATAAAAGTCAGCTTTTAAAAAAAGTTCCAAGTCTTATATAAATACATAAAAAAGTGTTATCAGCTTTTAATCTATAAGAACCTTTCGGCTCAGAATTTTTTTCTCTATTTTGACGTACTGTCCATAGGTGATCGTTCTGAGACACCCTGTATAATTAATTTTTTTTTTCTTTTTAAAGGACATTTTAAGACGGTGGCTTTTCCATTTTTTAATTTAATATTTTACTAGTTGCCCGGGTAGAGCTAACTTACTCTAACATAAGCGACATAGCAAGTTGAAAATAGTCACATTTATCAAGATTTGCCAAGCACAATAAATGGTTAAATTTCATAACGCCACTGAGGGTTTTTGTGTGACGGTCAGACACGAGTATTTTCTATTTGTTTATAGTTAAGTTTTAATGCATTTACTAAACATTACCAAATTTTCCTAAGTAAGTGCATTGTATTTTATCGTTTATAGGAAATGTATTATCTGTGTTTCATAATTAATTATGTTTTGTATGCAACTTTTCCACACAAATGTCCTGTCGCAAAAAGAAAACCGTATCAAAATCGATCCACTCATTGAAGATTAAATAATTATTATGATGCCACATACAGCAGACATACTAACATGCGACCCAAACACCTCTCTTTTTGTGGGTCGGGGGTTAAAAAATAAGAAAGCTGCTGCTGACGTATAAAATTTGAATAGCAAAATTTTTCTACAAGTGAAAACGGTACCTATAATAGTTCATAAATCGTCCTTGAAGATCGTTAAACTTAAAAAGAAAAATCGTGTCGTCTTCATAAAATAATCTCGTGTTGTTACTAATTTTCAACATAGCTAATTAAAAATTATTTGAAGTTACCTTGCTACCTTGAACAAAATATATTTTTATGGTTTCGCGTAAAACTTTTCGCATAGCACGATAATCCTTGTACTAAATTTAATTTAAAAAATGTGTGTGTGTCGCGAAACTCGATGGACTCTTATGAAATACTCAAAGGTTACATAGTGAAATTTAGTTTATTTAAAAAACCGTGTAGTTTACACTACACAAACACACTACAGAAGTGAAACTTATACTTACGGAAAATCTGTAACATATGTCAGGAAAACAGTGATTCTAGTTAGTGATCTAGAGCGCAAGTTTGTAAGTGGGCAAGCTTTATAGTTTGGCCGTGCGTCGCGGCTACAGAACTAAATGCCGAAAGGTGTAATTAACGTGACATCATTGGCTTCGCTCGCTCGGTCAAATATAGTTTATGATAATAATGAATCATTATTTCGCTGACCTTTTAAATAACCACTAGTTGTCACTGTTCCATTTTAGCATTTAATTAGCTATATTTTATTCACCTCTGCCAGATGCGTTTTGAAAGAAGACTTAATTATATTTTTTATGATCTACCTGACGTAAAAAAGCAAATATAATTTATTTTTATACACAATTAAGTCATAAACAGACCGTTCAAAATTACGTTTACCGCGAGAAGTGACTTTTCGTAGCATTATATTTAATCATGACAGATTTATTCCATTTGGAATTCGGATCATCATGGATCTCAATCTGTTTACTTTTTAATAAAATTACTTTTGTAATCATTCGTCATCAAAGTATTTGTTTTGTTACTACGCATGATGATTTATAACGAGTGTAACAAACTTCTAGGGAATGTAGGAGGACCTAAAATAAGACGAAAAGTTTTTTAGGGTATGTGTCCTAAGACAGATATAGGACGTATTGAAATTTCAAATTTTTGCTTTGTTATTTCGCTATTGTTAATTTGAAATTTTGACAGATTATTTGGAAGATAATCTTGAGAAAAAATTTGTATGTGAATATGGTCCTATTTTATTCAGTTAGGCGGAAATATGACACTAATAAAATTTTGAACTGTAGGTCATCGGTCAGTCCCCAGGGCTAAATAAAGTGATTTGATTTATATAACGCCAATTTTTGAATAAATGGTCTCATACTGGCTTAAACTTGAAACGTTCCATTTTGTGACATTGGACTTTATTTTACTGTTGTTCCGTAACTATAGGCGCGGACTGACTCAGAGCCGGCATCGTAGTTGTGTTGCTTGAGAGCTTGAGTAACACAGGAGACGGCGATAATTATTCGTAAAAATATGTATTATCAATGGTATATACTTATTATTTATTAATATAGTTATAAATAAATAAAAAAAACTGTTATACTTCACTTAACAGAATTAGTTTCATTCAATTTCCAACAAAAATTTTTTTCTCTCCCTCTCAGGCATATCTCATATCGGGTCCTTGGCTTGGGTAAGAGCACCAAGCGGGAAATGATAAAGTTGCCGGCCCTGGATTGGCTATATTTTTTCAGGGATGCTAACATTTGTAAGGGCCCGAGGGAGAGTTGAATAATTTGTTATTTGTTGGGAATGGGAAATGGGAGGGATAGAGCCTTCTCCAATTTCGGGGACCCGGGACGCTCCAGCGCGCAGCGCCTCTGGCCAGTTCGCACCTGGGTATAACTAAATTAAATGGGATGTATGTTCGCATGAAATTTTTGACTATGACCTTCCTAACAACTTAAAATTTTAAATGAATTGAATAATAATGAAATAACGAAGCGAAAATTTTGAATTTAACCGCTCGGTATCTTCGTTAGGGAGCACATTAGAACCCATATTCAAAAAAAGTTTCTTTAGAAGTTTTTTACACTTAAAAATCAACCGGCATTATATTTTGTATCACGTACCTACCGATATGTTTCAAGACAATTTTTCAAAATATTATTTTTGGTATGAAAAATTCCAGTGTTGCCAGAAAACTCTTTTAGACGAAATTGTTATCGGTAGGTACAAAAGTTTTTTTTTTTGTTTGTTTTTTTGTAGATTCGGCAGACGCGGTCCATTTGTCGGCGCCATTTTCTTGCAGTTAGGTTCCGGTGTCGGGGCTGCTTTCTCATCATGGTTTTCATTATTCTTAGTCATGAGGTTTCTGAGCGCCGTTGCCACCGGTGGTACAATGGTCACAAGTTTTGTTCTTTTGATGGAGATTGTCGGTAAGTTAAAAATATCTGATAGCGCTATTTGTATCTTTCTAAACAAGTTATGACGTTCTACCATTTAAAAAATGATGTTGTTGTTTGAGAAATACAAATAATAGAACAGTCTATGGATTTTGAAAGGGTTCATCAATCTTCATTGTGATATCGACGTTAAAAGAAAATTGAGTATCTGGCTAATTGAACTTACTTTTTAAAAAGTTTGCTAATAACGGAAAGTTTTTTTTTAACAAAACTGACAATTAGTTAGCTTACATTTTCGAATAAATTTCAATGTGAGTCGAGAATAATAGTCTCTCATTTCTGGTATGCGCTGAATGTAATTATGATAGCAGTTCTTACCGAAGTATTGCCGTTTACCGTAAATAAGGGACACTATTATGCAGAGTGAGGCAACTAATGTAAATTTAAATATACTATTAATTATTTATAATTATTTTCAGGTGGAAAATGGCGCACCATACTCGGCGTCCTTTACCAAATCCCTTTCAACTTGGGTCACTTCACTCTGGCAGGAATCGCGTACCTCCTACGAGATTGGCGTCACATTCAATTAGCACTTTCACTACCATCAATAATATTGCTGAGTTACTATTGGCTAGTACCAGAATCACCTCGATGGTTATTGGCAGTAGGAAAAGCAGACCGTGCCATCGAAGTCTTAGAAAAAGGCGCAAAGATGAATAATCGACCAACGGATCACATCAAAGATCTGGTCGAAAAAGCTACGTCTAAAAAGAACACAGATGAAACGGCAAAAGGCAATATAGTCGATCTGTTCAGAACACCACGCATGCGTTCTAAAACTCTCTGCATCTGTTTTAATTGGATTGTTTGCGGTCTGTGCTTCTTCGGAGTCGCTCAATATCTCGGTCAAGCAGGCGGCAACATCTTCATAAATGTAGCCATATCGGCTTTGGTTCAAATACCGGGTAATATCTTCTGTTGGTATTTGATGAATGCTATTGGAAGAAAAAAAACCCAGATAACGGCCAACATAACAGCTGGACTCGCCTGTTTACTGATACCTTTGGTTCCGGAACATCCAGCATGGCCCAGGGTCACTTTGTCGGCCATTGGAATAATTGGAATGGGCATGTCGTTCACATGCATTTATATTTTCAGCGGCGAGATTTTCCCGACCGTAGTTCGAAACGTTGGCGTTGGGACTGCGTCGATGTGCGCCAGGTTCGGATCAATGGCAGCGCCATTTGTTGCTGGTTTAAATACTGTCGATACGTGGTTACCGCCTTTAATATTCGGAATCATTCCGTTAATCGGCGCTTGTTGGTGTCTGGTTTTGCCGGAAACACTCAATTGTGTGTTACCGGATACAATCGAGGAGGGTGAAAATTTTGTACCACTAATTAAGAGCAGTGACACCAATATAAAACAGGGCGTTATCAATCGTGCAGCCGATGTACAGGAAAATCATTTATAGGAAACTATTTTAGGAGGAATTCACTTATTAGCTTCTATCGACAAGGAAAAAGATTTTTTTAAATAAATAAAACACACAAAAACTGGCTATAGCTACGTTTCAGTCTGTTATAAGAGACCCTTTTCAAGCATAATGATCATTATTGCTTGAAAAGGGTTTCTTATAACAGACCGAAACGTAGCTACTTAAAAATAAAGTTGAACACCTATAGCCAGTTTTTGTGTGTTATTTATTTAAAAAAATATTTTAGGAGGAATTACAGGGTGTTCATTTAACATCTTAACCTCGCAGGCAGACAATAAAAGGTACTTACATTCCCAAGATACCTAACTATGATTGGATGTTTATTGTTTAGGTTTACACACATAAACATTAATGTGAAAAATATTCTATCGTGTTAAGGTGATCGTCTTTAGGAATGTTGGGTTACACAATTTTCCATCGCAGGGTTTTAATTTAAATTAAGCATCACTCAAAATATTATTTTGTGACTGGCTTGATTATTTTGAACAAATAATCAACACCCTTTATTAGATTTTTATTTGGAATGGATGTTTTCGAGCATATTACTATATAAAAATGTATCTGTGTATTAATAGTTCCTAAGATACTATTTTAAAAAAAGCGAAATGTTGATTTTGAATCGTTCGTAATATAGATTGAAGATTCACTCCCAAAGAAAAAATTCAAATCAAAATTCAGTAGATAATAGTAATAAGTTAAAAACTTTTGTTTTCAAATTTGAAATTTCAAGGAAAAATGTATTATGAATATAAATGTTAATTAACGTAAAAAAAGTCTGAATAACAAAATAATAATGGAATTAAAAAAGACAAGTGAAGCTGCGACTAATATTGTAAGTAATTAGTAATATTCATATTTTTCACGGTTGGAAAATGACTTATAGCTAGTACCGTTACCGATTGGCGATTATTACAGGTATAGTACCGTTACCGATTGACGATTATTTACGCTGTTGTGTAAGCTATAACTATTATCAATCTGAAATGAAAAAATAAATAAAATATATTCGATGATTTGTAGACATGTACATTGTACATTGTATACTATACAGTCCGAGAAAAAGTGTCAATGGAATATAGATCTAGATTCTAGAATCATAAAATATAAAATGTACAAAAAAGAGAAATCCTTACATCATCAATAACAGAAGCCGTAGTCCCTACTCCTGCTTAGTCACTACAGAACACATTGACATTAGTCACTTAAGAACTGAACGTTCGACATCTTGTTGGGACCATTTCCTGGGCATGCGCTGTAGATGTGTTTGCGCCGCAGCGAACTTGAACGTGTGCTCAATATTATTTTTACACGGCGTTGAGAAATTATTTCGTGTCGATTGTATATATGCCCATGCAGCGTCCTAGCTAGGACCAGGTAACCGGGCCCCGCGCCAGGGGTCGCTAATCCCGAAAAGGGCGTAATCGGCGAAATCAGCGATGCAAATATGATTATGTTCAAGCAAAGAGCGCGAAATCAGAATCTTGCCCTGGGCGCCGATGATCCTAGCTACGACGCTGTGCCCATGCCCTGGAAAATGTCTATACAAAATGTCGGACGTTCTCATATTGTTCTTCCGGGCCACTCTGATACAATTGGTAATTTACACAGAACGTAATTCATATCATTCATATCAGTGCCTTGCATTGAATTACACGACGTATACGTACATCTATGTTAGATAAGTTGTATAAGTAGGTAATAGCAAATCGTTATATTCGAGTACTGCTATTCTGCCTGGTCATTGTTAATAATATTAGATTGTTAAATTTATTAGAAACAAAAAATTAACAGAATTGTAAATTCTTACACTGGCCATAGTGAATAGCACCAATAATTAGGTTAAATAATTTTGTACAATATTTGAACCACGTATATAGCCCAGTTGCTAAACGTGTAATACAAAGACAAAAAAATAGGTAGGTACAAACAAAACAGTATATTACAAGATCGTCAATTTTGAAATAAAAAAACCGTTTTCTGTTTAATCTAACTGCATGATTTTTTTGTATGCAAAATAATGTTTTATGTAACTTTAAATGTACGATTTTTTCTTGAAGGGGCCACCCTCATAGTCACTATTGGCTTCATGTTTTTATGTACCTATATTATTGAAACACAAAAATGAAATATAAAGATTATACCTATAAAACAGTGTATTGAATTGAATTGTAAATTGTAGACGCTCGTCAGCAGAGGTCATTAGCGTCTGAATATACAGTGTATATTATAGAAGGAAAAAATGCAAATATTATACATTATAATATATAGCCCGGGAGTTGCATTTTAGGTAGTGTTTTTACGCCGATCGCGATTGTTATCTTTTACGATAAATCTGGTATGACTAAGAGGTGAACCAAGCGTCAGCTGACGCACCCGCGGTGGGTGTGGGTGTGAGAGGCTGCGAAAGTGGTAAAAAAAACTTTAAGTACCTACCTAATAGTACGCCGGCTGAAACTTTTTTTATAAATACATAGTTGACATCATAGTGAGTTGAAAAAAAATTGTCAGCTGCATCGTGGAGGGGGATTGTGCGTCAGCTGCTGGCATGAACTTGTAAAAAAACACGTAAAATATTGCGCATTTCACTTTTTTGCACTGACAGCAGCTGAGACAATTACGTTACCTAGGATTACGATAGCGATATGATCAATAATGATTAATTCCTACGAAATTATTAATTTCTATATTTCTATTTCTTTTTTTTATATTATCTTTATATTATATTAGTTTATATTATTTTCATTTTGCACTCTAAATTACATTATATTATATAAAAAACAAGAAAAAAATACATTTCATAAATGCTTTCGTACGATATTGTTTTATACATATTATTCTTCCCGAGATTACCTACCTATCATTCAATTGTCACTATGCCAGTTAAAATTTGACAATATGATGGTTTAATTACGTTTGCGAAAATTATCAGTCAGCTGAGTGCGGGCAGGAGGGGTTCTGTCAGCTGGACCCTGAAAGATACCGTGCATTGCTCGAATAATCTTCACCTTTACTGCGTCAGCTGACCGTCTTTCCACCGCTACTCACGCAGCGGATTCCTGTTTTCGTACTTTTAATTATGTAAACAATCACCTAGTAAAATTTCATCCGGCGTACTGTTACTTTATTTTACGTGTTTTTTTTACAAGTTCATGCGAGCAGCTGACGCACAATCTCCCCTCCACGATGCAGCTGAGGATTTTTTTTCAACTCACTATGATGTCAACTATTTATAAAAAAAGTGTCAGCCGGCGTACTATTATACTTATAATTTTTTTTAATACTTTCGCAACCTCCCACACCCAGACCCACCGCTACTTGAGCAGCTGACGGTCGGTTCACTGATTAGTTGTACGAGATCAACTATCGATATCAAAATCAGCCGGCTTACTATGACTTTTTCATTTGCAACGCTGCCTCCCGGACTATTATTTTTAATTATAAAAAACAGAGACTTTTGAAGAAATGTTTTTTTCATTATTTCGTTTGATTTCATCTCAAACAAAAAACTCTCCCGTTCCTTTTTAAGTATTTTAGTTCAGTGCCGCCCCGAGCTACTCGAAATTGGATGCCCCTCACCGTCAGCATTTAATATTGACCACATAGAAAATTATGCACAATAATAATATTGTAAAAAATATTGAAACAGTTTACTTCATAGTTCCCAATAGCATAAACTCCAAACTGAAATAATGATTCTAACGAAAAAATGTTTTTGATGACTGGCATTTTCTTACCGATTATGTATTGTTTTCTATCAATAGTAAAAGTATTTGTCAAATTCGGGTTGATAAAAGCTGTGCTTGAATTTTGTCGAACCTACAATTCTGCCGTTCTGACTTCTGGGCTATTATAGTCTCTTCAGCCTCTACGCAAATATCAGGCGTATATTTGTAGAAGGTCTATTATTCGATATCCTAATTGTCGACAAACGGAATCATGAAATATATGCAGCCTTTTACACACTGTAAAAAATTGTGCGTAAGGCAGAATCACGGGAACTTTTATTACAATTTTCTGAAACCTCTCATAAAGATGTAGGAAAAAGTCAGCTGGGTTTGAATTTTTCGAAAATTTGGCCTACCTATATTCAGTGGACTAATATAAGAATATTGACTATACTTTTCTATAGAAAAATTACTTATATATATATAAAAGATTTATTGTCATCAAATAAAAAACATAATACAATACATAATATTTTTGACATGGCGGTTCCAGTTTTAACTTTAACCCGCGCTCTTCTCTTTTTTTTTGACAATAACGGGTGTTATGCATAGCGACTTTATTATTTAATTAGGAAAAAAAACACTTTAAAAACCTATTAAAAATTACTTGCGCCCGTGTCCAGATTATTGAGATTCTTTTTAAAATTCCGATCGTAAACATGCATGATAGTTTGCAAAAATATTTCTACACAGAAGTAGCCGGAAACACAAAAATTTTTATTAATTTATTTATTGTAGATTATAGACACGTCGACAACTCGGGTCATTAGCGTCTTCAACACAACAAAAAACATATTTGTGTATTAAAATCCGCCAGCCGGCATACACAAACCGAACGGTACGAGCTCGGATCTCTGGGAGCGCTAATTCTCAAAGAACTTTGGAATGCAATTGCGATCACAATTTAAAAATATTCAACACTTTTACAAAATTATTTCTCAACTTTGTGTACCAAATAATAGTGTAGAAAGTGCCATCAAAAGCGGTTCAGCCGTTTTTTGAGTGTGTAGACAAAACGCGTTCTCTGCAAGAAAACGAAATAAATATGCTTCCTTATAGGTATGCGCTGATATTCTCAGTCTCAACTCTCAAGTGAGGCCGAGGTCGAGAATAGTAAACTTGGCTTTTTCCTATTTTATTAATACTACATAATATGATGTATATTTTACGTAAAACTGAAAATGTTATTATCTCACATTTGTGTACATCAGTTTGTTTACATTAATCATTATCAGTTAGGATAAACACACATGTTATTTAATTAATAATTAATTAGTGCTTTATATTTAGACCATGAGTGACAGCACTACGAGCCTAAAGACATATTAATTCGCCCGCTTGTATTTTAGCTCAGAAAAAGAGTCCTTGTCACTGATCTCTAGAAAACACGGTTTTCGGCCAAATGTTTCATTTTACTAACTTTGGCATGGAACACTAAAAATTGTCTTTTGTAAGTTGGAAAACTGCTCCAGGCGAACTCATGTTATTTTGGGTTTTTATTTGTTTCACAATAGTTGACCTAAACATAATTACATTTTTCACTTTCATAATAATAAATGTTTTTGCGGAAAAGAAAACCAACTTTTAGATGAACTGGAGCATTCAAATTTTACATACTTACAGATTGTGTCCCTAACACTGGCGGCTCCAGGATTTCATTTTGGGGAGGGTCCCGTCCTCAACACATTTTTTTTTCAGCTCTAAAGAATATTTGTTACATACCTAAATCAATAACAATGTGTTCGAGAGGCTTGCTAGAGAGGCATCGTTCTTCCCCTTCAACATCTTCAGGCCGAATTGACTCTCGTAGCAAGCAATAAAGATAAGAAAATCCTCTCGGATTGAAATCCCTAACTGCTTGGGGGGATGCTCCACCTGGAGCCGCCACTGGCCCCTAAACAAGGTTTTTCGGAAAAACTACCCGAACGGGTATGGGGTAGATACTATCACTACATACTTAGAAACGCTGGTATTCTAAACTCCATCCGGACGAAGCCGGGTAAAACAGTTAGTCACTGATAAATAAAACTACATGTACATAATGTACCAAAGGTAATGACTTTTGAATGAATTAAATAGGTACATTAAATTATATAAAAGCAAGTTCTTCTACAATGTACACTGACAAAACTTTCATAACAAAAAGACTCAACAATTTCTGGATAGTTCGGGTTCAGCGTAACTTTCTAGTGGAGCAAGAACCCGAAGAATTTTACTCTCTTTATATTTCTCATCACATCTGGTACCTATAATACTGAAAAAACTCATTACTGGTAGCAGTGACGGACTAAGCCCGTCGGAGGCCCGGGGCGGCAGAACTAAATGAGGCCCCCGGTCTGCTTAGAAATTGATGTATTTGTAGTTTAAATTTCGTAAAAAATGAATAATATAGATGTAATGGCTGACAAAAAAATTAAATATTTATAATAAACGACCTACCTACGTTTATATTTTGTATACGTACGGGGCCTCCAACTCCAAACTGCCTCTTACTTACTAAACATATTTTGACCTTGTTTGGAATTTGATTAAGGAGGACTTATCGAGATTTGGAGGCTTCCCAGGATCAGAGGCCCGGGAGAGCCGCCCCCTCCGCCCCCCCCCCCTTAGTCCGCCACTGACTGGTAGCTTCGAGAAATAAGATGACACAACTGACAAAAACTGTAATTTTATTAATTGTAGCAAGACGTAAAAAATGAAATGTTTCCGAATTACAGAGCCGTAAATCATAAATGAATGAGTCAGATTTGGAGAATGTAAATTCTGGTGACGTCTGTGACGAGCGCATTTGATACTAGAAATAATAAATAGAAATAATTAAAAAAAAACGTTCAGCAGATCCAAATAAATGTGGTTCAGTGTTAGATCAGGGACACAAAAACAAATCCTTTCTCTCTTCTTTATCAGTCGGATTTTTGTAAGGCCCCGCTCATCAGTAACGAATTCTCCCCAATTTACACTAAGGCTACAAGTAGAGGAAGTACTGTAACCCTCTCTACGCACATCTCTAGTTCATTCCTTCTCTTATGTGTAAGTGTTTAAACTTCACAGAATAGATAAGCACTATAATATTGTAATGTGACCTTTGTCTGCAGGTAATTTAGTTTTCCTGCAGGTTTAAAAGGTTTTTGGATATTACCGTAATTTGTAGGACACCCAGATGAGAAAACGTGTTTCGGTGTTTCTAGAATGTTTGTCTGTATGTTTGTTCCAGCATCATTCGAGAACGCTTGAACGATTTTTATTAAATGGTACACTGCCTAATGGTACCCAAACTTAATCTATAAACTACTATTTTTCCAGCCACGATCGGGTTTTTCTAACAAAATTTTTAAAATGTTAAAACTTCGATATTAAAAAAAAAACTATTTTATCTTAAGGAAAAAATGTTACTTCCGGGATCCCATCTTGAATCCGGTACTTTCTGTTATTCCCAGTAAACTCGAGGACTCGGATTCAAATCCCGGAAATGACAATCAATTTTCAATGCGTTTTACTATAATATAATAAATAAAAAATTAAATTAAAAATTTAAAAAACCTCCGACGCAAAAAAATAAAACTTTAAAAAGTAAGGAATAATTAATTTCTACTAATATTATATCTGGTCCGCATCGATCATTTCTTTGTTTGGATGAAATGTTTAATTTATAAATTCATCCGGGGCTACTCTAAAAAGATAAAAATTCTCAGCGGTCCCCGACGCATTTATGAATTAAAATTACATATTTCATCTAAACGAAGAAATAGTCGGTGCGTCGAGCCAGATATAGTAGAAATTAATTACTTATTTCTTACTTTTTAAAGGTTTACTTTTTTGCGTTGGGGGTTTCTTAAATTTTTAATGTAATTTTTATTTCATACTTTTTAAATTAACTAATCAAAAACTGAATATTTGAGCTCAAACTCGAAATATCTAGCTGTAATTATTAGTGGCCGAGATTTATACACAAACTGTGATGAGAGTTGAAGATCTTGGAAACGGCTGAACCGATTTCAATCCATTAGGGCTAAGAAGTAAGAACTATCTCGCAAATATCATCTTTCAAACAAAAAAAATCGCATAAAAATCGGTTCATCCATTTTGGGGCTACGATGCCATAGAGAGAAGAGAGACAAAGGCTTCAAACTTATAACTTATATATAACACCCCTCTTATTGCATTGGGGGTTAAAATGCTTTTATTATAAACTTCTAGTGTCGATTTATTTTATGACAAAAAAAAAATACATTTAAGAAACCAGTTGTGCTCAACATGTTGCTCTCAGATTAGTCTGAGACTACAACATATTATTCGATTTTAAATTACAATTGTGTGTCACGTTACATTCTGTGCTCTGACAGTGATAGTTTGAGAACTGCTTCTAAATTTCAATGCATAGAAGAACATATGCTGTGTGTGTACACCGGCAAATTAATATTTTTTATGCTTGTCGAGGCAGTATAGCTTTTGCATTGCTAGATAATGTAGGCTTAATTACTATTGTTATGCTCATTTTAAAACGGATAAAGTCTAAACAATCATTTACTTGGAAATAAAAAATTCTGTTAATCACTATAATTTATAACCATTAAAAACGATGTTTCACATCAAAAATGTTCACGAATTTGTGAAACAAAAATCTCATTGATTTGAAATTAATAAAGATGCTAATGAAACGGGCAAACAATTAAAATAAACAAAAAAAGTGTCGTGACATTGATTTTTTAACACAATTTAGTTGTTATTGGCGTCGTGGGAGTTATATTTCAATTTGCGCACAGAATTCAGATGCTCATTTGTTATTGTTATTCTTCGACTATTTCGATCGTCATGTGTTACAAATTGTACTCTATATTTTGCAATATATTATAATAGAATGGCACTTGGAAATGCTTATCATGTCGCTAAGAAAGGTAAGAAAATTAAGTATTTTTTATCATATTCTTTAAAGTTAGATAATTAATTAGCAAATATCATTCACAGTTCAATATTTAACGAACTCTTGAAAATCGGTTTCAGGGAAAAATGAAAAATTGGAAGGGGAATTTGAGTGTCACCTAGAATGCTTGAGTTTCAGGCTTCAGTTCATAGGTGTTTAATTATATTATATAGAATCGCAGCTTCGGAAAAAAAATTTCAGGCGATAAAGACCCGTACGTCCGTACGGTATGCTTTGGCTCTGATTTGCCTGAATTGAACAATCTATACTAATATTATAAAGCTGAAGAGTTTGTTTGTTTGTTTGGTTGAACGCGCTAATCTCAGGAACTACAGGTTCGAATTGAAAAATTATTTTTGTGTTGGATAGTCCACATATCGAGGAAAGCTATAGGTTATATAATATCACGCTACGACCAATAGAAAAGCGGAGCATCAATGAAAAATGTTGCAAAAACGGAAAAATTATTCCTTTTGAGAGCTTCCGTTGCGTGCGCTGCGTAAACGGTTAAAGTTACGCAAAAATCTGACGGAATTGTTCCCGGAAGGTTTATATATATAGCGAAAGAGCGAAGCGAGTGAGTAATGTAATTATAATATTTATGCGAACGAGCGAAGCGAGTGAGTAGTGTATTTATAATATTCAAGCGAACGAGCGAAGCGAGTGAGTAGTGTATTGCACCCGGGCTTTCTTAGCACCCGGGCGAAGCCGGACGGGTACCGCTATATGATAATAAAACTTATAAGCATTTTGAAAGAAAGTAATCTATAAATATTATAAAAAGGAAAAGTGTGTATGTTTGTTCGTCGCGTGTAATGACAGGAACTTCTAAACCAATTTGAAAAATTTTTTCATTGAAAGCCCGCTTCTTTCCGAGTAACATAGGCTACCTATATATTATTACACTAAGAAAAAGACGGATAAGCAGTGACCGAAAATGAAAAATAAGTCGGGGTACCTGCACATGATTTCTGAGCTAAATTGGTGTAGGTATTTTGGTTGCTGGCTAAACTATTGGAGATACAGTAAAGTTTATGAGAAATGTTCTGTTCTTGATTATTTTTTTTTAAATTTTTCATTGGGTTTAGACAAGCTGCAGTAAGGCTATTTCGTCCGCCATCTACTATTAAACGTGAAATTACATAATAACAAAATTCTAATTTAACAATAAAAAAAATCGTTGCCAAACCAAAATCTATCCGGGCAAAGCCGGCTGGAAAGCTGGGAATAAAAAAGAAAATCCTAATATCTTAAATTTTAATGTGTATTCTTATATTTCAATGTGTATTTTTTTATATGTGACTTATTCCTAGACATCTGTCTGCTTATGGAAAATAAAATGAGTATTGAGTAAACTATAATGCTTGAGCACTAAAGGCTTCTATTGGTTAGTTTTTCCAGCCTTAAAATTTCTCAGTTTAGACTAGACTCTAGAAATCATACTAATATTATAAAGAGAAAAGATTTGATTTTTTGTATGTTTGTTCGTTTGTTTGTAATGGACAAACTCAAAAACTACTTAGCTGATTTTAAAAATTCTTTCACCTATAGAGCGAGTAACATGGGCTGTATTTTATTTTCAAAAAAATTAGAGATCCCTACGAAAATTACATTTATTTATTTATTGTAGATTATAGACGCGTCGACATCTCAGGTCATTAGCGTCTTTCAATTACACTAAATAACAACTATCTTAAAACTAAATAACATCACAAAACATCCATGAGCGCAGGTGGGATTCGAACCCACGGCAGTCCAGTCCAGAGGCTGCGGCATTAAGCACGCTAACCACTAGGCTATACTCTCTACGAAAATTACAATAATGTAACCCAAGGTATCAAAAATTTGCCTATAAAAGTCATTATTTGGCGTGCGCTGCGAAAACTATTGATTAATTATAAATGCGAGCGAACGAGCGAAGCGAGTGAGTCATGTATTAATAAATTATAAATTCATAATAATAATAATAATAATAATAACTTTATTCAGAAAAATGTCACAATGACAAAGAATGCGTCAGTCAAGAATATACAATAAATGTGATACATAGTTCAAAAAATTTGGTATGGGCACTTATCAATAAGATAATTTAAAACTTGTGTTTTAAATACTTTGTAGCTTTTGAGGCTTACAATTTCGGCTGGTAAGCTGTCAAATAGTTTGACAGCTGAGTAACGGGGTCCCTTAGTATATAATGCGAGGTGATGTTCCGGAACACCGTGATTGAATCGACCTCGGGTATCGTAATTGTGATCCGGCAAATGGCGGTGAAAAAGATGTTTATTTTTGAATAAAAAACAAACCGATTTTAGTATGTATATCGCATATATTGTCATAATTCTGTATTTAATGAATACTGGCTTACAGGAATCAGTAGGCTTTAGATGGAATACGAGTCTGAGCCGGACCAGGCCGCTAGTAATGTATATAATATCTGTTATTAGTTTTGAAGGTTTTCATTATATAATTGATAGAACATTTATCGTAATCACGAATATTAATATACTTATTTTTATTTTCGTTTCCATCTTCTAATTAAACGTTTTAGAAATTAATGTTTATACTGTCCGGAAACAATGCACATAAAGCAATAAGTATCTAATAATTATTAATTATGAATCATACCATGAAATTCTATACTTATTATTTTTTGAGCAGTATCGCTTTAAAATTCTACAATGCATTTCTTACGAACAAATATGTGTAGTCACAATTGATGAGATATTTCTTTCAAAATAGACTAAAATTTGCATTAATAAAATATTATTCTTACCTTTAAAAAAACCGAGCACGAACTGGTGGAAAAAATAATACACAAATAATGTATTTCCGCAGTAGTCCTCCATATTCGAGGATTTGATTCTTTAGCTGCACTTTACACACAAATAATAAATATACACCTTAATGTTAATGAGGATTGGCATCAACACACAAAAAAAACAGTAAGTCCCCGGTACACTTAAGAGATGTGTAAAAATTCAGATTCGAATACGATGACTACATATAACCTCAAAAAATTACAGCTGATCAAGGAGGTGCAGTGTATAACTGACAGTCGAGCTTAGCGTCACTTCCGCGACATACGAAGACATTTCAATTAATTCACCGAATCTTTGTAGCAGGCATTAGAGCGTTGACTGAAGGATTTTCCTTCTCTCAACGATTAGAATATTATGAAGTATTAGAAATACCTTGTATTATGTCCGTCTTGGGACTTCTTGTGATTTAACACTACACGTTTCAGCAACGAGTTGCCATCTTCAGGTGTGGTTAATTATTTTTTAAAAACACACATTCAGTATTCGTAACACTATATAATATTATGATGCTAAGCACTGTGTATTATGTCGTAGTTTGTGACTTGAAGACCCAACACTCTAAAACTGTAGCAACGATTAGAGTTCAAAACGAAAAAATAATTAGTTTTATTAAAATTCGTTTAGACTAGAGAAAAAAACTAAGAATGTAAATTATAAAAATTCGACAACTGAGGTCATAAACGTCAGAAAAAATATAGTAGATTATACTTAATATATTTGGAAAATATAATAGATAATAGATATTCCATAATTACAGTCTATAATGGCGTAACTTTAATAAAAATTAAAAGGTAACATCCTAACTGAAGGTAGGCTTAGACATAAATCAATTTAATTACATAACCAGTTGAATTGAATTTAAAAGTTACTAAAACGTGTAAATATAAGAACTCAATGATTGACCGATCTATAAAACTGATTAGTTCTTTTTCAAATGACTTTATTAATTTTATAAAAGATCTTTTATAAATAGTATAATAGGTAACCTATAATAATTAGATTAGATTCGCCTATGAGGTACACATTACACTTTGTGAGTTTTGACACAAAACATTAGACAAAATTCACCTTGCCATCGATAAAGACAAATGAATACTAAACCAAAAATAAAATAAGAAGACATACAGACGTAACTTAAAAAAGTTACATAAGTAATTCAAAATTCTGATAAAACTTGCAGCGGTTCCCAAAACGTTTTTGAGGATACATTTTTATAGCTTTCCCTTTCGACGCTATGTCCTTGGTAAAAATATTTCTCCGAAAGAGTCCACAAACTTTTTTTGCAATATTGGAATTTTTTTTAGTTTTCTAGAGAAAATCAGGAAAAAAAGAGAAAATCGAAGATTTTCTGATTTAATCTCTGAAAAAATGTCCCAATTTATTGCGAGAGAAGTTTTTCAGAGAAATATTTTAACCACCATGCTGATTTTTTGTTCAATTCAATTTTTTAAAAATTATTTTTATTTAACATTTTTTAGTGAAATATTAATAATTGCTAATAATGGCAATGATGCGTTCAATTTTTTTTTCTATTCCCTGCAAACCTGGACAAAATCTGGGCGGCATATTTAGTACGAAATGTTACAATTACCACAAAACACCAAACCATAACAAACACTCTCGACGTACGTTTCGCCAACCAAGTTGGCATCATCAGGAGATGATTAAAACTAAAGACTAAACAAAAATTACTGTCTATTTATAGGCTACCTAATTTTAATTACCTGAAAACTAAACTAATTTACTAAATCAAAAAGCAGGCTACCTGGAATTGGGCCTTTGTCACTGTTCATAATATTATGTTTACACTTATGAATCTCTAGACTCTCTACGGCGTCTAGTTGTCTAATATTAATGACGTTTCTAATTAATTTTAAATTACTATTGTCTATTTTATGGTCATTTTCAAATGCATGTTGGGCAACACTAGATTTATCAAACCTGCCATATTTTAGATGAGCCATATGCTCTTTAAATCTTACTGAAATAGATCTTCTCGTTTGGCCAACATACTTTTTATTACAATTTTGACAACTAATTTCATAAATCCCGGACTTTTCTTTTTCTTCCACTTTTTCTTTAGGATTCCCTAATTTTTCTTTCAAACTATTACTTGAAGAGTATACAATATTTAATCCTACTTCTTTAAAAATCTTTTTTAACCCTCTGGTGAAGCGCGATTCAAATGGAATCGATACATATCTAGAAATTTCTGTTTCATTACGAAAAGTCGAGGAATTTTCCAAAGCATTCTTAAAACTACGTTTTCTAATCATTTTATCTATTAAATCTACATTATAACCATTACACAAAGCTATGTCCTTAATTAAAGTTTTTTCTTTCTCAAACCTATCCTTGTTGAGAGGGAAGCTGAGTAACCGGTGTATTAAAAAGTTGAAACTTGCCATTTTATGTTGAGGGCAATGATGTGAGTCTTTAGGGATATATCTTAGTGTATTGGTGTCCTTTCTGTATATATCAAATTCTAAATTATTTGTCTCATTCTTTATGACTAATACATCTAAAAATGGCAGTCTTCCGTTGTTTTCAATTTCATAAGTGAATTTTATTGAAGGGAAACAATTATTTAATTTGGAAACAAAATTGTCTACATTCTCACTTTTAGTGTCAAATACTGCGAAAATATCATCCACATACCTAAGCCATACTCTAGGGAAGTAATCAAAAGTTTCTTTTGCATCTGTTTCAAACTTATTCATGAAAAGACTGGCAATAAAAGGAGATAGAGGGTTCCCCATTGCTGTCCCTTCATGCTGTTCATAAATATTACTATTATGCAAAAAACAATTTTGTTTCATACAAATCTGAGTGAGTTTTATGTAGTCATTTACCATCTCACTACTAAATTTATTCCTATATAATAGGTCTTTTAAAAAATCTAAAGTTTCTGGAATAGGGACGCTTGGAAACAACGAGCATACGTCAAAAGAAATCAAAATTTCCCCTTCCTCCAACTGAATATCCTGGGTTTTATTAATAAACTCATTCGAATTAACTACCGCAAAACCAGTTTGAGTAACAGGTAACTTATCAAATTCTTTTGACAACCATTTTGATAAAAAGTAAGTTGGTGCTCCGATTGCCGAAACAATAGGACGCATGGACTTACCTGGTTTATGTACCTTAGGTAAACAATACAGTCGTGGTATAATTGGGTTGGATACATGTAGTTTTCGTTTCAAAGCCGGGGTGACAATTTTCTTACAGCTCTTAATCGCATCTTTGACTTCATTAATCATTTTTGTTAAAGGATTTTTCTTAAGTTTTGTATTGGCATATTTAGTCTTAAAACAACCTTGAATAAATATTGAAACAGGCGCTGAAAGCTTCTTGACAATCAGTTATTCTCGAGATCTGCGCATCAAACGAATAACGCAGAAAGGAACAAACACACATACCGTTGAACCTTAAAACCTCCGTTTTCTTGAAATCGGTTAAAAAAATGGCATCCGGTACCTAACTCGGTTTTATATTGGTTAATACGGTCCAATTGTTGGATTGTTGTTAACATATACAAAGCATGTCGCATTGTTTACTGTTCCCAAACATCTCGTTGAAATAACTAGATTAACCTTGGTTAACCCCTTTTAACTTTGTTAACACAAACAAAACATATGCGTATAAAACACATATTCCAGAAGTGACACCAGTATTACCAGTACAATCTCGACTCAGAATTAATAAGAATTAAATACGTTGTGAGAGTGTCGCATTCGGGAGGTGCGGGGTTCGATAAACGGCAAGGGCGAAACGTGATCGAACGGGATTCGAAACCAGTCAGAATGTTGTAGGATGAGTTACTAGAGCTGTTATCCCGTAAATAATTGAAGTACTGAAACTAGATCAATGTAACTCACTTCATTTTAATCCGGTAATAACAGGAACATTGTTTGGTAGTTTTATTTTGTACTTGTGGTATTATATTTAAATTTAACTAAGACCACAGCCGCCGACATTGATTTTCACGAAATTTTGAATTCAATAACACGATTTATTATAATAAATTATGATGTTACTTTCAGTTTGCATTTTTAGATAAGAGAAAAGTATCAGATTCGGAATAATTCCTTATAGTTACTTAAACTGCTTAATTGGGAAGCAGCTATTAATACGTAATTCCTGTAATAATAATAAAATCATTTCGACGACGCAGGTAAATTGTCGCCGAGCGACGATCTTCAGGATGCACAAGATGACTACGTGGAAACATCAGTCGGCACGATGGGCACCTGGCAGCTATGGCTCTTCGCCGCTGTGTTCCTTGCTAAAGTTCCAACAGCTTGGCACCAGCTTAACTTCCTGTTCACGGCACCAGCCACCGTAGACTTCCGTTGCGCCGACAATGTTACAGAGAGGTACTATAAATCATATCTATTCTTTTTAACAGACTGTCGCATATCCTGATGTTTTAGTCTGATATATTAGAAAAAACAGCAATTTAGTCACTTCTTAAACCACACTTCTATTATTGGATGCATATTTCAAGCGCAATGGACCATCAATAGCAACTAGTAAAGTAGTAGTTGTTGATAACGGGAGTATTGCTCTTGAAATTTTCATCCAATAATAATGTTGTTGCGGTTAAGAAGTGACCATATCGTTGGTTTTTCTAGACTCCAACCACAGTGGTCTTATATTTGTTAGTTGTTATTTTATTTGCTTATTTATTTGTTTGTTTATTTATTAGTTAATTTTACCCTGCCTGTATGTAATTTGACTGCGACTACACAATTCTTTGTCCTTGCCGGAAAATAAATTATTATTATTATTATTCATCTGATTTTTGACTCTATTTCTTGGAGTCGCGACTTACGAGATTAATAAACGGTACAAACAAAACTTAAATAAACGTTGTGTCAAATGATCTTTATAGTATTGAAGAATCTTACAGAAGTATGTAAACCCAAAAATCAACATCCAAATTAGTATTATATACCTGTGGCCAAAATCGCTTATGTCGAATTTGTGCTAAAATAAGATTAATGATGACGAAATCCTGCAGTTTGTTTAATGATTTAATTTTTCATTTTTCGGTGAAATTAAAAGAGACTTCACTGCGGATCACATGTTTTTACTATTACAATTAAGCATCGCGAAACGCCAAGTAATTTGAAATTCAACATCGTACACATTTCAAATCTAAATAAACTCGTAAAAAGTACATTCGTTCGACTCATTGTGTACAAAGCTCATATAGTAGAAAGGCACCTCAATGCATATGATCGACAGTACCGTCTTTCTTCGTAGCTGCGAAAAATAGACTAAGTAATTTACATTCACGGGGTGTTAATAAGACCTTTTGAAATGCAGTTTTAAAATTGAATTGCTGTATAGATGAAACGTTTTTATGTTACACAAAAAAACTATTTGAAGAAACGTGACAATAGGGTGTTCAGACCCCGAGAGAGAAAACCACGATTCCTAATCTATTGAAAGAGTGTTCTAAAAAATGATTTTTTTTGGTAGATGTTCGCCCGAATGCAAGAGACACGTGTTCGACAAGAGTGTATTCACGGAAACAATAGTGAGCCAATGGGACTTAGTATGTGACAGGAAGCAACTCGCCAATATTGTCCAGATGATGATAATGCTGGGGATTCTTGTCGGCGGCCTTCTGTTCGGATATCTTTCGGACAGGTAATTGGTAACATTTCAAGGATTTTTTTATCATCACCAATATATTTACATTGTAAACCCTTTCATAAACTCCGCCACAGACGCTCAAACATGTCTTAAGTACGTCATTCAGAACCACGCCGATAAAAAATTTGTAGATATATACTTAAATTTCAGTCGTAGGTACATAATAAACGCGGGTGTCTGTCTCAGTATGGAGAAATTCTATGTATGAATTACACACGTGTTTTTATTTAAGACACGCGTGTGTGTCTACTGTGGGTCTAGAGACGCAATGTAGAATTTTTAACGAGTATGCTCAAAACATTATTGATCGATTGAAATTTTGTTTGTACTTTTTTTACAACATCACTACAGAATAACATTTTTCTAATCATTTTCTGACAATGTATTATGCAATTTAGGAGTAGGCGTACAGTGAAGACAGGTATCTAAATCCCGATTACCAGCGCCGATTGGCGCCGAATATTGACGCAGCTGAGGTCGTATATAGGAAGCGGATTACAATCCGTGAAACTGCACGGCCTCAGACTTACTAGTCTTTGAGTTGAGTAATGAAAAAGCTGTCTTTAGTGTTTATTAAATGCTACAGAAAATGTTAGGTTTTCCTTATTTTAGCGTTTCCTTAATCCTATCTAAGGTTCACCGTTTTAGTACTCCTTTACCCCTTGTCCTAAATTTAAGGTATCAGAAACACTTTGGATATCAGAATATCTCTACCCATGTCTCACCAAAACACAAAACGAAAAAAAAAAATCATAAAAATCATAAAAAGTGGTGACGTCACGTTCCGACTTCTTACTGAAAATCTGAAACCAAAATGAACAATAATGCATGTCGGTAAATTGTCTGACTCATACAATCTGTATGCTCAGTGCTCACGCCGATGCCTGCCTCTACTATGCGCTTTCCCTTCTAAAAACAAGGAACATTTCTCGTCCAGTTGGTGCCGATGATGGGAATCTGACTACCTGCCTGCCCTGTACGCGTATCCTAGCATAAAATTGATTACTGAACCGATTTTAAATCGAGCTAACTGTCTCATTTTGATCGACAGGTTTGGCAGACGCGGTCCTTACGTAATATCGATATTCCTGCAGGGATCATTTGGGATGATATCGGCGTTCGTTCCCTGGTATCCTGTGTACTTAGTGATGCGATTCGTTACCGCTGTTGCCGTCGGAGGAATGATCGTCATCAGCTTCGTCTATATCATGGAAGTCGTCGGTATGTAAGTTGTTCTTATTTTGCACCTGATCGTAACCCTACAACTATTTTATTTAAGGACTCAGGATTTAACGTATCCCCGCACTGTAAAGCTTCTTAAAATTATTGTGTTTGATTAATTATTAACTTAAAAATTATTTGAGTAATTTTCTATGAACAATTCAGTTAAACGGAGGCGATATTTGATGTTTTTATTGACTATTGCCAGAAAACAGTTTTAAAATAATCCACGTTTAATCGTTTTGACATTTTTTATTACTTTTATCACATTACGTAATGAAAATAAAAATCACGTTACACATACTAAAATTTTTTAACTTTTAACTTTTGAATCTCAAAAAGAAAATAAGCCTCCTTTTTTCGTAGTCGGGTAAAAAAAAAATAGAATTTCGATTTGTCTTCTAGTAGGTAGAAGTAATAAACAAACTTCTACAAAACTGGAAAAAGGCTATTTTTATTTATAAACAATAATATAATCTAAAATTGTGTACAACCCCAATACTACGCATCTCTTAATAATAATTATATGAATTTCAGGCGAAAGATGGCGTTCAACAATGGGTATATTGGTTCAAATTCCTTTCCCAATCGGACACTTAATCCTCGCTTTGTTAGGTTACATGATACGCGACTGGCGCCATTTGCAAGTAGCCATATCGGCACCAATCCTCGTATTACTCATTTATTACTTCTTGCTACCTGAATCGCCAAGATGGCTTCTGACGGTCGGTAAACGGGACAAGGTGATAGCAGTGCTGGAACGTGCTGCTGAAATGAACCGATTACCAACCAATCAGATCGAAGAGAACGTCATTAAAGCCAGCAAGATCAAATCAACCGAAAATCTTAATAAAAAATCTGGGAACATTTTCGATTTGTTCAAAACGCCGAATTTGCGTTTAAGAACAATCGCCATGTCGATGGCGTGGTGTTCGAACGGCATTTACTTTTTTATAATCGCCCAGTACTTAAGCGAAGCGAATGGCAACATTTTTATTAATGTGGCAATTTCGGCGGTTGTCCAAATTCCAGGAATATTGTGGTGCGTCTATTCGGTCAAAAAGTTTGGACGCAAAATCACTCAAATCTATTCATTGATTTTCAGCGGTTTAATGTACCTGGCGATCCCGTCAGTTCCCGACAATGTGCCGTACGTTCGCGTGTTCCTTGGGACTTTGGGCATGTTTAGTGTGGCGACATCGTTTACGTGCGCATGCGTCTACAGTGGTGAACTGTTTCCGACCATAATCAGAAACGTGGGTGTTGGATACGTTGCTATTTGGGCACGTGTAGGTGCCATGATTGCCCCGTTCATCTACAGTTTAAATTCAATAAACGTATGGTTACCGCCAGTAATAATGGCCGGTGCTCTTATGTCGACGGCATTGCTTTGTTTCAAAATGCCGGAAACACTCGGCTGCGTACTGCCCGACACAATAGAGGAAGCGGAGAGATTCGGAAGTCGTAAAGCGAAGAATATTCAAGGTGTCATTAATTACGGGATTAATGATATTGATTAGTGAGAAATTTAGTTAATTTATTTATCGAATAAGAATTAATTGAACGCTCATGTAATTCTCATTTGTCTCGTCAATCTCTAGTGCTGCGCGCTAGAGGAGGGAACAAATTAATGTAGTATAATCACGGAAAAATAAAAATAGTTTCGAAATAGAAATAGAACGACGAGAATATTCTCATCAGAAAGTTCTTAGAGAACGGTAAATTACCGCGGATGTTATAAATTTACTTTTTTTTGTCGAACATTTGGATTAAAAAATGTTCACTCTATGGGCATCGCACGAAATTTTTACACATTTCGTTAATTATAGAAATGTAAAATTTGTATATAAATATTTATATAAAAAAATAAACCATTTCTTAACAAAAAAGTTTTTTAATGTAACAAAAAAATTAAATAACTAATTTTACCTTACTGTCTTCAAACACACATTTATTCTGAGGAACTTTCTTAAAATCTAATTATTGTCAACAACAGTCACAGGAACTGAGGTGTACCGTCCTTTTTCTTTTTTTCTGGAACAACAGAAAACAAAAAATAAATAACATATCAACGGTTTCATCTAACAGAGGCACTTTTGGAATTTTTTAAAACGAGATGTTTATTCCATGGCTCTCACTATCCAGGTGCTATCCAGGGAGCCCGAGGACGAGGGAACCCGACGTCCAGCCATACGGCTGCAGATAGTAAACTCGCGGTAGGTTGTGGATAGGAGGCCCGTCCCAGAATGTAGAGGCACTGTTTTATTCATATACTTTGTATAAAAATTATTAGCATATTATAGATCATAATATAAAAATGGAAAATGTCGGTTCTCATGCCTTTATATAAGGGTTGACTCCAGTCATAATTCTGGTTCTTTACGGTTAGTATTTTAAAATATTTTATGTAAAAAGATGTTCAATCACGATAATTTATTATCAAAATATCGATTCATTATTATTGATATTTGAAATGAGTTCACAGTTTTAATTTTCTCTTGGTAGTAGATTTAAATAATGGTGGAGAGTATGCCTTCCCAGAAAGGAGAAAATCTGTTAAAAAAAGAAAATCCATTGCCTAGACAACTTAATCTGCCGATGGTACAATTAAATGCTTCCTCCCACTGGAATAACTCTTAGATCTGTCTATGACTCACCTATCGATGTTTTCGGCCTGTTCAATGGTGTCTGGTAACGGAGACCCTCTAGTTTCGGGCAGCCAGAGTAACAGCACGGTTTGTCCGACAGCGATCGCAGCGAGGATCAACAGCGGAGTTCCTGGTGCTGTTGTACCGATGGTCAACAAAATCGGGGCAAGGAGAGAGCCAGCACGTGAACACATCGCGGCTCCTCCAACGCCGGCATTGCGGATCACAGTCGGGAACAATTCTCCAGTATACAGGTATAGAGCAGGTAATGAAATCTGGTTAACAAAAGGCTTCGAATAGTGCAGTGCTGGATTTAGGAGAGGGCATTTCCACATAAGAAAGGCATCCATAAATTTGTATATGTTCGCAAACTATTTCCTTAATGAAAATACAAAATTTTGCATAAAGGAATAACATCAAATTTTGGGGTTAATTTTGAAATCACGTTTTTTTATTACAGATAATCGTCATGAAAAGTGCAGAACGTCGTATGTCAAAAAGCCATTTTTTTATTATTGCTACACGTGGCAATTTGTGAGTTCCACCTGGTGGAAAAATCTCTTATGTTATCAGCTGATCCAATAAGAGGTACAACCAAATGTCAAAAGGTTCTATGTTTTTGTAGCTGACAAATTGTCGTATGTTTGACTGGTTCTTAGTGAAGAGTTTTAGGGTTGCTACAATAATTTCTGCTCAAATAACAAAAAAATTAGTTTTTTTGCTCTCCTGAAAAATTTAGCTTTTACACATATAACCTTTGTACTTTGAGTGACGTAATATTTTTTTACATAATAATTAAACAGGCTACGCCGTTATGTCAACGTTTTCTCCACCGACAGACCTGTCGGACTTACCAAAGTATAATGTAGGTGCATGTTTTCTTAGAATACCAGTGCCGAATTTAGAACTGGGTAACTGCCCAGAGGCCTCCACAAAAATGTTATTGATGACGCCTCCACAATCCTAAATCCGGAACTGGAATAGTGTAAAGTTTCATAACCCAATTAGCCCCCTGGCCCCCTATACCCAGTATCTGCTATTGTAATTGTATTTTTTTGTTGACAGATCTGTCAGTGCTTGCTAAAGATATAGACCTAACAAAAGTGAAGGCGAGTTGTTGGTATAATTAAAGTTTTAACTTCGTTTTCATTTACGCTGTCATCATCGTTTCCGTCCATGCCATGCTTTCGCCATCCGTTTGGCCAACAGCCAAACGGACTCTAGGTCAGACATGTGCAAACGGACGATAAAATTGCATCGGACCCATCCTAACATGTCCTTGTCAGTGGACACAACTATGGATGCGTCGGGCTATCATCTCTTTTGGTCTTGATGGTTCAATATGAATGTCGACATGGACTCTGATGACGATAACGTAAACAACGAGGAATTTTATTAATCAGTAAATTGATAATTTAGTTGTTTTTTTATTTAAAATCTCAAAAAGAACATACCGTTAAAATCCTCGACTTTTAAAAGATCTCAATTCTAGACATAATAACACTAAAGAAGAAAGATGCACTCAACTCAAAAAAGTTTCGGTTGTGAGCGAACTTACCGACAAGCCGACAATACCGGCCGATGCGGACAAAACCCTTGGCCAATCGCCCGGATAGCGTCCAATCGGCACGCACCAGATCGCGACGAAACAAACGGCGGTGAAGGCGTTGGACGTCGCTAGCGTCGTACGTCTCCCAAGCGAGCGAACGATAACGCAGCAAAGCAAAGAACCCGGAACTGTGATAAGGCCGGCCACCGACATCGTCACAAACACATTACGACCGACGTGGCCGAGATACAGCGAAAAAGCGAAGAAAGTGATGCCACTTACTAGCCTGAGGACAATCGTAAAATATTAGTACAGTAGTACGCGAAAAAATATCTGCGAAGTCAAATAAATACTAATATTAATTAAAAATAACAAAACAAAGTAGACCTGGCAATCTGTTTATACGATTAATAATAAAAAAAATCTAAATCGGTATTGTATTTTAGAACAGTATTTAAGTTGCAACTGATATTGCATAATGTAAGTCAGTATTATCATATTATGTAATAAGATACAATTTGGTTTTACACTTTTATACCTCAATTTATTCATTGTATGATTAACTGTGAATGATAATAGAAATAAATTAATTTAAATAAAAAATATACAATCATTTATCACTACATTACAACTGGCGACGAGGAAAATTCAATAAATGTTAAGTGTACGCGTTATTTGAAAAATATATAATTAAGATTAAAGCAAAATGGAAAATACAAATCAAACAGCGGCTACGTCGACATCAACCTCTTATATGGGCCATGTGACGGAGTTTTATCACGAAACCTCGGATTTCAGAATATATTTGGAAAGACTGAATCAATTTTTCTTAATAAATAGAATAACTGAAGAGGCAATGAAAAAAGCTTTTCTATTAAATGCCCTTCACGAAAGTACCTACCAGCTTTTAGAAAACTTATGTATTCCAGAAAATATAAACAATAAATCGTTTAATCAACTGACCGAATTATTAAAGAAACAGTTAACTCCGGTAAAATCATATTTCGCTGCTAGAAATAAATATTTTAATGCGCGGCAAATGGAAGCAGAAACAGTAGCAGATTGGTTGGCAAGATTGCGTAAACTAGCTTCGCCCTGCGGGTTCACCAGTACTGAATTAATCAGCACATTAAGAGATTTGTTTGTGATCGGAATGAAAATTGGATCGGTTAAGGAACGGCTACTGGAGGAGGATGCTTCGAACGTTACCTTGTCCAAACTGGCAGAGATCGGCTTGGCCAAGGAATCCGCCATGAAGGAGAAGCTGGAGCTCAAGATAAAGTAAGAGCCAGTGGAGACATTTCATGCAAGTGCTACTCAACGCAAGCCAACATCGTGTAAAGTTTGTGGCTATTCAAGCCATGATAGTGAGTCATGTAGATTTAAGGATTATTCTTGTCATGTATGCAATAAGAAAGGTCATTTGGCCAGTGTCTGTTACAAAAGGAAGCAAAAAAGGGAAAATGTTGCAAATAATTTTGTAGAAGAATCTTTTTTTAGAATCGAGACTTCAGGTTCAGATTCTTTAAAAATTAATTTAAGAGTAAATGATAAAAACTTTGTTTTTGAAATAGATACAGGCTCTATGTACAGCGTTATTTCTGAAAAATTTTATTTTGAAAATTTTGCTGCTGAGTTTGAATTATTAAAGTCTAATGTTATATTAAAAGATTATGCAGGCATCAGTTTCAAACCAGTGGTTACATAACTTTAATTATCAATTATAATGACAAAATTGTTAATGTAGAAACACTAGTTATTAAAAATGGCGGTCCGCCGCTTTTGGGGAGCAATGGCTTAAAATTATTAAATTTGGGTATTTCTGAATTAAATTATAATTTTGATATAAATTTACATTTAAAAAAGTTGCTTAATGATTACGGTCAAATATTCTCGGAAGATGTAGGCACTTATACAAAGGGCAAAATAGATTTAAAGGTTAAACCAGAATCTAATCCCAAATTTTTGAAACCGCGACCATTAGCTTTTGCTATGAAGCCGAAGGTTGAAAAAGAAATTGAGCGCCTTGTTAATTTAGGGGTTTTAATACCTACGGAAAATTCGGACTGGGCTACTCCTATAGTGCCAATATTGAAACCTAATGGTCAAGTTAGGATATGTGGGGATTTTAAGTGCACGCTTAATCCTGCTCTTGAACAGGTGCACTATCCTTTGCCCAGGATAGAATACCTGTTTTCAAAGTTAAGTAATGGGGACAAATTTACAAAAATCGATTTAAAAGACGCATATCAGCAGGTCCTATTAACGGAGGAAGCGAGTAGATTGACCGTAATTACCACTCATAAAGGATTGTTTAGGTACACCCGATTACCATTTGGAGTTTCAGCAGCTCCTGCGCTATTTCAGAGAATGATGGAGCAAATTTTAATTAACATTCCGAGAGTCGCGTGTTTTCTTGACGATATCATCATAACTGCTTCGGATGATGAAACTCATTTTGACCGCCTTCGTTTAGTATTTCAGAAATTAACTGAATCAGGGTTACATATTAAACGCGAAAAATGTGTATTCTTTCAAAATTCTGTATCCTACCTGGGTCATGTTATAAATAAAACGGGTCTACATACTTCAAATGAACAAGTTCGTGCTATAGAAAGGGTTAACAAACCTAAATGTGTGAAAGAATTGAAGTCATTTTTGGGAATGATTAATTTTTATTATAAATTTTTGCCCGACTCGGCTACAATCTTAAGTCCGCTTTATAATCTTTTAAAAAAGGATATAAAATGGTCATGGGATAAAAAGTGTGATAACGCCTTTAATGAAATTAAAAAGGTTTTAGCTTCAAGTGAGGTTCTTGTGCACTTTAATCCAGATCTTCCGGTTAAATTGACGGTTGACGCTTCAAGCGTTGGTATTAGTGCAATTCTTTCTCACATTATAAATAATGAGGAAAAACCGATAGCATTTGCATCTAGAGTGTTATCTAGCGCAGAGAAAAATTATTCTCAAATTGAGAGGGAGGCTTTAGCCATAATTTATGGTATAACAAAATTTTACCAGTACCTACTTGTTTGGTATTCAATTTATTTTAGCAACTGACCATAAACCTTTACATGCGATTTTTGGCCCCAAAAAGGGCATTCCATTAATGTCTGCTAGTCGCCTACAAAGGTGGGCGAGTTTTTTGACTCAGTTTACATATACTATTCAGTATGTTAATTCAGATAAAAATCAAGCTGATTGGCTCTCACGGGCTACAAATAATTTGGAGAAAAATGAAAATATTGATGGTTATGATGATTGTTATATTAATTATTTAAATGAAAATAATGTAGGGGTAGATGTAATTAAAATAAAAAATGCAACAAAAAATGACACAATTTTGAGTCAAGTAATAAAGTTTGTTTTACAGGGTTGGCCGACTGACAAAGTAGCTTCTGAGTTTCAACCATTTTATGTTCGCAAAAATGAATTATCAGTATTGCAGGGCTGTTTACTCTGGGGTTACAGAATTATTATACCGCTCAAATTAAGAACTGAACTTTTACAAGAACTTCATTCATGTCATATGGGTATTGTTAAATCAAAAACATTAGCCAGAAGCTATTTTTGGTGGCCCAATTTAGATGTTCAAATTGAAAATTTTGTGAATAATTGTCAAGCTTGTAATTTTTACAAAGATAATCCCGCGAAAACGGAGCTTAATCCATGGTCATGGCCGCCAGAACCGTGGTCCAGAATTCATATCGATTTCTTTGGTCCATTTTATAACAAACATTTTTTAGTTTTAGTAGATGCTACTACAAAATGGTTGGAATGTATGGAAGTTCCAAATATGTCAAGTGAAATTACTATCGAGTGCTTACGTGAAATTTTTGCCTGATTTGGACTACCTAAAGTACTATGTAGCGATAATAAAACTACATTTTTATCAAGCAAATTTCAAAATTTCTTAAAACAAAATGGAATTACGCACATGACTGGACCGCCTTTTCATGCCCAATCTAACGGATTAGCTGAAAACGCAGTGAAAACGATTAAACGGGCAATTTTAAAAGCAAAACACGAAAATAAGAATATTTCAATTAGAACAATTATTAATCGGTTTCTGTTTGATTATCGCAACACAGCACATATGACGACAAACGAATCACCTGCAAAAATGTTATTAAATAGAAATTTAAGATGTCGATTTGATTTGTTAATTCCGTCTGTTAAAGATAAAGTGTTAAATCAGCAATGCAAACAACAAAAATATTTTAGAGGTGTGAACAAGTCGGTACTGAACGTAAATGATTCGGTCTTGGTCAAAGATTATTGAGGAAGAAAACCTTCTTGGATTCGAGCAGTAATTATTGAGAGGATTGGAAGAACAATTTTCGTTTGTGAAACTATTGAAGGCTTGAGATGGAAACGGCATGCTAATCAGATAATTAAAAGACAATTGCCTGATGATAATATTCATTCGGATTTCATTCCACGATCATCTTTGACTTCGACAACAGCTAATCATGAAGTTAATAATGAAACAATCAATGAAAATAACAATAATAATGAACCTAACATTGACGAAGGGAGAGTTTTACGACGGCGCAGTACTTTGCGCCCCCCGGAACGATATTCTGCGGAATAATTAACTATAAAATTTTTATTTAATTTTGTCAATGAAATTTATTTAATTTAATTAAAAGTACATAATTATTTTTGTACGGGGAAAATATGTTGTATTTTAGAACAGTATTTAAGTTGCAACTGATATTGCATAATGTAAGTCAGTATTATCATATTATGTAATAAGATACAATTTGGTTTTACACTTTTATACCTCAATTCATTGTATGATTAACTGTGAATGATAATAGAAATAAATTAATTTAAATAAAAAATATACAATCATTTATCACTACATTACAATCGGTCAAGTGGCAGCCGCTGAAAGTTCTCGCCAAAAAAAGCCTTATGTTTTAAATATATATATTTTCTTAATATTTTCTGAGATTTCTAATATCACCTAATGATGTCTATGTGATATTAAATATTTATTACCTACATACATGTGTTTTGTTTATTTTATTAACAAATATTGAAAAAAATAGGTTTGATTAACATAAACTTTGCTTGGATTAAACACAATTAATCAAACAAATATTTATAGATATTTTCCCGTGAATCGCCATTACATACCTAGATCCGTCCAACGTTTTACAGAATGTTAAAATAAAAAGAGATGTCGGAAATTCTAAAAATGTCAGTCAAGCATGAACGTACTTCATGTGCCGAGGGTTCCGGAATTACAAAATGAACGATTTTACATCAAATCTAAAAAAAAACAATGAAAATCTGACCTTCGCTAATAATAGTTTTCCTGCAATCTTTACTAGTTGAGGGGACATAACATAACATATTAATTATTGATAATGTATTTATACAGAAGTACATATCAGTCAAAGAAAAAATTTATTAAAAATTCAAAATATTCCTGTAGAGAATAAAAAACTTTTTATATTTTGTATGGTACATTTTTATATAATAACCTATGAAAAATCCATCAAAAACATAGAAAAATTTATTTATTTAGTATCTTTAAAGTGAGCTCTTTTCAACGATAAATAATTTTTTTTATTTTCCGCTTTATGATCTAGGACAATGTGAAATTTTTTTATAGAAAAACCCCTAAAATATCTGTGGAAAGATCACATCTGCATGTCAAATTTTAATTTTCTGCAACTAACCGCTTAGAAGTTACTGGCCAGTGACAGACTAGACGAGTACTGACAACGGAGTCTCACCATAAAGGTTTCGTTTTTTAACCAACTTTAAAAAAGGAGGAGGTTTTCAATTTGATGCATATTTTTTTTAATCTATGTACAGCGATTACTCAGGAATGACTAAACCGATTTTGATGATTATTCTTTTATTTAATAGGGAATACCTGCGGGGTGGTACCATATAAATTTTACTTAAATCGGTTCAGTAGTTCGACTAATATTTTTATATTATGTATTTTTTATGTACCTCTGTTATGTGCCTATGTGTCACCTCATATCTCCTGCATTTGTGAACCGATTTTGATTATTTTTGTTTTATTTAATAAGGTATACCTTCAGGGCAGTTCCACATAAATTTTACTAAAATCGGTTCAGTGGTTTTCTTTTTTTTAGTTTAGTAATCAAATATCAAGACAAAAGTCGGTTAATAACGTGCTTGTAAAGCTTCTAAAAAGTAAAAAATAAGAAACTAAAAAAAACCTCCTTTAAAAAAGCCACTAAAAAGAGGAAAATAAAAGACTTGAGGTTGGCGTCAATTTAATTGCGAAATTTTTTTATATATCTTTTATTTTATTAAATTGGCGCCGTCCTCAAATTTTTTTTATTTTCCTTTCTTTAGTGGCTTTTTTGAAGTTTTTTATTACTATTTTGTTACGAAATCCCAAAAATGAACAGCAGAATGAGGAACATTAACTGTAGAATAAAGGACGAGTAACCGCGAATCCGACGTTGATTATTTTCAGACGATATTCGCCATTGTAATAAACTTGTAGACAGTAGAAATAAACAACACTGATAATAGATTGTTGCGAGATAATTATTAATCTCTTACTTTTGAATCATTGACATTTAGCCTTAACATGAATATTTATATCACCATTGATAATATCGTCGCATTGTCCTAAATGAATTATGATGATATTTTAAGCAATTCCATAATTACACGTTTCATCCGAATTGTCATTGTCATCATTTTTGCAAACACATAAAAACATATTTATCTGATAAATCTCATTAACAAAAAAACAACAGGGTCGACTGTAGTACCAATCTGTGATGGAACCAAATATAAAAACAAACGAGACGCTAAAGACCTCTATTGTCGAGCGTCCATAATTTACAATATCTATCTAAAAACAAACGATATCCACTAGCAAAACTAGCCATACGCGGAGTAGACCCGTGCTTAGGGGGCGCCAAATTTAGCAACAGTTAATGTTTATAAAGCTACCGTTAATATATTGTTTTTATTTCGGTATAAACGATATCACAAGGCTTGGTGTCTTGTCTTGTTAAAATTGAACGAATTTTTAAGATGCTAAGTTATAGATCCGTTTTTACTTTCTAGCGGCCATAGGAGTGAAGAAAGTCTTGTAATGGCGAAAAAATCAACTTCAAAATTTGAACGGAATTAGACGTTTCATGGTCATTACAAACCGAAAAACGGAGTTTTAGGTGTCCGCCCGTATGTGCAAAAGCGACATACAGCTTGGGGGATCGAAATCAAATTTTAAGCCTAGGGGTTTAAGGGATACCTCGGGCAGGCGCAGACTGGCCAGGGGCGCCGGGCGCTAGAGCGTCCCGGACCCTCGGAGTTGGAGAAGGCCCTATCCCTCCCATTTCCCATTCCCAACAAATAACAAATTACTCAAGTCTCTCCCTAGGGCCCCTATAAATGTTAGCGTCCCTGAAAAATATAGCCAGCCCATGTTTGACCTCAGGGTGTTTTTATTTCCCCAAATAAGGGTAGTTTACTGATGGACGAAAATCGAACATTGTGATTTTCTCGAAAATGTTTATATCTATGTTATATGTTTTTATCTATGTTATATCAAAACTCCAGAACCACTGCACCCATTTGAAAAATTCTTTCACTGTTTAAAAGCCTACTTTTGACGAATAACATATAGGCTATAATTATATTAATACGCTACGACAAAGGGGGGATAAGCAGTGACCGAAAATAGCGATTTGCACATTGCACCCGGGCGAAGTGAATATTTTAAATTTACAAACGGTGTATCTAATTGATTTATTTACTGTAATTCAGGTAATTCACACAAAAAGTTTTGTTTATTTCTGTCAAGGTTTGCGAGAGCTAATTTAAATAATTATTATATGTTATACAACGATTAAATTATTACACTTACATGTAATTACTAAATTTTAGAAGTGCTACTTTTATTATATAGGGCAATAAAATTCACGCATAAGAATCATTTCCTGGATTTTTAAATTTCATTAAACAAAAAGAATTTTGCACGTTTAGGTATATGTATAATTAATTAATTTTTTTTAGTTCACCTTGTAATAATTTGTTTAAGTCTAATGTAATTATTGTACTGTTAATATCATCGTAAATATTTTAACAATTTTTTAGTTATATCCATTTAAAATCCAAATGTTGTATATTCGAGTCATTGAACATAGGTAAATTGTTTTCCCATGACTAAATACGAGAAGAAATGTAATAGTTTTTTTGTCATTACTAGACAAATAGGTTATAGGAATAAAAACAAGCTTGAATAATATATCATTGACCATAAACAATTTGTTTGATGGCGCACCGCGCCAGGGCCGTAGCTAGAGCTGAATTCAAGATAGGGCACTGAAAGTTTAAAGTAGGGCTGAAGCAAAAGACTACAATTTTTTAATTGGATTGCCCACCTCATCTGGTGATATCAAATTACAAAAGCAAGAAAACGGTAAATGACAATTTATTCAAAAAAAAAAAAAATACAGAACTTGCCATGTTATCAAATTTCCGAAGAACTTCATTTAGTCCAACGAATTTAATCTTGTTTTTCCAAATGCCAGATAGATCAAGTCTGTCATTCTGTCGTGACAGTCTTTGCGGCTTGTTTGTAATTCCTTAAAGTAGGGCACTGGATGTTTTAAGGTAGGGCATTGCCCCTTAATGCCCCCCCCCCAGCTACGGCCCTCCACCGCGCACACATCACAAAAAAAGGATAATAAAAACAATAACGAGTGTTCTATGTCATATATAAAAGAAAGTTTCTGTGATTATTATAGTGTAGGTATTATGTTCGCAAATAACTAAAGAACCACTAAACCGATATGAAAAGTTTTTTTTTAATATATAATGTGGCAGCTGTCGGGAAACGTATTAAAGCTGCGAATCAGCGGAAGTTTGAGGGAAATAGCATCTCCAGACGAAGAACTGGTTTTTAGTCTCGTAGTTTCGCTGACATACCGGTTCTAGCCTAGGAATGCCTTTCCGCCAAAACTCCTATTCAGCTTGATGATTCACGGCTTAAAACTTTTTTAACTTCCCATTGGAAGTTATTGTAATGGGTCCGAAAATCGAAATCAAAAAGGAAAAAAAATTTTTATGTTTCAAGGTCACTACACTATTTTTACACTACTTTTAGAAAGATGTCTGTGTGTGTGTGTGTGTGTGTGTACGTACGTACGTACGTACGTATGTATGTGTCAATTTCTTTCTAAGACGAAATCTCGAGAACGAAAAATGATATCGACTACGTTGGGGTGCCAATCGACGCGTATTAACGTAAATATGATCTGAAAGGAATTTTTTTAAAATCGGTTCAGCCGTTCTTTTTTCTTAACCAAATAACCTCCAAAAAAGTAGATTTTACACAATATCTCGCGAATAAAAAATTATATCGACTTCGTAAGGGTGTCAATCGAGGCGTGTTAACGTCATTTTGATCCGACATAAATTTTATAAAAATCGGTTCAGCCGTTTTTTTTTTTTTTTTTTTTTTTTTTTTTAATTATTGATGTTTTAATGATTAAAATGATAACTTTTCTGTGTAATATCTAATTTAATTATTATTATTAAATATTTATCAAACTGGGAAGTTCGTCGTGTGGACCTCAAGGGTCGCACTTTAGTCCTAATAAACGACCCACCTCACGGCTTGTTGAAAAATGGTATAGGAAACATCCACTAAAACATTCATCAAATCTTCCATTGTGTTTATAAAGGTCTTTAATCCGTACTGTGTAAAAAAAGTATAGAAATTAGAAATGAACCAACGACGTGGCATTATTTATGTAATCAAGTCATTAATACAATCTATTGGTTTATTTCTACTAACACTACCTGCAACGTGTAGTTGGCATGTGAATATGTTTTGTTTGCACTTGAATTGACGACAAATGGAAATACAGTCTTGCGACTTAAAAAAAAACTCACCAATTGAGATAAAGTAACAAAGTCCTGTTTCTCAAACGTTTCGTTCGGAACAAATCACCAAATTTGACATCGGATCTACGATTGGGATTATCATGAGCCTTCTTAATGCTGTTTGAGGATGAAGAGAGTCTGAGAAAATAACGTTTAACAACCGCTGGGTCACGTCCGTTCATTGTGGCAGCCTTCTCTAGAACAGCGCATGCTTCAGAATATCGTCCAACCGCCAACAGCCATCTTGGGGACTCCGTCGTGCCCCAATAGTATAGCAAATAAAGTAGACACAGACCTAAACAATACAAGAAAACTGTTACTCCCTCTGCACTTTGTTTTTCAAGCCGCAGTAAGTACCATTAAAAGTTAACACCACTGAGGTTTTTCTTGGACGATATCTTTATGTCGAAATTTTTTCCCAAAATACTTTTGACAAGAACCAAAAACGGTTCATCATCATAACCTTTCCACTAAGAATACTAGCGATTAGAAATTAAACATTTATTCATGGTACGAGAAGCATGCAATGCAATGCGAGTTGCTATTCTAATTACATCTATCAAATACTAGAAATAAAAAGTCAGTAGACTTTTCTATCTGAACTTTACTACAGATTACTTGATCGTTATGAGGAAACATTACAAAAGTTTTATCTTACATAGCAGTTCGTATAAGTTGGATTTCAAACCTGACAGAGTTAATTGAAGTTGTCTCCAGTCCCTCAGCCAGTATGCCAACAGGGCCATGAACGCTGACCCTATCCCAAATGGTATTTGATAAAGTATTGGCACGACGGTTCTGTATTTGCTGTCAACGCCACCTGCGCAGACAGCTTCCATGCACATCACGAACGAGGCGATCATAGTACCGCCGTTGGCGACGCCCAACAAGAAACGGCATAAACAGAACGACCAGAACCATGGGGCGACTGACATGGCGGTACCGGTTAGCGTTTGGATACCAATAGCGACGAGGAGCGTCGGTTTGCGTCCAATTCTGTCAGCCGTAATGCCGAACACCACGTTACCTGAATGATCGGAAACAAGCCAATGATCATTGTCAGATCTGAGAAATTTGGTACAAGATAAGGAGGATAATGTTTTAAATATCTTACTATAACATCAATAGTTTTATTTTTTGATATTTTACAGTTTTATCTGATCATAAACTGTTACAATATTCATAGGTTCAAAGTCTGTTTCTAGGGTGGGTTAATCCGTCATAGCTAGATGGTAGAAAATTCATAACAAGAATTTGTTTAACAGCTAGTGTTATCGATGGCACAAATTTGCAGTTTGATGTATTTGTGTTTGTCAGCTTGCATATTAAATACTGAACTGGTAAATGCAAACAGTGCATGCTGCGTCTTCTGCCGTTCGTGGCTGAACCCACTCTAGAAACAAATTTTGTATATACTAACTGTACATAACAGGACCTAAAAATGCCTACGCAATCTCTAATAGACTCACCGACAAGGACACCCAGCATCAGCACCATTTGTGACATGTCCGCCAGCCATTCCCTGTCGCACACCAGATCCCATTCGGTGATAATGCTCGACTTGAAAACTGTTCTGTTGTAGACGTAGCCGGCGGTGCAACTGATACTCGAGTTGGATAACGGATCGAAAGTTTCACAGGTGTTCAGAAACTATAAAGTAACAAATGTGATCAACGGTAACTTGATGCAGTTCGAAGGGATTAAACATATCACAGAAGTTGGAAATATCACGAACACCTAAATTTTGAATAAGATAATGATATCTCAGGAGTTCAGAACCAATAAAGATATAGTCGTACTCAATGGCAACACTCGATGGGATTTGAATTCGATAATCCGGTTTAAACATTTAACAGACCTAGACGTTGAGAATCAAAGAACATGGATAATTTGACTTTAAGAGAATTTTTGCACGAAATAAGTCATTCCCTCAAAACTCCCACCTCCCAATTGAAAACTGAACAGAGCAAGTAACCTAAGTTGTGTAATCGTATTTAAGGTATGTTGTAAGTTTAGTGCAAATCGATCTTGTTCCTGCGTGATAAACTAGTGATGCCGTCTCGTCGAGAAATAGGCATTCTCGTCTCGTATTTCGAGAACTCACGCTACGTACTCAAGGGCGTCGCCAGCTTATGACTAAGGGGGGGGGGGCAATGGGGCAATATTATGGAGGATAAAAAATATGAACGCCGAGAGCATGAAGCGTTACACTTTGGAAGTCTTTGCCTCGATGACGATTGTAATAAGAACGGTTCTAATATCAATGTATAAAACTTCACAAGCCCTCGACAGCACAATAACTAAATCAAACTTTTAAACACAGTAATAATTATTTATTTTAACAAAAATAATATTTAATTAAAACATAACCTGCGGGGATTTTTTGCAAAACTTTCAACCACTTTATCATTAAAATTATTTAGGTTTTTATTTATTATAGCTCTGTGTACACTCATCATGGCCAGACCATTAAGGCGATCTTCTGCCATGGTGCTTCTTAGCCATGTTTTTAGTCTTCTGAGGCTGCTAAAGGATCGCTCTACTGTACAGGTCGTGCATGGTAAAGCGATCAAAATTTTCAATGCTTTTTCCGTTTCGGGAAAGAAGGAATTTGTTTCTTTTAGGACATCAACAACTGTTAGATTTGTTAGATTAAGCCTATCGTGCCACAATTGCTGCCAAAGTTCGATTTCATTCTTTATGTTCGGTAGTCAATTGCTCGCACTTTGGTCGCTTTGCGGCTAGCTACATTTGATCTCTAGGGGGGGGGGGCAACTGCCCCCCTGCCCCCTCTTGGCGACGCCCTTGTACGTACTTTGTCGATAGTGACGAGATCTTGACAATGTAATCTCGATATTGTGTCAAAATTTGTGATCTCGTCATGAGTAGCCGAGGAAAATCTCGTCTTGACAGCAACATTATGATGAATGGATATTACAATTTTGCATAAATTAGTTTTTATAATATACTTCAAAACCAACGCCACATATTTCGACGTCGATCTAATTATCAACAAATGTAATAATTAAGTATTAATTAATAAAAATCACGTTGTGGAAGGTCGCAGCAGAGCACCTTTCTAATCTGCACCTGTCAACGTGACAACGCTTAGAATCTCACAGGTTCAACGACACCAGGTTCCGTTGCGTCCCACTTAAGATAGAACAGGACACACTAATACCGCATGTATTGTGCAATACTTTCAATGTTTTTGCCTTAAAACTAACGTCTTTGAATAAAATATCGTTTGCACACAACGGAAGTCATAAATAGCAAAACAATCATTACAACAATAAGCATGCTTTCAAAATACACTACCTGTACATAACTCAAGTGACCCGAATTACTGGTTTAAAAAAATATTATCAACTCAATTAGGACTACTCACACAAGTCTTTTTTATGGAAGGGGGCCATTTTGCATTTTTTTTGCATCAGTGCCCAGGACCGTAGCTAGAAAAAAACTTCAGGGGTCGAGGTTTCGTGGGTCCGACATTTCTTACTACTACGTTTTCTGGGTTTAATTTTTATTAAAAATATAGTACGTAAACATCTGTAAAAATTTCGGTAGGGGGTTCAAACCTTGTGATCCTCCCTGGCTACGGCCTTGAGAGAGCTCACAGACACTGAATACTAAAAAAGTAACTATAAAACACCAACACTTTTTTCTCGACACACGTTAATCGTCTTCTGATGACGCTAATATGGTTAGCGAAACGCGCGTCGAGAAAAAGTGTTCGTGTTTTGTTGTTCCTCTTTTGCTTTAAGAGATTCATTGATAGAGAGCTCATTCCCAACCTAGAATATAATAAGTTAAAGTTATATGCTCAGCGAATTCTTATTTTGTAATTTAAAGTTGTCGGTTAGCTTAAAACGTGTGCCAAACTTGACGTATTCTGACTCTAACCAATAACATAGTTTTGTGACAAGGTTGGAAGCGGGGATCTAATGCAACGCAACAACAATTATCTGTCTTCTTCTGATGTAATAATATTACATGCTAAATGGAAATCTTGGATATGTAAACATAGACATAAGATTCATATGCGTGTTCACATGTTTCTCAACGTCCTTCATTGGTTCTTGTTTTATTGTGTGACGTCGTCACTATTGGCTGGAGTCAGAATGCGTTACGTCAGGCGCCAAAAGTTAAAAAGTTAAAGTTAAAATAATGACTGGGTTATATGAGAAACGACAATTTTAGTTTAGAAGAGCGGCCCCCATTATCCGTGGCGAAAGTAACTCATATTTTAGGTCCCAAAAAACCCACAAAAAATTGAAATTACAGACGGACATTCCGTTAGTATTTTACAATAATTATTAGTAGGTACTGAAAACGCCTTTTTTATTCAGTAGTAATAGCAACCTATATTTTTCTTTACAGTGAAAGCAAAAGTATTTTTACATTTCGGTTCACACGACTGTCTCCAATTTATGTGTAGTTGTATTTTGCAATAGCTGATGCAACTATTTAAAATTACAACTAAAAATTATTTTAATTATCTAGTATACTTTTTGCAGGCTTCGGTTAGACAATGCAAATTATAGACTTTGGGCAGCAGTAATTGTTTTACAGCACAGTAACTCTTCAAATGTTTTTAACCTTAATCACATTGACGTATACCTGTTATTTGTGATTATTTCTATCTATTTATAGGCAACTATAATATATTTATACTAGCGGCCCTGTCCGGCTTCGCCCGGGTGCTAAGAAAACCCGGGTGCAATACACTACTTACTAGCTTCTCTCGTTCGCTTGAATATTATAATTACATTGTTCACTGGCTTCGCTCGTTCGCTATTAAACCTTCCGTGAAAAATTATCTAACTGATGGTGAAAACCACATCAAAATCCGTTGCATGGTTTAGGAGGAGTTAGCGGTTATACAGACAGACAGACGCGGAAAGCGACTTCATTTTATACTATGTAGAGATATGTACCTATTGCTTAATACAGATATAAATTTCTCAAAACAATTAGGCGATAAACTTTTATTTTTTACGATTTCAAAAATCATCAATTTTCAAACTCATTTACCGTTGTGTAAAAAAATCGAAAATTTTTTTAATACAACATTTTGACGGGAAACGCCTTCGCTTTCAATCCCTAACAGTCAAAGGCGTCGCCAGCCAATGGGCCAGGGAGGCGCAAGATGATAGATAGAGGAAATGAATTGAAGGTAAAATAAATACGATTTGTAAATAGAGTTATATTGTTACATCAGCCAAATTACATACTGTATTCCGCAATATTAGGAAAAATTTATCTTATCAACCATTGTCACAGTTGGGATTCAAACCCGAACTTTTCCACTATCGCGGCGGATTGAGCTATCATTTTACTCAACCGTGACAAGTATTGATAAATCTATCCTCCCATATAGGTATGCCGAACGCGTTCATAATTTCACTTCACGCGAGAGTTGTTATTTTTATTAAGTAGAGTATTATGAATCATCTTACATGCGAGAGTTTTTAGCATGAATTTTTGAAATTATTTTAATTTTAGCCAGTTAGGGCTTCATTCAATATGTACTGCTTGTTAGGGCAAGAGTCAATAAACACATATAGATACATAATTTATAAACATATAATATATTATATCAATTATATTATCTGTAGTTATCTTTTCGATACACTACATTTGTCCTAACTGGCTAAAATTAAAATAATTTCAAAAATTCATGCTAAAAACTCTCACATGTAAGATGATTCATAATAATCTCCTTAGTAAAACAACTCTCGCATGATAGTCCAGTCACGAGAGGAAGTCCACCTTGCGTTTTGTGCAGCAAATGATTTTATTTTGTTGTGACCTCAAGCATGTTCAGAAGATTTCAAATCCAAGTTTGCGACCTCTAAAACAGGGCGGGGGAGTTTTGGTGGACTAAAAACCCCGATTTTTTTGCACTTTTTTCGGTTTCTTGCTTATAACATGGAAACGGCTAGTATTATCGAAAAAATGGTTCTATTCAAAATTAAAGGGCACAAAATTTACTTCAAAATGCATTAGTCAAATATGTTTATCTTCCCATTTTTACCGGCTCTACAGAAAAAAAATAAACTCTTTTTTTGTTTGAACGCGCCGATCTCAGGAACTACAAGTCCGATTAAAAAAATTTTTTTTTGCTAGATAACCCGTTTACTAAGGAAGGTTATAGGATATTCGAGTTTTTTTAAATTCAATCCCAAAGGGGGTAAATTTTAAAAAAACTCGTATATCCTATAACCTTCCTCCATAAACGGGATATCTAACAAAAAAAAATTTTTTTTAATCGGACTTGTAGTTCCTGAGATTAGCGTGTTCAAACAAAAAAAGAATTTATTTTTGTTTGTTTGAACGCGCTAATCTCAGGAACTACCAGTCCAATTTGGAAAATTTTTTTTTGTTAGATAGCCCATTTATTAAGGAAGGTTATAGGCTATTCGATTTTTTTTTAATTCAATCCCAAAGGGGTAAAACGTGGGTTTAGGATTTTTTTGTTATTACAATAAATCCTACACTCCCGTTTTCACCCTTTGGGATTGAATTTTTAAAAAACTCGTATAGGGTCTCAATGATTACTACTTTGCTTCTTTTACAGACTAGTAGTTTCTGAGATTAGCGCCTTCAAACAAAAAAATGAGTTTATTTTTTTTTTGTTTTTCTAAGTTCTGTAGAGTCGGTAAAAATCGGAACAAAAACATATTTGACTAGTGCATTTTGAAGTAAATTTTGTGTCCTTTAATTTTGAATAAGACCATTTTTTCGATAGGACTAGTCGTTTTTACGTTATAAGCAAAAAACCGAAAAAAGTGCAAAAAAATCGTGGTTTTTAGCCCACCAAAACTCCCCCGCCCTGCTTTAGAGGTCGCAAACTTGGATTTGTCATCTCCTAAACATGCTTGAGGACACAAAAAAATAAAATCATTTGCTGCACAAAATGTAAGGTGGACCTACCTTTTAAGCTCTCGTGACTGGACTATGAAGTGAAATTATGAATGCGTTCTGCATATATGGGAGGATAGATTTATCAATACTTGTCACGGTTGAGTAAAATGATAGCTCAATCCGCCGCGATAGTGGAAAAGTTCGGGTTTGAATCCCGGCTGTGACAATGGTTGATAAGATAAATTTTTCCTAATATTGCGGAATACATTATGTAATTTGGCTGATGTAACAATATATCTCTACTTATGTATTTCTCAGTCGTACTAAATTCACTCTTTAAACAATTTGTAAAGTTTTAATCGTTTACTACAAGAATCTTAATTAAAACATAATCTTCTTGGTTTCTTGTGAATTTTTTGACTACTTTATTATTAAAATCTTCTAGGTTGCGATTAAAATTTTTAAAACTTTACCCTCTAGGGGAGGGAGCAGCTGCCCTCCCCTGCTCCCCATTGGCGACGACCTTGCTAACATTCGATTTCCCCGATGACGTTTCTGTGCGTTGGTGCACCACTTCCAAGCGGACCGGGAAAACATTGCAAAAAAATTGTTAACTTTGAGTGCACATTTTTTTTGGAAACTTTAATCATCACAGAGTGAAAGATCAAAATCTTACCTTTCAATCCAGCTAATGAAGTCCAGTTACGATTTTTTAATTCGAAGATACGGCGGTTTGAAAAAAACTTCATTTTAGCTGGCAAATTTGCATTGTAACCGCCCGCTTTGTTTACTTTTCCTCGCTTTGTTTTCGTTTGTCTCATACGCTGTTAACAAAACGCTTTAAAAACACAATCAAATTTGTTTACGAAAGCTCAGAAAAGTTTCCGAATTGCAAGCAATGCGAATTGTTACTTTTCTCCAAGAATGTAACACCCAGCGATATGGACGCTATTGACCTCAGTTGTCGAGCGTCTATAATTTACAATTCATTAAACCCAGCGATATGTGCCATGTGACAACTCGACTGGGTGTTGTAGTGAAACGCACATGGTAAGTTTTTTTTCAAATCGCCGTATGTTTGTGTACAAAAATCAAAGCTCGACTTTCAGTACCTAGATAGAAAGCTGAGATTTTAATCTTTCACGCTGTGATAATGAAAGTTGACAATTTTTTGCAATTTTTTCCCGGTCCACTTGAAAGTGATGCAGCGATGCACAGAAACGTTATCAGGGAAATCGAATATCATGAGCTGAAAGCTGCAGCTTTTTCCGTCAAAACGCTGTATTCGAAAAATGTTTACGATTTTTTCCCTCAAAGTTACATGGATTTGAATATTGATGATTTTTGACTTCGTTAAAGTTGATCCCTAAATCCTAATTGATTTAAGGAGTTTAGTATAAATAGCCCCTGAACAGATAACTAAAAAGTGTGTTTTGATTGCTGTATTGAAATAATTTTCAGCTGTTTTTTAAAATGTTTAGTCTCCAGATACATGGTTCGAGTGGAGGAAGCATAGAAAATTAGGATAAGGCATGCCACTTTGTGAGTGTAGGAGTTTGGCAGGTGATCGTCCACCGCCCTGTATAAAAGACCATCTATATATTTATCTGGAATTATTGAAAACCTCAAAAAGATGGCCGTTACATGAATTGTTCTCGGCGAAGGGCAGTAGGAAAAAGTTCTAGGCACGTCTGGCCCTGCCGGGATTCGAACATAGTAACTTCCAAATGTAATTCTAGTGCTCTGACCATTAGGCTACTCAATCGGTCAAATATGGAACGAAAAGATTTGAAAATTAAGCATATAAATTAATTTGTAATTACCGTATCATTATCGGTCCAAGGGCTGGATGACAGAGTTTTTTCAGCACATCGGAATTGGGTTGGTGGCGCCAGCAAGACATTGCCGAGCTGAAACCAGGCCATCGGGAACTTGAGCAAGGCCATTAATACAGAGGTCATACACTGCCATTTTCCAAATTCACCGATCATTGAGCCGAGTTCTTCCGATTCACTATCGCAGGTCAGTTGCCGATTGTCAACATCTTCTTCATTGTTATTGTTGACGGCATTCGCATCTGGTGGGCGAAATAACTTAATTAGAGAAAATATAGTTTCAGACGAAGAAGAACGTTGCGTTATCCGACACAAAAATCAAATTCAGTCCGATTTAGTTCATAGAAGCGCTTAAACTTTAAAGTATTAGGAGGTCTCCAAAATCGACCTAATTTTGAGACCCCTTTCTAAAAAGTTTAGATTTACAAAACATTAACAATAAAACAAAAAAAAACTCGGGTTGCAGTGCCAAAACCCTGCCGACAATATAATGTATTTGCTAATACAGGCATTGTGCTGTTATTATGTGAACATAAGTTTGTTTTTGGACAAAATAAAAATTTAACTCCTTAATACATCCTTTAAAATAATATTTTTTTTCTTAATTTCAATATTATTATCAATGCAACCTCTGTACCAAATTACATACACCCTTCAGTAAGTAAATCACTATCCGCAAACTAATGTGTTCATAAAATTTGTAAGTCCGGACCTGTCGGGGAGATTTTATTAAAATTTTAGCAGCACATTTCAATCTTCACTAAAGGGTTAAATTTCAATTTTGAAACAGTTCTGAGAATTTTTTTGGTATTTTTGGGCCCAAAAACATTTTTCAACCCCTAAAAACCACCCTTAAAATGGTCCGATTGGGCCCATTTTAAATAGGCTTCGTGCGGTGATGGATTTCAGCGTGCCTACCCAATTTCGTCAAAATCAATTAACTCTTTCGAAAGTTATAGCCCGTACACACACACACACACACGCACATATATATAAACATTTTCAAAAATGGTGCCAAAGTGTTCAGGAGGCTATGAAACGTCGAGAAATTTTGGTCCGACCCCTAGGTCCCGCCATCCGACCGACGCCAATAGTGTATATGCCATATGGCAAATACACTAACTAGTTTCATTCTTGGTATTTTGAGGTCCCTGTGATATTGCAGCTCCATTCGTTGGTAATGTCTCGTTTTTAAACGGTTTTATTTAGCTTGTTTCTGCTAAAATCGATAAATATTATAGAGATTGTAACTTATAGACGTTCGACAAATGAAGTCATTAGCGTCTGTGACCTGTGTAATAAAAATACATCAAAACCAAATCGAAAAATTTTAATTATTCTTGAAATAAAACTCGTTCCAATCTCTTTACACTCTAGATCTAGATCTGAGTTTTTTTTTTGCAATTAGTTAACTGTTCGCGGACAGCGGAAATAAGCATTACCATCGCTTACCGAGGTAAAAGAATATTAAAAATTCATAAATAAACAAACAGGCGACATTCACCTTCCTTCAACATGTTGACAATTTTTTTCCTATACACAATATCACCACTGAAATCAGCAGTCGAATATATATTTTTATTTTTCACTTCACTCGTTATTATCTTGTAACATTATCTGCATTTTCCAAACTTCTCGGTCGCGATATTCTTTTATATTTTCCAATCGATTTCATACACCACGATCATGATAGACGGAAAAGTGGCTTTCGCACAAAGAAGTTCTACAACTCAATGAAAATGTAAATAATGCACTGCAAAACACTTCACCAAAATGTATATCCGAAAATCGAGCGATTTTTTGTCAGTGTAACTTAAGTGTACCGGTTGTTGATGTTTTCAGTTAAATAAAACCACAAAATCGAAGGTCTGACGAACGGTGGACGGATAACGTGTCTGAATTATCAGAAAAGAAATAATTTCACTTTCACCTCCCGCAAATACAATGAATTCGATCCAAACTGGCACAATATTGTTTTAATAAGCAGTCTGTTAGATAGATTGTAATTATAGACGCTCAATAACTGAGTGAACAGCCTGTTATTAGGCTCGTCGCGTCGTAATTGGCGTCCGGAGCAAACATCAATTCTCACCCCCCATAAGCGATACAGCACAAGCTCGTAGCCAGGAATTTTTTTCGGGGGAACTTAAAAGTAAAAAAATAAATAAAGTCTCTCACAAACTTTCAGCAGTTATTACATTCGTTGCATGAAAAATTATGGTCATAAATGCAAATTCATTATAATGAAAATGTATTTAAAATGACTTTTTCATAGAAAAGCACAAATTTGCTAGAATTTGTGAAATTTTGGTGGGGGGGGGGGTTCAGCCTCTTGCGCCACTCCCCTGGCTACGTGGCTGGATTACAGCAGGATTCGTTTTTCAAAAAACCGAGTACCAGGTACAGTGTACACGGGAAATTCCTTATACTGAAGGATGTATTTAAATTGGTACCGATGTTGCACTGATAAAATGCATGTCGAATATTGAAGTTAATAAAAATCTAACCATTTTTAGAGATGTACCTATTAATAAAGGGGTATTTTTTTATTTTGTTTAGAAACAAATTTAAGTTAGCGATAAATTTAAATACCAAATTAGTAGCAAATACACGGTTTGATCGGCAGGGTTCTGCACTGCGATCGATTTTTTTTTATTATTGCAATTGCAAAATACTCTTATCTTAGAGAAATTTTGTTAGGATTGGATATTACTGGGAATTCCGCGGCTCATTTTGCCCCAAAAACACCCGCAACGAAAAAAATATTTACGAATAGTAGTACATATTTTGTTTATTTGCATAAGCCTTAATCTACCTGCTCTCCCTCCCCCGCTTTGCGTCCGGGCGATATTACCCCCTCGTAACGACGACCGTGGTAACATTTCTCTAGAAACTCAATAAAATCGGGTTAAACTTAAAGAATAGAACGACAGAATTCTTCTACAAAACGTTTTGCGCCATCTTAAACCGATCGCTTCGAAGCGCATTTCTTCTACTTCCCGTGGAGACAGGTGACTCATACGTATTACTACGTTTGTTTCACTTTTACTCAAGCGATATTTAACGATGTAGAGCGAGACGGACAATCCGTTATTAAAATCGTGTGTAACCTACACAAGAATGACTTATTGACTACTAAAACCTTTTGTGGTTCAACAGTCCTAATTGTAGTCTCCTAAAGCAGAACACAGAAATTCAATAGAAATTCTCTGTATTTTTTCAACTTTATAATCAAGAAATATATAAACTTGCTTTTTGAAATCAAATTTTTACTAATAAGTGACGACCTCCTAAGAATTTCTACTAGAGTAATTCGGTGTTTCATGGAAATTGTGTGTCGTGGAAGTGACACAAAGCTCCTAAAATCAGCTATATTTTACCCTCTTTGGTCACCAGTGTCAATTTTTTTCTAGTTATCCCATAGGGACACGTTAAATATTTATATGGGAATTTATATCCTGTAGGTACACCTACACTGGACCATATTAAGGTACATATTGCTGCTAAGGATCTGGATTTGAGATGAATCCATCCATATAGTCGGGAAGAGATCGTCTCGGTAGAGACTAAACTTAAATCACTACGACTACGTTAAAAGAGTGTGGTAATGCCATAGTAATGCACGCCACAGCTGATGGTAGTTGGCCATGGCTGTAGAGTCTAGCTGATATTCGCGCCTATATAAAACCTTCGCAAGAGAAAACAATCTACGGTATGTATTGAAAGAGAAAGTTTTATGTAACATATTAATTAAAAAAACCAAAAAAAAAAAAGAAAATAAGAACAACCTTCTTTTTAATTGAATGATTCAACGCCAAATGTTCTGAAAGCAGTTAAATTGTTCAAAAGAGATTTTTTAAATATCTTTTCAAAGCTCAGTGCCTGCTGTATGTCACTGATCTCTAGTATATGGATTGTGAATGGCGGCCACTGTATGAAATCAACTTGCGCAGCGTTGCAATGACGCGGAACTTTCAAAACGGACTGTTGGGATTGGCTTACATTTTACTTCTGTAGCGCCATATTAATGCGGACGTTGACATTGGCTGATATTTTTCAAACCGCTATGTAAATATGTCTATAACGCAGCGTGCGTTAGCTGTACTATTCAAATTTCCCGCTAAACTTGTCACCCAAAGCTTCCTCTTCAGTGCGTCTTGTCGCTTCTAAGTGACTTGAGGCATTGTAGAGCTAGCTGCTTAAAAAAAGTGAGTGCCTGGTTTTCTAAAGAGAATCAGATTCGAATACTATGACAGCTATACATACTCCCTCAAAAATTTGTGAAAACTGACCAATGAGGGTAAATATAACGCAGATCGGAGCTTTGAGTTACTTTTTCGATGCACTAGTAATCATTTCCGTGATATTTTATCAAGTCACTCTACCAAAAATGGGGGGGGGTCGCTAGTAAAGATGTATAAACATCAACAAATTTAATTCAAATATACAGAGTGGACCGAGTTATAGTAGCAATAATTCACCATTCGATGGTCCATCGAAAAATAAGTAGACATGCATAGTTTTATTTTTTTCCAAAATGCTTCCTAAGGGAGATACAGCCCTTCAAAGTCCAGTTTTAAAAATCAATACTGACAAGTGTCATAAATTATCTCAAAACCAAGTATCGCCTACTTTGTTGGTTATTTTCATAAGTTATTTATTTGTTGTTTTTAATTTAATTAATGAATTATTTATTTAAATTCGTCAAACAGTAAAAAGTTTACAATTGTTGTACAAGATTCCAGACCTATTATTTTCATAAGTGGCTATTTTAGAAGTGTTCTAAACTTTCAACTCTAATTATCTCGTAAACGAAGCTTCAAATCGAAATTTCGCAAGAGTGACTCTTTTTTTCTAAATTGAACTGGGAATTCGAAAAAAATGTTATTCTTTAAAAATATCCAGTGGCGCAGAAAATAAGGCGGGAAAAGTGAAACAACCCCCCTGTATCTACGCCACTTGACAATTTTGACAAAAGTTACTTACGTCAAGTAATGAGTATCTATTGTACAAATACTTGTACCAAATTTGGTCAAAAACGCATTAATAACCTGAGAGTTAGGACAAAAAAAAGAATTTTAAAACTGAACTTTGTAGGGGTTTATCTCCCTTAGGAAGCGTTTTGGAAAAAAATAAAATTATGCATGTCGACTTATTTTTCGATGGACCATCGAATGGTGAATTATTGCTACTATAACCTGGTCCACCCTGTATAATTTTGGTCATTGACGGAACCTTAACCCTTTATTTGCAAAATGTCATACAAAAAATTTGATTCTTATCAGGAGAGATTTGAAACCGCTCAAATATTTACAAACAGAATTATTTACTTCGTCGTATAAGGGAAATATAATATCCATTTTAAAGTTCACTTGAAAAAAAACTTTGTAAAAATTAAAATGCCACATATCCGTAATTGGAGATATCGAAATATTAATTCCTGATTCGTGGTTTCCACTTAATAAAAAGTGGATTAAATTTAGTTTGAAACTCAGTCACCATGCAGTGCCGGATTTAGGATTGTGGAGGTTTCCGGACTGCCGAGTCGGTGAAAGTTTTCACTTTTTGCGAGCAGTCTTCCGTGCAAATTTTCAGAAATGTTCAAAATGAACATTTTTGTAGAGGTCTCTCTTTTGTGAAGGTTGCAGAACCCTGTGCGTTTGCCCAGTCTGCCGAATCTTACAAATACAGCGCTGTTACTAGGCCACCGTGGCGCCTAGAATTTCAAGTGAAATAATAATTTAATTTCAGAAAGAGCCCTGCGCTTAGCTGGGTGTTTGAAGTAGTTTTCACCTACATGAATATAGCTCTCGCTATTACGATGATTCACATCTACAACCTAGCTATAAATAATAACACTCGCATGTAGTGCATATATGGAGAATGTTAGATTGGTAATCTTGTCACGGGTAATGTAAGCTCATTCAGCCGCGATAGTGGAAAGGTTCAGGTTAGAGTCCTGACTGTGACTATGGTTGTCAAAATGATTTTTTCCGATATTTGTAGGAATCAATTATGTAATTGGCTGCTCTTCCAATAAAAATTTTCAATTGCAAAACAGCCGTATAAATCTATTTAATATATCTTAGCTCTTATATTTAGTGTTGCCGTCTAGACAAGACTTTCAAAGTCTTGTCTTGTCTTGAAATATCAAGACTTCACTAAATCTAAGTCTAGATTAAAAAACTCTTGTCTTGTCTAATATCAAGACTCTAGATTATTTTCAAGAGTCTTGATTAACCGAGTGGTTTACTTTACCTTAGTTTATCTAGATTCTAGACTCTTGAAAATTGTCTAGAATTTTGGCAAGAGTCTTGATCTAGATAAAGCAAGTCTTGCCTTGTCTTGAAAATTTCTAGACAAGACTTTTGCAAGTCTTGTCTTGAAAATCTAGACAAGACAAGACAAGAGTCTAGAAAGTCTATATCTAGACGGCAACACTACTTATATTCTAAAAAAAGATTATTCGATGTTCGCGTACTGCTAGAAAATTAAGGCTCGAGCAATATGTTTGAAACAGAATAGATCCTAAGATCGTTGACATAATATCAACAACATGATTTATGATAATAATCTAATTTTGGTACGTGCTTTAACTACAAACGCTGTCATCTGAAGATTATACGAGCTACCGACTGTTTCCGCTTGCGTTTACAATGAATACTAACGTGTACTAATAACAATAATAAAGTGCACATACAGTCGGTCCCAAAAGCTTTCTTTTAAAGAAAATTCTTATAAAGAAACTAGCGGTCACCCGTGGCTCCGCTCACGTATCTTTAGATTTGTTTATGCCTTCCCATAAAAACTTCAACACCCTGTTGCACCTCTCCTTAGGGGTTGTCTTAAAAAATCCTAAAATATGTGTTTTATCATTTATTTTGAAGAGTACCTATTTATACCAAGTTTCAAGTTGATACACGCAGGGAATACGATTTTCTATACAAACATATTCACCATTTTTCACCCACTTAGAGGTTGATTTCCTAAAAATACTTTCTTAGTGCACCTCTACACCCTGTACGGAACATAACTTCCAAATGTCATGTTTCTATCTTCAGTGGTTTAGGCTGCGGATTATACCTTCTTTTGACTCCTTTAGGGGTTTAATTTCGAAAAATACCTTCTTAGTGGATGCTTACTGCTCACGTCACAAAAGGAACATATTGTCCAAATTTCAAATTTATGGCTTTGTTGATTAGTCAAAAAACCCTACACTCCCGTTTTACCCCCTTAGGGGTTGAATTTAAAAAAATGATCGAATATAGGTTTGCTTATTTTCAAATAATGTATGCTAAATTCAATATCTCTCACCTTAACGATTTGTGAGATATGAACATTTTGTCAATAAGCCTTACACCCCCTTTTGACTCCCTTAGGGTTTTAATTTCGAAAAATCCTTTCTTAGCGGATGCCTATACGTCCTATAAGGAACCTACCTGCCAATTTTCATGTTTGTAGGCTTTATAGTTTCTGAGATTTCGTTTTGGATATGGAAGCCCAAAAGTTAGTTTCTGAAATAAATACGTAGTTGTATATTTAGATTTATTTTATATGCATTTGTTTTTTAAATTTTTAATTTCGAACATTTTAAGTAATTATTAAAACACCCTGTCACACATTTTAGATTTCGTATTACGCAAATAATTTGAAAATTATGAAAGCTTAAGTCCGTACTCCGTACACTATAGGTTGTGATTACATCCTAACTTTATTTATAAAAACGTATACAATGCTATAATGCTAATTACCTTTCAATAAAAATATATATGTTCAAATTTCAATCATATTTCATTTTCCTGAAAGAACCAAACATGCGTAACATTTCTGCGGTTATGTGCATTGTGCACACCTTTTGTTTTACAATTTATTGCACTCAAGGAATTCTATTATTCTATGTTATTTGGAATACCAGCTACCTATAATATGAAGCAAATTATATTCTTACGGTATAAGCAGGGCCACGCGGTACAAGGGTTGTTGGTATACTAACTTTGGGTTGTTACTTGTTGGCGCCCAGAGCAAGCTAAGCTATGACGACCATATTATATTAACGTGTTTGAAACATTGTTATTATTATTAGCTGACAGAACCAAATCAGCAAAATCGAATATGTTCTAGCAGATTTTTTAAGTACGTATAGGTAGGTACCACCAAGAATAATTTTATACTCCGTGCATTTAACTTAGGTACCTATTATGTAGCTATTGGAATAAAAGCCATATAAATGGGGAAAAAATGATCGCACTGGATGTGATTTCATATTTTAACTTGTTTAATGATGTTTGATTACTTATTCAATTTAAAACATTTATCGATCTCTTTTAAAAACTAATGTTAATGTTCATGTTTTATAGCGTCTCACAGTAAATAAAGTATTTTGTTGAGAACTATTGCAAATTTTGTGTTAAGCTTGTTCCAAAAGCCATTAATAATATTAACAATATAGCGTCTGGTTTATTGTTAGTTTACGCCTGTCTGTCTGGTACCAAAGTTGTAACTTTGGTCTGGTACATGATGGATATCGAGAAAGAGAGAGTGAATATTATTGGTAAATCTTCATAGTTCACACTGATTTTGACTTTTCCATACAGTTTTCTTTTATTTTTTGTTATACTCAACTTGAATTTTTTTGTGATTAATCATCAAAAGGTATCATTTAGACCACAAATCAATTGAAAATTTGTGGACCTCTAAACGGGCTAAAAAAACACTTTTTTTGGGGTCACTCTTTCCATAACGCGGTGATTTTTAGGAACACATGTAGGTAAGCTGAGTTATAGCAGAAACGATTGTACAGTAGGTATATCAAGTTGTATTTATGCATGTAATAATTAATTATAAACAAAGACGCTTCCAGAGTCTAGACTATTCAAATGGTCATTTAAACGGCAGAAGAAATCAAAATAAAATTGTCTACATAATATGTTTATCATCATTCATTAATTGTGATTATATAAGATGATTGCTTTAGTACACTGTGACCAAAAATACTGGTAAGGGGGACCATACGTGACTTCCATGTCCAAAATAATTTTTAATAAGAAAAAATTCAGTGGAAAAATTTGCCAGAAAGCCCTTGTACGGTACTTTTTAAGACGATAATATTTTTGATAAGGATCTGTTTTAAATTAAAAACAGAAACCGTGATGATAATATTTTTGTAGGTATAAAATATGTACAAAATTGAGTATACTACCAAAACAACTGACTAAACCCAATAGAACTGGAGTCCTTGCTGACAAAAACATTTTTTTTAAATATTCAAATATTACAGAAGTTATTGTGAACGAAAGAAAATCCCACAAACAGACACACACACGCACTTCCTCTATGCCTAAAGTCACATTTCTGACTTAATCTCGGACACAATTTTTCGATCCTGCATCTCTTCACATCCATTTCCTTGCGGCTTTACGGAACATCAAAAAACGCTTGCACAGTGTGACAATTTCTGTACGTTAGATATTCTCTATAATTAAGAGAAAATTCACCAAGCTTAAAATTTCTACAGTTAACCTATGGCCAACGACCAAGCGCGGATCCACCGTTGTGGGCACGGTGGGCATGCCCACAACCCTAATTAAAAAATTCGACTGATGACCAGTCCTATACTTCCCACCTAGTAAATATTTGCAAAAAATAAACACTCTTTTTTTATTCTTTGAAAAAAAGCATGGCCCTCTTTTTTGTTTAGTGATCTACTGATGGCTAGCTTAATATAGCAAAAATCATGGTTACCTTGATTTACGTACTTAATTTAATTAAATCTAAAATCTCATATGCTTTCAAGCTGTAAAAGTTTCATCAAAATCGGTTCAGTAGTTTAGAGTCTAGATGTGATATTGTGATGTGCAAACAAACACACATTTACTTTTGTAATTTTCGTGAGCAAACAGACTAACATTTTACAGGTTTATTAATTTACTAGTGTTCGCCCCGCGGCTTTGCCCGCGTGGACCTATACACTGTACAATGTCTTGGCCGGGGCTTTATACATTAACGTCTCCTTTGTTGGAATGCAATGTATAGATCGTATAGTCTGACTCGCACTTGGCCGATTTTCGGAAAGGACCACAACCTTTTTTGACGGCTGGATCCGCGCCTGCCAACGACTGGACAATTTGTCTTTGGATTGAAAAAACCTTTCAAAAAAAGCGCCACCCGATTCCGGTGTATCAATTAAAATGTTTGAGGAAGATTGTGTCCTAGTAATTTGTCTCTAAGAAAGTATTATTTTTGTTTCCATAAAAGTACCTCAGTTTTTAATATACACCATACTAGTAGGGCGTAGATACGGAGTGGTAATCATTTTGTTACCGAGCAATTTTTGACGGGGCACTGGTCCATCGGCCATTCGTCGTCCTGCTACTTGTCTGTCTTATCCGGACCTGACAGGGAGTTGGAATTTTTGAAGCGCGTGTTGTAATTGACTATTAGTAGAATATTTTTTATGTCAGTGTATAAAATACAATCACATTACTGGTGTCTGATTAGTGATTAGTTTCAAAAGTAATTTAGCAATATTTTAACGAGCAGTTAATCTATTAACGAGATTTTTTGTATTTACAATTGCAAAACAGTATGTAATGGTTATTTAATGACTATACTGAAATGAATAAATTCTTTTGATAGTTCATCTCTAGTACCATCACAAGAGCTGCTGCGACGAGAAAAGATCAAAGACGTAAACAAACTGGCACTCACCTAATGCAAAAATCAGCAATTTGTAGGGGAAGTTAGTGAAATGAATTTTACATCATCGATTTGTTAAAAAAAATAGGTAAAAAAACTTTTAAACGGTTTTATAAATGTACTAAAAAGAAAAAAAATAATATTTAATTTAGGTTCATAAGTATAAAAGCGTGGGTCGTACGGGTCGGACGGGAGCCGGGTCGGTTAGCTAGTTACCATAATACTGTATTGTCACCGGAGCTACACATATGTGCAAAATTTCAACTCAATCGGATAACGGGAACTGGGTGAAAAATCGATCGCAAGATTTGAAACAAATAATATAGGTAGGTATAAACATATAAACATATAAATAAATAACAAACATACAAACAAATATACGGAGTCAAGCTAAACAAAACCGTTTAAAAATGTCTTATATATTATTACCGTGTCAGATCATTTTATCGACTCTTCAATTTTTTGATTCAAATTATTTACTTTGATAAAAATCATATTTTATTAACTGAAAGTGTCAAGACAATGCAAGTTTTACATGATTTAAGATTTATACATGTTCCTCCTTCATATCAAATTAATGACCATGCAAAATTTTTGCAATTCGATATACGACGTAAAGAAAAATCCTTCACATTTAATAAAATAAAAAAAAATAAATCACCTGTAGTTACACGATCAATGTTTGTTTTTTTCTTAGTCGCGCGATTTCGACATTGAGAAACAATGAAATGCAGGTTCAGGTAGGTGTTTATATCAATAGAAACGCACACTTGAAACAATCGCTAAGCGATAATATAACATAACCTATAAATGGGACCTTGCATTGAGATCAAGCCCTAGAATAATATTATGTAGTATAATTGCGTTTATTTCGACCCAAGTACGTATTATAAAAAATGAGTAGCAAGTGCAAAATATTACATAAAAATACGGAATGATCCAAAACAACTAGAACCTAATTCAATAAGGTGTTTTCCATATACATACTAGAATTTGTGTCCAATGCACCTCAGTACACAGTAAATCACACGATACATAAATTAAATAATGCAGTTGAAAATGTTTCTAAAATTGCGTATTTCATAGCAACATGGTGATGTCAGAATTCGTATGGTTTTTAGGTCATAACTTTAATTCTATGCCGGTTCAAATATTCTGCTTTTTGCGCTAATTCCCAAAAATATGAAAACACCCTATATTCAGCCATCTAAATCGCAATAAATTATAATCGGATATCATCGGTGATTCTGCAAAATCGTTGAACAAGCCTAAGTGTTGGAAACAAAATTTTACACAGCGTAGATACTAGATATAGATACACAAAACTGACCACACGAATGACTTTAGTTGTCAATATCTACCTATTTATTTTAATCGAGGACCAAGCAATTTATTATATCGTCTATATTCTGTCCATATGAAATTGAATATACAAAAAAGGTGACCGAATATATTGAGTAGTCTTCGAATATTCTGTTCATCCCCAGATGAAATGCATCAGTCAGTGATATCCTCTATATTTTGTCTACCTATATGTGAAATTGAATATAAACAATAACTAATATGAATTCACCGCACTGACTTTCTTGCTGAATTGCATCAACCGTGAATTTTAGTTCACCAGTAAACTACTCTTATTTGAGGGGGTAGTGAGAAAATAAGAAAAAAAAACCTGAGGAACCCCTATAAACCTTAAGTCTAAAATTTGGTTTTGATCCGTTGAACGGTGTGCAGTCAACTAGGCCTCTGCACAGACGAATGGACACCCAAAACTCTTTTTTTCGATATGTAGCGACAATGAAACGTCTAAATCCGTCGAAATCTTAAGTTCGATTTTTTCCGCTATATATGGTTGTTCGAAAGTAAAAAGGTGACCGAATATATCGGTAGTCATTGCATTATAATTTCTAATATATCATGACAGCAGGATACCTACCTATATTAAATCACCTACGAGAAGCGCTCGTAACGCTAAATATATTAGAGAAATATCAGAAAAATGTATTTATTTAATTATAATAATTAAAGTAAATGTTACCTTCCTTGGCAAGACTTAGAAATTTTATTAATAAATAAAAAATACACAAAACCGCAACATGTTTCGGCAACTTGTCGCCCGATGATGGCAACCTAAGTTGCCGAAACATGTTGCGGTTTTGTGTATTTTTTATTTATTAATAAAATTTCTAAGTCTTGCCCAGGAAGGTAACATTTACTTTAATTATTATAATTAACAAGTGCAAGAGGAAAATGGAGTCTCCTAATAATTTGTATTTATTTAACCCGTCACTGTAGAGTAATTGATAACTCAGCCAGCGCGAATCTGGAAGTTTCGGGTTTGAGTCCCGACGGTGACGGGTTAAATAAATAAATTTTCCTGATATTGCATTGGAACGTGACTTCATTGGGTGTTTATTTTATCACATATTCTGTTTATTTATCCTCACCTGAAGCGCATCAGTCAGAATCGATTATATGATATCCTCTAAATCCGCGCTATGTGAAATTGAATATACATAAAAGAGATAGAATTGCTATCGAATATTCGGTTCATTCTCAGTTGAGTGATCTAAAACGTCAGTCAGTCAGTCAGTGATCTAAACGTAGACTGTGCAACTATATCATCTGTATCGAGCCTATGTGCTATATTATTTAGCGCGGTGTTCGCAGAACGGAGACAATATTCATACGTTAATTTGCAAATCCGGCACAGCGCGTACCTCCAGCGAGTGAGTACCTCCGTTTACTCCGCATGATGCAGTACCGTCCTCCCGTTCGCAACTCAACACGATAACGATACGAACTAACAACCCGCACCACCGGCGTGCCCGTCGCCGGACTATTCTAAAATACCACTATAAGAAGTATACCACACCACCGTGTTATCTTCAGATTGTTGTTTCAATATCTGCCGAACAAATGATAAACGTCAAACAAGTGAACACGCACCCGATGACATTCGCTAAATTATTGTACATTCAAAATTCTGTTTACGATTTGTTATCGTTCGATTATTTCTTAATTGTTCGAACAAATGACTGATGAAAAACAGTTGAACGTTGCGCGAACGCGAGCGTGAAGTTTGAATTGAACTGTAGCCGATATTTCAGCACATTCTGTGAAAATTGTTAAATGTTGGTTAAAAGTGAATATTGTTGTGTAATAAAATTGAAGATCGTTAACGAATTTAATGTGCGGTCATTATCATTTGTATTGTAGGTACTGTTATCCGAAATATTAATTGTAATAGAATTTAATAGTAACGGAATTTTTATTAGTGTCTACTTTGTCAATTACTTTAATTAATCAGTGTAATTTAGACTATAGTATAAAAGTATTTATTTTGAATAGAAATTAAATCAAATTGCCGAAGATATCTAGAATTTCCAACGTTTTAAATAATATCAACGAGTTTCGTAAATACTATCAAATATCGCGTGAAATATTTTAAACAGAAAACTAAATTAGAAATGCATGCAAATTGATGATAAAAAAACTTAATTTATCATAATAAATTATGTAGAATTATACAATGTAACTGCGTGGAAACAAAGTGATAGCAATTACATAATATAAATAAATGAATAACGGGTCATTCAAACATGAGTCTGTTGAGATTAATTGTTTGAATTGAATTAAAATAAGTAATAAATAAACAAACTCGTTTATAGTAAAGATTTACCTTAAATAAACAATATATGTATGATGTTAATTATAGTGCGTTTAATAATAAAATCACGTCAAAACTGTAAATCCATTTGATCGCAAAGCAAAGTGGTTTATATGGAATTTTTGATATTTAAAAAAAATCTTTGAACACCAATTTTTGGCTTGTGAAAAATCGTTTTATCTCCGACTACGTTTCAAAACGATTTCTTAATTGTTCAGCGAGGGCTTGAGTTACCGAGTAGGTAATTTATTTTTTTAATTGAAAAAAGAAACAGTACTTTCAGTCACGAGCATCGTGAACGACGAGTTGAACGAAATTCATTCCTAAATGACATTCCAAATTTATAATAGCACATAGAAAATGTGATATGGCACCTCGAAATATGATTTTTACTTTGAATCAATATACGAATTGGTGAATGAATTTCGTTTGGCACGCAGTTCTCTTGTGTAATTAAAAGGTGCCTTGGGGTAATGCGATCGGAAATGAGCTGTCCCTTTAAATTCTAGTGAGAGATCGACAGCGACAACTGGATCACATTAGTTGTTATCCGTGCGCTCATGAGAAGGTTAAATCAATGCAAATAAATGTGCATGCCTAAAGTCCGTAGTTGTAAACTTTTAACGTTTCGACTTTGATGTATATAGATAAGCCTAGATTTAATTAGCCATTTTTAGAATTTTTATCTGTCTGTCTGTTTGTTTCGAGTTAACTTAAAAATAACTGAACCGATTTTGATTGAACTTTCATTATAATGCTTACTATACATAAAGCCAAGGGCCTACGCAGGATTAGGGGGGGGGGCAAGAGTTGTGATAGTAAATATGGACATCCGCGGCGGTTATCATACTGCAATTTTAAGCGATAGTCCAATTAACGTTCTAAGTGCAATCCGGGTAATTTTCAGGCGCCCAAGTAACGGGAAAAAAACATCATGATAGTTCACATTATCTAAATCCCAGGAGTGGGACAGCTGCCCCCCTTACGTACGCCCATGTATTAGGCTATATTGTATCGTCGCGCTTTTACTAAAGGGGGCTGAGTAGTAACAAAAAACTAAAATTAACGCGAGTAAACGTTAGTCGTCGCTAATCTTATTTTTCTTAAAATTCGAAATAAATCACTTTGCTTTTATGATCACAGAAAGTACTGCTGTGCAATTATTCAAAAAAATAATTTCAATGTGGAAAATGTAGTCAAAATAATTTGAAAAAGGATGTGTTTAAAGAAACATTATTTTAATTAAAATTATATACAAATATTCCAAAGCAGGAAGGAAAATATTTATATTTTCGTTCATAAAATTATTAAAGGTGAGTAACTATTATATTTTTGCAAGGCGTAATACAAAGTGAAACATAATATTCTTTAGTAAAATGAAAATAGTAAAACACTAAATTTGCTTCCGGAACAAGATATAAAACTCTTTATTTAATCAAAGAGATTGACGACATGTTTCGAGAGCTTAAGCTCTCATCATCAGGTCAATTTAAAAAACAAAATTTTACAAGAATTGAAAATTGCGTACAAATAAGTTCTGTGAAAGGAAATTATAAATTAGATTTTACAATAAAATTAGCAATAAAACTAAATTAGTTATAATTTTAAGTAAATTACCTTTGTTACTTTAAGCATCTTGAGATATTGTGGTAGTAAATTTGTAATCAAAAAATTGTGTAGACATTTTGAAGTAAAAAATAAACGCAGAGGACTACATCTGAGAGCAATGCTGCCAATTTAAACCAGTAAAATTAATGACATAATATAAAGTACGAGGATTACTGTAATTGTTCCGGAAGCAAATTTAGTGTTTTACTATTTTCATTCTACTAAGTATTGAACAAGAAGCAAAAAACGAAGTCTCACTATACATAATAATATTCTTTGTTTATAAATCTGTATATTTAGCCAACAGTATAAACTTATTTACCTAATAGTTCAGTTGAGTGTCAATATGATTGCTAGCGTCTGTAATTCATTTTTTGTGTCGACCCTTTTATCAAAACGATGCTAAGGTTAGTGTAAAACAAGATTCGCATTGAATCGACTCAGTTCCGCCCTATACGGCTCGGATCAATCGACACTTTAAAAAAACACAAGCTTAAGGCAAGGCGCACATTGAGACACATGCGACGCAACCCACGCAGGGCAGTACAAACGACGCAGTGCACGAAATTCGTGGGCTGTGCCGGCTGAACGCATATTGGCTACACAAGCCACACAGCCTCAATAAGTTCTTCCTGCATTTTTATTTCAATTTTTTTAACTTCGAAAACCAGCAGCCCACGACACGCACGGACACGAAATCTGTGTCTCGAACACTGCGCGGCGCATGTTTCGTTTGGCGCATTCGTGGCCTGCGCTGTGCTGCGTCTTAATATGCGGACTTGCAATGCTCGCTACATGATACAAAAACGTGGCGTGTGCTGCCCTGCGTGGGTTGCGTCACATGTGTCTCAGGCAAGGCGCACATTGAGACACATGCGACGCAATCCACGCAGGGCAGTACAAACGACGCAGTGCACGAAATTCGTGGGCTGTGACGGCTGAACGCATATTGGCTACACAAGCCACACAGCCTCAATAAGTTCTTCCTGCATTTTTATTTCAATTTTTTAAACTTCGAAAACCAGCAGCCCACGCCACGCACGGACACGAAATCTGTGTCTCGGACACTGTGCGGCGCATGTTTCGTTTGGCGCATTCGTGGCCTGCGCTGTGCTGCGTCTTAATATGCGGGCGTCCAATGCTCGCTACATGATACAAAAACGTGGCGTGTGCTGCCCTGCGTGGGTTGCGTCGCATGTGTCTCAATGTGCGCCTTGCCTAAATGCAGTCCTATAGGGTTACCAGATACTAAAAACGAAATTCCGGTAACTAGAGGTTAAAAATCCTGATTTTTCACAAAAGGGTCCGCTCTTTTGCATTTCAAGATCCGGTCTTGTATGAAATCCGGGCGGAGTCCAGTCAAAGCCCTTAAAATCCGGTCAAGATCGAATTTATGCGTTCGGATGGTAACTCTAATCGAATCGACTCATCGCAATGCGCGGGCAGCAAAACTGCGCGCGGGCTTTTATTCATTCTTGTGTTTTCTATGTGTCGATTGTTTGGGGCCGAACGAAGTTAATTCTGCAGCGCATGCTCTGCTCTAAATTTTCTCAAAGATTACAAAAAGAAAGAAGGGTGCGAATTAAATAGCCGGAAGCTATTTGTTTAAAAAAAAAATGATTTATTAAATTTAAGTTTCTTATAATTAAGATTACAATTTGTTTTCTTTTATAATTATGATTACAGTTATTTCTTAACTTTATAACTTGTGAAGATACTTTCTTAGAAGTATGTTATTTTATTATTTGTTTTAATATAACTTTAATATTTGTTATTTTATGTATTGACAGATTAATTATGAATATGTGTCATATGCATTGACACATATACAAAGTACCAGGTGTACGGATAATTAATTGTCCCGTTTCATTGTCTGAAACCCTTTTTATAACTTATGAATACATAAGGAGATGAGAGGGGTAATCACTATCTTCCTCGTATTCATATTATCTTTATTTTATGTGTGGGAGTTATATATGCAATATTACATCTCCCAACCTTAGAAGATTTTGTCCCAAAATCTCTTATTTATATATATTGATATATTTTATTTATTTTTATTCTTGAACATTTTCTGTTATTCTAGTTGAAAGAACAGCATTTAATTTGCTTTTAAATTTTTGTAAAGATTTTTTCTTGTCATTTCTTCTATAAATATAGATAGCAATGATACAAATTATTGAAAAAATTATATATACATATGTAGGAATATATGAATATTTTTGGAATGATTCCCAGTAGCTTAAATTAATATTTGGAACTTTTTCTAATTCCGTAATTTTCTCATGAAGATATCTCAAATCAAAATTGTTTAGTTTTATTTGTTTAGTAACAATAGATTTTTGATCTATTATATTAGGTAAAATTAATTCTTTCTTGAATTTCTGCGTTTCAAAGTTAAAATAGGTTATAGCATTTATTGTCATATAACAATTTATAGGTAAATCTATAAGTGATTTATGTTTAATTACAGGTAAAATTAGTGGACAATTTGATTTTACAACAATAGGTTCTACAGGTAGAGCCAGATAATGTCTTTCGTCCAAACTTTGAATTATAGATTCTTTATGATTTGAAATAACTTTAACAAGTTTACATTCTGTTTTCTTATGACTAAGTACATTAAAAATACAATCGTTGCTTTCCATTAAGTTTAGGTTGTTACAAATATGAACAGAGCCGTATTTATTACACTCTTGATTTATATACCATCCATTATTTTGTCCAGCTATGTAAAAAGGGTGAATTATATCTAGCATAAAATTTTCATTATTAGGTATAGCTATAAGGTGGTATAACTCATATATTTCTGTACTCACAAGTGGTATAGTAATTATGAAATTTATAGTAGTATTTTTAATAAAAATCTGAACTGAACTTAATTCGTAATAATAAATTAACTCATCAATTGGAAAAGGTAATGAATCTGGTCCGTAAAGACTTACAGTTTTTTCAAGTATTTCTTTGAATTGAAAAGGTTTGACAATAGATGTATGCAAAAATTTAGATCGGCCAAATGTAAAGGCTGTTTCCATTTCATTTAACAGGTGATATAATTGATCTAACTGATTTTTAACATTTTGTAAAAATTCTCTTTTGAAATAATCACTTTCTATTTCGTTAATTTGTTTAGCTAATTTGATTTGATTTTGAGTTAAATTTTTCATTATCAGTTCAAATTCTTTTACAATATTTAAATTTAAAGACATTTTTGTTTGCAACTGAGTGTTTAATTTATCTTGATTTTCTTTTAGTAACTTAATTTGTGAATCGTAAAATTCGGCATCGTTCGAATCTAGATTACCGGAAATAAATTTTATTACGGTTCCTAGTCCATTAATTAGTCCTCTTTTTGGTCTAATAGTGTCAGGTTTCATTAATATATTATTATATTTCTGTTGTGTAACTTTCATGTATGTAAAAATGTTATTGATTTCGTTTTGATAGTTGTTTACAGTTACAGGTTTATTTGTTAAGTGTAGAGTTTGATCGGTTTCTTTTAAAAAGATTTGTAATTTTTTCTCAAGATTATTAAGTATGTATGCTATGTTTTCTATGTCGAAATAATGTATAAATGAGTGAGTGTTTTCTTGTATTCTGGTGGTACCGAGTGAAAATGGTAACACGCCTGGGTTATCTTCTATATCGATGACTCTAATGTTTTTAGACGCATTATTGTCCCGAGGTAGAAGGCTGATTAATATCCTGAAATTTTAGGGGTCTTTTTAGCTGTTTTTTATGATAAGGACCTTTTGGAGTGTCAACTTTATTTCCTAAATCTCTGGTTACCTTCTTTTGTGTAGCTATAGGCATTTGTTTTTGTCGTGTGGACCTTAATAAATATGCATTTTGGTTAGGTTGAAAAACAGGTGGATTTTGTTTATTTTGATTTAATTTTTCTATTTCATGTGTTTTTTTGTTAGTAACTTTTTCGTGTACTGATTTGTATAAATCTGTGGTGAGTTTTCTGTGTTGGTTAGTGTAATCTTCATAGTATTTCTGATAGAAATCTAACTCAAATATGTCACGTGTGTTTATGTGTCCATATAGTAATTCGATCGGTTTATATTTAGTGGTTGAATGTATTGCATTATTATATGCTAATAAAGCATAAATCATTTGCTTGTTGGGAGGCAGATGTGACTGAGTATCATTTACAATTCTAAGATGTTCGATAAGCGTGCTATGTAATCTTTCGATCATGCCATTGCTTTGTGCATGTCTAAAAGTTGTAAAATGAAACTTAATTTTATGTGTATTACAAAACTCTTTGAATAGTGTGTTATTAAATTCGTTATCTGCAATGATAGTACACGGAGTAGAGAATAATGAACAATGTTGGATCAAATTTTCAACTGCTTCAGCAGAATTATGCGTTTGTACAGGATAGGCATTAGAAAATTTAGAAAAAGCATCTATTATGGTTAAAAATTTAAAATTTCTATATTGAAAATAATCAATATGAACGATTTCAAATGGTTTTGTAGGATAAGGTGGGTTGTCCAATTTTGGGTCCATAGGATTTCTTTCGTACTTACATTTTTGACATAATTCGCAATTATTTATAAATTTTTCGATTTTTTCAAACATTTTTGGAAAATAATTATCTCTTTTGAGACGTGCAAGAGTTTCAAGAATACCTCTGTGATTGTTCTTTATTACGTGATAGTATTTTATGAGATTTTCCTGTTCTTGTTCGTCTTGTATATCTATTAACATATTTATTGATTCTATAATTTTGACTGTATTATTTTTGAAAGTTTCTTGAACGAATGTTATAAAATTTTGATAATTATCTAGATTTTTTTCTTTTTCTACAAAATATATTCCAAATGTTTGCTTTGGTGCGAGATACTGTTTGAAAAGATCTAAAATATCGTTTTCGAACTTTTCATTTGAAATTCTACAATTAATACGTTTTTTTGTGTGTCCGTGTAAATAACTAATTTGGGGTTTACTGACTTTTATTGGTGTAAAGTTTATGATGATTTGTTTGGCATAAAAATTAATGGGTTTTTTATCATTAATAGGGATCTCAAAAATCGGATTCTCTAAATCTGAATGTATTGTACTACAGTTATCTATGTCTAGTCTTTGAATGTTTTGCCTTTCAGCTAGGGGTTGATTGTCAGTTTCTGAGTCGATTGAACTTTGAGAGTTATTTTGTCTTTCAGCTAATGGTCGGTTATCAGTTTCTGTTTTGTCTCTTTTGTCGCCAAAGTTTTCAACTAAAATTTCTTGTAGTTGTTCGACACTAGAAATTGTATTTAAACGTACACATGTTGCTGCACGTCCAGTTAATTTAGACATCAAGCCATGAAAAACTAGTTTGTTTTGAAACGAATTCGAATCTTGGTTCGTATATTGTCTCGTAATTTCTCTCGCAAGATCTAAAAATCTATGAAGTTCAATTACTGACTCTCCACCAAATTCCGGTAGACAACGAAGTGCAAGGTTAAAATGTTCCAAATTATTTGAAGTCATGTTTGTTGCTCGTGTGGAATTGGAATAAGTGTTTGTTTGTAAAGGTGTATGTTGCTGTTGTGTTTGTTGTGATCGTCTGGTTAATGAATAAGATGTAGGTACTAAAGGTCTGTTTAGTGTTAGTCCTGTTAGTGGAAATTGATTTCTAACTATTTCCGAGGCTCTATTTGATGGATTAGGCGAGTTAACGATTTCGTCTAAAGCGTCAAAAAGTGTTTGATTCGTCTCAGTTTGTGAATCTCCTGAGTCTGACATTTATTTTAAAAACTCTATGTTTGTAGATACTAAAGCTAGTTGATCTTAAAACTACTTACATTAGATGTACAAACTGCATGGTGAGATGGAATTGTTGTTTGAAGTTGTTGTTGTTTTGTTGGTTGCTGGTTGTTGGTTGCTGGTTGTTGGTTGCTAGTTGTTGGTTGCTGGTTGTTGGTTTTCGATTGATCGATGTTGGATCTTGATTCTGTTTCGAGTCTTACCCGCTCGATCTTCTTCGGTAATTCTTATTTTTGTTGTTTTAACAACTGCACTTTATTTATTTATTTATTTTCACTTTAGTTTATTTCGTGGTGTTGTGGTTTGGTAAACGTAAGTTCAAGAAGGATGATCAATGTGATCTACACCCTCTTTTTTTAAAACGACTGCGCCAATTAAATAGCCGGAAGCTATTTGTTTAAAAAAAAAAATGATTTATTAAATTTAAGTTTCTTATAATTAAGATTACAATTTGTTTTCTTTTATAATTATGATTACAGTTATTTCTTAACTTTATAACTTGTGAAGATACTTTCTTAGAAGTATGTTATTTTATTATTTGTTTTAATATAACTTTAATATTTGTTATTTTATGTATTGACAGATTAATTATGAATATGTGTCATATGCATTGACACATATACAAAGTACCAGGTGTACGGATAATTAATTGTCCCGTTTCATTGTCTGAAACCCTTTTTATAACTTATGAATACATAAGGAGATGAGAGGGGTAATCACTATCTTCCTCGTATTCATATTATCTTTATTTTATGTGTGGGAGTTATATATGCAATATTACATGCGTGGTCGCCACGCATGTTGGAAATTAAACTTCTAAGTTAAAGAGCTACACTTTACTGCAGACGCTTTTCTATACGACTGAGAGCGTAACGAAAATTGAAACACGCCCGTCTTCTTTACTGGCGGTTTACCACGTAAGGGGTGGGACGATCGACATTCCCTTCTCCCCTGTATTTTAAGGTGCATACAGATCGGTCCAACGAAGGCCAACGAAAGGGTTTCGTTATTCCGTTATGGACGATTTAGCGAACGCCAACGAATATCAGAGGAATCAGAACATTCGAGCGAACGCCATATGAACGGGCAAAACGTGTACAAATAAAGCGGATTCACGTAACGATCAAGAACCTACAAATGCATATTCCGAGGGCCAACGAACGTGCGGTAGCCGACGCCGAATCTCGTTCGTTGACCTTGAGAATAGCCGAGCGTGTAGCAATGCTGTTGCTTACATGGCGTTGCTATGGTTCCTCTATTACAAGTCCCCAGTTCCCGGGTTCTAGCCCGAGAGCTGGTAAAAGTGTCAATTAGATTTTCAATTTATTATTAAAAAAAAAAAAAAATGAATTGAAAATATGAATTGGTGCTAGGCCCAAATAACCTTAACTGTTGGTGGTCTTTAAAAACACAATTTTTTCGTTGACCTTCGTCGGGCCGGTCTGTACGCACCTTTAGACGCACTGAGTGGCGAGTATAGGCGTTTCACTTTTCGTTACGCTCCCATTTCTTAACTTTCGAGCTTACACTATCGTGACATAAGAAGTTTCACTTCGAAAAAGACCTGACGGTTATGTGTCAACATTTTCTGCGAAAATATGCAGTCATCAATTCTTGGCACTTTTTGGCGTTTGTCCGTTACTGCGAAAACGCGAATACAGATCCCGCGTAAAGGTCGATTTATATTATCCGGTCAGACACGGAGCGTAAACGTAGCGTTTCCGACAAGACAAACATTTGCATTTCAAATACGAATATTTATACTTAGCGAATCCCGTCCGTTCAGACACATATCAATAGTTGTATTTGAAATGCATGTAAAAATGTTTGTCTTGTCGGAAACGCTACGTTTCCGCGGCGTGTCTAACCGGATAATATAAATCGAGCTTTAGTCCGACTTATACACGAAAATTTTATGTCACACATCGTATTGTCCTCTATTGCATGAAGACAATAAACCAGTATTTAGATTACTATACCTGATAGTAACTAAGTACTAGTAGGTACTAATTAACTATTAACGTATTGCATATTTAAAAAAACAATATTGATGGAAGATATACTACCAGTTTAAAAATGTGTCGAAATATTGACGCACTTGTAATTTTATGAAATCTGATAAAAAAAACAGAAGAATGTGAAAACATTTTTATGTTACTGTTTCTGCGGAGAAATCTATAACGGTTATGTATAATCAACAAAACAAAAAATTTGACTAAATTAGTTATGCATTTTGTCAAAGAAAACAGTAGAATCTTTGTTCACTTGTTATTTAATAAATTTAATAAAAAGTGAAGTAAAAAGTCACGTTTTATATTTTTATTGAATAATGGTCGTTTATATAATAAAAAATTCGCAAATTAAAAAAGCGTGAATACCAGTACCTTATATTTAAATCTCATAGCAAAACTTAAATTGATATTTTAGTTTTTTTTCTGTAAAATATTTTTAATACCTATTTTATTTTTGAATTTCTGATTTCTAATTTAAATAAATGGTTCTGTTTATAAAGACATTTTTTAAAATTATCTTTTAACCTACAAATAAATCACAAATATTAAGTGTGATTTAGTCCACCAGAAAAAAATACAGAAACAAAAATGTCATTTGAATTGGAAGTTAGTTTACAGTGTTGGAATAAGATTTTGAATGTCAAATTATGTTCACTTGACGTTTTATATTTTTTTTTTAATTTCAGACGCAATTGAAATATAGTAGTTTACGCAACTAGTGCATAGTAGTATAACACGCGAGGGGTGAAGTTGGTACGCGAGCCGCAGGCGAGAGTACCAACACGCCGAGCGTGTTACTTCGTTACCATAGCAACTATATATTTTTTTATCGTATGGTGTATATTTTACTTGTTTTATTTTTGTAATAAACAATTTCATGATAAATTTGCACTGTTAGCATGTAAAATTTTCCCTCGTTTTGAGTACAATTTTCTGCCACCAGATGTTATATGGTCATTTGACGGATTCCAATAGCGATATTAATTTTCAGTTAATAACTACTCAAAAACAATTGAAAAACAAATTAAGGGTCTGGTATTATTGTTTGACAGTTATAGGTATTAATTATTTTCATTAAAACTAATAGCGGCTGGCTTTTAAAATGGTATACAAAGTAAAGTTTGCATTTTATTTATTTCAAATGTGATTTTTTTACTTTTAAAAGAGATTAAAATAAAAATAAATCTAAAAAATCATTACTGAGAAGATTTAGATTCAGTTCGACAGTTCGTAAAAAAAATAACAAAAACAATTAACGGGGAGCAAATATTAACAAAATATCGTAACCCCGTGTTAAAATTCAATGTCTCAAATACGGTGGGACACACTGTATGTGTTACAAAAAATAAATTAAAGTTAATTTTTGAATACACATCTCCAGTATTTTATGAGTCTGTAATTCAGCAATAAGTATTAACGGGCATTTTCTGAACAATACACATGACGTCACGCATATAAAGCAGGCCATAAACAATTTACAAAACAAACAACACATAGCTTTTGTTACATAATACGCGCGTAATACGTAATCTCATATTAATGAAAGATTATTCATATATATAACGGAGAAACTGGCGAGGAAGGTTGCCTTTCTTAGAACTATCTAAAACTGATATACATCGACAACTTTTCAATTTTTCAAGTTAAGACTTTAGCTTGGGCCTTGGGGTAATCGGTACACTGTAATGAACGAGTATACATCATTTTTTTATTATGTCATTAGAAAGAGCCCCATCTAACTTAAATAATGCCGTTGGATTTTTTGTCCAGCACTTACGACTTTTCACAGTACATTTTTGAAGTTGGTTAAATAGACTACACCTTTATTTTTCCTTTCGAGTAGATGACGCCACATGGCCCGAATATCACGGCTTACTCTACAGCACATATATTTAATACGTCCTGTCTCATTTTGTTAATTGATTGATAGCAACGGTAAAATCGGTCTTAGGCGACCTGGTTGTAAAGACTATAAACCCCGCCTCGCGGGTATTGCTACGTAAGCAACTATAAAAGTTTAAAAATTTGTATCTCCGTAAATACTCGACGTATTGAAATTAAATAAGCGCCACTGTCTTTCTGGCAACGATTTCTGATAGAAAACAGTCATATATTAAATATTTTTTTTATTTTTTACAGCCTCATTCAGTAGATACTAGATTTGATTATTTCAAGTCCATATACCTACGATATCTGGGAGGAAGCAAGGGGGGGGCAGTAAAAACTTTACACATCAATAAATATCTATAATGAAAAATTCATCATGTGATTTGATATAAACAAAATTAATAGCAAAGTGACTAATAATTGTCGCACTAAATTCTGCTTTTATTATCCTATTTACTGAGGTATATTTTTATGGATCCAACATTTACACATAATAATAAATTATAAGTCGTCAATTTATTTTGTATTACTGCATAAAAAAAAACGTATTTTTGTATGTCCGATCTTTCGTAGTGCGCAAAAAAGTTATATCAATTTTGTCAACAGCAATTAATAAATAACGATTTATAGTAGACATAACCTGGTTAAACAACATTAAAAAGTGGACGAATATGTCTCTGAAAAGTCTGCTGTTTTATGTAAGGGACAGAGAATGTTGGAAAGGTGTGGTTGCCAAAGTCCTTTAAAGGATGTGGCACTTTGGATGGATGGATAGTAGACATAAAAATAATAAAATAAAAGGTGGTATAATACCACCGCACTGACTTTCTCACTCAATTGCGTCGACCGCGGATGTTGGTTCATCAGTTCAGTATTTTTCCGAGACAAATGAATAGTGGCATATTGTAGGGTCACTAATAAGTAATTACATATCGATTTATGAAATATGATCAAAATCATAACAGACGTTTTCGAGAAAATCGCAATTTTCGATTTACCTTCATCAGTCAACTACCTTTATTTGGGGATGTAGGAGATAATTAAAAAAACTTGAGAGAAATCCCCCAAAAACCCTAAATTTAAAATTTACTTTTGAATCGTTTGAGCGTTGTTACTTGTTGGTCAGGTCTCTGCACATACGGACTTAAAATATGCTATGTATCGAAACATTTTACAATCAATTTTCTGTGAATCTAGAATTTATAGAGAACCACAAAGCATATTTTTAAAAACAGATCTGCCGATTAATTAAAAGTTTTTTGTGATTTGTTTTTGTGGAGAATATTTTTGCAATTATTGTATTGTTGCGCTTGGATAATTGTTACTGAAACACAACTTTCTATAATATATTCATTCAGTTGTGGGAATATTAGATATTGTTTATTAAAACATATTAACTTTCGAAGTTTGCACAATTTCATTAGGCAATAAAAAATAAAAATGGTTTTGCAACAGTATAATAGGTAACTATACAAACCTTCAAAATTTATAAAATACAAATGATTACCTATTTTGCTTTGTTTGGTATACTTACTTATTCCAGAATTGTCACTAAAAATAAACGGTTGAATTAGCATCTTGACATAATTATTACATAAGTTTGTTGAAAAAATTGATCAGTTTTGATATTTCATCATTACCACCAGGTTTATGAGGTCGTGGAATGTGTATCTTGTTATTCTAAAGTAAATATATCTATTAATTTAGTCACGGTATAATCCTAATCCTAACCTACATTATAAATGTAGAAATCTGTATGTATACGTTTGTATGTTTGTTACTCTATCACGCCTCCACGGATTTGAATGAAATTTTGCACGCAGGTAATTTACGAGCAGGATTAGCACATAGGCTACTTTTTATTCCGGTCTATTCAGTAGTTCTTTTAGTGAACTCTTTAGGCAGACATTAGCTTTATAACTATTCCAGCTTAAGCGGTTTCGTATAGATAAATAATTGGGTGTGACGGACAGTGGACAAACAAGACAATTGAGCCGTACCGTAATGGTTCCATTTCTGTCAATTTGGTACAGAATTCCGATTCTTGCTGAATGAATAATGCCTGGCTGTTCCGCCTAATACAGGATATACGACCGACAAGGCTTTACATGGGGATTCATGGGGCAATATTAGACAGTTGAACCCAATTTTTTTATATATATTAAAGTGCACCTTTTCGGAAATACAGCCCTTTGTTACATAATTTTTCAATCATTTACTAAATTCTAAAATTGAGCCCTATATAAGTGATAGAAAATTTAAAAATCAATAAATTTTGTCTCTCATAATTTTTAGTACGGTTTTTGGTTTTCCTGAAAATCGATAAGAACATGTTAACTATAAGTCTACTCCTCGAATCTTTAGTTGCAGACAAATGTAAATTACATTTTGCAAAATAATATTTAAGATAATATTGCCTAAATAGAACATGGAACTGTATTTAATTAAATCTGAACAAGGTAATTAAATTATTCATAATCAACATGTAGATTTGTGCAAATGGCTTGCATAACAATAAAGTCGCATCCTGTATCTTATGACTAAATAGACACTAATATGAATATAAAAGTAAAAAAAAACAATGCACACACATTTTAATGAAGATTATGAAACGTTCTTTTATACTTAAATGTTTCTATTATTCTCACAATCAGGTTGAAATTAATGCCAAATACTATAAGGTCTATTGAAGTTCGACTGAAGTAATACGTGATTTTTGAGAGACGGTATTTTTATTGCATTGAGTTAAAAGCTTGAATTGTTGTAGATAAATAGTCCTGCACACAATAATTTCAAGATTCTAACTCAATGCAATAAAAAATACCGTCTCTCAAAAATCACGTATTACTTGTAGATCTTATAGTATTTGGCATATATAGTATTTTAGAAGCTTGAATTGTTTACAGGACTATAGGGACTATAGGGTTGTCTAGAACCCTAATAGACCTGTACACAATTCAAGATTCTAACTCAGTGCAATAAAAAATATGGCCTTTCAAAAATCACGTAAGTATTTTGATACTCACTCATCAAAACCTTCCCGTTGACCTAGAATCTTGAAATTTGGCACGAAGGAAAATCTCATAGCACAAGTAAAGGAAAAAATCCGAAAATCATTAACTTCTTTCTATGTGGAATTATTACGTGACAAACCTAACTTTTTTAAATTGTTATACAGGTAGGAAACCCTCAGGATGCGAGTTCTACTCGCACTTGTCCAACTTTTTTTACTGCCCACCTCCATTATGGTAAAGAAGTATTGGATTCAGTCCGAAATTTTTAACTTCCCGCTAAGAAAATTGAAAATTTTCAAAAATAGGGAAGTTATTGATTTCAGCTCGATTTTCGAAAATCGAGTTTTCATCAGATCTCGACGTTTTGTGATCCTAGGAAGCTATTCTGACTATTTTTATGATGATGTCAGTATGTCTGTGTGTATGTAAACCTCTCATAACTTTTGAACGGCTTGGCCGATCGAATTGCAATTTGAGGCATTCGAAAGGGTTCCACTGAACTTAGATTTCCTGAAAATTTGAACCAATTCGGCCCATTATATTTTGAGAAATTCCAAAAAAACCGAAAAAAAAGTTGTTAAAACGATGTTTTTTTTGTACCGATTGATTTCATAATCTAATCAGCTCTTCTCCTCAGAAAACTGCGTCGAATGCCGCTAAGCGGTTAATCCGTTCGAGAGATATCGTAGTCAACAGATTTCGAAAAAAGTGTTTTTTCAACATAACTTCGAGATTTCTCAACCAATCGATTTTGTACCTCTTACAATATTGTAACGGCTGGGATCGTGCTGGGCCCTCAATTTTTTTTTTTATTTTAAGTACAACAGTTTCTATTTATAGATGTTTATTATCTAGTTCGAATATTTATTACAAATATATGTTAATGTTAATTTTAAGTATTGTATTTATTTTAATGTTATAATTCTTCTAGCAGGCCTTAAGTAAACGTATTAACTATTAATATTTTTCTTGTGATCAACGACTTATATATATAATTTTATCAAAATCTATTATATCGTGCACAGGAATATTAATTCAAAATAATACATTAAACTGTAGTTTTACCAGTAAGAGATCTGAGCTAAAATTTATAACTGACTGACTAAATTTTCAACGACAGACAATTTTAACTAGGCAATTACATAATATAAGGCGTTAGAAGAATTATATCATTAATATAATAATAGTTTTTTTATACGGCGTATGCAATTGAAAGATTTTTTCGTTGGAGAGCAGCCAATAATATAATTGTTTCGAAACATATAGGAAAAAATCATTTTACCAACCAGTGGTCACAGTCAGGATTATAACCTGAACCTTTCCAATTTGGAAAGGTTGGAGAGCAGTCAGGATTCTAACCTGAACCTTTCCAATTTGGAAAGGTTCAGGTTAGAATCCTGACTGATTTTTTCCTATATGTTTCGAAACAATTATATAATTGGCTGCTCTCCAACGAAAAAATCTTATATCATTAATTATTAGATTTTAAATGTAAAGTAGGCTTCACAATATAGTGGCAAGTTTTACATCGCCACAATATTTTTAGAGCTTAAAAAACTGCGTCGAATACCGTTTTAAAGATCAAAATCGAACAACGCGTTCAAAAGTTATAGCTTTTCAAAAATTAAAATAGTGTTGTTATCAGCAATTTCCAGATTTTTGAGCTCGAAGAGTTTTAAAATCTACTTTTGGGTATATTATCAAGTGCTTCGAACTCAAAGCGCTTGAAAATAGCGGGAAGTTCCAGGAATGGCCTGCAGAGTCAACCGATTTACAGGTTTTTTTTCCGCAATGTTATTACTAATAGATCTTCACGTTTTGATAGCCTAGGAATTATTTAAGACCATTTCCGATTGATTTCAGACTAGGCTAGAAACCCGAAACGATCGTTGATATTAATAAATGTGTAGAATTTTTCAAGTGTTTGTGTATTTATTTTATTTTTACAAAATAGTGTGACTGACAGACAAAGTGTTTCAGCTATGTTGAGGCTGCGTCTAAAAAGAACCACAAGCTTAAGCTTTTTTTATAGAATGACCATCTACGGTCCACATGTACCATATAGGTTAGGATTTTCCCTATTGTGAGCAAATAAATTTGCACTCTGAATAGATTATTATTAATATCGTTCTGTTGTGCTGAGAAAAAATCAACCTTGTCCTTGTGAATCACGTTTTAGCCAAGGAGGAAGAACTTCTTCAAGTTAACATAATCGAACAATTCCCTAATGTAAAAGGTAATGCCGATGATCTACTGCACACATAATCAACTGTCACATTGTAACAACTTACTTAACATTACGAATACACTAGACGCATACATAAATGAATGTATTACCTACGGATCGTCATATAAAGTTTAGAATAACTATACTCACATTTTCTATTTTAATAATTATTAATTAATTCAACAATGAATTTTTAATCCACAACGCATCCACTAGGTAGTGAATAGTATTTCTTAACATATCAGTCAGCATGTTATGCCATCATGATTGTTAAACGTCCAACGATTGTTATAAGATATATAGGGAAGGAACAGATTCCACTCTCGGGGCACTGTGTGAGTAATTTGGTAACTCAACCAGCCGGAAACTGGGAATTTCGGGTTCATGTCCCGACAGTGGCTTCTGATTTTTTCCTTATATATCTTATAACAATCGTTGGACGTTTAACAATCATGATGGCATAACATGCTGACTGATATGTTAAGAAATACTATTCACTACCTAGTGGATGCGTTGTGGATTAAAAATTCATTGTTGAATTAATTAATAATTATTATATTGTTGTCCACAATTACCTAACTCATATATTGTTATTTATTTTCTATTTTAGGTTGCGAAACTATATTCTTGTTAAATTTGAAAATGCATCTGCTCATCTATACTAATATAATAAAGATCTATTTACCTATCCCTATACCGTTAAGCGTGGCAAAGGTACTCCGGGCCCGGGCCCTTGAATGGGGGCCCGCCGGTCCGGGGCTTACCTATTATATGTGACCACCGTGTTTAAAACTGTGAGCATTAAAACATTTTCCCAACAAAAAAGGCGTTATTTGATTTTTTGCATTAAAATTTTCTGACTATTTTCAAAAAAAAAAAACAACAAATTTTGGAGAATTTTTTTTTTTGAGGACACATGGGGCCTGAGAACGCTTACCTGGGGCCCGAAAATCCTAGCGCTGGTCCTGATACCGTGTGTAAAAATGAAAAGTTTGTATATGTTTGCTTGTTTAAAGCTTGTCGCAGGTAATCTCAAGAGCTACTGAACGGATTTAAAATATTCTTTCACTATTTAAAAGCCTACTTCTTCTCGAGTAGCTTCCCCCACCCCGAAATCTAGAATAAAGTTTGAAAATTCATGAAGCTTCCTTTATAATAATTCCTTTTATTTCGCGTTATTTATCTGAAAACTCCCTTAATTGCACTTATACTTAGTTAGAATGTTTGGACTAGCTATCGTTTATGACCTAATTGCAATATGATAACCGATTGTCTATATTTACTCTCATAACTCTTGCCCCCCCTGAACAAAATTCTGCGTATGCCCTTGTAACTTATATATACTAACGGCCCGGTCCAACTTCGCCCGGGTGCTATGAATTTATGATTTATTAATAGATTACTCATTCGCCTCGCTCGTTCGCTCTCGGGTGCTATGAATTTATGATTTTTTAATATACATTACTCATTCGCTCGACCCAGTTATTATAGCCTATATGTCCTAAAGCAAAGTATCACCTATCGAACAGTGAAAAAAATCTGAAATCGGTTAAGTAATTTCTGAGATAGTGAGATTACCCCCATTTTTACCCGAACGAAGCCGGGCCGGCCAGTTATTATAGCCTATGTCTGAAAGCAAAGTATCACTTATTGAACAGTTTCAATTATATATCTAAATCTTCATCGTGAATCAATCTATCTAATCGTAAAAACCGGAACAAAATCCGTTTAATGATTACGGAGAAAATCGGACACAGACAGACAGGCGCGGCGGGGAACTTTGTTTTATAATATGTATTGATATTGATGATTGATTGATGATTACGCTAAGACAAACGGGGCTGAGAAGTGAACGGAAATGTAAATCAATTCGGGATACGGCACGCGATTTCTGAACTAATTATTGATGTACGTTGGCTGAACTATAAGATATACAGAGGGCTAAATTGCATAAATTAACAATTTAAAATTTCCTATACAAAAAAGTTCGCAATGGCATATATCTAACAGTTATCTCGGCTTGCATCGCAAGAAAATGACTATATTCATGATGTTCAATTGTTTCAGGACTTTCTACCATAAACGCTATAAAGGTATCCGAACTTTATCTGACCAATCTATAGACTGCCCTATAACAGATAACACGACATGTTTGCCCACCAGTAGGTAATTTGATCCATTTCCTAATTACATTTGGGTGATTGCCTTTGATTCTGTGTCATCACGTTCAGCGTTTTATTTCGCTGGAAAATCGCTGCGCTGATTTATTTACATCATATGCGACATTTTTCTGGAACCGGCGATTCATATTTTTGATAAAATGATAGATATTGTAGATTAAAGACGCCCACGACAACTAAGATCATATACATACATATACTATTTTCTAAATGGTATATTCTGATTAAACGATTTGTATCAATGAGTTTCGTTTATTATAAGTATTCCATAAAAACATACTATTACTTTCGTATACTAACATTTTTATTTTTTATTTTATAAACGCCATAACAACATACCTAGTTTAGGTGGTCTCGCCCAACTAATACTTGTAATACTTGTAGTCCAAGCTCCCACCGTAAAAAAGCTTACTAGACAACACGGGTAAAATTTTATTATAGAATTTAACAGATAGGTATCAGGCGTCTTGATCCCCGAACAAAATATACCCGACAAAATATCCCTGACAAAATATTCCCGGACAAAATATCCCAATGACAAAATATCCTCATGATAAAATATCCCCGGACGAAATATCCTCGGACGAAATGTCCCCCATGACAAAATAAACCTGTATAAAATATCTATATGACAAAATATCCTCGTATTAAATGTATTCACAATAGATCGTTCCCTCCACTATTTTTACAATTTTACCACGATTTCCCTGAAAAACAAGTTCCCCAAATAAAATCGTTCCCTCAACTATTTAAAATTTCCACGATTTTCCTGAAAAATAAGCTCCCCAATTTAAATCGTTCCTTCAATTCAGCGTTATTTTTTCTATAAATAGATTTAATATCAAATTAATCAGATCGAATTTATTTTTCAAAAATTTCGCAAATTTCTTCTTATTTTGGCATTTTTAAGAAAAATCAAAAATCTCTCAGATGCTGTTTATATTATTTGAAATTAAAAGTGCGGGGTGTTGGAGTCGATTCAGCGCTATTTTTTCTATAAATAGACTTAATATCAAACGAATCGGGTCGAATTTATTTTTCAATAAATATTCATTGTTAATAATTAACTTGTTCTTATTTAATTTGTTTCTATCAATAAATTTGTTTTTTGTCTTTTTTAATTGGAGATATTTTGTCGTTAGGATATTTCGTTCGGGGATATTTTATCATGGGGATATTTTGTCATGGGAATATTTTGTCCGGGGATATTTTGTCGGAGATATTTTGTCGAAGATATTTTGTCGGGGATATTTTGTTCGGGGATCAAGACGCATGGAACCAACAGATAATATGATGGAAAACATAAAATCTCTGACAGACTATGAATGTTTTTTATCATTTTTGTTGTCAATATCTCGAATACGGCTCAAAACTACTTGATGAAATTTATACAGATTTTGGAAAACTATCAATTATCCAGTGGCGGATTTAGGTTTGATGCCCCCCTAGGCCCTTGCCGATGTGCTGCCCTTTTTTCTATGTAAAAGTGATTGTCAAAATCATATTATGAGTTATTTTTTCCACATAAGTATTAGTTATTTTTCCACAGTGTAACAGTGAAAGAGAAAATAATAAAATTCAGTCTCACAGTTGACGGAAAACTTAATCAATTTTGACTTTCCAGCGCCCAGGAAAAGTGTTTAGGTTCAGGCGCCTTCTTAATTTTGCCGCCCCTCAAATGTTGTCGCCCTAGGCCCGGGCAATTATCATTGTCTGCCTTGCAAATTGTTGTTGCATATCTGGAAGATCTTTTAGTCCAGTCATATTATACCACATCGACCAAGAAGGTAATTCGGAGTCCGATGAAATTTGGGTGGTAGGTACGGGGGTGCTCCCGAAACACTCCGCCGTTGCGTCCCCCTTCGGATTCCTCAAAGGGTGTCCGCCATCTTGAATTTTTCTCCAAAATCTATATTTTTAACTTCCCATTGGAAGTTATTGTAATGGGTCCGAAAATCGAAATCAAAAAGGAAAAAAAATTTTTATGTTTCAAGGTCACTACACTATTTTTACACTACTTTTAGAAAGATGTCTGTGTGTGTGTGTGTGTGTGTGTACGTATGTACGTACGTACGTACGTACGTATGTATGTGTCCATTTCTTTCTAAGACGAAATCTCGAGAACGAAAAATGATATCGACTACGTTGGGGTGCCAATCGACGCGTATTAACGTAAATATGATCTGAAAGGAATTTTTTTAAAATCGGTTCAGCCGTTCTTTTTTCTTAACCAAATAACCTCCAAAAAAGTAGATTTTACACAATATCTCGCGAATAAAAAATTATATCGACTTCGTAAGGGTGTCAATCGAGGCGTGTTAACGTCATTTTGATCCGACATAAATTTTATAAAAATCGGTTCAGCCGTTTTTTTTTTTTTTTTTTTTTTTAATTATTGATGTTTTAATGATTAAAATGATTACTTTTCTGTGTAATATCTAATTTAATTATTATTATTAAATATTTATCAAACTGGGAAGTTCGTCGTGTGGATCTCAAGGGTCGCACTTTAGTCCTAATAAACGACCCACCTCACGGCTTGTCATCAAGTATAGTGTTGAGCCGTTTTCTAGATACTGAACCAAAAAATGATAAAAAATTGAATTAGTCTGCCACCGTTTTGATGTTTTTCATCATATTATCTGTACAATTCAATAATAAAATGTTAAATAAATTACAGACAGAAATCCAGTTAAAATGTTTGTTTCTATGATACCACTACAATAATCCGAACAGTACATATTTTCATACTATGTATGCATTGATTCTTGGTAGAACATGGTTAATAATAATAATAATAATGATTTTATTTGTTTTGCCATAGATATGGATACAAATCGTCCTTAATTATTAAATGAGCTCATTAAAAACTCAGACAGTCATGTTAAAAAAATCGTCTATTTTAAAATGTGATATTATACTAATAACACTTGAATACGTTCTACAAATAATTAAATTGTACTCCTGACGATGGAATAGTATTCTGAAACGTACGTTGAGTATAATTAAATTACTTATTAATTAAATGACTTATCCAAGACTCGTTTGTGTTTATTTTCATAATTTGTACTTTGGGGCCAGTCACACTGTCAAGTGATTTTGTACCATTCAGTAGAATCAGGACATGCGTGTTCTGCGGTATGTTGAAGCAGGTGATTGGCCGACAAGGTGATTTGCAATCACAGATCACGGAGGTGGAATCCGACGACAAGGTTACATTTCAATGCATTCAATATAAACTACATACATATTATTATATTACTATTATACAACTAACCTATTATTATAATTGTTTATAAAATTATAAGTACAGTAGCGTATCCGTAAAAACGAAATATTATATTAGATATCAGGAAATTACAAGATAATTTCGCAGTAACTTATTTGATAATTTCCTTTATTTTTCACTATCTGTCAATATTTAAAGATAAATCAATTGTTAAATTTTCAATTTTTAACACCATGATTTTGGATTAGTACGCTTATATGTTGGGTTTATCGTATAACTTTAACAGGCTGTTTTTTAATCACGCTGTTAAATTTTGATTGATACGTGTTCATTGGTTGTTTCATTTTGGCAAATTGTTGATTGTTACCATAGCAACCGTCATTTAACAGCGTGATTAAAAAATAAAATTATACGATAAACCCAACATTAGAGTGTCATAAAATAGAGAAATTTTAACGTTGCTACATAATAAAAAACCGTTATGACTGGTTTATCGCACGTTTTAATCACGCTGTTATGTTAATTCGCTGTTATTTCTATGGTTACTTCGTATGTTTTATGTGTAAAAAATTAACAGCGATCAACAAAACAGCGTGTTAAATGTACGATAAACTCGACGTTAGAATCGTTTCCGAGAAAAAACATTATTTTCTTGTTTTAATTGGTTTTTAGGGGACTACTTCTCCCACATTTGAGCTAGGACTGATTTAGAGATTTCGCCTCGAGGTATGACCATCCTGAACACGCATGAAAAATTTGGATGAAATCTATCCAGTGGTTTGTGCTCTAAGAACGACCACAGACAGACATACGGCAGACAGACAGAATGGCGACGGAAACATTTATAAAAAACATTTTTTAGGTTCAGGTGACTTGAAAACGTGTAAATTTATCAAAAACTCAAAATCGCATTTTGCCAAAACTTAATCTACCTATAGGTACGATGCATTTGATTTCAACGAAAAAACAAAAAATCTGCGTTCCTAACTTTCTGTGTGTTATATGGTTATATCTGACGAAGAACATATTAATATGATTTTGCTAGTACCTACATAAGGTTTTTAGTCCATTGCCAGGAGAGTTTAAGTGAGAACTCTCCTGGCGATGGGCTAAAAACACGAAACGTTCGTAGAGATAAATAAATTTGTAGAATTTTTCAAGTATTTGTGTATTTATTTTAAAGAACATAATATTAAAAAAACTCGGGTCGCAGTGCCAAACCCTGCCGACAATATAGTGTATTTGCTGATACAGGTCTTGTGACTTTAATACGTAAACTTAGTTTGTTTTTGGACAAAATAAAAAATTTAACCCCTTAATACATCCCCTAAAATAATATTTTTATTCTTAATTTCAATATTATTATCAATGCAACCTCTGTACCAAATTAAATACACCCTTCAGTAAGTAGGTAAATCACTATTCGCAAACTAGTGTTTTCATAAAATTTGTAAGTCAGGTCCTGTCGGGCCGATTTTATTAAAATTTTAGCAGCACATTTTGTTCTTTACTAAAAGGTTAAATTTCAATTTTGAAACAATTCTGAACATTTTTTCGCTATTTTTGGGCCCAAAAACATTTTTCTACCCCTAAAAACCACCCTTAAAATGGTGCGATTGGGCCCATTTTAAATAGGCTTCGTGCGGTGATGGATTCTAACGTGCCTACCAAATTTCGTCAAAATCAATTAACTCCTACGAAAGTTATAGCCCGTACACACACATACACATACACACACACACACACACATATATATATATATAAACAATTCCAAAAATAGTGCCAAATTGTTCAGGAGGGTATGAAACGTCGAGAAATTTTGGTCCGACCCCTAGGTCCCGCCATCCGACCGACGCCAATTTAGTGTATGTGCCATATGGCAAATACAGTAATAAGAGATGGCGCCAGAAGAAACGTTTAGAGAGTCGCTTGTTTTAAAGTGTCTGATCAGTGTTTTCTTTTAAATCAAATATGACGCAGGATCTCTAAGTTTTAAGTCCACTTTAAACATATCAAATACTTCTGACTGGAAAATACATATAACTCTTATAATTAGAATTTAGAAATACCTACCTGCTTTATTTCAGTCAGTGGAATGGTTGATATTCTTCTGTCTTTATCGTGCAAGTGCTTGTGCAATGTACAGTTCCGCGTCTGAAAATAGAATCTACAAAATAACCGGAAAAAGAGCATGATCGGTACAAAAATGAGGCACTGAGCGGATGACCTTGTAATTGTACAAGATGTTCACTGCAATATAGATAAGAAATTTCGTGGTTTTTCCAGATTTCCCATGAAAAATTTCAGAACAAAAAAGTTTGCTAAGCAATACACTCACTGAACTTTTAAACTTTAAATGAATATCTGTTTGTAGAGAATTCAGCTATAGTATTGCTATTTTCGTTCTCATTTCCAATTTTGATACGAGAAATGTCTTGCCTGTCGTCTCGTTATTTTTCCGAGGGCGCCTTTCTCGTCTCGATAGCGAAAATTCTCAAAAAATCTCGTCTCGATAGCGAGAATTCTTTAAAAATCTCGTCATCGGTAGTAGAGTCGCGGAAATTTCTGCACTGGTTAAAATGTCGCAAGCTTGCGTATCGTGCGAAGAAATTTCCTTCAATTTTTCAGAATTTTCCTTTTCAAAAAAAAAAAAAGGTTATAAAACAATTAATGCAACAGATCCGAATCGTTCAGTTTGAAAAAAAGTATGCATTGGCAATTAATCTCTTAATTATTGTCGAGCACTGTTTATGATAATATTTTCTCACGTCTGTTTTTCCAAAAAATCGCTCCCTACTCCTGTTTGATTTTAGGGCATATTTTGTTAAAACAGTGTTTGTTTGAACTAAATTCTGCATGCATCTATTAAAAAAAAGGAAAATTTGTTGATCTAATCACGCTATCACTTATCAGTTACAAATAAAAACGGTGGCATGTACAACAAACAATGGCCTTATACGTTCGAGTGTCAATTGTTTTTAGATTGATATTTTGTTTTTAAAAATGAACATCGCCTATTTTTTTCGTGCACTTGTGAAACTATAATGTCTAGTTCTTTTGATTGTAACAAACTAATACTGAAGGTATGGAAATATTTATTATATTTTTATGAAATTATTTTTACGTGAAAAATTTAGACGAATGAGAACAAAAATAGCTACATTAAACTCGCGAATTAAAGCAAATAAACAGTTACCAAAAATTACTGTGAAAACTAACAAAATACTAGCACAAATAAACAATTTATATCATAGAAATGAAAAACAAAAACATACATATACCTAGAGACGACTATTTAACATTTTTAACCATTTTAATATTAGTAGAGGACACAGGTAAATTCCCAAATAAAATCTAAATCAGTGAACTGAATAAAGTATATCTATAGGTATACAGGGCTTGAGAATAGCCGAGCGTGTAGCGGTGTTGTTGTTTACATGGCGTTAATATGGTTCCTCTATTACAAGCCCCCAGTTCCCGGGTTCTAGCCCGAGAGCTGGTAAAAGTGTCAATTGGATTTTCAATTTATTATTAAAAAACAAAATAATGAATTGAAAATATGAATTGGTGCTAGACCCAAATAACCTTAGTGCTGGTGGTCTTTAAAAACACAATACTATAGGACGTATACAAATAAATAAAATCGTAACTTGGTCTGCAATTATAAGTTTTTAATGAAATTTTGACTTACACACAGTACATTTTAGAATTTTTGTCTACTGTACGTCGGTTTGTTTGTTCTGGGTGAACTCAAAAACTACCGAACTGATTTTAATCACTTTTTAAATGTAGTGTTTGGATCAGGGAATAGGCTATAATATTATAACATTGTGCTTTTTCTAAAGGGAACTGAGGAGAAACAGGTAAAAGCTAGTTAGTGAAATTTGAAGAAACTGGGGTTGTGACTTCTTCAGTCTTCTGTGCCAAAAAGCAAGGCCGTAGCTCGTAGCTTAACAAAATCTGCACGAAAAACGATTTTAAAATTATTATTGTTATAGTACCTACCTAACATTAAACGATGACGAAACAAAGTAGAAACTGCATAAAACAGTGTCTAAATATTATATTTTTATAGTTTCTAGCATTGTGATTCAAATGAAAATGTAAAGTGTGAAAATTCGGTAGGCGAAGGGTTGAACCATAATAATATGAACAGATAAAAAGCGCTAGCGCCGCGTACGGACACATTAATAATTAATAAAGCTTGATTGGATAGTACCTGTACTGTAGATTGGTATGAAAATTGAAAACCGGTCGTGGTGACGTCAGAACGGTTAAAGAACTGTTTACACTTCAATGAGGTTGTGACTTGTGAGACTGATTCTTAGAATTGCTTCTCAAACTTATGCTCCATTTCTGATAGGACATTCAATGCAAAATTTACTTTTAAAGTACTTTTAGCACTGAAAAACCGTGGTAAAATTCACAAAGGATAATTTTGTAAATCTTTAAAATTGTAGTCTTATCGATTACCTGTATTTAAAATTCTAATCACAGAATATAAACATTTTCCATAAATTAAATCAATGCGTAATAAGCAAAAACGATATATCGACATATTTTGTAGTTGGATGATTGCCAATTGTTTCACCATTCAATTGTTTGTACGAAGATTGAATCACTTCAACGAATTATTTCTTTGAAAACAAATAAAACATGACGCTTTTGGAAAAAATCGTTTGAACTCATTCATTATCTTATTGTAACCAATAAACAGTACCGTTTTTGTTTAGTGTTTTTTACGGCATAAAAAATGACGTTTTATAAACATAATAGTTTTAGAAAATTTTAAACAGGTTTTGATGTTCTTTGAACATAAAATTCTCGACTGAAATGTTATGAATGTAAACATTTGTTTTCAAAATAATTTTAATTTGACCTTGGAACGTAGCCAACAATTCGAAGTCAAATCAATTCTAATCTTTCAAATTTATAAAAAATCGATGATTTGTTATTTATTTAATTAATCACTCTTTGACGTTCTAAATAATAGTACCTAGACCAAAATAGCGAGCAGTAAAATAAAATAATTTGTAAATAGAATGAAGGATTTTGTGATAAAGTTATTGCGACGGCTGCAGTGGGACGACCCTTTCGAGATAAAAATGCAATATCTAAAGAATATTTAAATGATAATTATAATCACTGTTGTTGAAATATGATAACAAAATTGTTGTTTTCTCAACAGCTCTGTCTGAATAAAATTTCGTTTTCTCAGTTGAGAAATTCTTTTATTTAAGGCCACCAATAGCTATAAAGGGACAGAGCTAATTTTTGTATAGCATTAGCTTTTTCTTATTCAATGAGGTTATACACGTTTTAATTAATATACCATATTGTTTACCTTCCACTACGACTTACGACCAACCAGATTATGCCAGAAACTGATTGTAAAGAGTTCAGCACTATAAAGGACTACTTTTTCATAATCAGACACCAAAGTGTGATTAGACATCAATGATTGAGAATAAATCTATGCAAAAATGTTTACAAGTGAATAGTAAGGTTATGTTAGTTAGAAAAGGTATAATAGAGTCTAAAATACCGGTAATGTCAAAATTAATATGATTGATTGCAGCATTGAAATCTTCTGTCTGCGATTTTTGGGTCAGCTCTTTTATTAAACTTCCGGATACATTTTAATAGTAGGTAACCTTTCATTAGCGTGCTAATAATAATTTGTAATTTTTAGTTGGTACCTATTTTATACAGGTGTCCATTTTTATGTTACATATAAGGAGACATTCACATACTATACGTCACGCGTACAAGGATACGGAGGGTGCTGCAAAAATGTGACAAAATATGACATACTCTATCACTTGCCAGCAGCGTTGCCATTTACCAAATCGGGAATTTTAGCAGATGAAATAAACAAAATCGGAATTTAAGCGCAGAAAGCGAGACAAATTAGAAAAGATAATTAAATACTTCAAAATTTGTATTTATATAAGTAATCATTTAAATATGAAAATAATATTAAGCAAGTATCTGGGTATTTATTTTTCGATGAACTATAAGTCTATACATTTTTGTACTTGGATGAGGGTTTTACCCCTTGGAGGCGCGTCAAAAATCAAGTGCAGCGCGTACGGTTCCAATCTAAATGTTTTTTGAATAATCGCGAAATTAGCTGTCCCGCGTGGGACATTCAATTCATCGCTAAAAAATTGGGAAGTCTAGCAACGCTGCTTATCAGCGAGGTCCGAGGAGCTGGCTGATACTATCCGCCGTTACTAGTTCATTTTATTTAATTTATAATAAAACTAGCCGTTACCCGTGGCTTTGCCCACGTATTTTACGATTACAATTTATTATCCCCCCCCCCCCGCGAAAAATTCTCCTCCTGCGAAGCGAAGCCGGGCTGGTCGTGTTTATTCGCTCGAATTTTATAATACATAACTCATTCGCTTCGCTCGTTCGCTCGGATTTTATTAATACATTAGACACTCGCTTCGCTCGTTCGTTTGAATATTATTAATTCCTTCTTCGCTCGTTCGCTTGATTATTATTAATACATAACTCACACGCTTCTCTCGTTCGCTCGAATTTTATTAATACATGACTCACTCGCTTCACTCGTTCGTTTGAATATTAATAATACAATCCTTACTCGCTTCGCTCGTTCGCTCGAATTTTATTGATAAATTACTCACTCGCTTCGCTCGTTCGCTCGAATATTAATAATACATTACATTTGTTATCCCCCCGCGAGAATCTCCCCCCTAAATTTGTTATCCCCCCGCGTGAATTTTCCCCCTAATTTGTTATCCCCCCGCTAGAATCTTCCCCTCTAATTTGTTATCCCCTGCGTGAATCTTCCCCCTAATTTGTTATCCCCCGCGAGAATCTGCCCCCCTGCGTAGCTTTCTATTAGTGAAAGAATTTTTAAAATCGGTTTAGTAGTTCTAAAGATAAAACAAAAACAAATCTATCCCACGGGAACTGTACATTTTTCCGTGATAAAAAGTAGCCTATAACATTATCTGACCCCTAAACTACCACTATGCAAAAAATCATGTCGATCCCTTGCTCTGTGAAAAACAAAAACAAAACTATCCCACGGGAACCGTACATTTTTCCGGGATAAAAAGTAGCCTATAACATTCTCTGACCCCTAAACTACCACTATGCAAAAAATCATGTCGATCCCTTGCTCTGTGAAAAACAAATACAAAACTATCCCACGGGAACCGTATATTTTTCCGGGATAAAAAGTAGCCTATGTGCTATTCCAGCTAAATCTATCTCTGTGCCAAATTTCATCCAGATCCGTTCAAAAATGACGAATTTCCATACAAACTCTCATCCCCTATTTAGCTCCCTTAGGGGATGAATTTTCAAAAATCCTTTCTTATTGTTCACCTACGTAATATAAGGAACTCCTATGCAAAAGGTCATGCTTCTAACTTCAAAAATGACGAGCTTCCATGCAAACTTTCATCCCCTTTTTAGCCCCTTAGGGGATGAATTTTCAAAAAAAAATTTCTTAGTGCTCACCTACGTTATATAAGAAACTTTTGTGCAAAATTTCATGCTTCTAACTTCAAAAATTACGAATTTCCATACAAACGTTTATCCCCTATTTAAACCCCTCGGGGGTTGAATTTCGAAAAATCCTTTCTTATTGCTCACCTACGTAATATAAGGAACTCCTGTGCAAAATGTCATGCTTCTAACTTCAAAAATGACGAACTTCCATGCAAACTTTCATCCCCTTTTTAGCCCCCTTAGGGGATGAATTTTCAAAAAAAAATTTCTTAGTGCACACCTACGTTATATAAGAAACTTCTGTGCAAAATTTCATGCTTCTAACTTCAAAAATGACGAATTTCCATACAAACTTTCATCTCCTATTTAGCCCCCCTAGGGGATGAATTTTCAAAAATCCTTTCTTATTGCTCACCTACGTAATATAAGGAACTCCTATGCGAAATGTCATGCTTCTAACTTCAAAAATGACGAACTTCCATGCAAACTGTCATCCCCTTTTTAGCCCCCTTAGGGAATGAATTTTCAAAAAAAAATTTCTTAGTGCTCACCTACGTTATATAAGAAACTTTTGTGCAAAATTTCATGCTTCTAACTTCAAAAATGACGAATTTCCATACAAACTTTCATCCCCTATTTAACCCCCTTAGGGGTTGAATTTCAAAAAATCCTTTCTTAGTGGGTGCCTACGTCACAAAAGGAACGTACTGTCCAAATTTCAAGTTTATATCTTCAGCGGTTTGACTTGGGCGTTGTCTGTCAGTCAATCAGTCAGTCAGTAACGGAACTGTTTTATATAATTATATATAATATAGATAATTACTATCAAAATACAGATTATCTGTGAGAAATTACGGTATTATTATACTAACAATGAAAATTATTAATAATCAATATGATTTGATTCCTTACCTTGCAGTGTCGTCTGATATCATTATGTTAATTCACTAATATAGTGAATTTATTTGCGGTAAGGAATCTAATCATATCTATTGATTATTAATAATTTTCATTGTTAAAATAATAGGTATCCAAATTGTCTTGCTTAATATTTGGAGCATGTAAAATTAAACATTTCACATATTGGCTCTCTTGTATATTTAGAGCGAAACGGTAAAGAAATAATTTATTCAGAATTTCAAAGCTGTATTTCCATTTTCAAATTTCATAACTGTTTTCTCGCAAAATAGGTACTATAATAAAAACGTTAGGAAAATTTATTCGAAGAAAAATTATTACACCTGAAATCGATGTTTTTTTTCCACGACACATTTTTTTGTATGTACATCTTACGTAAAAATGACGAGAAAACGCTGAATACCTCAGATGTCGAGCGTCTATAATCTACAATCTGTGTGCCTGTCTTAACGAGAAAAAATATTCGCGGAATAAAATTTTATGTGCTTAATTCTTAATTAAGACAAACGTCCAAATCATGGGGTATAGCTATGAATAAATGTTGCCATAACGTTTTTTTACTTCCCACCTCTAAGGGAAGTATCGGATTCAGTCTGAAATTTTTTTTCCGGGATGACTTTCACGTTTTGATACCTGTGGAATCGTTTGAGACCATTTTCCGATTGATGTCTGTGTGTGTGTACCTATGTGTTGTATACGTGGTAAAATTTTTCTCCTACAACAATAATTAGAGGTGAATAATATATCAGACAGCCAATCTGCCATGATTTCTTAGATATAGCTAACAAATCATGGCAGCTTGACTGTCTGATATATTATTCACCTCTGATTGTTATGTGAATATTGTTGTGGATATAAATTATAAGGGGATGTATAAAAAATCAGTTAATTTTATCATTATTTTAACTATTATTAAGTACTTTCCACAGAAACTCAAACCTTTGTTTGTTTAGTAATAGTGTACTAAGTTTAAAATTAATTAATGTCATAATTTAATGACACTAATTAATTTTGAACTTACTTACTAGATTAATTAGCAATTCTAGATATTCAATTCTAATATTTTAATAAAATATTATTATGTATTAATTACTATATTACGATATTTGTTACGCTACTATCGATCTCTAATTATATGGAATGTGGATAGTCAACTAGTAATAGCGTTGTACACTGTACAGTATGCCACGTGCCGCGCAGCGTTTTCTCAGCCGGAATGAGAAGAGTGCAGAAGGTTAGGACATATTATACAAGCGATAAAAACGTCGGCAACGCTATTCTGATTCATTGTTTAATACACATGTGGATACACGAGCAGCGATATTGAGCGGACAAGTGAGAGTGTGAGACTATCAAACACATTCATTCTATCTTTTTCTTTCGGAGGGACACTTTTTAACCGCTAGGGCACGTCGAGTAGTATAAGTCGATGGGCAGAACCTGCTACGCTAGAGGCATTCCTGCACACGTGCTATGTACATGCTTCTGCATTTTTGATTATTGAAATATACAATAATTAATTAATTAATTGTAGATTATAGACGCGTCGACAACGCAGGTCATTAGCGTCTTCAACACAACAAATAATCCATTTGTGTATTAGAATCCGCCAGCCGGCATACACAAACCGACTGGTACGAGCTCGGGTCCTTGGGAGCGCTAATTCCCAAAGAACATTGGAATGCAATTTGCGATAGTAACCACATTCCAATGTCCCCCTTGGGGGGGAATATACAATAATTAATATACAATATTACAAGGTTATTTACACATTCGGCATCCGAATCTAATTCGAAAAAAGTTCAAATAAATTATGTCGGCATCAAATCAATAAAAAATATAATTTTTTTCTATTTTACATTAACTTTTTATTAAGCAGAGTACGAACCCCGATGAAAACACAAAACTGCTTTCAAATATGCGCTCACTGTGCGTCACACTCGATTATTCTGCATTGTGCCAGTTTGCGTGCCTTGTTCTGCACCAGGGCCGTCTTTAACCTATTGGAGGCCCTGGGCACTTTAGGATAATGGAGCCCCTATGACTATGAGATGACTATTTTATTAAAACAGGCAAAATGAGTAGATAAGCAAAATTCTAAATTTATTCAACTGTTATCCGGAAAAGGAACTCTTTTAGCATTCACAGTGTTAGGCCCCTTGTTCATTAGAATACCAAAAAGTTAATAAATTACTTATTAGCTTTTTTATATAACTACTGAATATAATACCTACTTACTTATTATAAGTAATTAGGTATTATAGACTATAAATCAGTAATTATCTGTTATAAATCGTTTGATTTTCGCAAAATAAATATATTTATCGGTAATATCGGTTATCGGTTGGTGATCTGGCAGGGAACTAGGGGGCCATATTGATCGCGGGGCACTGGGCACTTGTCCAGAGTGACCAATGGAAAAGAGGGGCCTGGCACCAGTGCGTGTGCGTCTCAACGTGCGCCTTGCCTGTCACCCATCAATATGACACTGCACAAGTTGCTTGCATACAATGGCCGCCATTCACAATCCATACAAATAGAAATCAGTGTATAAGTGCGATCCAGTCCTACTTAAAAGTTCATTAATGCGTACCGCATGCATGCAACCTTGTTGATTTGTAGTTTACCTGCGGGCGTATCAACAGAAACCTGGGATCTCGTATTCATCGATTCACACACTGATGTGATTTGATTTGTCAACATTAATAATGAATATTATGTTTTTACTACGTTCACAGCTACGTAACTTAGAGTTAGAGTTAAAATCGGAGATGCGTAAACCGCAGGGCGCGCCTTAAAAGAGAAGACGCCGAATGATCCTTTTTAACACGCTTATATTAGTTCCACCTGTATGTATATTTGTTTGTATCTATAAGTAACGGATTCTTTGAACGCGATTTTCACCCACTTCAAATTGAACTGAAACTTTGCACACTTATCAAGGACCGATGGCAATACAATAATTCAATAAGTTTGTCCCATTATCCTGACCAAGATCTCCAAGACTAAAAAACAAAAATAAATTATAATTTAAAAAAACTAAAAAACACGCTTTAATGGTAAACTGAACTAAAAAGTAAAAAATAATTTTTATTGTAAAAAAGCCTGGGGTGCTTTATACCATATTTTCATACTACCCCACGCTTTTTTATAATAAAAATTATTTTTTACTTTTTAGTTCAGTTTACCGTTAAAGCGTGTTTTTTAGTTTTTTTAAATTATAATTTTTTATTCATTTTTAGTTCATCTTTATCATTAATATTCAGATATTTATTGATTTATTCTTTTTGCAATTACATTAAACAGGATGTCCAAGACTTGTGTTGTCGGCCGATATATTGATTTTGGGTGAAGATAGAAAAAAAGTTAAAATACGAAAGCTGTATAAATTTTAATGGTGTATAACCTAAAAATATTTTCAATTATACAGCCTGTCCCATTTAAGCGCGGCAGACCAAAATTGTTTTTTTTTAACCTAGCAACTTGTTTTATTTGTTTTTTCAATTCTGCACCTAAATATGAATAGAAATTGTACGAGAAGCCATGCTAGAAAATTTAGTAATTTTCTCGGTAATTTTTGAGTTATTCAAGTTCTTTAGAAATTTTTGACACGTGCAGACCTTTACCTAAAATTCGACATAGCCAAAACAGAAACCTTTATCAAACTGAAATTTTGATGATCACTAGATAATAAAGGGACAAATCAATTTCTGTCCTAAAAATGAATTTATTATACAGGGTGTTCAAAATAATGTACTTCTTTTACCTGACTTCAATCACATGTAACTTTTGATTGTTAAATACAACGAGGCTATTTTTTTGCTGGAATTGTATTCTTTAGGATATTTACTAACACTTTTATTAAGGATTCTCTATACTTAAACCTAATATTTTCGTATTTATTACAACTTGAATGTAATTTTCACATATTTTCACCTTTCAAAGTAAAAGTCGCAGTATGCTGTGAAATATTTTTACCATATTTTTTTTAAGTTTTAAATTTAAAGAGGATGCCGTTTTAAACAAGAAATAAATAAAAACACGAAAAATTAGAAAACTATTACAGATAGGTATAAAACATTCTTAATAAAAAATAAAAAATGGTTATTATCAATCTTGTAGAGAACGAAATTATCTACAACTTTTGTATAAACATTTTTTGTCTACGATTTATAGTTTTTCTTATTTAAGTACCCGCGGCTTCCTCCGCTTCGATTTTACATAACGGGATTATGCTGCTTCCCGATGGATTAACATATTTATTTGTACTTTAATTTTAAGCTGAACTTTAAGTTAACGAAAATAGTGCAGTGGTTCTCTAGTTATAAGCAACCAAACATACAAATCGACAGCAATGAAACAGGCAGACAAACAGACAATTTTTTTTCGAAAATACGATATTTATACTTGACATCAATTATAAAGACCATTCGTAAAGTCATTTTGTAAAAAAATTACAAGGGTTGAGAGAGTGCGGATTAAGTACGAGTATGCATTTAAGCATACCGTATAACGCACTCTATACTAATTAGTAACCACATTTTTTATTTTTTTTTACAAAATTCCCTTACGAATAGTCTTTATAACAATTATATTCGCAAAGCAATTTTGAAAAAAAAGTGTGTGTGTCAGCTCCGACGCACGACTGGAGTTTACTCCTTAAGTACGATTGTCTTTGACTATGCAGTAGGCAATCATACATACTTACATGCGTCAGCTGTCGCGCAGCATACCCTGTACACGTCAGCTGTATACAAGTATACACATACATTGAAAGGTGCCCAAGGTACGTTGCGCAGAAAAACGTAACGCTTTTCAGTTAACGATTGTATAAATTTTACTCCTCATAAAATGTCCATACCGGGGGCCTTATATGAAAATCGATTCTTAAGGAATAAACTGCAAAAATTAAAAAACGGATGTCAAGGATCCCGCGTTCAGCAAGATGTGTCTAGTTTCCACTTCGGGTTTGCCATAAAACTGTAAGTAATAAATTAAGTGAGACTGTAAACATAGTACAGGGCTTTGCATGAACAGAACGACGAACTTACATTTTTCGTATATTTCACAGAACACTATTTTTAATGCGTAAATGTGTTTACTGACCCCCTCAATTTTTGCTAGCGTGTCACGACTCACGGAAATGTGCCGCAGACATGTCGGGGAAGTGACGCAAAGCGCCACTGTGACTATATTTTTTTTTTCTCGGTCAGCTGTCAACATTTTTAAGGTTATATCATGTAGCTGTCATCGTATCCAAATCCGAATCAGGACCGTCTTTAACCTATTGGAGGCCCTGGGCACTTTAAGATAATGGGGCCCCTATGACTATGACAGAGGACTATTTTATTAAAACAGTCAAAATGGGTAGATAAGCAAAATTCTAGATTTATTCAACTGTTATTTTTATTTCTTTACAATCACATTAAATGGATAGGTAGGTAATTATAATATAATCTGGAAAAGTAACAAGTTAAAGTGCTTAAAAATCTATGTTGACTGAAGAGATACCCTTCTAGCTTTGAGATTAGTTTTTTCTGTTATAAATCGTTTGATTTTCGCAAAATAAATATATTTATCGGTGATATCGGTTATCGGTTGGTGATCTGGCAGGAACTAGGGGACCCCATCGATCGCGAGGCCCTCGGCACTTGGCCAAAGTGGCCAGTGGAAAAGAGGGGCCTGCTCCGAATCCGAATGTTTACATAATATCAATTGAGAGTTGAGAGAGTATCGGAGACTAACTGTTTTTTTATCGCGGTTTCCAATCTTAATCTGAACGTAACTAAAAAGTATCCCACTAAGTTTTGACATTAATGATCAATATGCCAAGTTTCGTTGTTTTTAAACAGACAGACCAAAAAATTCTGGAAACGCATTCTCCCGACTGGGTAACACACAAAATATCTTAAAAATCTTGAAAAACATGCGAAAAAGAAATCACAGACGTATGTTTCGTTATAATAGGAAGCTTGCATGACTTTTTTTATTATGCAGAACTTAAATTTAACAAAATTCTAAAATCTGAGAAGCAATGAACGATTTGTTGAAGCGCAATTATTTATTAAAGTCGCTTACTATTAAATTTAATTAAATTGTATGTGACGCACAGCTATGTTAGACAAGCTGTACATTGTACAATGTACAGTCTAAACTCGTAAATTCTATGAATAGTTTCAACTCAGTTATCGAAACTGTCGAAGCACACTTTGAAAATATTTTTTATTTGGTCAAAATAACTAAAAAAATACTTTAATATAAGTTTTTGATAACATAACAAAAATCTACATGGATAAACAAAAAGTTACTGAAATATACAAACTATACCTCTTTTTGTGAAAATCCTGTATTTCTTGTTTTAATGATATTCCATACCGCATGTGCGTGCCTATATGACGTGTGTGTGTATCATTCAGTCATTCAGTGCATACCGACTGTACGATAAAAATAATCGTCTGTATTGGCACATGATTAAAACTGCTTCTTAAAGCATAAAGCCTCACTCAAAGCGAAGCGGCCACGGCTTAATAAATTACTGTAGATTACCGATATTAATTATACCCGATATCCGATTTTAATGACATTTACCAATCATTGATTTACGTTCGAGATATTCATGTTTAGGTAAAGTATTAGGATAAAATTACTTGCCATTTTTACCTTCTGTTTTAAGAGTATTCTTTACCTCGTCATCTCAAATCCTTTCCCCCCGCCTAAAAACGCTTTCGGCGCTATTTTTAAAGCTAAAGGGTTCAGGTAAACGCCCAATGAAGGACCGAGAATCACACTAGAGATCCTACAGGTGAGAAATTGAAAAAAATTCCTGGAAAAAATTACAACTTTATAAAAATTACGTTATCATTCACACGTAGCCAAAACTTTTTTTCCTAAAAATTCGTCAGTAGGATCTTGTGAATCTTGGTCCTTCAGTTGACGTTTATCCGAACCCTTTAGATTTAAAAATAGCATCGGGAGAACTGTAACCGGTTTTAGTCGAGGGAAAATTGAGATGAAGAGTGCAGGGGGTAACTTATCGGTAGAAAATACTCTTAACTGAAATTTCCCTAAATCATTCAAGATAATTTCTTATAATATAAGATCAGCGTAGTTGACAACTTTTTTAAGAGATCACACAGTTTATTACCTTATTCTGATTTCCTGTCATTCCTCCGTTCGTACTGTGCTATCCCTATAAAGAAAACAAAACTTTAACAAAATGTGAAACAACAGAGAAAATGTGATTTGTAGATAGTGGATATGTTATTACATAATCTAGAAAAATAGATGTCAAACTTCAAATCAATTCCAATCGTGTTATAAGGCCGTTTATGGGATTCTACGGGCAGTAATTTTTAAGAAATAAGTCTTCCAACATGCCTTCTTTCGTTTACGTTCGTAATTGTAGAAGAATGCAAAAATTCCTCATATCTCTTAAAATCATCCGTCGATTCCAATTTTAAGGCCAGTCGCATGATTACCAGGGCCGGTTTAGGCATTTTCCGCCCCTAGGCACACATTTATTTGTCGCCCTATATTATAATTAGGGCATGCAAATATTCGGATGTTTCAGGTATTCGAATATTCGCTCAAATTTTAGCCAATATTCGAATATATTCGAATATATTCGAATAATTGGTAAAAATAATAAAAACACTGCGGAACTTCAATAAATGACTTTTAATTATTTAAAATCAACACGCCTACTGCACGTCCATAAATCCAATCAATATTTTAACAACAAAAGCAGCTTACTTCTAATTAAAAAGAGATCAAATAATCATTTTTACTTTACTTAGTTACGTAAAAATTCAGATCAAATCAACTAAATATTAGAGCGCACATAGCTTCCGAGAACCATAGATCAAATGAACATATTTAAGAAATCAAAAAAATTCAAAATTCTTTCTTTCTGTTTTTCCTATTCAAACAAAAATATTAAATGAGCATCTAAGACGCATTTTTATTAATTAGTACCACAAAAGTATGGGATATTGCTCCCCTATAAAAAAAATACTTCACAAATAAATAATACGTCTATTAGCACGTGCGAAGAGCAAATCATGCAATTAAGTACACGTACGTAACGTAACGTAAGTAAATAGTTATATCAAATAAGCATGCAATAATTAACAAAAAAAACTTTCCTCGCCCCGTTTCGATTCCCCTCCCACGCCCTAGCGCGAACTTAGAGCTAGTGTAACGTTTATAAGATGTTTTAGCGCCGCCGTAAACCGTTTTTAAACAATTTTAATTCTTAACAAATAATTCGAATATATTCGAATAATAGGAATTACTATTCGAATAATAAATGCAGCCGAATATTCGCTATATTCGAATATTCGAATATTCGAATTGCATGCCCTAATTATAATATACCGACTTTAAAATGCCTGCAGTGCCAGTCAAAAATATAAAATAAAACTGAGTTGGGAATTTTTTAGCTTACAGATTAGTCTTACATAAAAAAACTAGCGGCCCGTCCCGGCTACGCCCGGGTAGTATGAGACTATGATTAAGCGTACGAAAACAGTTTTTTTTTGACAAAACACCGTCATAGTTCAGCCATTTTGCACAAAATATTTACAGATTATATACACAAACCATCCTCGTTTATCGCTCTTTCTATTAGTGAAAACCGTTTCAAAATCCGTTGCGTGGTTCAGAAGAAGTAAGCAGAGACACAGACAGAGGCAGACAGCGACTTTGTTTTATTGTATTTAGCCATAAAAAAAAAAATAAATTTAAAATTTGCCGCTTCCAATCTGCCAGGATGTTTACAATTCCAGTAAATGATATTGAATTAGCTTGAAAGCGAGTCGACTATACTTGTAAGATAACTTGTCAGTTTAATTTCCAAAGGGATTTTTTCGCCTTATTTCTTTTCCTATAGGTACATACAAAATTAAAATATTTATGTATATTTTTATTGAACACGAGACTTAAAAATTTTTAATTTTTAGGTGTAAATATTGACACATCTAGAGTTAGACTGTAATATTTACTGTATTTTTGTCCATAAAAACTTTTCAAAAAAGACTTAAAAACTGGATTAATTTAGAATTAAAATAAGAATCTTTCGGGCTTATAAGCCGTGGTCTACTGGAATGGCTTCTTCTTCTTCTCGGTGTCTCGACAGCAGGACACCGAGAAGAACACTACTACTGTACACACCACTGAAGATGCTTGCCGCAGTTGCAAGCGGAACGTTTGGAAGAAGAAGAAGTCATTCCAGTAGACCACGGCTCATAAGCCCGAAAGATTCTTATCTTAATTCTATTAACGCCGGCCGTGAAAGTCTACATTCTTTTATAGGATTAATTTAAATTAATTAATTTAGATTAATCGATACGTAATTAGATCAGTTTATCCTTGTCCAATAATATAGCTATTACAATATCTGCTGATGGGAAGTCGATTGAAAACTGTACACCGTGTATAGTGTTCCGGTATGAAAATCTGCAATAATTTGCTAACTGATAAACAGTAACACCAATAGGAAATATCGATTATTCTGTTCAGCTTGTCTCTTTTCAACAATATGCAAAATACTCTGGTGCACATGACGTACCTGGAATACAGTTGGTGTTAGAGATTTGTACGCAGATTTGTGTACAGATAAAGTACGATAAATTGACTTGACGACGCAAATTATCTTTTCTTAGCTATTTTTTTAAATGAGTTAAATTTATCTATAGTTTACATTTTTCTTTCTTAGTGAAAAATTATTCTATTCTTATACAAGGTGTTTCAAAAATGCCTGTCAAAATTTCTAGGACGTATAGTACATCAAAAAATAATTGTAGTTTATTCTATAAAACTATTTCCGAAAATGCACCCCCAGGGAGCTACAGCTCCTAGAAGAAGACTGTCAAAAATAGTTTTGAAGAAAATGCCAAAAAAACATTTTTGAGAGTCTTTTTCTAGGGGCTGTAGTTCCCTGGGAGTGCATTTTCGGAAATAGTTCTATAAAGTAAATTACACTTATTTTTTGATGTATATACATCCTAGAAATTTTGGCACACATTTTTGAAACTATATTAAAAACTATCAGAACTTGTAAAAAAAGATGTAAACTAAATGTGTGCCAAAAATTATTTTGAAATTTAGTAGAAAAAGCATTAATGAGATTAAGTTAATGACATGTAAATCCATATGAGGCATAGATAAAATAATACACTGTATATAATATGCACTATGCAGGTTTTCAATAAGTTATAGATAATATTGTGACATTTTTAAACAAATTTACAAAAATTTTGTTCTATAAACTATGCTATAAGAAAAAATTATTCACGATCAAGGTAATTGAAAATGTTTTGAAGCACTGGTTTATCTAGTTTAATCAATAATTTATTAATTAATTAGATACAGCCTTTCAAAAAAGAGAAACGTCTGATGAAACAGCATTACAGAGAGGTGCACATTTTCATTGGTAAAAGTTTAAAAATATTTCTTTTAATATTTTTCAGTTGTATTTTATTTATGTCCAGATTTTATTACTGTATTGGATTTTTTGTATTTGCGAGAAAAAACTATTTTATTGTATAATAGGATAAATAGATTTGAGTGGATGATTCTTAGCCCACTGAAATGTTACATTAGGTTTGCATCTTGGGTAGGACAAGGTTTTTTCTTTCGTTGCGTAGGGGGGGCGGCGGCGTAAGTTTAAAATTGAGTTTTCGGGGTCGGCGGCCACCCCATTTGCTCTCCATCTTGCAAAAGGGGTGTTGACAGGTTTTGCACTATATCTCCGTAACGGTACATCTTATAGAAAATTTGTAGAGGTATTTTTTGTTTAGAATCGAATTCTCTACAACTTTACTAGAGATACTTTTTGTTGTAAATTGAATAATTAAAAAGATAAGCCTTATAGAAGATAGAAACTTGTCACAAACTTTTCTTTTAAGTGCTATAATTTTTTTCTTTCAAAACAAAAAAATCTATCTTCTATAAGGTATATCTTTTTAAGTATTTAATTTACGACAAAAAGTATATCCAGTAAAGTTGTAAAGAATTTGATTCTAAATAAAAAATCTCTCTGCAAATTTTCTGTAAAATGTACCGTTACGGAGGTTCAGTGCAAAACCTGTTCGCACCACTTTTTCAAGATGGCGACAAAATGGGGCCGACCACGAAAATACTAACAATACATTCACTTAATCATGAGTTTAACAATAATTGTACAGAATTATTTAAATAATCAACAATTAATGATTTAGTCATCTATAATGGCTATTTCTCGGAACAAAAATCATCAGAAATAATTATCTGATTTTAATGTTTTTTATTCATTTTATTTCCAAGAATGTTCTCATTATCAAAAAGATCAATTAAAAATAAGTATTTGCTGAATAAATATTTGATAACGGTTTTAAACAGTCTGATACATGTATAAGTAAGTACATAAAAAACGGTATTTTTATTAAATCGATAAGGTAATATTTCAGACTAATGAGCCGACACATTTTTTTACATCATTGTATTATGGCGCTGACGCACAGTTCTCAATAGCCCTCCGAATGTAGTTCGAAAATCTCTATATTTGAGAAAGTTTTGAATTTTGTAGCGTCGCTCTTGTGATAAAACACGTAAATTTTTGAAAGCAACATTTTGTCACACCGCGTGCCATGTGAGAATTGGTCTTAATAAGGAACAACTATGTATATAAAACGTTCTTCATGAAAATTAGGTAGTACTTAGCGGTCAAAAGGTCAAAGATCACTCACTACTCAAAAACGGTTGCAAAAGTGTTTTAAATAAAGTTAAAGAGCATTAGCACTTTTTCCATATTTTTAGTAGTTTTTTACCATACCAATTACAAAATTGCTACTTTCGATGCATATATACCGGCCTGTAATGGGTCATTTAACAGGCCGGCGCGCCGAAAGTGTTTTACTTACCGCACTATTGCGGTTGCCATAGTAGCTTACGTTTATTCGCTCTATCTGCTTGCAATTACATACTTACAGCTGCTCAAAGCCTATACTTTTTAATGTAAAGATGGCGACGCAAATGAACTATCAAAATATTTTGAAGATGCTGAAAATTAAGTGAAAAGTAGATATTTTGTAGTGGGTAGATATAGCAAAAATACTATATATTTCTCGTGCGTAATGGTATTATGACTCGTGTAACTGTAAAAACTTGCTATCGCTCATTTTTATATTGTGATCATTCGTCAGTAATAAACCCCATTACGACACTAGAAATACAATCTACTATTTCAATACAAGTAAACATTTTAGTAGTAGTAACCAATAAATGAAAATACAAACTATTTTATTAATAATCCTTATATTTTTTTTCTATACGTTTTTAAAAATGGAAGTAATTTTAATTTTAAAACATTTCATTTTTTTCTTTTTTCCTGTACTAGAGAACACTAAATAACTAAAAATTCTAATTTTTAAAATGAAAAGTCAAAAATTTAAAATAAATATAATGCAAGTATGTACACAATTAGTGTCAACTGATTTTCCTATAGTTTACACCTACATGAAATAAGTCACGTGACATACATTACTTATAATAATTAATAAGTTGTAGTTTTTTTATCAACATGTCAAATCTTTTATTTTATTAAAGTGTGTGTATTCGAAATCGGAACAAATAAATGAGCTCATTTTAAATGATATCTATTTTTAACAACTTTTGCGCAGGTGGTGCAACGTAATACCATTATATAAAAGTTATCAATAAAACTTTACTCAGATCTTCAAAAAGTGAATGTACAATGAGTCCTGCTATCTGTATAACATTTCTTTCAAAAAAAACTTTCAAAAAAGTCACTAAAAAGAGGAAAATTATAAAATTTTGAGGTCGGCGCCAACTTAATTGTTAAAACTACAGTCGAACTTCGATAACTCGAACCATGACTTGCCACAAACAAAATTCGAGTTAACAAGACTCCGAGTTATCAAATAATATTAATTTTCACTTCTGACGATTTTCCCAACCGATTTTGTTCGAGCTATAAAAAATTCGAGTTATCGAAGTTCGACTATATTTATATATCTACTTTTATTTTATTAAATTGGCGTCGACCTCAAAATTTTATTTTTTTCCTTTTTAGTAGCTTTTTTGAAGGAGATTTTTTTTGTTAAAAAGTTTTTTAAGAGGAATATTGTACACTATTGACTATAGCATCATCAAAATCGGTTCAGAAATGCAAGAGATATGAGGTGACATACATACATAACATACATAAAAAATACATAACAAAAAATCAGTCGAACTACTGAACCGATTATAAGTAAAATTTATATGGTACCACCCGAAGGTATTGCCCGAGGTATGCCCTATTAAATAAAACAATAATAATCAAAATCAGTTTACAAATGCATGAGAAATCGATGTACAAACATAAAAAAACGCATCAAATTGAGACCTCCTCCTTTTTTGAAGTCGGTTAAAATGGTCAAATCTAATAGTTTTACTTTTAGGTCTGCATTTTCCTGTACATAGTATATTATTATGGCACACATACACACACTATTGGCGTTGGGCGAATGGTCTAATCATATAGAATCTCGACGTATAATTATCATCTTGAACAACTTAAATGTTTTGTGTGTGTGTGTGTGTATGTATGTGTACGGGGAATAGTCACTCCCGAAAGACTTAACTGATTCTAACGAATTTTTAACGAAAGTCGTAATTTAACCCTTTAGCAAAAATTAAAATGTGCCCTAAAATTTTATCAGAATCGGGCAGACAGGGCCGGGCTTATATAAATTATGAAAACACTAGGTAGTTTAAGATCACATATTAACGAATTACCATCTACAGACAACTAAGTTGTCATTAACGTTATTATATAAGCCATTACCGGAACTCGAATCCGAAACTCCCAGATTCGCGATGGTTGAATCTTCAGTTACCCCACAGTGCCAAAAAGGACATATTAATTTCATCCAATACACAGGGTGCTAATTAAGTATGTGCACAAACTTCAAGGAATTAATCTATGATTGATTTATGATTTATAAATATGGGTCCGCAACGATTTTGTTTTCCAAATACAGGGTATTAAAATTTAAAATTAAAATTTAAAGTTATTGAATTAAAAATATTTAGTACTTGCAATACTCTGACTATATTAGTGCGTGCAAAGTTTTACACTATTCAAAAAATAAATAAAAAAATCTTCAATTTTTTTTCAAATTTTCACATTCTGTATTTGGAAAACAGAGCCGTTGTGGACCCATACTTATATGAAGCTATTGTCTTAAAATCAATCAGAGATTAAATCCTTAAAGTTTGTGCACATACTTAATTGACACCTTTTGTAGCACTTGTAAACGGTTAATGTAAATAATATTATGGATATGTTTGATATACAGTCTTGTCCCAGAACTTGTCAGTGACTGTAAAAATAAACCAAAGGATTAACATCTTAATTTCATTAGACCAACAATGCGAAGCCATTGATGCATTTTTACAATGACAGTCAATACGTATATATTATTAAACCGGTCTATGTGCTAACATAAAAGGAATATTTTAATCTTAGAAAATAAATCTTTGAGTCGAACGTCATTTCATTTATTAATAATAATATTGTGGATCTACCGCGAATAGCTATATCGGTTACAATCTAGTCTATACATTAATTTTGTTAATTGCAAATTGGCCAATATTGGGTCCCCCGGTCGCATTTGGAAACTATTTGACCTAGAAATCAGAAATTTGACAGATATGTAATCTTCCCCATGCCAACTAACGCTAAATAAGTTTCATAAAAATCGGTCCAACTGTTTCTAAGATAAACGCTTCATTAATGCATTATAGAAAATTGTTTCACTTAAAATGCAATATCTACTGAGCAAAATCATGCATCGTTAAAAAACGTTTGCGAAAAATTAAAAATAAATGTATCGTGTAGAGAAAAGTATGCCCTACAAATTTCCTCATGAATGAATCATTTTTATTTAAAATTTATTGACCAATTGTATTTTCAATTGATCGTCCGATTAACCGTTCGGAGCCCAGACGCAAAAACAGAGCGATGAGCTCATTTTTGGGGTGGATTTTCGCCAAAAAAGAGATACAGGGGGCATATAAAACCTTAGAACTTTAATATGTTTTTCCCCATACTCTATTTTATTTTCACTAGTTTAGAGAGATACATTTTTGATTTCTGGTTTTTTTGTAAAAATTTTGTCAAAAACGCCAACATGACAATTTCTGAGAATTTTAATACGTTGTTCCCTGTAGTCAATAAGGTCACTATACAAAAATTCAGCTTTATACAGAATACTTCGATGTTTCGTAGTATGTTTTCCATGACTACCAGATAAACAAAACTGTTATAATGTTATGTTGCGTCTTACATGAAATTTACTATGAAAAACACGAGTTTCTAAACAATCGATGTAAGATACAAACGAAGTTTGTACTTGATCGATTTTTTTATTCTCCCTGGTCTCGAAGAATGAATATGGGTGCCAGACACACAAACTGTTGAACATATAAGGAAACTGGGAACCAACACCTTTTCTTGCCGCAGGATTACTAGTGAAATGAAACAAATTAGATAAATAATTATTTTTTTAAAAGTAGAGACATGAGAGGATGAAAGTGCTCAAATAGATCAGTTCAAACAGCAAGACGATGAAACACGCCTTAAGTAGATGCGAATTACTTGTTCGATCAAGTGGTAAGTGGCTCAAATAACTTATACGTGGACGTACAACTTATCGAACTCTTACTGTACAATTTATCGAAAGTATAAGACAACAAAATAAAATTATACATATTAACCAATATTCAATAGTTGTAAAGCGTGGTGACAACAGTGTTTAGTGAATTAGTGATTATCTCTTATTCTCTTATTAGCGGAGTAGGTGATTCAACTTGAGCGTCGTTTTTTTTCGTTGTTCACCTGTTTATTGTTGCATGACGTAGTAGTAGTAGTAGTAGTTGCTGCTTGATTGTTGTGACGTGCTAAACTAGCTGATGCCGTTCGCCATGGACCGATACAAGCGTAATTATCACTTCATTATTAATTAAATATTAATGATCATTCAATATGTTAATTGGGTTTGCATTATTGGACGCCATTAGATTGGTTATATTTATTAGTAGATTGCTGGATTTAGGCTGCAAAAATATGTAGGTTCGGTTTTGAAATAGCACAGTTTTCTATTACTTAAAATTCACAAAATTGTAGACAAAATGAAACTTAAAAACAATTTACATAGAATTATAGCGTATGATATACCGGATCGAGTTTACAAAACGGAAAAAAACATTGAAGTGAAACTTCTTTACGCACAGTAAAGTGAATTAGATTTATCTGACGAAAAGCTGCAACAGTGTATAAACTATGGCAATAAAAAACAAATCTCATATAGGTAATAGATAATAAATATTTCAACTTATAACATTTTAATTACATATTATGTACCTACCTATATAGATTTTGCGTAAGTTTCACTTCTGTAGTGTGTATTTTAAACTACGCGTTTATATTATTTACTTACTATAATATTGCCTGAAAACTAAGAAAAAAACTGTTGAAAAATACTATACAGGGTGTACCACAAAAAACCGAACATAGGGAAAACTCCATTGTGCAAATTAGTTAGGATCCAGTGACTGCTGTGCCCTTTTTCATGCTTAAAACCGTGATAATTAATTTAGTTGAGTTAGCCATGTGTATTCTATCTTTGTCACGCTACCCATTTTGTTTATGTCTTCCCTGTTGCGCTCATTTATTTTCTATGTCCTCAATCCTGTGATACACCCCTATTTGTGATCATATGAACTCTTTTAAAATTTAATCATAGCTGAAGCTATTTCTTTGCTTACAGACATCGTAAATTTAACAACTGCTATCGATATAATAGGGTATCTACTTGCCAGTGTTATAATGAAAGTTTAAACTCTAAAATAGTTAATAGAATTTTTATTTTTATTAATTAAGTTTCGTAAACATATTTAAAAAAATAAATAAAATTATGATTTTTAATCTAAGTGTCACGTGACTTCAAACGCCGTGTGAGAACGTGTGACGTCAATTTTAAGTAAAAAATGAATGTATCCATAGCAACGGAGCTTAGATTGTTTACATCATGTTCACATAGGTACAAAACGGTATTTTTCAACACTCTGTTTCTGATATAATTAGCATCGAGTTAGTAGATATAAACGTACATTCATAAAAATATGACGTCACTGGTAGAGCAAAAACGATTATTAGCGGGCGGGGCTAACATAAATATTTCAAAAATTATTTTTGAGCTAATTTGAAATCAGAACGAATTTAGGTGTCATTTTGTTCAGAATTTACTGCTCTATTAATATAACACAAACAAAAATTTTAGTCAAATACCCTATTCTCAAATTAGTATTATTTCTTAATATAATGCAAGTTTTACGTGATTTAAGATTTATGCACATTTCTCATTAATAAAGTCAGGTCATCTGTCACATTTATAACATAATTATGCACTAATTCAAGGTTATTATTTTAAGAACTTTAAGCAATAAATCGATCAATTTGCGCATTACAATTTTGCAAATTGCGACATAAATAAACATCCATTTTAAACATAAAATGTAGAAATGGGCGTTATATCGAACAGAGACAGAGACAGACAAACAGACGCAACTTTTGTAAAGTTCCGGACTCGAAAACTTTAAAACAGCAAAATTTATTAAAATAAATCTACTATTTTCAAAATTATTTTCTGCTAATCTGTATTCTCATGGTTGTCGGACTCCTAACTGACTACGGGGCGGCTTCTGTTTACTAAATGTAAATTTAAAGGATAGTAATAGTTATTTATTAATGAGTTTAATTAAAATAGAAGTGTGCTCAGTGTTGCCAGTGGTACTAGATTGTAAAATTTCGTACTGAAACAAAAAAGTTAAAAATATTAGTAAAAAAAAACTTTTTAGAGACAAGCTTTTATTGAAATGTACTAAAAAGGAAAAAAATAATGTTTGGTTCATAATTATTATAAATGCGGGGGTTCTAATCTCTATGATAGTTTATTAGTCGTAACCCCGCTTCTATAATAATTATGAACCCAAATTATTAAATATTATTTTTTCCTTCTTAGTACGTTTCAATAAAAGCTTGTCTCTTTTTTACTAATATTTTATTTTGTTCACTTTAGTCTTTCAAAATTGTCCCCCCCCCCCCCTTTAACACCCGTAGGAGTTGAATTTCGAGAAATCTTTTCTTAGTCTCTAGTTTCAGCCAGTGGCGTCGTAGAGGGTGGGCCGGGTGGTCCATCTGAACTTAGTTTAAACTTTCAAATTAATTTTTAATTAATAAAAATAAAAATAATTTTACTATAAAACTTGTATGTGATCTTTCCATTTGCGTAAAAAAAATTTCCTTCAAAAACCCAATTACTTCAACGCATTTTAATTTTCCAAATGACGAAATACCTTAAAAGCTGCACATATTTAACAGATATATTTCTCGTTTAATTATTTCAAAACACGAACATATTATCTAGGGAGCATTTATTTTTATGAATGATTCCAATTTCTTTTTATTATGCTAGTTAATGTATAAATTACTATTTACCTAGGGTTGTGAACATCAAGTCAATGCTGACTCGAGGAAATATTATTTCAAATAATTTTCACACGAAGAAAAGTCGAGACGATGAAATACATTAAAATTAATAATTTTTTAAAAATGGCGATAAAAAAACAAACATTATTTTTGTAAATAAGAAAAAAATTGTAAATATATAAAATAAAAACTTCTTTTGATAAACTACAATATTTATGAAACAAAACAAACAACGATGTTGTCGCTTTGACTTTGTTATTGTGAATTGCATTAGAGGTCAAAAGGAAATTCTGCTAATTTCTTTTTTAGTGAACCTGAATAGTTTTATTTGAAACCCGAAGCCCGAATATTGATCGCAATTCGCAAAATTCGAAGTCTTCGGGTGAAAATGACATTGTTGGCAACCCGAAGTCTATTTCTAAAATATTCCAAGTATATTTCTAGACATATTTATTTACTGTTATAAATTTTTAAATTGCTTGTTAAATGCATAAAATTTTAATCCTTTAAATAAGTGTTAGATTCATTTAAAATGATCCTCATTTGTCCTGTTAAAATAATTTCAATATAAAAACGAATGGTGTAAATAAGTTAAGAGATAATAAACTACTATCTACATTGAGCATGCAAAAAGAGTAACGAGATTTGTCTTCGGATTCATAATGGGGGGTATCGATAAAAAATATAGTTCCCCGCCGGACATAAAAACCGGAATTCCACAAGGGTCTGTACTTGGTCCAATTCCTTTTTAGTGTACATATAAACAGTCTTTGTGAATTGGAATGTTTTAGAGCTCAAACTGTATTTGCTGATGACGTTGCTTTTAATTATTCAGCTGATAGTTGGAATAGTTTAAATGCAAAAATAAACAAGGACTGTAAATTTCAGTTTAATTTAAAATACCACTCAATCGAATGTGCAAATATTGAAATACCTGCAGTATAATTTATTAGTATCGAAAGAGTAACTGACTGCAAATATTTAGGAATTTTCTTTGACTCAAAATTAAACTGGAAAAATCAAATTGATATGGTTGTTAAATATTTGCGAAAATGTCTGTGCAAAACATATTTCATAAGAACTAGATGCCCACTAAATGTTTTAATAAATGTATATATCATGCTTTAATACAATCTAAAATAAATTATGGAATACAGTGTTGGGGCGGAGCGTATTTAAATAATTTTAAATATGTCAATTTTGTGCAAAAACGTGTTATTAAAGCTATGTTATTCAAAAATTTAGAATACGAACACTCATTTCCGTTATTTCAACAACTTCAAATTCTCCCTGCCAGACATTTGTATCTCTATAAAATTCTTAAAATATTTTAAGGGAACCAGAAAGAAAAACAAACGATAGAAATAATAGTATATTGTGTGACAAGTATGCTAAATACATCTTTATGCGTCAGGCGCGATGTTTTCAACACGAGTAGTAGGAGAGTGCTCACGAGCCTTGGCGAGTGATCATTGCGAGCCGAATACGAGTGCTGAAAACATCGAGCCTGACGCATAAATATTTAGCACACGTGTTGCACACTATACTTTATATAACACATGCATGGTTTTAGACTTTAATTGAATAATTTAATGTCACTGACAGAAGTACATCTCATAATAAAAACATTGGGCTCGATACAATATTTATTCACTTTGTTACCATAGTAACCATATTTCATTTATTACACCGAAAAGAGGTACATAGTTCATTAGATAACGGGTTTTTCAAATGTTTTTCCATTATTCATCGAAAAGCGTTTCATAATGGATCATGACGTCACTCGTCAATAAACGGTCATTTAAAGTCCGCAAAACTGATACCAAAAAACACTAAAAGCGTGCATGTGTTATATAAAAATGTTTTTCAAATTATAATGAGAAATCTATATACGGTTTTTTATATAAACAAATCCCGGCGGTGCATTTACATTTTTCCTATATAGTCTTCTATATAAATATAATGGCGATAATTCGTCTGATATTCTTATGTTAATTTCACTAATATAGTGAATTTAGTTACGGTATAGGTGTCTAATCATATTGATTGTTATTCTCATGTTTAAAAATGTTTTTGTTCCAAAATCAACAATAAGTTTATTTCAGAGATATTTTGTATTTACAGCTCCCCAGATATTTAATCTGTTACCAATCCATATAAAAACCGTAAATTCAACTAATAAATTTGTACAATATATATATATATATATATATATATATATTGTACAAATTTATTAGTTGAATTTACGGTTTTTATATATATATAAAAAGAGAAAGGATATAATAATATAATTCTCTGCTATAATTCAGTTCGGAAATTACGTTTAATAGAAAATTAATATTCAATAAACTTTCAACATTTGAATTTTTTACCAGGCATTGATATATATATATATATATATATATATATATATATATATATATATATATATATATATATATATATATATATATATATATCAATGCCTGGTAAAAAATTCAAATGTTGAAAGTTTATTGAATATTAATTTTCTATTAAACGTAATTTCCGAACTGAATTATAGCAGAGAATTATATTATTATATCCTTTCTCAACAACATCATAAAATATATACAGGGTGCTGAACGTAACTGCTGCACATAGGGATTTAACCCGTAAAATCAAACTTTCGCGATTTTCTGCTTCCCTAATTATTTTAGGAAAAATATCTTCAAATAATAGTTTTAGAACATAAAATTCTGCATCTAAATCATTAAACAAAATTATTTTGCATGCTTTGTAACGGCAGAAATTTGATATGAAAATGTCAAAATTACCTCAAAAACAGATAGCGATAGCCATGGAACTTGAAAAAAATGATGACGTTTTAGCTGTCAGAATAATTTCTAATCATTTTTTTCAAGTTCCATAGCTATCGCTATCTGTTTTTGAGTTAATTTTGATATTTTCATATCAAATTTCTGCAGTCACAAAGCATGCAAAATTAATTTTGTTTAATGATTTAGATGTAGAATTTTATGTTCTAAAACTATTATTTGAAGATATTTTTCCTAAAATAATTAGGGAAGCAGGAAATCGCGAAAGTTTGATTTTACGGGTTAAATCCCTATGTGCAGCAGTTACGTTCACCACCCTGTAGATTTTTATGATAGTTCATTTAAAACAGGTCTTTTCCTACAGATGGATCTAGTTCCACAACTTGGAAAATTTTTTCTTATTTTGTTTTGAAAACAGATATGTTTAAATGTTGGTAGATTTGAGGTTTCCACGATGTGTTTGATACATTTTTATTATACTGGTTTTTCGGCTTACAATCGTGTGTTGGTAATTTATACCCTTGGTAATTTGTACCGATGTTCACGAAACGTCGGTACAAATGCAACGTTCACGAAACGTCGGTGCAAATTACCACAGGTATAAATTACCAACACACGATTGTAAGCCGAAGAATCAGTATAATAAAAAATGTTTAAATGTTATTAATATTGTATTATTTTTGCTGTATTTCATATTTTGTGGAACAATAAATCTAATTCTAATTCTAACTAGTGCAAAATATGTGGGTTAATGAGATGTGTTGGTAGGTATGCCAAATTTCAAGTTTCTAGTCAAAATCAAAGGAAATCGCGGGTAAAAACTAGTTAAGAAATAAATTAACCAAAATAAACACCACAATCCACAGCCATAGTAATTTTTTTTTTGAATAATTTCCTTAACAACCTTTTTTTCCAAAACATGAAAATATAAATAATAAAATGTATTATAAATTGCCAAATGAAATACAAAATTGCACAAAAAAAATAAATTTAATGTAAGTTTAAAAAAATGGCTTATAGATGTGGAACCATATAGCTTAAAAGAACTTTTATAATTGCTTTTATTGATTGAATTTTAATTTAATGACTTGTTGTATCCAAATTTGGTTAAACAAGTTTTCTATTCTATTCTATTCTATTCTATTCTATTGTATTGTCATCGGAACTATATGTATGAAGTGTGCAAAATTTCAAATCGATCGGATGTGATATAAAAGTGGGTCGAAATTGGATCACAGTGATAAGAAAATAAAAACCGTCAGAATGGAACTCGTATGCCATCAGTTAAGATGTAGTCATTTATTAGCACCACTAAGCGTGTAGATGACTTAAGACAAATAGTGTAAACACTGTAAACAATGACATTTTTACAAATTATGCGGCGCCGTTGCGACATTACCCAACCCACAAAACGCAAATTCAGAGGAAATGTTTACTTAACTATGCAGGATTAAATAAATTCATAGAATAAACATTCTTTTTCCACATTTCAAAGAACAAGAAATCTCATACTGTTAATCGTCTTTTTAATGATTACAAAATGTATTTCTTCTAAATGAACGTTTCCTCATTATTTCTACAATAAAAATCTTTGTAATTCCGATACATTGCAACTGAGGGTCTAACTACATTGCATCTTTTTCTTGCAACTGTATTTCTTAATTGATTTGAAATAAATATATTTATATAAGTCAAGTGAGTTTTAGTGAATATTGACCAACATTCATAGCTATTAATATTTTATGTCCACCTTTAGGCGCTTTTAAACCTGTCACTTTTAAACGAAATGTAGACTGCAGTTTGTTGTTGAAAAAGTAAATAAGTACACAGCTGTTGTTTTCGGATGTTTCATATTCCCTGTTATATAATATACCATTCGGCAGCAGTGCTAATGACCATAGTAGTCGAAGCACATTTTGTTTTGTTTTGAAATAAAAAAAAAAATATTCCCTGTTCATATACCTCTGAATTTAACGCCTGAAAACTGCTTTTCAAGTCATTATATCACCATAAAAATCAGAGGCGGATCTATATAAGGGCTTTTTGGGTTGCAGCCCAGGGCCCCGTGTTTATAAAGGGCCCCCAGCCCTCATTGAAGACAATGCACACCCTAGTAGAAATGAAATCTAGTTTTTGTCTAGTAACTGGCCAGTTTGACTAGAGATCCAATAAAATGTGGCGGCTATTAAAAAACTGTCACTTTTAAATTGTAGATTTTAAGGTTATAAAAATTTTCATTTGCCCTTACCCGGAAAGAAAGAAAGATTTCTCTAAACAATGCATCATCAAAATTTCAGATTAATTAAAACTAAGGCAAACCTTCTTAAAGTTAAGTTAAAAAACCCTCAGGAACAGACAGATATAAAATAATCTTACCTAAAAAGCGTGATTTTATACAAATCAATAAATTAATATAACATAACCTGTTGATTTCTTTTGCAATAATGTCTTACAGTGCTGTTTGTGTGTCAGTCATATTAAATAAATAAAACATTTTATTGTCCTCTTTTTTTTCCTATACCGTGTACCTAGAACATCATTATCGAAAACAGTTTTTTGACAAAATGACAATTAGTTAATTAATTAGGCAGACCCCAAGTTGTATTAGCCCAGGGCCCCCACAAACTCACGGTCCGCCCCTGATAAAAATCCTAAATTCTATAAACTTTAAAAGTCTAATTAAATGATGTAATATATTAAAAATAAAGATAAAATGCCCTATAAAGTTTTGTCTAAAAACGCATTGTTTCCTAAATCCTAAATATGATGGTTTTGCTGTATTGCATTCTGCTGCAAGTTGTCAAAAATATTTATACAGAAGGCGGCGCTTACAAACAAATTAAAACAATATATTTAAGGCATTGTCGCGTTATTTTTAACTAGCGGCCCGGTACGGCTTTGCCCGGACGCTATGAATTTATGATTTATTATCCCCCCTTCACTAGAAATTCTTCCTCTGCGAGGCGAAGCCGGACTGGTGATGTTTATATTTTATAATATTATAGTAGGATTTCGCTAATACGCTAAAATGCAAAAAAATTGCAGAGTTACGTTTTGTTACTATCCCACAGAAATTATCCCCCCGCGAGAAATTCTGCCCCTGTGAAGCGGAGCCGGGCTGGTGATGTTTATAATATTAGTAGGATTCCGCCAATACGTTAATTTTTTTCGACTTAATCGACAAATATCATCATTAGCTAATTTGCACAAAATATTCATAAACTATATACCTAAACCTTCCTCGTGATTCAATCTGTCTATTGGTGAAAACCGAATGAAAATCCCCACAGTACTTTCTGAGATTAGTGCGAACATACATACAGACAGACGCGGCGAGGGACTTAAATTATTTATAATATGCAATGATACCAAAATATGCACTCTAAAATGTCTCGGGTTGGGTGTAGGTATTTCCCGGACACCTGTATAAGCTATATTTGAGCAGATATGCCAGTAACCAAAAGTCAAAATCTCTAATGTCAGATTCAGTTGAATCGGTGAGTGAAAAAAAAGTAAAACTCCAAAAAATTGTGTTTTTAACTGAGATAGCCAATTTTTTTTTCTCGATTTAAAATTATGTACATAATTTTAATTCTCCATCTCTTTCTACAGTATGTTACACTATACTGTAGAAAGAGATGAAGAATTAAAATTATGTAGGTACATAATTTTAATTCAACAATAAAAATTCAAGAAATAAAATTATGTACATAATATTAATTCTGGAAATTTAAATTATTTATTTTTTGTATTGGTTTATAGTAAATTAACTGATTTATTATTATGTAGTGGCATAATTTTATTATTTTTCGTTAGGATATTTTTAGTTAAAAAAATATTTATTATTTCTATACATAATAAAATTATTTTCAATTATTTTTATGTCACAAGATAATAAAAATATTTTTATTTTTCCAAGAGAAGAATCCTAAATAATTATAATTATGTCACAACATAATTATAATTCGTCGTTTTTTCCGAATTATTATTATGTACATAATTTTTTCTTGAATTTTTATTCTCGATTTAAAATTATGTACGATTTAAAATTATGTACATAATTTTAATTCTCCATCTCTTTCTACAGTATGTTACACTATGCTGTAGAAAGAGATGCAGGATTAAAATTATGTAGGTACATAATTTTAATTCAACAATAAAAATTCAAGAAATAATATTATGTACATAATATTATTTAAGCATTTAATTTTATGTCAGGACATAATAAAATTGTATTTTTATTATGTCAATACATAAAAAATATTCACTCAAAAATTTTTTTCTGAAATTGAAAGTGTTAAATATTTTCATATATTTTGTAAAAATATTTTACGATTAAATAGTAAAACGGCGTGCCATACTGTTTGTGAAACGAAACAGAATTGTACAATATTAAAATTTAAACTACAGGCAGTTCACTTATAGTTATGACAGTGCCACACCAGAGTATGTCAATATTGGGGCTCACTTAAACTACGTTCAAATTGGTAAAACCCAAAACAAGCCCTAATTTGTGAAATGGCCCTGCATTATGCATATGTGAAACCACTACCAACCAACAACAAAAAAATTCGACTGATGACCAGTCCTATACTTCCCGCCTAGTAAATATTTGCAAAAAATAAACTCTCTTTTTTTATTCTTTGAAAAAAAGCATGGCCCTATTTTTTGTTTGGTGATCTACTGATGGCTAGTAATATAGCAAAAATCATGGTTACCTTGATTTACGTATAATTTTCTTTGTTTAGTAAAATATTTTTTTTCTCAAAAACTATAGGTACATTTTAGAGAAAAAAAATATTTACATTTTTTTCATATTATAACATCTAGAATTCATTTATATTTTTTTTACCTATGTTAATACGTGACATTGAGAACGTTTTTTTTAATATCTAAGGATCCACTGAACCGATTTGACTCAAAATATAATCAGAGTTAAAGGCTGATAAACACAATACAACCGGCATGACCGTATGTTGTTCCGTTTTTACGATATCGAAGGCGAAAAATTGACCACACATACACACACATACAGACATCAGTCAGAAAATGATCTTAAACGATTGCTAGAGTCTGAAAACGTGAAGATCTGTTAAAATCTCGAAATATTTTTTTCGGACTAAATCCATTAGGTACTTCCCTACCATAGTAGAGGTGGGAAGTAAAAATTGAGATATCACAAAGGTCTTACGTAGGTATAATAATATATTAGTGGCGAAATTCATATTATTAAATGAAACGACAAATGAAAAAAAAATGGAGCAGCATAAATCAAAACATCGTTATTTAATGTAATCTGTTAATAATTTACCCTAATCCCACCTGCGCTCATAGATGTTTCGTTATGTACTTTAATTTACTGAAATTTTTAATAATAAGACGCTCGACAACTAAGAGCGTCTATAATTTACGATCAAAATACACGTCTTAAAATCAATAATATGTAGCATTGTCTTTTAAATCCTATAATTCTTCATAATATACAATATTGAGTGGAAAAACAGTACAAATCGGAGAAAGTTTTTCTTTTATACCGCTTTTTATGGTTGAAAATGGGAAAAATTTTATTCACAACCTTTTCAATGATTGCATTTCCCACAATTTCTCAATGCATCAAATTGCTGTAGAAAAGACCGTTCGTCCATAAAATACATTTTATTGATTATCTCAAAATGACATATTTTGAGTTGTACTGTTCTTCCACTCACCGATTCAGTTCAATATTAAAGTCGATTGAATTATCTGGTATATTTAATGGATCAGTTCTTCTTTTTTTTCGTAACAGTGAAAAGACACTGCAATGCTACTCAGATACCTCAAAGCACGAGCGCTACGAATTAATTCACCAACGTTTATTTTAAATTGAGGTGGCCTCATCGTTTATGGACGTTTATGTATAGATCTTAAATGCTGGAGTTTGAATTTTGCCCCTGATACTCGTGTACTGTTAGTAAGAAGGTACCTCGAGGTAGTGCCGGATTATGACTTTTGGAGGCCCTAAGCATAAAAGTCCCGTGAACCCTCAGTTCTTTGATTTAGAAGGTAAAAAGAAATACAACATTTATCACAATCATAATAGGGTAGGATAGGGGCCCCTGGAAACTAGAGGCCCCTAAACACGTGCTTTTTGTGCTTCTCTGTTAATCCGCCACTGCCTCGAGGTATATAATCGATATAGTGCTGTTTTTTTTCATTAAACAAAACATAGACTGTATGACTAACAAGGAAGGTTATTGAGCCATTTTAAAATGCAATTTATTTAAATTTATATTGTTTATGCACAGATAAATTTTTTTTATTCAACGTTGTAAACCGGTATCCTACTTGCTTTTTTATGGATTATGCATTTTTTGTATTGGTACAATATCGGATGCTACCAAATTTATTTTGCAAATTCTTTGTATCTCAGTGCCGATCTTCCGTTGGGTTTCTGACTGTAAACTTGCCTTTCTGAAGATATACGAGTCAAAAACTATACAATCATTTATATCAAGGGTGCCCAACTTAAAAATTAAGTGGGCCATATTTTTAAAAATAGTCTGTCGACGGGTCAAATATACGACTCTATGTATATGGTACATACCTGACCATGTCGGGTCGCTGAAGCAGCGATGGTGTGGCGGGCAAATTCAAATGTGGCGGCGGGCCATTTCATGGCCCGCAGGTCTTGGGTTGGGCACTCTTGATTTAAATTATAACATAAACAGCACAATATCTACTATTCCACTGATGGCTGCATTCCTACCTAGTCGCTCAGAATGGACCTATCTCTCGCAATAAGAGCGAGAAATCGTTATTGCTTATTCTGCAAGAAAAAGAGAGAGAGAAAATATGGTCCTGCCACCTAGCCAGCAGCAGTTAGTTCAACCGATATAGACAGACTATTGCTTAGTTACCGGATCATCTTTGAACACGGTATGCGCGCACAATCCAGGTAAAATAAGATAAGTACATGTGTTGAACGGCGAACTTGAATGCATGCCCAAGCGATCATTTTTACACGGCGCCGAGGAATTATTTCGTGTCGCATTGTATATAATATATTATACTTCAGAATCAGGCGCGGATCCAGGGGGGGGGGGGGGGCAATGGGGGAAATTGCCCCCCCTCCTTCGAGCCTTAGTTAAATAATAATATTTTACCCAATTTTTTGTTTCATACACACAAATCACAAAATCAGAACGAATCTTCTGGAAGATAGATAACTCTCATTTAAATTGCTCTCCCCCCTGAGCAAAAACCTGGATTCACGCCTGTTCAGAATATTAAATTACTAACGAGAAGAGGTCGTAACTCTAAATTCACAAATAGTTGGCTATAATTAGCAAAGTTTTGCTAAGAAATACCTATTATTTGGTAAATGATAAAATCAATCGATTTAAAACCCCTTATATCCACACCATATTATTCACATAACAATTAGAGGTGAAAATAATAAATATCTCAGACAGCTAAGCTGCCATGATTTTTGAGCTATATCTAAGAAAAAATCAAATGACCACTGTCGGGACTTGAACCCGAAACCCCCAGTTTCCGGCTAGGTGAGTTACCGATTTCTCCACAGTGCCCGAGAGTGGAAACCGATCTCTTCTTATATAAAACGTTGTTTATCTATAGGTAAATACCTATTATGTTGACATATTATTATGGTTATAAAATGAAATATCCGGAAAAAAAATTTAAACAATTGTCACTGCAGACAGTGACATTTGTTTAAATTGTCACTGCAGACAGTGACATTTGTTTAAAAAAACAAGCCGTGAGGTGGGTCGTTTATTAGGACTAAAGTGCGACCCTTGAGGTCCACACGACGAACTTCCCAGTTTGATAAATATTTAATAATAATAATTAAATTAGATATTACACAGAAAAGTAATCATTTTAATCATTAAAACATCAATAATTAAAAAAAAAAAAAAAAAACTGCTGAACCGATTTTTATAAAATTTATGTCGGATCAAAATGACGTTAACACGCCTCGATTGACACCCTTACGAAGTCGATATAATTTTTTATTCGCGAGATATTGTGTAAAATCTACTTTTTTGGAGGTTATTTGGTTAAGAAAAAAGAACGGCTGAACCGATTTTAAAAAAATTCCTTTCAGATCATATTTACGTTAATACGCGTCGATTGGCACCCCAACGTAGTCGATATCATTTTTCGTTCTCGAGATTTCGTCTTAGAAAGAAATGGACACATACGTACGTACGTACGTACGTACACACACACACACACACACACACACACAGACATCTTTCTAAAAGTAGTGTAAAAATAGTGTAGTGACCTTGAAATATAAAAATTTTTTTTCCTTTTTGATTTCGATTTTCGGACCCATTACAATAACTTCCAGTGGGAAGTTAATAATTTGTTAATTATATCCAACTACATATATTTGATGTTTAGTAAACATCCCTATTGTATACAACATACAAGATACACGTGCACAATATACTACTGCCTGCCCCGGAAAAGGTCCATACAAGAAATCTTCCTCCACTTAGTAGCATCGGCTATCCATAGATACATAATATCATGATATCAGTGACCTAATCACAAACATTTTAAGATATGGTATAATGCAAGAATTTCTAGCTGTTACACTGTTCAAGATTTTTTTTGTAGATAATTTTATTATTATTTTCACCAATTTTCAGTGATTTTTTAATAAAAAATATTTCGGTATTTTTTGTACCTAACATGTGTCGAGTTCTATGAAATAAATAAATATTGAATTTAATGAAATGCATAAAAAATATCAAAAAATCGATATAAGCGATTTTGTTTTTTGGCCACAGATTTTTCTGTCTCCATACAATGTTTTAATAAGATATACTGTTGATAAAATGCAAATGAGCATAAGTCTTTAATGACACGTTTGACCAATGGGGACGTCCCACTTATCAAAATTTGATAATTTTGAACAGTGCATGTTATTTCTCATACATAAACATATAATGTAAACTAATTTTTTCGTTCTTATATCTTTCCTCTTAATTGCAAACTAGAATAATTGAAGAAATATAAATATACTTAATTAAAACGGTTAGTATAAACCGTCATAATATGATGACTTAGAAGACTAGTTACACTTCTTTATCTATAGAAATAGTCTAATAGATGTATATAAATTATGTTCCTTGTGGTTCGCACAGATCAGTGGAGGTGACACAGTTGATCTACTCAGCCAATCACAAGCTGATAATTATCTACACCATTTTGGTAGCAGCACAATTATATTATGTTTAAAATTTCATTGAAAATACACACATTTAGGATTTTTTTTATTATAGAAAAAGCTTCCGAAAAATTCTAAAAAAAATTATTTCATAATTTATTTGTCATGTAGATTCTGACAAAAAAAAAATGTTAGACGATTCCATTGACTAGTTTACCAAGCGTGTGTTAAAGGACACCCCTAGATAGTTCGCCATTTAAGTTGATCTAATAAATTGCCAATCGATTACCTTCAAGTTATCGCAAAACCAAAACCATCGACTCTCGATTGACCTTATAGTACAAACTAAAACGTGATAATAAATTATATTATTGGATATTGTCTATAAAAGTACCTACTAAACCAGTTATTTCTTCCGTATTGCGTCAACATTGAAAATATATGGGCTATGCCAGTGGCGAAATACAAATTTATATTGAATTGTTTGTTACGAAGAGTAATAATACAAGCGAGTTTACACTGGTAGTGAATCACTGTTTTTCTACAATTACTAGTGTAATTAATATACTTTCGATAAAGTACGATAGTTTCACGAACAGTTCACACCAGCCCATGATTGATATTAGACATTTCACGGCTACAGTCAGCCAAAAAAGGCATTGAAATTCAGTCGATCGATTTTTGTAAGATATAACTCAAATGATCCCTCAGACATCCTTAGGTAAGACATTTTTGAAGTCGTCCGAATATATCGAATAAAGTTCCGTTTTGAATTAATGCTGAAGCTCCAGTAACATTTCTATTGAAAATCCACTCCCTGGTTTATCATCTTCTCTTCTTTCTTGTTTTCTTATTCAAAATATGATTTTTACAATTTCTGCGGCTATTATTTCACAGAATGCGATAGCTTCTAGCACAAACGACTCAATTTTCACTACGAAAAGAAAACTCCTTTACCAGTGTAAATTCAAAACGGCATATTCAAGAAACGATTGCATGGAAACGTATAATACAAATTATTTTAAGCATAATCCATGATTCAGATTCACTATACCAGTGTAATAGGCGGAGAGCTGGTGATAATTTTCAGTGATTATTTATTCATTAAAGTGCCCTGAGTAAAGGATTTTGGTAGATAGCGGTATGGGAGGGATGCGAAACGCCCCTAACATGTAAAAAAGTGGTCACAATTATTATTGCTTCAAGGTTGAAAATTAAAATTGCTTGTATAGCTTGTCGGTAAACCCAATAATGCCATTATAATATTTTCAGATCGATTGGTCAGTATTAAAAGGATTGCATATCACCTTAAACGTGTCTTGAACACGACGAAATTTTTATTATAAGTTAAACTTCAAATTTTAATATGTTGTTACGGCGACTGTTTTAAGCATATATTTCAATTTGCAGAACAAAATGTCGGTATAGTAACCCCCTTGCAGAACGATATAAACATCTAGGCGAGCAAGTTACCCCTAAAAGATGCGTAGAAAATGAGCAAATGACTATTCATTAGCGAAAGGCTAATTTTGATTGCAATCGATAAATTATATTATTCTGAACATAATTCTATGTTTTTTTTAATTTCCAAGTAGAGGAACCTCCCCAAATAGCGTCCTCATCGTGAGAAAATTCGTTAAAAATGTGTTTTCCCGCTCCCCCAACTTTGTGTGAGAACCATGCTATAGATAAATAAAAATTGCATACCAGTATTTTTGTAAAGTATAAAATTTTCTACAAAAAAATCCCCGACGGTATATTATGTCTAAAATCAATAGTTTAGAAATGCGCGAAGCACTCGAAATTAATATTATTGCGTAGGGGTTAGCTGCAGGCTAGACGCCATTTTGGTAAATTCCGACTAGTGTTCTCAACTTGGCAAAGACTACAAATAGGGGAAACTGCGTACAGTGACAAAAGATTTGTTAATTGAAAAGCATTAGGGGCATGAGCGTGTAACAATGCCGTTGTTAACATCGAGTTTTCATGGCTCCTATATTACAAGCCCCCAGTTTCCAGGTTCTAATCCTAGAACTGGTAAAAGTAGATGTTAACTGAATTTTCAATTTATGGCACGAATACAAATTTCACCGCATATCAAAATGTAAAGTTAGTATGTGAGTTACCAAAATAATTTAAATACAACTAGCAAATTTATCAATAAAAGCCATGTGAATAGTGCAGGAGTTGAAGGTATTTGAGTATACCTACCTATGCAAAATATGAGGAGTGCATTCTGGTGTCTGATATAGGCTCTAGAGGTCATAGAGTTCGATATTATTGATGTTGTCAGGAAAAATTATGGTCCAATATTTTTCGCACCTCATTTTTGAGGAAATTTCTGTAACAGAAACTTTGAAACATGAAATTTGGAATATACATTTCTTCTATAACGTAGGCACCCACTAAGAAAGGGTTTTTCAAAATTCCACCCTTAAAGGAGAGAAAAGGGGGTAAATTTCTCTCTACGGATTTAATCATTCTGTCCATACTTTTGGTCTTTGAAACATGAAATTTGGAAGATATATTCATGAATGACAGGAAATTAGAATAAGGTAATCAATTTTATGAGAACATAAGTTAGAAAGATGATCTGTCATTACTATTTCTCGACAAGAAGTAGTACGAAAAAGTCCTACGTCACATTTATTTTGAATCGAATATCCTAATGCTTGTCTAAAGTGCTCTCACCATTAGATATCGACTCGGTATATAGAATAAAAATTCGACTGATGACCAGTCCTATACTTCCCACCTAGTAAATATTTGCAAAAAATAAACACTCTTTTTTTTATTCTTTGACTAGGCCCAAATAACCTTAGCTGTTGGTGGTCTTTAAAACACAATTTAATTTTTATTCTTTGAAAAAAGCATGGCCCTCTTTTTTGTTTGGTGATCTATTGATGGCTAGCTTAATATAGCAAAAATTATGGTTACCTTGATTTACGTACAATTTTTATTTTTTTTAGTAAAATATTTTTTTTCTCGAAAACTATACATTTTAGAGAAAAAAAATATTTACATTTTTTTCATATTATAACATCTAGAATTCATTTATATTTTTTTTTACCTATGTTAATACGTGACATTGAGGACGTTTTTTTGAATATCTCAGGATCCACTGAACCGATTTGACTCAAAATCTAATCAGATCTAAGTTAAAGGCTGATAAACACAATAGAACAATCGGCATGCCCGTATGTTGTTCCGTTCTTAAGATATCGAAGGCGAAAAATTGACCACATACACACACACACACATACACACATACACACACACATACAGACATCAGTCAGAAAATGATCTTAAACGATTGCTAGGGTCTCAAAACGTGAAAATCTGTTAAAATCTCGAAATATTGTTTTCGGACTGAATCCATTACTTCCCTACCATAGTAGAGGTGGGAAGTAAAAATGATGTTGTCTTTGACACAGAAGGTAACTACTGGTCCTTCTGTATACGAATCTTATTTTGTAATAATCCAGTATTTATAAAAATTTAAAACTGTCATTGTTTCCCTTAGGTTACCGCAGCATGAAGATGCACCATCAACCGACGCCAATTATGGCGTCGAAAGATTCCAACGGTCAATTGACCGGTGGTCAACATTTGTCAAACAACAGCAGGAGTTCCTCATCCGAAGATGACGACGTCATTTCAAGCGCAATTGGCGAATTCGGTCGCTGGCAATTACAATTGACGTTTTTATTGTCTCTGTTCAACATACCGTGCACGTGGCACATCTTCGCACCGACGTTTCACGCAGTGCAGGGCGACTTCTGGTGCTCGAGGCCGATTCACTTGGAGCATAACGTGGCGCCGGCAGATTGGATTAGGTATGTGTTAGAAAATAATCGACAATCGTGTTCAACCTGTTATATATTATAAATATAAGCCGTATTCGAGTGGCACTTCAGAAATTATTTGAAGCAATCTTTAGTAATCTGTTTGACACGTTCCGTCTTAGATTGGTATCAAGTGATTTAATTCAGTTCTTTCTCTTTTTTACGAATCTAAATTCTAGTAATGTTATCCTATCTGTTTTAAAAATCAACTGCATACATTCAGCCGACTGTTGTGAAACGTATACAAATTTATGAATTAGGTAACCTACCTTAAATAATAATATGAAACTTTTTTCGAAATAGTATACCGCTAGGGCGAAGTAAAACAGCAAAGTTTATAAGTTATACTTTGAAAAAACCTTAATTGTCCATTTAATTTCACTTTTATAATATCAAAGGTACAGTCAACCGAACGGTCCGTGCAGTATATACAATATGGACTACAGCCACACAACGGCCAGCGACATCGTCGAATTAAATTACCCACCGAATTTCGACCAAAACAAGACCAAACTGTGCACCCACTGGGAATGGGAGCACGAAACTACGATCATCTCTCAATGGGAACTGGTGTGTGATCGAAAAGAACTGATCAACGTGGCAGAGATGATGTTCTTGGGCGGCGTTGCTCTCGGTGGATTAGTAAGCGGGATCATATCGGACAAATACGGTCGCAAAAGGACACTCATGATGTCTGTCACACTACAGACTATAATCGGCACGTGTATCGCTTTCGTACCATGGCTCGGACTATATCTTGTGTTACGAGCGTTCCTAGGATTTATATCGGTCTCTGTCGTATTTAGCGGATTCGTACTCGCACTAGAACTGGTCGGCGGTCATTGGAGAACCGTCGCCGGTGTCTCATATCTTTTCCCAGTTCCGTTGAGTTACATCACAATAGCTGGAATTGCATGGCTGCTGAGAGATTGGAGAGAACTACAATTAGCAGTCTCATTGCCCGGCTTACTGTTTTTGGGACTGTATTGGGTGTTGCCCGAATCACCCAGATGGCTGCTGGCAATGGGTCGAAAAGCCGAAGTGTTTAGCATACTGCAGAAGGCTGCTTTTATGAATAGGAGGGAATTGCCTGAGAATATTGATAAACAATTGCAACCTCCGCCGAAAGGAGAAGACGAGAAATCCGCAGGGATTATGGATCTATTCAGAACGAGGGCGATGCGAAAAAACACACTTCTGCTGTTCGTTATTTGGTTTTCGGTTTATCTGGTTTATTACGGATTGGTCTTAAACATTGCCAATATTGGAGGAGATCTTTATTTCAATTCGGTAAGTAAAAATATTCCCGTATTTTACGCTGTATTTTATTTCAGTTCACAACGGCTCTTTTATTTTAGAACTTTATATTTGGAATTTATTGCAATTTTATAATCGGTATTGTTTGTTATTGCATTAGAACTTAAAAACTGAGCGATAATGGACACATTCCGAAGATGCAATATTTGTAGAATAAATTAATTTTGTCAGTTATCTCCATCTTCATTCGAAATTTCGTATATAGAACAATAATTAAGTACTTTTTAACAAACCTATTTAAAATTGATTCTTTTACTAAGGGGGACCAGTGGCATGCGTGTGCTGAGGTGGACCCTGGAATAGCTGCTTTAATTGCACAACAATTTACTTCAATATTTGAATTGTTCATTATAAACCGACTTTTATTTAAATGTTTTGACCTTCAGTTCACACCGTAAATATAGTATAATATAAACTATTTAAAAACTCTGCATCTATGGACCACTTTCTCTAGAAAAAACAAATAATTGTATCTTGACCTAATAAAATATGCTAGTAACACAAAAGATGTATTAAAAATACTTGAGTGTTTGACTTAATTCCATGTTCGATTAAGTAGGTACTTAATTTAATTACATAATTTTTCAAAACAGCAGTTCTGATATTTTAGTGTTCTCTTGTTTCGCAATTGGACATAACGATTGAAAATCATACGGCTGGCAGCCGGTAGTGTGCTTTAGACGTATCCCATGGCGGACATTTTTATAGGAAATTTTACATACAAGGTATAGTCTAGGTACTCTACGAAATTTATGTCATATCATTTTGTCAAGTCTAGCCTGAATTACCATCTGACATAGTGTTTGCAGTGTTTCAAGTGAAAGGTAAAAAACAGCATATTTGTCACAACTTTTTAGTTTTTTAGGCGCGATCTTAGCGAAGCTAGAAGCGCCTATATACACTCGCTTTGTCTGTACGTCTGTGAATCTGTGAATCTGTGAATCTGTAACGGATTTTTTGTATCAGTCGTACAGCCCAAACGGGTTAACCGATTTTAAAAAACTTTTTTTTGTTCAATTCCTCTCGGGGTCTATTTGATCCTAACGTCGCCCGATTTTTGAATTTTGGCCCCAGAGGGGAGCAAATTAGAAAAAACGGTGTTTTTTGCTTATAGTTTGCTCAATTTAAGTCAGATCGATTCGAAACCTGTCTTAAACGAAAGAGCAGAAAATTTTAGATAGATTTCATGTATAATATTGTGTCAAAACTGTTTTTTTATACAGATTTATATGATTATTAAACGAAATAAATGCGACTTTATCTAATAAATCGCGAACTTGTTTCGGTTGTCCTTGTCTGTTGCACAGTGTGATATGGATATTGGAAGATAACGTATGCTCTGTCTTATATTGCATTATTTAAATATAGTTATTCAATTTTTTGACTGCTGATGTTTGAATTTAAGTTTAAAAACCCTGGCCTACTGAGTTAAAATGACGTGTAACTAATTTATTGACGTCGATCGGATCGGACCAAAATTTCTCGACGTTCATACCCCGGCTTTCGTCCGGGTGTAAATCGTACTTTTGAATTTTCACCCACTTCCCGTGATCCGATTGAGTTGAAATTTTGCACACATGTGTAGCTCCGGTGACAATACAATATTATGGTAACTAGCTGACCGGCCCGGCTTTCGTCCGGGTGTAAATCGTACTTTTGAATTTTCACCCACTTCCCGTGATCCGATTGAGTTGAAATTTTGCACACATGTGTAGCTCCGGTGACAATACAATATTATGGTAACTAGCTGACCGGCCCGGCTTTCGTCCGGGTGTAAATCGTACTTTTGAATTTTCACCCACTTCCCGTGATCCGATTGAGTTGAAATTTTGCACACATGTGTAGCTCCGGTGACAATACAATATTATGGTAACTAGCTGACCGGCCCGGCTTTCGTCCGAGTGTAATTCGTACTTTTAAATTTTCACCCACTTCCCGTGATCCGATTGAGTTGAAATTTTGCACACATGTGTAGCTCCGGTGACAATACATTATTATGGTAACTAGCTGACCGGCCCGGCTTTCGTCCGGGTGCAAATCGTACTTTTGAATTTTCACAGGCAAAAGGTCTTTCTCCGGTAACGTTTCGGATAAATGTAATAAAATCAGACTAAGGAAATAAAGCACACTAAACAATTGAAAAGTCACGTCACGAAGTAGTGTAACGTCACTTTTGTAAAAATTATCCGATCCTTTTGAAAATTAATATTTGAGAGTTTTATAGGACACAAAAAAATAAAATGGCGTCAGATTTCAAAATGGCGTCCATATGTACTTTTTCGTAAACATTATCCGAATCTTTTGAAAATTAATATTTGAGAGTTTTATAGGACACAAAAAAATTAAATGGTGTCAGATTTCAAAATGGCGGCCATATGTACTTTTTTGTAAGAATTATCAGATCCTTTTGAAAATTGATATTTGAGAGTTTCATAGAACACAAAAAAATGAAATGACGTCAGATTTCAAAATAGCGGCCATTATATATACTTTTTTGTAAAAATTATCCGATCCTTTTGAAAATTCATATTTGCGAGTTTTATAGGACACAAAAAAATAAAATGACGTCAGATTTCAAAATGGCGGAAATATGTAGAACTCCTTTCTAAAAATTATACGATCCTTTTGAAAATTGATATTTGAGAGTTTCATAAGACACAAAAAAATAAAATGACGTCAGATTTCAAAATGGCGGCCGTATGTACATTTTTGTAAAAATTATCCGATCCTTTTGAAAATTGATATTTGAGAGTTTCATAGAACACAAAAAAATAAAATGACGTCAGATTTAAAAATGGCGGCCAAATGTACTTTTTTCTAAAAATTATCCGATCCTTATGAAAATCGGTATTTGAAAGTTTTATAGGACACAAAAAAATAAAATGACGTCAGATTTCAAAATGGCGGCCGTATGTATTTTTTTGTAAAAATTATCCGATCATTTTGAAAATTGATATTTGAGAGTTTCATAGGCTGCACAAAAAAATAAAATGACGTCAGATTTCAAAGTGGCGGCTATATATACTTTTTTGTAAAAATTATCCGATCCTTTTCGGTATTTGAAAGTTTCATAGGACACAAAAAAATAAAATGATGTAAGATTTAAAAATGGCGGCCGTATGTACTTTTCTGTAAAAATTATCCGATCCTTTTGAAAATTGATATTTGAGAGTTTCATATAACACAAAAAAATAAAATGACGTCAGATTTCAAAATGGCGGCCATATGCACTTTTTTTTTAAATTATCCGATTCTTTTGAATATTGATATTTGAGAGTTTTATAGGACACAAAAAATAAAATGGCGTCAGATTTGAAAATGGCGGCCATAATATGTACTTTTTTGTAAAAATTATCCGATCCCTTTGTAAATTGATATATGCGAGTTTTATAGGACACAAAAAAATAAAATGACGTCATATTTCAAAATGGCGGAAATATGTAGTACTCCTTTGTAAAAATTATCCGATCCTTTTGAAAATTGATATTTGAGAGTTTCATAAGACACAAAAAAATAAAATGACGTCGGATTTCAAAATGGCGGCCGTATGTACATTTTTGTAAAAATTATCCGATTCTTTTGAAAATTGTTATTTGAGAGTTTCATAGGTCACAAAAAAATAAAATGACGTCAGATTTCAAAATGGCGGCCATATATACTTTTTTGTAAAAATTATCCGATCCTTTTGAAAATCGGTATTTGAAAGTTTCATAGGACACAAAAAAATAAAATGATGTCAGATTTTAAAATGGCGGCCGTATGTACTTTTTTGTAAAAATTATCCGTTCCTTTTGAAAATTGATATTTGAAAGTTTCATAGGAGACAAAAAAATAAAATGATGTAAGATTTAAAAATGGCGGCCGTATGCACTTTTCTGTAAAAATTATCCGATACTTTTGAAAATTGATATTTGAGAATTTTATAGAACACAAAAAAATAAAATGACGTCAGATTTCAAAATGGCGGCCATATTTACTTTTTTGCAAAAATGATCCGATCTTTTTGAAAATCGGTATTTGGAGTTTCATAGGACACAAAAAAAATAAAATGACGTCATATTTTAAAATGGCGGCCATATGTAGGTACTTTTTTGCTAAAATTATCCGATCCTTTTGAAAATTGATATTTGAGAGTTTTACAGGACACAAAAAATTACTTCAGATTTCAAAATGGCGCCCGTATGAACTTTTTTGAAAAATTATCCGATCTTTTTGAAAATTAATATTTGCGAGTTTTATAGGACGCAAAAAAGTAAAATGATGTCATATTTAAAAATGGCGGTCATTATGTTGTGTCTTTTTGAGTCAACATAATACTCTACATTGTCGACACAACATTGTTTTGTTTGGCAGTTTCTGTTAGCTACGCTTTTGAAACAAACAAGTAATTCAAAATTATAATTTCGTTGTGATCAGACCTATTTTAGACTCATCTTGATTAAATCAATTTTTGCTGTGTTTTATTTATTTATTATTAATTTTATATAAGTATCTACGCTAACATTAAATCAAGTAAAAAAGATCTTTATAATAGGTATATATTTCTTTGTAGAAATTATCCGATCCTTTTGAAAATTGATATTTGAGAATTTAATAAGACACAAAAAATTAAAATGGCGTCAGATTTCAAAATGGCGATCAAATAATAACTTTTTAATTGTATTATTTATATCTTTGATAAATTCGGTTTTATATACAATTCGTAAGAAGCATAGCTTCTGTCGGGTGTCTTACGACACATCATGACTTTTTTATTTAGCCGGTTCCGAGTAACGCTTAATAGTTAACCGTTGCTATGGAAAATTGTTTAAAAAATTCACTGTACCTACTAGTTTTTCTATGTAATCCAATACATATTTATATTAGGTCTTATGGCTCATAGCCTACTACAAAATTATAAATCTTCTCAGTGTTATTTTCCCTATGTTCGATAAAACCGTTTACACACAGTACCTACATGAATATCGCGCCTTGTAATTCTTGAATTACTTGTATCCTCCAAAATTTTTATTATTAGGTACATATATTTTTTTTATTTTCCAGCCTTATTCATTCCCAGAAACTCAGATCACTTCAACATTTCGTATATGTACTAGGTCTAGTCTACACAAAAAAAAATTCGACTGATGACCAGTCCTATACTTCCCACCTAGTAAATATTTGCAAAAAATAAACACTTTTTTTTTTATTCTTTGACTACGCCCAAATAACCTTAGCTGTTGGTGGTCTTTAAAACACAATTTAATTTTTATTCTTTGAAAAAAGCATGGCTCTCTTTTTTGTTTGGTGATCTATTGATGGCTAACTTATAGCAAAAATCATGGTTACCTTGATTTACGTACAATTTTTATTTTTTTTAGTAAAATATTTTTTTTCTCGAAAACTATACATTTTAGAGAAAAAAAATATTTACATTTTTTTCATATTATAACATCTAGAATTCATTTATATTTTTTTTTACCTATGTTAATACGTGACATTGAGGACGTTTTTTTGAATATCTCAGGATCCACTGAACCGATTTGACTCAAAATCTAATCAGATCTAAGTTAAAGGCTGATAAACACAATAGAACAATCGGCATGCCCGTATGTTGTTCCGTTCTTAAGATATCGAAGGCGAAAAATTGACCACACACACACACACACACACACATACACACACACACACATACAGACATCAGTCAGAAAATGATCTTAAACGATTGCTAGGGTCGTGAAAATCTGTTACCATAGTAGAGGTGGGAAGTAAAAATACATCTATGGCATGCAAAGCAACATACGGTATTTCGCATATCGTACACTTTGGTGGTGTTTCCTTTTGAACATTATTTACAAAACCGATACTGAATCAGTTGTGTGCATATAATATTATAAAATTGAAAATAACAGAGTTCTTTATTTTTCAATTATGCATGTCAAATTAAGAATGTTAATTGACAGTAAACAGTTATAATTTAGCCTTCGATATCGATATTTCATGCACTTTTTAAGATATTTCAAACGTCAATACAGATCTTGACTTCGTTCAGTTTTAAATAAACCGTGTCTCACGCATAGACATAGGAATCTAAGGACGTAATACAAGCGAATGGGAAGGTTGCTGTTAAGGGAGGACGGTGATGAAGCAAGTGTGCCCGCATTCTATTGGCTGCTTCAGTTGCGCAAGCGCTGTACGAGTAATTAAGCATGCGCAAAGACGCGGACAACTGCATCTGGCGCAATTGAGTATAAAATTTAGCACACGCGTTGCACACTATACTTTATTCAACACATGCATGGTTTTAGACTTTAATTCAAATAAAAGCAGTTACATATTATAATGGATCATTATGTATAACTAGTTACATAATGAACCATTATAGCACTAAAAAGCGTTACATAATGATCACTAGTCAATAAACGGTCATTTAAGGTCCGCAAAACAGATACGAAAAAAACACTAAAAGCGTGCATGTGTTGAATAAAACTATTCTTTCGTTTACTTTTACACGATGTTATTTATTACCAAAACTATTCGAAACTTACCGGAAGTTTTCATACTTATATATGCACACTGCGCAGCACACCTGCGCAAAAACTTTTTTACTGAGTGATAAATCCTATTGAGAGACATTATTATTATCATTTGCTGTTAATTTCAGGTCTTATCGGGTCTGGTTGAAATTCCGGCCATAGCCGTGAGTATTTTGTTCCTCCATCGTGGAGGACGTCGATGGCCGCTATGTTTGACCTTGGCGTTGGCCGGCACCGCGTGTCTTCTAACACTTTTCGTGCCGTCGTCATCATTATCGCCTCCAGCAGCATCTTCATCGTTGCTCGACAGTTCTCAGACAACATTGCAATCTTCGTCACCAACATCGACTTTATCCTCATTGACATCCGCCGCTCTGACCATGGCCAGCAATTCAACTTCAGGGTGAGTTTAAAATCTAAACAAGCCGTGAGGTGGGTCGTTTATTAGAACTAAAGTGCGACCCTGGAGGTCCACACGACGAACTTCCCAGTTTGATAAATATTTAATAATAATAATTAAATTAGATATTACACAGAAAAGTAATCATTTTAATCATTAAAACATAATTATTATTTATTTTTAACAATAATTAAAAAAAAGAAACGACTGAACCGATTTTTATAAAATTTATGTTGGATTAAAATGACGTTAACACGCCTCGATTGACACCCTTACGAAGTCAATATAATTTTTTATTCGCGAGATATTGTGTAAAATCTACTTTTTTGGAGTCTATTTGCAATAAAAAATGGTGGAACCTTTGGTGTAAAGATACGAAATGTTACAATCACCACAAAACACCAAACCATAACAAACACTCTCGACGTACGTTTCGCCAACCAAGTTGGCATCATCAGGAGATGATTAAAACTAAAGACTAAACACAAATTACTGCCTATTTATAGGCTACCTAATTTTAATTACCTGAAAACTAAACTAATTTACTAAATCAAAAAGCAGGCTACCTGGAATTGGGCCTTTGTCACTGTTCATAATGTTATTTTTACACTTATGAATCTCTAGACTCTCTACGGCGTCTAGTTGTCTAATATTAATGACGTTCCTAATTAATTTTAAATTACTATTGTCTATTTTATGGTCATTCTCAAATGCATGTTGGGCAACACTAGATTTATCAAACCTGCCATATTTTAGATGAGCCATATGCTCTTTAAATCTTACTGAAATTGATCTTCTCGTTTGGCCAACATACTTTTTATTACAATTTTGACAACTAATTTCGTAAATCCCGGACTTTTCTTTTTCTTCTACTTTTTCTTTAGGGTTCCCTAATTTTTCTTTCAAACTATTACTTGAAGAGTATACAATATTTAATCCTACTTCTTTAAAAATCTTTTTTAACCCTCTGGTGAAGCGCGATTTAAATGGAATCGATACATATCTATAAATTTCTGTTTCATTACGAAAAGTCGAGTAATTTTCCAAAGCATTCTTAAAACTACGTTTTCTAATCATTTTATCTATTAAATCTACATTATAACCATTACACAAAGCTATGTCCTTAATTATATCCCTAAAGACTCACATCATTGCCCTCAACATAAAATGGCAAGTTTCAACTTTTTAATACACCGGTTACTCAGCTTCCCTCTCAACAAGAAAAGGTTTGAGAAAGAAAAAACTTTAATTAAGGACATAGCTTTGTGTAATGGTTATAATGTAGATTTAATAGATAAAATGATTAGAAAACGTAGTTTTAAGAATGCTTTGGAAAATTCCTCGACTTTTCGTAATGAAACAGAAATTTATAGATATGTATCGATTCCATTTAAATCGCGCTTCACCAGAGGGTTAAAAAAGATTTTTAAAGAAGTAAGATTAAATATTGTATACTCTTCAAGTAATAGTTTGAAAGAAAAATTAGGGAACCCTAAAGAAAAAGTAGAAGAAAAAGAAAAGTCCGGGATTTACGAAATTAGTTGTCAAAATTGTAATAAAAAGTATGTTGGCCAAACGAGAAGATCAATTTCAGTAAGATTTAAAGAGCATATGGCTCATCTAAAATATGGCAGGTTTGATAAATCTAGTGTTGCCCAACATGCATTTGAGAATGACCATAAAATAGACAATAGTAATTTAAAATTAATTAGGAACGTCATTAATATTAGACAACTAGACGCCGTAGAGAGTCTAGAGATTCATAAGTGTAAAAATAACATTATGAACAGTGACAAAGGCCCAATTCCAGGTAGCCTGCTTGTTGATTTAGTAAATTAGTTTAGTTTTCAGGTAATTAAAATTAGGTAGCCTATAAATAGGCAGTAATTTGTGTTTAGTCTTTAGTTTTAATCATCTCCTGATGATGCCAACTTGGTTGGCGAAACGTACGTCGAGAGTGTTTGTTATGGTTTGGTGTTTTGTGGTGATTGTAACATTTCGGAGTCTATTTGATTAAGAAATAAGAACGGCTGAACCAATTTTGAAAAAATTTCTTTCAGATCATATTTACGTTAATACGCGTCGATTGGCACCCTAACGTAGTCGATATCATTTTTCATTTTCGAAATTTCGTCTTAGAAAGAAATGGACACATACGTACGTACGTACACACACACAGACATCCTTTTAAAAATAGTGTAGTGCCCTTGAAACAAAAATTTGTTAAACATTTTGATTTCGATTTTCGGACCCAATACAATAATTTCCAATGGGAAGTTAATAAATACGAAACGGTGTGGTCGCTGTCAAATCAGCTCATTAACGCAAAATCTATCGTTTGTACAAGCACCTTCTTTTCGAATTAATACATTATTTCGACATTCTATTTAAACTTTGAATTTGTGTAAAGATAACTGTTATTATAGGTATAAATACAAAATTGAAAGTAAACTTTCAGATTTCAAATAATTGAGCAATTGAAATATAGTCGATTCAAAAATATAATTAATTGAAATGGTGAACTTTTCATCTTTCAGAAACGAATCAACGGATGATAGCGACGGCGCGGCAATGTCACTCGTCGCTAACGAAGAGTCAAGCGAAATTGGCACGAGCAACTTGCAGTGGCTCACCACGTCGCTAGCGATGCTTGGCAAGTTCTCGGTGAGTTCGTCGAATGCCGTTATGCCTGTTTTCACGGCCGAACTGTTCCCGACCGTCATAAGGAACCTTGGTGTCGGCGCCAGTAACGTATCTGCCGGCATTGCGCTCATGCTAGTGCCGTACTTGTGGATGCTGGTGAGTTGAAAGTCTTTAAGTTTAGCCAGACTAGTCGAGTAGTAATTAGTATAGTCGTCTCTTTTTTAGGTTTTTTTTTTAATTTTTCTTAAATCCCACTCCACACCATATAGTTTTAACGCGTTGTTTTAGATGTGCCACTTCTTTTATCTAGCGGACCAATATTGAATTAACAGAAGGGCCAGTGTAACCACTGAAAACTTATTGGTATTGGTGTTACTCATTGACTTACACTACTGGACGTACCCTAGCGTATATCGTTGTAATTATTTTTGTATTCACATAAGATTCACATGAGTCGTGGCCCATATTTACGGTACTAGTTTGAGAAGGATAGAGATTGGCCACACATCCACTTCACATGAGTGAGGAGGATAGACTATGGTTGTGGCCCATATTTACGGTACTAGTTTGAGAAAGATAGAGATTGGCCACACATTCACTTCACATGAGTGAGGAGGATAGACTATGGTTGTGGCCCATATTTACGGTACTAGTTTGAGAGAGATAGAGATTGGCCACACATCCACTTCACATGAGTGAGGAGGATAGACTATGGTTGTGGCCCATATTTACGGTACTAGTTTGAGAGAGATAGAGATTGGCCACACATCCACTTCACATGAGTGAGGAGGATAGACTATGGTTGTGGCCCATATTTACGGTACTAGTTTGAGAGAGATAGAGATTGGCCACACATCCACTTCACATGAGTGAGGAGGATAGACTATGGTTGTGGCCCATATTTACGGTACTAGTTTGAGAGAGATAGAGATTGGCCACACATCCACTTCACATGAGTGAGGAGGATAGACTATGGTTGTGGCCCATATTTACGGTACTAGTTTGAGAGAGATAGAGATTGGCCACACATCCACTTCACATGAGTGAGGAGGATAGACTATGGTTGTGGCCCATATTTACGGTACTAGTTTGAGAGAGATAGAGATTGGCCACACATCCACTTCACATGAGTGAGGAGGATAGACTATGGTTGTGGCCCATATTTACGGTACTAGTTTGAGAAAGATAGAGATTGGCCACACATCCACTTCACATGAGTGAGGAGGATAGACTATGGTTGTGGCCCATATTTACGGTACTAGTTTGAGAGAGATAGAGATTGGCCACACATCCACTTCACATGAGTGAGGAGGATAGACTATGGTTGTGGCCCATATTTACGGTACTAGTTTGAGAGAGATAGAGATTGGCCACACATCCACTTCACATGAGTGAGGAGGATAGACTATGGTTGTGGCCCATATTTACGGTACTAGTTTGAGAAAGATAGAGATTGGCCACACATCCACTTCACATGAGTGAGGAGGATAGACTATGGTTGTGGCCCATATTTACGGTACTAGTTTGAGAGAGATAGAGATTGGCCACACATCCACTTCACATGAGTGAGGAGGATAGACTATGGTTGTGGCCCATATTTACGGTACTAGTTTGAGAGAGATAGAGATTGGCCACACATCCACTTCACATGAGTGAGGAGGATAGACTATGGTTGTGGCCCATATTTAGGCCACACATCCACTTCACATGAGTGAGGAGGATAGACTATGGTTGTGGCCCATATTTACGGTAGGTACTAGTTTGAGAGACATAGAGATTGGCCACACATCCACTTCACATGAGTGAGGAGGATAGACCATGGTTGTGGCCTATATTTACGGTACTAGTTTGAGAGAGATAGAGATTGGCCACACATCCACTTCACATGAGTGAGGAGGATAGACTATGGTTGTGGCCCATATTTACGGTAGGTACTAGTTTGAGAGACATAGAGATTGGCCACACATCCACTTCACATGAGTGAGGAGGATAGACCATGGTTGTGGCCTATATTTACGGTACTAGTTTGAGAGAGAGATTGGACACACATCAACTTTTTAACCGCTAAAGCACGTCCAGGTAGTGTAACTCAATGGTGTTACTGATGGAAAGCCGGGTTAGATTTGGTTCGACTTTCAGCTTAAAATCTAAATAAAGATGTCATTTAGTTGAAAACAAATTACATTCTTAAATCTACATTTAAGGTTCAAAGTCGTACCAGCAACCCAGCATTAGTGTGCCATGTTGGATGTAACTCCAAAATAATATTTTTTGATTTGAGCCATTATTTGCATCCCTTCGTACACACCAAACTTTGCACGTTGTTTAATCTATTCTCGGCATTTGAAGTCGCAATTTAATTTCGAATCAATTTTCGTTTCAGTCTGCCATGGACGTGCGAGTTCCAATGGGCGTGTTAGGCGCATGCGGTGTGATAGGCGGTATTTGCGTCTTGTTCTTACCGGAAACCGGAAACAAACCACTTGCCGGGACGCTGGCTGAACAACAAAACAGCGGTGCTGGTTCAACTTCACCGAGCAGTAGCAGTCGGCAAATACAGGAGGAGATTTACACCGCCACGGAGGGAAAATCAAATACGATATGCGATAACGTGATATAAAACGTTTAAAGTGTTGCCTAACTTACAAGCAGTTTAGTTACAAATGTTTTATATGCGTGTAGAAAATTTGTGACATCAACACAGTTCTATAGATCAAACGTTAAGCGAATTTAAACGTTAAAGATGTTGCCTTACTTGCAGGCAATTTAGTTATAAATGTTTGATGTACGACGTGTAGAAAGTTCTTGGCAACAACAATATTAGTGATTCGAACGCCAAGTTTAAACGTTGTCTGATGTCTGATCTAGGTACGTCTGAGTATCTGACACTTCCTGGTAATGGAATAGTCCTAGATATTAGTGAATTGAACGGCATAAGCGAATTTAAACGTTTAATACGTTTTCTAAACTGTAAGGAGTTCAGTATAACGCGTGATTTTGTGATAACAGATCAGTGATTCAAACGGTAAGAAATGTAAACGATCAGTTTATTACTTGACTTACAAAGAGTTCGAATGGTGTAATGAATTATTCAGCAACAGTTTTAGATAAGTGTTTCGAACTTCAAAAATGTAGGAGTTAGTAAAGTGTATCATGGCATGTAGAACTTAGTTGCATAAGCATAAAGGAACTTTAGATAAGCCAATCGAATGCTGATCAACCTAGAACATATTATTATTCTGTGCCTAAGCGACATAATTAATGTGAAATAATATGTTGTTAAATCGTGTGTGTGTGTTTTTAGATATATACTAAAAACTTCTAGAGGCACTACTGAAACCTGTATTTGAGAACCTAATTAAACGTCAGAGATGTTATGTAGTTCAAAGAGAGTTGAATGTATTTAGTGAGCAACGAATAGCCAGTAACGAACAGTATTTGAACACGAATTGGAAGAAAGTAATTTAAGATGCAAAATGTTGTTGAGAAACAAAATCTTGTAGACACTCTTCATACATTCACGAATGTTGATGGATTGACGGTTTGGAATGACATTCTTGAAATGTCTCTTTAAATTGGTTGTTTAAAAAGCGCACGAATTTTAAATGTCCCACTATGAGAAGATCAAGCTAAGACCTTTTCGGAGTAAAGTGTACCTATTTATATTTTAGAAGTTCTAAAAGCTTGTTTACGAATGGTCGTATTTCTGTTTGCAAAACACACGAAATTTTAAACATGGTCAGATGTTACATTAATAATGAATTTTGATAAGTAATAGACGACACTTACCGACTATCTGTTCTCTTTCTTTCTCGTGGAAGGAGAGACTTGAAGAAAGAAAGGTCTGTCTCATCCATTGAAAATACCCTAAATTACGTATCAGACCGAATGTGAGCGAAAATCTACGATACGAATTGTTATAATCGTTTTTCTCTGTTCCTTGTTCGACCGTAGTGTCTCTTGTAAAACTAACTTCCTTTTAGTTAAATTATGAAATGAAGAATTTTTAAACACGATGACAAAAACTGCGCGAACGAGTTAAATTATTATTATGTTACCTAACTTTAGAGCAAAATAAATATAAAGTGTGATATAATAATAAAATAAATTGTATTAGTGTATAAAAAAATTATCTAATGGCGAGACTTTCTCATACAATGTTTTTTTAGATACCTACGTAAAATCTTTAAAAATTAACATTTAAGTATACTTATTTTATTTTTTTATAAGTTCAAAAAAGAAATGAAAAGCTGTGAAAGTCTTAAGGAATGTAACCGAATTAATGCTTAGATTGTAATTGAATATCTTAAAAAAAAGATTTATATCATTGTTAGGTTTTCAAGCAACTGCACAAAAACTCTTGTGAAAGCACATTAATTATGACTAAGTAAAAAACCCGAAAATAGAAATTAACAGAAATTTTTTTGAACTTTTACTAAAATGGTAGTTGCATAAAATAGATTTCAATCTTGTAAATATATTTACTGTCAATTGTCATAATTTATTTAAAATATTAAAACATAGTTTTATGGTGAAAAATGAATGATATAACAGTTGCTTAAGGTTCAAAGACGTGCTTTAAATTATACAATACAGTAGGTACCTACTATTGTGCATGCATAATTTCTGCCTTACGAGTTTTCGCTTCACGCACTGCCCAAGGAACGAATTAACTCGTAAAATCGGAAACTACCTGTATTTACGTTCCGCGGTAATACTCAATTAAAATACTTTGTATCTAATAAAAGCTAAATCCCGAACTTGTATTTTGCGTTTTTGTAACCTAAATTCCGCAGTTAAACCATAATCATTTCATTATAGGCCTGCATCTCAAAAAAATCGTCTAGAGCACAAATCACCAGCAAGTGTCAGATAACTCGTTATTTTGTAAAATTATCGAAAGTATATCAGGTCAGGATATTCTGAACCAAAATACTCAAAATTATTGCGGAGGAACCTCCTTTAATTTCGTTAAAAATGTGTTTTTCCAGCTCTTACTCCAAATGGTGAAGAACCATGCTAACAAAATTGCATACCAATTATTTTGTAGAGTATAAGATTCTACGACGGCATATTATTATGTCTAAAGTCAAATGTCAAATGCGAGCCGCTCGAAATAATCGCACTAAATATTCCACTTCTTGTCATTTGGGCCTGCAACATTTTGTGACAAAGCCGCAAATTCGAGATAGCTCGTTGTTTCGTAATGTTAATTAAAGTATACGAGTAGGTACCTACCAGATAAGGATACTCTGGACCAAAATTCTCCAAAATTACTGCGCCGGAACTTACCAAAAGACCCGAATTGACATAAAGTGTCATAAGTACTTAGTGCAATCATTTCGAGCGTCTCGCATTTCTAAACTGTTGACTTTGAGCATAATATGCCGTCGTGGACTTTTTTGTATCCAAATTTTGGCCATGCTAATAAACTTATACCTATCTATCTATGCTCTACAAAATTACTGCACTTCCATTTTTGTTCTATTTAGCATGTTACTCACACCATTATTAAAGGATTTTTTTCACCCTAAGGACGCCATTTGAATAAGTTCCGCTGCAGTAATTTTGGCCCAGAATATTCTTAACTGATATGAACTAATATTTTGGTCCAGAATATCAGTTAAAGATATTCTGAGCCAAAATGACTGCAGCGGAACTTATTCAAATAACGTCCTTAGAGTGAAAAAAATCCTTTAAAAATGTATTTTCCAGCTCTTACTCCAAATAGCGTGAGTATCATGCTAGATAGAACAAAAATTGTTAGAGCATAAGATTTCCGACAAAAAAAGTCCACGACTGCGTATTATTTCTAAAAATTAATATACAATCTTTTTATTTGTATAATATGTACTTAATACGATTTTTCACGTTGATAAATAGTTAGAGGTTATTTTGTACTTAGCGATTAATCTTTTTTAATTTACTACAGAATTATAAAATTATTACATGCCCACTCCAGAATCTGTTATTTACTATTATGGCTATTTTTCAAAGATTTAACGCCATCATAGATTTACAGTAATAATAGATCGGTTGGTGCGTAAATTTCAGGTGTCGATATTTCGATGCGAAGAAAAGTGCTGGACACACGCTTTGAAATATTTTTCCAAAACGAATTGATTTACCAAAATGTTATACCTTAAAAATATAATTTCAAGAGCTTAAGAATAACTGATATCGGTTGAACGCCATTATTTATTTGCCGTTACCACGAGTGTTTCCCAAGACCCAAACTGTGGTACCCGTATACACGTATAGACCGAGAGCTAGTGACAATTTTTTGGTGTTATTTATTAAGGCCTTATTTTTGTGAAGATGTTGAGGCAAATATTATAATAGCATTATTGGGTCACCCACAAGCTATACAAACAATTATTTCAGCCTTGAAACAATAATAATTGTGACCATTTTTACATATTGAGGGCGGTCTGCATCCCTTCCATACCGCTATCTAGCAAAATCCCTTACTCAGGACATATTAATATGCCTCCCTCAACATCTTCACAAAAATAAGGCCTTGAATAAATAACACCAAAAAATTGTCACTAGCTCTCGGTCTAGTAGGATTCAAGGTAGTACCCAACAGGAAAAAATATTCTTAAAGCAAAAGTTTTTACAAATTATTTGGTTTCTGAATAGTTACTTATGAAAATAAAGTCAATTTCAATGTAATATTAGGTATATATAAGAATTCAATTTTTCCTTTTATCTATTATGACTTATCAATTATTCCTATTTACTACTAGATAATGCTGAATCAAAATGAATAAGAATTTTCTTTAATTTGATGGCACGTCAAGAGAGTCAGGGTCTTGAAAATAGTACTCAAAAAGTTAAAGTTTTAGAAACACTGGACTTTATTAAATACCCGCAGTTCTGAAATATGATAACTGGTAAAAGTATCAATTGGTTTTTTAGTTTATAATCAAATTATAAATAATATTAAATTGTATTCCCGATATCCAGTGCATTTAGAATAAATAAATAAATATATAGATGTCACCTAACCCCTGGTTTTGTCCGATTTACGCAAAAATAGGAAATTGAATTTTAACGCTACACATACAATTCGATTTACATCTTGTTTTATTTACTACCAGGTTATTTATTTAACATTTTTTTTATTTTAATTAAAGATCTGTTAATAGTAGTGTCAACTTTATCTATAATGTTTAAGTATTTAAATTATTTAAAAATTGTAAATATTAAATCTTGTATGTATTGTGTATTCTTAAATGTAAATTAATATTTGACCATTAATTGCCTGTTTTGCATTTGTAACTAGTGATATTAGAAATAAATAAATATTTAGTAAAAGTGATTAAACATTTTTACATCGCCAAATTCAATTTATATTTCAGAACAAAAAGCACAAATGAATTACGTCTCGATAGTCGATATGGACAAATTACATGTTATAGTAAATTGTATTTCTAGTGTCGTAATGAACTTTATTACTGACGAGTTAGGACAGTATGTAAAAACGAGCGATAGCTAGTTTTTACAATTACACGAATCATAATACCATTACGCACGAGATATAAATATTATGGTATTTTTTGCCATATAACCACTACAAAATACCTATTTTTTACTTCATTTTCAGTATTATTAAACAAATTTGACACATCATTTGCGTCACCTTACATTTACAGCAAGGCAGATAGACCGAATAAACATAAGTATTACTATGGCAACCGTTTACTTACCGCACTAGTTACGTATTGAAAACACTTTCGAGCAGTGCCGGATTTATATTTTTTATGAGTGTAGGCCACTTTATTTCCGCCGCCCCATGTACATACCTTTCTAAAATAATAATTTTCCATTTGTAGTAAAGGGGCCTCCTTTACTACAAATGGAAAATTATTATTTAAATAAACGAATGAAAGTTAAATAAACGAATGAATTAGTCATTAAGAAAGAGCGTAAAAAAGAAACAAGATATACAATTTTTTACGGGCCTTTTTAATAGCAAAATCATCTATACATCATAGTTTATGGTGTTCATTATCTCTGCTTCTATGTAGAGAAGAGCCAGAGAATTCATTTTTTCTTGAGACAATGAAGACCTTTGATAATCAAGTGACCGTCCTCTGAAATCTGCCGCCCCTATGACGCTGCCGCCCCTAGGCCACGGCCTATACGGCCTATTTATAAATCCAGGAATGCTTTCGAGATAGGACAAAAAGCAAGAGTCTGGGAAAGAAAACCGCATAAAATCTGTTCATCGATTATCGAATTATAAGCGGACAAACTAGACAAATAGAGACGTGTTTTGTGAGGCTAGAGATAGAGACATAAAATTTGAATGAGTTGTGAGATCTGTCTGTAACTTCGTTTTCTTGCGGATTTTTCTATAGTAGGTTTTTTTACGATATCTGAAAGGAAGCATTTATTCCACAATATTTTTCTGTACGTCTATTCGTAAGTACCTACCGACATCATTCGAAATGGCTGGATTAATAATATTTTGATTAATTAATTGGTACTGGTACCAAAACTTAAATATATAGGGTACTTTTTACTGGACAACGCTCGGGTTTAGACTTAAGAACTGACTTTAATTAAACGAGCGAATTTGCTAACAAAACTGATATTCATGCATGATGCAAGCGAAACTTCAGGTACCTATTATTATAAAATGTTATGTCGTGAAACTGTGTTCCAGTAATTAAATTCCACAACAACTTTAACGATTTTTAACCGACTTCAAAAAAAGGAGGTGGTTCTCAATTCGGTTGTATTTTTTTTTTTATGTTTGTTACCTCATAACTCAGTCATTTATAAACCGATTTTGAAATATTTTTGTTATTTGAAAGGATATACTTTCAGATTGGTCCCATAGAAATTTCATCAAAATCGGTTCAGTAGTTTGGCTGATTTTAATAAAAGTCAGTAACGGCGTGTGATTCTTTAAGGTACATGTCACTTTTTGAGATATCAGACAGTCGGTTTAATAAAAGTGAGTAGCGGCATGTGATTCTTTTAAGGTAAATGTCACTTTTTGACACTAAAAAGTAAAAAATAAAAAACTTTTTAACAAAAAAAAAAAAACCTCCTTCAAAAAACCACTAAAAAGAGGAAAATAATGAAATTTTGAGGTCTGTGCCAATTTAATAAAATATGAAGTTGGTTAAAAAGAAGATATTAATCACTATACTATACTTTTTAACCGACTTCATATTTTATCAAATTGGCACAGATCTCAAAATTTCATTTTTTTCTTCTTTTTAGTGGTTTTTTGAAGGAGGTTTTTTTTTTGTTAAAAAGTTTTTTAGTATCAGAATATTGTGTGACAGACATTCAGTTGTTTAACTGTATGCTGTATGTATCATGTACACTGTACAGGAACTGTTATACATCGATGCTCATTTATTATTTTAATATTTATAATAAAAAGTGTAGAGTTTAAATGAATTATTTACTTACAAAAATGAAATAAAGTGAAAAGTGAAAATTTTATCACATCACTTTATCATAATAAATTAAATAATTAATGCAATAAAATATGATCACAATTTATTTTTTCAGAAAAAAAACTTCACTAGGAAGATCAAAATACACACAATACCTACTATACATTTATATTAATAAAATTGTCTGTTATTTTTTTTTCAAAGTTCACTGAACTAAGTTTACAAGTTACCATACCCTAATATTTTTTTAAATCACATAAGAACTATATTTGTATTATTTTTTATCAACAAAAAAAACTGATACAATATGATTTCGTAGTTGAAAACTTCCCAGATGCAAAATCACGCGGGAAAATTAAATATGTGAATTGAGGGTGCGCTTTATATATTATAGTTAAGTCTTAAAGAACCAAAACGATTGTTAAATAGATATCAGAGATTATAGACGCTCGACAATAGAAGTTATAAAACGAATATTATTTGTTTCAGCATAAGCTTAGAACTTACATCAGGGCAATTATGGCAGCTAATTAAATGTTATTCCTAGTTGAAATATTATATAAGATAAGTAATCGTTCTTCTATCACTTATTTCTTTAGAAATTACAATTTTGGCACTTTTCGATTCTTCAAAATGGCACCACAGCAATTTTTAAAATCTCCGCAAGCATCAATCCCAAGGACAAACGGGCGGTGCTGGTTGGACATTGCCTGGGAAGGCTAGCGTGTCGATGGCGTGAACCCTGCATATCTCGTTGTACCTGGAGCGTCCTCCACGTGCAGCAGCTCGCGTCGGTTTAGGTCTCTGAGGATAATAGCCACCCCCTGAATACGATGGTTGATTATAGTCCCATTTGCCGAATAGCTGATCGAGGAACGGTGTTGGCGCTGATGTGGTGCTTAATATTAACGAACTCACCAAAACCGCGCACAATATAAATCTAATTGACGCCATTTTGAAACAGTTGATTCAACTGTTACCTGAACTATTTTTAAAGTTGATTATAATAGTTATGAAACACAAAGAAATTAACACAAAAATTAATATCTGTTCAAACACATTATTAATTATTTTTTGGAAGTTGTTTTCCAAAATAAAATAAATTAAATCAAAAAAGATTTAGAAACAGTTGAAATACGGTTGATGAGTTAACCTCACAACTGCGTGTCTGAAAGACAACTGCAACAATCGCCTATCGTTTGAAACAAACGAAAGTTAGGCGCTAACTTGCAGTTGTTTTAATGGATGATTTCTTTGTTTGTAAATCGTTTATATATGGGTCGATCTGAAATTATTTAACCTTGATCATATTTATAAATGTATATATTTGTGTCATGTTTAAAATATTGTTTGGCCGTGATTTGTTTATCATATCACTGTTATTTTTCTTCTTCTTTTGTTTACTGACTGAACAGTTCCGCGTTTATCGAATAATATTATTGTGATTCAGATGAAAAAAGTACCTAAATTTTAATATGTGCATAGACGCAAATGCAAATTCAAAATAACAATAGCTTTATTTAAATGTTCACCAAAAATTAAACAGAACACGTTCTGTCTTATAGCAAAACAGGAAATTTATTTAAAAATAAATTTTGGTTAAAAATAACTAGACGAATTTTGTACCTGACATTCTGAGTTAAATGGCAATCAAAAGAAAATATTATTAAAGTGTATTTTTTAAGTTTTAATACTGAGGGTTTTCATTATTCTATTTAATTAGGAACTTTCCTTTTTTTATTTTTTGTAGTCTAAATCATAGTAATTCTAAAAATTACAAAATTAATGGCGGAAGAATTTTTGAAATATCTTTAACAACAACAAAGTTATGCTACTTCAAAGTTTGAATTTGCCAATTCTCCAAGAAATTCCATTTTCAGTCCGAGTGACGTGACGCGGCACGATGTTTTTAAAAGTTATTTTCATTTTGTATGTGTGGTAATTTAACATGGTAACTTCCGATAAATCTCTTTCTAACTCGTAAATTGTTATGGAAACACTAAAAACAAACCAGCTGATGACGGAAAATATTGACATATCAAAATTTTTGACAGTTCATTTTAATTTAATATAAATAGAAAAGTCTGTATTACAACAAAATAGTTACAAAGTAACTTAGGTTTTAATTACTCACAAAGCTAAAAAACAGCAAACTTGTACCGCGTGACGTCATATTCATAAATCAGTTTCGTTTGCGACCCCACGTACAAGAAATTGAATATCTCCGTTGAAATTAAAATATATATCACAATAATTCTTTCAGAATTTTTAAAGTTATTTTCATTACAATGATGTGACAGTATCATAATTAGTATTTTCGTCTAATGGAAACTTCCTAATTATAATCTCAAAAAACTATTAAACACAGATTGAATAGAAAATCGGTTCACGTTTCAAAATCCATTTTCAAAATAGTTTACAATAGGAAACATTTTAGTGGAATTTACCAGAAAGCCTTTATACAATAGGTACTTAGACGATATTGTTAAATAGGTACAAGAAATATGCACAAAAGTGAGTATATTTTCAAGACCACTGATCCTATTGACATCAAAATCTGCACTTTATTTTACGTTTTGAGGGTATGACAGTCATAATTTGACCGTATCTAGGATATGATTTTTCGACCGCATCATCATATTTCCATTTCTAAATTTTGCGGAACATGGAAGTAAAATTGGTTGGTTAGTAAGCAGAAAAATTGTATTAAAATTTATTGGAAGAGACTTATAAGGCGTGGCTCGTTTTTAAATATGTGGGGTATTAAAAACATGCATTGACAAAAATAGAGGATGAGTAAAGTGCCCGCGGTGAGAGATGAAGCCAGGCACATCATCAATAATATGCTAGTGAGCGCCTGCTTGCGCGCAGACAGTGCCGTGTACACAAAACTGCACATTGGGTTTTATGACGTTAGGTACAATTTTGGCAAACTGCTATTCATAACAATAAACAGCCAATAGCAAGCTAGAAGGCGGGCGCAATGTATTCACGTTGCTATAACGCGGTGGCTTCATCTTTCGCCGCGCGAGGTCTAACCGTGAACCTGAAGTTGATGCACTCGAAGGATATTCGTCTTTATTGTAGCTAGTGTCCTACCGAAACAAAGTTTTACAACCGAACCGAAACCGAAATTTCAATCGGACATTAATTGTTGCATAGATACCGTTCGCTTTTCTTTACTTAATATTGTATTGTAGGTATAACATAGCTGTATATAATTATTTTAAATAAAGACTTTTCTTCTTTTTCTCTTTTCTATGCAGTGAAGCCAAGTTCTGGCCTCTTTCAATTTGAATCCATTCAATATTTTCTGGAAAAATAAGCTTTTGTTCTCAGATTCGCTCGCGTGAATGTTTATTTTGCCCGAGGATACGCTCGCATTAATGTGGGTAAACATTACCAACCTTGTGCTTTAGAATTAAATACCAATTCATTAAAATCGGCCCAGGTTTCGAATAATACCTATGCATATACAAACAGATAGACGAACAAAATTTGGAAAACGATTACTCCCTATCGTTCAAAATATTCCAAAACCTCGTAAGATAACGAAATTACAGACAGACGTCCTGTTATAATTTTATACATTAGTAGCTATGCGATGATGTCAATTATTCTGTAAGCACTTAAAAATTGACCAGTTAATAATATTTTCAGACGGCTATGATGGTCAAAAAGCTTAAGAAGAACCATTGATTAAGGTTATTTTTTAACCCTCGACGCAAAAAAGGAGGGGCGTTACAAGTTTGAAGTCTTTGTCTGTCTGTCTGTGGCATCGTAGCTTCAAAACGAATGAACCGATTTCAATGAGGCTTTTTTGCAATTAATGGTAGAACTCAAATTCCAAGTATCGTCTGTGCAACTGCGTATAAATCGAGTATAATAAGTAACAATAAAAGAAATTCTGATATTTTTTCTGTCCTTTAATTTTGACGTGAATTAACGTCTAATGTCTCGTACCTGGGATGGCATTTTAAAAAATATTAGATGAAACGGAAACAGAGGAAGTGGTTAACATGTGAAATAAACCACAGCGTATAAAATTATGTAAAGTATCAGATAATATAGCAAGCCAGTCTAGCTGTATAGTAATGTATAACCATTCTATCGACAGCTACTAACGCCAAGTCCAGGTTCGAATCCCGAAAGCTTTTAATATTTTATTTATTTTTTTTTTTAAATAAAGAAAATATATAGATATTGGATAACAATAAAAAATTAAAAAAATATAAAATTTTTAACCGGCTTCAAAAAAAGTAGGAAGGTTCTCAATTCAACGTGTATATTTTTTTTATGTATGACCACGCATAACTTTTTACAGAGTAGTCCGATTTTGATGATTCTTATTTTAATGGATAGGGTATACCTCGAAGTTGGTCTCATATAAATTTTACTTAAATCGGTTCAGTAGTTGGGCTGATTTTAATAAAAGTTAGTAACTGCGTGTGATTCCTTAAGATAAATGTCACTTTTTGACACATCACACAGCGTAAGAAAGTCGGTTTAATAAAAGTAAGTAGCGGCGTGTGATGCCTTTAAGGTAAATGTCACTTTTTGACATCACACAGCGAAAGAAGTCAGTTAAGTTTGTAGAAGAGAATCTATTGGCAAGCGACTAAACTACGTATTGTAAAGCCACTAAAAAGTAAAAAATAAAAAACTTTTTAACAAAAAAAACCTCCTTCAAAAAGCCACTAAAAAGAGGAAAATAATGAAATTTTGAGGTCTGCGCCAATTTAATAAAATATGAAGTCGGTTAAAAAGAAGATATTAATTATCTCCTATACTATACTTTTTAACCGACTTCATATTTTATTAAATTGGCGCAGACCTCAAAATTTCATAATTTTCCTCTTTTTAGTAGGTTTTTGAAGGAGGTTTTTTTTTTTTTTGTTAAAAAGTTTTTTATATTTATTATATTTTATGAACGAATAACGATAAATAAAAATGGATGTATTTCTTTCCATTTGTGTTTAATGGTACCTACTCACGTCATCTGTCTGTACCCGCGATACCCATTTTTTTCCTTTATATTTATATTTCGTCGGTGTGCCGGAAGCGGAACAGAAATACATTTTATTACTTATTATTTGTATTGAATTCATTTTACTGAATGTGTTTTAATATTTATACAGCGGTTACTTTTAATTGTAATTTAACTATTTTATGTGTACATATAAATAGAGAATTAGATGTGTCCAATGATTTCGAAATTAAAAAACATAATTTTAGTAGATTATTGACTCGCTTTCCCAAATTGTGCAACCGGCTGTGAAAAGACACTCTTCGATCGAATGCACAGTTCTCGCGTTTCTGCTAGGCAGTATACAATGTAATACGCAAAGTATATCTTTTTTTTCATAGCACGCCGTCTCCCGATGAAGGTTGGCGATTATATTGGCTATTAATATTGTTACGGATCACCCTGTATACAAACTTCAGGCAGGAAGCGGTGTCTGCTTGCTGAACACACTGGTGCCTACACGAACATTCTGGACAACGCTAGAAGAATCGAGAATACCACTGAGTTTACGCCACGCAGGTATATAAACAGCGGCGTGGGTCAATCAGGCAATCAGTGTCGTGTTGAATACGAAGTCAAGTACTGAGCGACGAATAGTGCGTCTGATATAAATAAATCTGACATAAATAATTACAAATAAATAATCCTTGTATATATAGTTATTTGTTAAGTGTTAGTTAAGTGGCTCGTTTAGTTCAATAATAATTACCGTTTAAGTTTTTTTTATTGTTAGAATTGACTTTTCGTTGTTGCAATTATTGTATATAGTTAATTGTATTTTTAATTACTGTATAAAAATATTTATTCCGCCAACTCAGAAAACAGTTTTGTAACAATATTTTGGATGCACAGACACGAAACATTTCAACTGATGATTTACCAAACAAATCATAAATTTTTTTAACCATGATACTACGGAAGGTAGCGTTGCAAATGAGTCAATTTATTTCATACCGGCTGATAATTGTATCAATGTTATTTATCCACTTGATGAGATATCCGACCGTCAGCTGCGCCAGTAGCGGTGGGGGTAGTAGTAAAAAATAGATTTTAAAGTTATTTCATACCGCATCAAACTTGGTATGGTGATTCTTTATACAATAAACAATAAGAAAAAAACCGCCAGTTAATTTTGAACACACAAATAAGCAAGGCAGGCAGTTTTCGAAATGTAAAAATAGAATTAAAATACCCCAAAGTTGACGTATGACGTATGACGCTACGTTTTCCTTGAATTTTCTCCTGTATTATTAATTGGGGTAGTTGGTATTTTTTATTTCGTAAAATATAAACTAAGCGTTTTGTGTGAAATTATTTGATGGTACATACGCCCCTCTGATATGAGACTCACGATAAATACAATATACAACAGTAACGGGATTTCTGGAATTTGGTTGGGGTTTTCGGGATTTTGTATGATATCTTTTAACGGATGACCGCGTTTCCAGATTTTTTGTCCGTTTGTCTTTTAAATACTAGCATCACTAAAAAAACATCTGAACCGATTTTGACAAAACATGGTTCATTATAATATCAGTCAGTTCCCAAACTTAAAAAAAACTCGGGTCGCAGTGCCAAACCCTGCCGACAATATAGTGTATTTGCTAATGCAGGCCTTGTGGCTAGGGGTCGCCAAATTCTTGAAAATTTCAAGATCTTGTCTTGATCTTGTCTTGATTTCAAGACAAGATCAAGACAAGAAGTAATTTTAGATTTCAAGACAAGACAAGAAATGTTATGTCAATACCAAGATTTCTTGTCAAGAAAACAAGAAATCTTGAAATATCTTGACTAACAATGAAAACGCTAAAACGTATATTTATTTGTGAAAAAGATAACATATTTTAACATAACATAACGTATTATTTTAGATTATTGAACACGTTTTTTGCTAGACCGATTCACAAAAATGTAAATTAAAAACAATAAATGAAAAAACTCGGGTCGCAGTGCCAAACCCTGCCGTCAATAATATAGTGTATTTGCTAATAAGGTCGTGTGGCTTTATTATGTGAACTTAAGTTTGTTTTTGGATAAAATCAAAAAATTTAACTCCTTAATACATCCCTTAAAATAATATTATTTTTCTTCATTTCAATATTATTATCAATGCAACCTCTGTACCAAATTAAATACACCCGTCAGCAAATAAATCACTATCCGCGAACTAGTGTTTTCATAAAATTTGTAAGTCCGGTCCTGTTGTGCCGATTTTGTTAAAATTTTAGCAACACATTTTAATCTCTACCAAAGGGTTAAATTCCAATTTTGAAACAATTCTGAGATTTTTTTCGGTATTTTTGGGCCCAAAAACTTTTTTCAACTCCTAAAAACTACCCTTGAAATGGCCCGATCGGGCCCATTTTAAATAGGCTTCGTGCGCTGATGGGTTCCAATGTGTGTACCAAATTTCGTTTAAATCGATTAAGTCTGTCGAGAGTTATCGTGTACACACACACATATATAAGCCATGAATTAAGGCACATAAGACTTCTTATGGAGTCAACGCCTAGCCGATTTTTTGGCTTTGTTATTGTTAAAGCGGGTCTTGAAAATAGCCTTTCCGCAGGTACCTACAGATGTAAGATGTTGCTGGCGTTCCGAGAAAATCCTTGGCCATTTTCGATAACGACGGGTAGACATTTTCGTGTCTTCTCCACCAATCAAGTATATTCTCAGAATTTTCTGTCCTAGGCTCATTTAAGTATTTTTCAATTTCATACTTCCAAGATTCTGAGATATTTGCGTTCGTCAGAAAACAAATAAAGATCGGGGAACCACCAGATTGCCGTGTTAGCACGCAACGCAATAAAAAGTTCACCGGCGAGGAATCACCATGTACGGTGTCACCGGTTAATCAAGAAATTTCAAGATCTTGAAATTTCTTGAGTCAAGACAAGACATAAGATGTCAAGAAAACGTCAAGACAAGATTTTTTAAGATTTCTTGATTTTTTTTCAAGACAAGACAAGAAGTTACTGTCAAGACAAGAATTCTTGTCTTGTCGACCCCTACTTGTGGCTTTAATACGTGAACTTAGGTTTGTTTTTGGACAAAATAAAAAATTTAACCCCTTAATACGTCCCTTGAAATAATATTTTTTTTCTTAATTTCAATATTATTATCAATGCAACCTCTGTACGAAATTAAATACACCCTTCAGTAAGCAAATCACTATCCGCAAACCAGTGTTTTCATAAAATTTTTGTAAGTCCGGTCCTGTCGGGCCGATTTTATTAAAATTTTAACAGCACATTTTAATCTTTACTAAAGGGTTAAATTTCAATTTTGAAACGATTCTGAGAATTTTTTCGGTATTTTTGGGCCCAAAAACTTTTTTCAACCCCTAAATACAACCCTTAAAATGGTTCGATCGGGCCCATTTTAAATAGGCTTCGTGCGGTAATGGGTTCCAATGTGTGTACCAAATTTCGTTTAAATCGATTAAGTCTGTCGAGAGTTATCGTGTACACACATATATATATAAATATATATATAAATATATATATATATATATATATATACATACATATATACATAAACATTTTTAAAAATGGTGGCAAACTGTTCAGGAGGCTATGAAACGTCGAGAAATTTTGGTCCGACCCCTAGGTCCCACCATCCGACCGACGCCAATAGTGTATGTGCCATATGGCAAATACACTAAAAACTCGGGTCACAGTGCCAAAACCCTGCCGACAATATAGTGTATTTGCTAACACAAGCATTGTGCTGTTATTATGTGAACATAAGTTTGTTTTTGGACAAAATAAAAAATTTAACCCCTTAATACATCCCTTAAAATAATATTTTTTTTCTTAATTTCAATAATATTATCAATGTAACCTCTGTACCAAATTAAATACACCCTTCAGTAAGTAAATCACTATCCGCAAACCAGTGTTTTCATAAAATTTGTAAGTCCGGTCCTGTCGGGCCGATTTTATGAAAATTTTAACAGCACATTTTAATCTTCACTAAAGGGTTAAATTTCAATTTTGAAACGATTCTGAAAATTTTTTCGGTATTTTTGGGCCCAAAAACTTTTTTCAACCCCTAAAAACTACCCTTAAAATGGTCCGATCGGGCCCATTTTAAATAGGCTTCGTGCGGTAATGGGTTCCAATGTGTGTACCAAATTTCGTTTAAATCGATTAAGTCTGTCGAGAGTTATCGTGTACACACACACACACACACACACACATATATATATATATTATATACATAAACATTTTCAAAAATGGTGGCAAACTGTTCAGGAGGGTATGAAACGTCGAGAAATTTTGGTCCGACCCCTAGGTCCCGCCATCCGACCGACGCCAATAGTGTATGTGCCATATGGCAAATACACTAATAAAGTATTGTTTACTCATGCTGGGCTCGGATTATGAAATGATACGATATTGCAGTTAAAATCAATATAAACGAGATTCGGCGGGAAAAATACAGTAGCAAATTTGATTTAAAAAAATAGTTGTACCTAAAACGTATAAAATAATAAATTAGAGATATTATACATGTGCCAAATGTGGCTATAATATACAGCGCACACACGTTACTTTTTATATACGAGCGTGCGATTAAGTTGCTTGTATAGATCGTCAGATGCAGCAACCAACAGCGCAAGCTTGCACATTACTCGCTGAAATAGGTGCACAACTGTGAACTGATGTATCGGAAACACTAAGTCGCAGGTTCGCGCGACACCATGCAATGGATTTCTATGAGACTGTACTCTTCACGCGCAGGCGAGCGAATGCGAAACAAATGCATCATTCGCTAGATCGTGCTGTTACCAAATCGCGCGATCGAACGAGAAATTTCGTTGTAGCTGAGTAATTGTCAAATCGCGATGCAGTTGCTAAATCGCACGTTTTCGCTACAAAAAGTAGCATGTATGCACTGGCCGTAACATAATCATAATTCAAGGAAGGGGGCATTTAAGTAAATCGAGTTTCACGTATTATTGTCTATTTTCTATGGTGGATCTAAGTGCCGTCTTGGGGATTAGAACTCTAGGCCCATTTCATGCAATGAATCGGCCCAGTCCACAATTAGGTATTTAAGTTTAAAAAAATTTATTAATTTTTTAATTTTTTCTAATAATTTAACATAAATAATATTGAAAATCGAAAAGAAAAATTTTTTTAAAACTATAGATAAATTACTAAAATTTAATTAAAATGTATAAAAATTTAAAAAATATCACGTGACTTCAAAACGCGCCAGGAATGTTTGTGACGTCGTTATGTTAAAATGTGTATGTATTTGTTGGTATTTGTGTATATGCATTACACATACTATCAAAAATAATAAATTTTTAACTTGGTAACCATGGATACAAAGACCATAGATAACATAATGACGTCACACGCGTTCGGATTCTTTCGGCGCGTTATCGGAACTGAGTTTAAAAATTAATTTTTATTTAAATATAACTTTTTAATTAGTAAGCAAAAAAATTAAATAAAACAGTTTTGCTATAAAACTTGTAAGTAAAAAAAAAATTCAATTAAAAACCCAATTCAACGCTACTTTTTCTCTGTTAGCTGTAGGTTACGTTAACGAACTTCATGAAGATAAATTTATAGCTCGGTAACCGAAAACAGAAACGTTATCAGTGCTTAATTTATAGACTTACTGAGGCCTTAAACTATAAAATGTCTGGCGACTCCTTGTTCAAAAATAACACCAGGTCTCATAAGAATTGAAAACATATTATTTTTACAATTAATATTGGTTTTAATTAGCAAATTAGTGTTAAAAAACACCCAGTGTTGTCGTAACGTTACAATTACAATGCAGAAATTCCTTTTCACCGTCATGAGTCAGGACTCAAATCCGAATCTTCTATCATCGCGGCGGTTGAGTTATGCATTTACTCTATGATGACTCGAATGTTTTCTTTTAAAATTGAGGTTATTTCTCAAGCCACTTTTTACCAAATTTAAAAAAGCGTTTTTAAAATGTTTAGACTGTTTCTAAAAGTATTTCGAAACTCAAGTCACTTGAACAATTGTATTTTAAAGACCACCAACAGCTAAGGTTATTTGGGCCTAGCACCAATTCATATTTTCAATTCATTATTTATTTTTTTTTTTTTTAATAATAAATTGAAAATCCAATTGACACTTTTACCAGCTCTCGGGTTAGAACCCGAGAACTGGGGACTTGTAATAGAGGAACCATAGCAACGCCATGTAAACAACAGCGCCGCTACACTCTCGGCTATTCTCAAGCCCTCAAGTCACTTGAAGAATGTAGCATAATCATTTATGATAAAAATAATAAAATAAAGATGTGTTCGATTTCAAGCCTCCACATTGTTTTCCTGATAAACAAAAATTAAGTTTACGTGTACGCTTACGGACAAAAATATATATCCAGCTTTAATATAGTGTAATTGTTTGAACTGATTGAATGAAAGTGTAACCTTGTCAGTAGTGTTAACTGTTGATAATTGAAAAAGAAAACGTTATATAGGAAAGGGGTGGTCAATTTTTTGTATCGAGACAGACCTATACGTACAAATTAAAAAAAAAAAAACAACTTGAAATCATTTTACTACAGCAAGTAAACTATTTAAACCGTTGCTCTCTGGCGATATATTTTATAGATGCAACTGTAACAAAAAAAAAATTCGACTGATGACCAGTCCTATACTTCCCACCTAGTAAATATTTGCAAAAAATAAACACTCTTTTTTTATTCTTTGGAAAAAGCATGGCCCTCTTTTTTGTTTGGTGATCTACTGATGGCTAGCTTAATATAACAAAAATCATGGTTACCTTGATTTACGTATAATTTTTATTTTTTTTAGTAAAATATTTTTTTTTCTCGAAAACTATACATTTTAGAGAAAAAAATATTTACATTTTTTTCATATTATAACATCTAGAATTCATTTATATTTGTTTTTACCGATGTTAATACGTGGCATTGAGAACGTTTTTTTTAATATCTCAGAATCCACTGAACCGACTTGACTCAAAATCTAATCAGATCTAAGTTAAAGGCTGACAAACACAATAGAACAATCGGCATGGCCGTATGTTGTTCCGTTCTTACGATATCGAAGGCGAAAAATTGACCACACACACACACACACACACACACACACGTCACACATATACACACATACACACACATATATATACACACACACACACACACCACACACACACACACACACACACACACACACACACACACACACACACACACACACATACAGACATCAGTCAGAAAATGATTTTAAACGATTGCTAGGGTCTCAAAACGTGAAGATCTGTTAAAATCACGAAATATTTTTTTCGGACTAAATCCATTACTTCCCTACCATAGTAGAGGTGGGAAGTAATAAAGATTTTTTTCTTGACTCTAAAGATCTACTTTACAATTTCAAATTTCTTCCTCAAAAATTTTTCAGTCATAACTCATACCTATATCGTTAATGCGTAGTCCCTAGAGATTTATACATATTATGGGAATAATTTTATGAGCTTTAATTCGTTAGCTGATCAAAAATGATGCCGTAATCATTCGGTCGATTGCGATTGACGTTTTTTGACCGTTCCTGTTATTATATTGGAGTGAAAAAGCATTGCATTAGAAACGATCCATCATCGAATGGAATTGAGAATATTGTTTTACTGTATGGTATTTTCATAGCTTGCCTCCAACTGATGAAAATATCGATTGGATTTTCAATTTACAGTAGAATCTCACTAATTCAGTCGTTGATAGCCCGACACTGTCAGGAATCCAGCGTTTTTCTCCAGCGTCCTAAGTGCATTAGCTACTCAATAATGTCCGTCTTCCTGTAATTCGGAATTTCTGGTAATCTGACGATGCCCCCGAACGGCAGGCGCCGGACTATTGAGATTCTACTGTATTAATAAATAAACGGCCAAGTGCGTGTTGAGCCACGCAAAGAGTAGGGTTCCGTATCTATACTATAAGTTATGCTAAACCTACAATTTTGATAAAATATAAAACAAAAACACATTCACAATTTACTCAAAAGGCTCTTTTAAACGATACCCTACGAGAATAGGTTTCCCACCGTTTACATGTATAAGCGCCCGCTTAAATAAACATTTTTTAATCTTTTATTTTTCTCTCCATCTTTGGGCCGCGGTAATACATATTATGTGTGAATTTCAAATCCCTATCTCATTTCGTTTAGAAGTTAGAGGCCTGTGACAGACAAACAGACAGCTGATATCGTTGGCACAACAATAAGATTTCTTTCTGGTACAAAATCTTAAAAAAATAATAATCAATCGGAAATATGAATTGATCATAAGTCCAGATGAATCTTCACAGTAGAAGACCAAAAATTAAAATATTTTTTAAATTTTTGGTATTTCTTTTTCTACTTTTGAATTTAGATATTATTCAAGGATGCAGTTTTTAGATCCTCACTTCTCAGGTTTCAATTGAAGTACTTAGCAAAAATATCAACTGAATAAAATATTAATTTTTCTAAAGTAAATAATAAAAACTCGGGTCGCAGTGCCAAACCCTGCCGACAATATAGTGTATTTGCTAATACAGGCCATGTGGCTTTAATACGTGAACTTAAGTTTGTTTTTGGACAAAATAAAAAATTTAACCCCTTAATACATCCCTTAAAATAATATTTTTTTCTTAATTTCAATATTATTATCAATGCAACCTCTGTACCACATTAAATACACCCTTCCATAAGTAAATCCGTATCAACAAACTAGTGTTTTCATAAAATTTGAAAGTCCGGTCCTGTCGGGCCGATTTTATTAAAATTTTAGCAGCACGTTTTAATCTTTACTAAAGAGTTAAATTTCAATTTTGAAACGATTCTGACAATTTTTTCGGTATTTTTGGGCCCAAAAACTTTTTGGAACCCCTAAATACAACCCTGAAAATGGTCCGATCGGGCCCATTTTAAATAGGCTTCTTGCGGTGATGGGTTCCAATGTGTGTACCAAATTTCGTTTCAATCGATTAAGTCTGTCGAGAGTTATCGTGTACACACATATATATATAAATATATATATAAACATATATATATATATATATATATATATATATATATATATAAATATATACATACATATATATATAAACATTTTTAAAAATGGTGCCAAATTGTTCAGGAGGCTATGAAACGTCGAGAAATTTTGGTCCGACCCCTAGGTCCCGCCATCCGACCGACGCCAATAGTGTATGTGCCATATTATGGCAAATACACTAATAAAGTACCTAACTGCAGTACCAAGGCCAGATAACCCTCAAGGTGTTCTTAAAAATGAAGCGACCGGAAATTTCTGACTTCAAAACGCATGGTCAATGACTTCTCAGAAATATCTTATCAATTTAACCCTGCACTACATAAATAAGATTAAAACAATCAACGTAATCAGTATGTGAAACCTTAATTGCGTCAATTTCTAATATAATTTAAGCTATTACAGCAAACTTTAACTTGAGTCATACGCAGCAGTGTTTCCCAAAGTGGGCGATATGATGATATCGCTCCCCGGGGGGTGCTGGAACGATCTAGGGGGCGGTAGTATCATCGAAATAAAAAAATCTGTAAATCGGTTGACCCTGCAGGCCATCCCTGGAACTTCCCGCTATTTTCAAGCGCTTTGAGTTCGAAGCACTTGATAATATACCCAACAGTATTGCTGATAATTGTAATTGCTGATTGTAATTGTAATTGTGATTGTAATTGCAGTAATTGCTGATAACAACACTATTTTAATTTTTGAAAAGCTATAACGCGTTGTTCGAGTTTGATCTTCAAAACGGCATTCGACGCAGTTTTTTAAGCTCTAAAATATTGTAAGAGGTACAAAATCGATTGGTTGAGAAATCTCGAAGTTATTTTGAAAAAACACTTTTTTAGAAATCTGTTGACTACGATATCTCTCGAACGGATTAACCGATTTTGATCCGCTTAGCGGCATTCAGCGCAGTTTTCTGAGGAGAAGAGCTGATTAGCTTATAAAATCAATCGGTACAATATTCTAGAAGTTATTTTGAAAAAACATCGTTTTCACAACTTTTTTTTCAGTTTTTTGGAATTTCTCAAAATCTATTGGGCCGAATCGGTTCAAATTTTCAGGAAATCTAAGTTCAGTGAAACCATTTCGAATGCCGCAAATCGCCATTCGATCGGTCAAGCGTTATGTGTTGTTTACACATACACAGAGAGAGAGACAGACAGACATACTGACATCATCGTAAAAATAGTCAGAATAGCTTCCTAGGACCACAAAACGTCGAGATCTGATGAAAATTCAATTTTCGAAAATCGGAGTGAAATCAATAACTTCCCTATTTTTGAAAATTTTCAATTTTCTTAGCGGGAAGTTAATAAGGGGGAAATGGAAGCACAAAGTACGAAAAAGAAAATTTTTAAAAACAGTTCCACTATTGTTTCATTTGTTGTGTAAATCACTATTAAATTCGTATAGTTGTTACTTTATACTTATTTCAAATAACCACACAAAATAGTAAAATACAAACTATAACCGATCTTTTAATAAATAATTTTACTAGCCGCTACCCGTGGCTTCACCTACGTTTATTTTGATTTATTATCCCCCCGCGAGAAATTCTCCCCCTGCGAAGCAAAGTTGGGCTGGTGGTGTTTATAATATTAGTAGGATTCCGCCTATACGCTAAAATGCATAAGAATATCAGAGTTACGTTTTGTTACTATCCTACAGGAATTATCTCCCCTCCCCCGCGAGGAATTTATCAAAATAAAATATAGCTTATATAACTCAGGTATAGTGTTATAGCTTTCTGTAGAAGAGAACCAATAAAAATTTTAGATATTAATTAATTAACTCCAAATTAATTTAAAAAGTTGAATAAAACATAGCCTATATATAGCACTTCTGGAACCATAAGGAACATTTAAAAAAATCATCAAAATCCGTCAAATAGATTTTAAGTTAAATCATTTGGAACATAAATACTTACATATACAAAGAATTTTATATAATAGCAGGTGTAGAATATAGATAATTTACAACATTTTTAGGGTACCGTAACCAAACGGCAAAAACGGAACCCTTATAATTTCGTCCTATCCGTCTGTCTGTTCATCCGTATGTCACATCCATTTTACTCGGAGACTATTGGCACTATATTATAATTGAAATTTGGAAGGTACGTGTCTTCTATGAACCGCTATACATTGATGAAGTGAAATTACGAAAAAAAATTAGGGGTGGCACTCCATACATGTAAATGAGGGATGAAAAAAGATTCCAGTGCACATAAGCGTGTAGGATTTGGTTAGATACGTCTTCGAAAATGAAAATGTAGCATTATTTTTTGTGCGTTATAACGTATCGAGAAATAAGTTTTGATTTAATGTAATAAGTAAAATGTCATGTCTAAACTAAATTTGCTTGCACAATACAGATAGAAGCACCGTATTAAACTTCAAACAATATGGAATGGACACTACTGACTACAGTGTGAATACAAAAGAATAAGTCGGTTTCAAAAATCTGTATTTTCTAAACGGTACAAGTCACAGAGCTGCGCGACCTCTTAAAATGACCGCTATAACCTCAAGTTAGGTTAGGTTACCGCTAGGAAGCGCTAGTTGATTTCACTCAGTTGTTGATTTGCGAGCTTCACGATGGTAACACAGTTCAACAAAAATAGTTTTGCGTGTTGCAATATGCGAAAAGTGAGTGTCCTAGATAAATAATGTGAGTATGTTACGGTTGTGCAACGGGCTTTTCGTCGTGAATATGGCATTGATCCACCAAACAAGTCGAATACTTACGCTGGTACTGACAGTTTTCCGAAACCGGTTGCTTGTGTAAACCGACTTATTCTTTTGTAATCACACTGTATAAAGGAAAATGAAAGGTGCAAAAAATAGCAAATATTATTATTTTAACGGATATATTTTCAAAACGTAATATTAAAAAATATTTAACATAAATAAAATATTATATTAATAAAAAAACACAATATTATTCTGGCTGCGTTTTTCTTTTCAAGATGATGCTATCGTAAATTTTAATTTAAAAATTGATTGATGACGTTTCTTTTTTCGAAGTAATGTTCTGTTTTTAAAAATGTTATTGGTATAGAAAAACAATACAACTTCGAAGCTATGTATAAGTTAATTATTTGGTAAATTGTGTTTTATTCATGAACATGGTCTGGAGGATGGACATCAAGACAAGTGCCTTCGTAATCGTAATTCCAATCTGCAACAAAAAGTAAAACAATTAATAATCATTACTCGGGCTTTTTAATCGTTGTAAAAGAAGACCGTTAGCATTAAGCGCATACTTTAGGTATTCTTGTACGATGGATTAAAAAAATATCATTTTCATTTCTAGATTATTATATAAAAAAATTCTTCAAAATCATGCAAGAATTGCACTATTTTATTTTTTACTTTATCTCATTCCAAAAGTGGGTAGATATTAATAGTAGATTGTATGTCTAGATACGTAATGGGGCATATTACGGCGAGTGATGACAGTCACACGAGCCGTAATACCATTACGTACGAGACATATATGGTATTTTTTGCCATACCCACTACAAAATACCTACTTTTTACGTCATTTTCAAAAAATTCTGACAGTTCATTTGCGTCGCCATCTTTTCTTCTAGTGTGCCGCGAAGTTCGTGCAAGTAAGTAATGACAGGCGCACGCAAGCGTACGCAGGCGTATAGAGCGAATTAACAGAAGTTGCCATGGCAACCGTTATTTTCTGCGCTAGTGCAGAAAGTAAACCATTTTCCGCACACCTGCCTGTTTTTTGGGTCATTAATGGCGGCTATACATACATCGAAAGTAGCCATTTTGTAGTGGGTATGGCAAAAAAGTCAAAAAAGAACACCGATAGCGAAACCGATGGGTTCGATTATAATTCTACCGTGGTAATTATTATAGGTTCTATATTGAACATTTTTGTTGGAAAGCAGCCAATTATACAGGATGTTAAAAAAAGTGTTCGGAATTTTTAGGAGCGTATAGTATCGACCAAAATAAATGAAAAAAGTCTACTTAACATGGGTTCGCAAACTAACCGTTTCAAAGATATGAGCTATTTTCAAACATGTACTATCTAAGAAAATAAGAAAACAGTGTGTGGTATCAAATTTACGCATTTTATTTAAGCCATTTTACAATAGGTGTTCTACATGTCCCCCTTCCATCTCAACACATGATTCACATCTTCTTATAAACGAGTTTCGCACCTTTTCAAAAATTCCCGGTTTTACTAGAATTATCTCACAGGCATGTTCTTTCGCTTTTGTAAGTCCGCTACAATATTAATTGGAGTAGAATAAATTAAACTCTTTAAATATCCCCAAGCAAAGAAGTCCAAGGGCGTTAAGTCAGGAGATCTGGGAGGCCATGCCACTGTGCCTCCTCGTCCTATCCATCTTCTATTGTACCTTTGATTTAAGTACTCCCTAACCACAACAGAAAAATGCGATGGAGCATTAGCCACATTTCAAACCTGTCGTTAATGGGCACATTTTCTAACAATCCGGGTAAAGTATTAAACAAGAAGTCAAAATATGCTGGTCCTGTCAGTCGATTCGGTAAAAAAACTGGTTCTATCAGCCGGTCGCGTGTGTATAGTAACTTGTTTTTTATAAAAGCTCATATCTTTGAAACGGTTAGCTTGCGGACTCATGTTTATTAGATTTTTTTCTATACGCTCTTAAAATTTCTGAACACTTTTTTTAACACCCTGTATAATTGATTCCAAACATATCGGAAAGGATTCTAACCTTAACCTTTCCACTTTCGCGGCATTTTCAATTGCATATAAGCCGTATAAATGTATTAATATAGCTTCTATTTACTCACATTTAGGACCTTCGTCATCCTTGCCGCAGTCGAAGGCACATCTGTTGTAGAACGTCTTATGGTCGTTTCTATGATGGGCACACATGGGTTCTACGGGTTTCTTGTTGCATCCCAACCTATCTTCGCAAGCCTTATCACCGAGTGCCAAAGCTGATAAAAAAAACATTTCTTGTTAAATTAATATTAATTATGATTCACATTAAAGCCAATTATTGCATGGCGAAACGGTGCGACGCCATGCGATAAAATGCTGTTTCCAAAAATGTACGTATTTTCAAATGCAGCAATTCTCACAAGAGCGATGTGACGAGACAAAATTCAACGATTTGGAGAGTGATGTTCACCCTGTATAGAGTGGCTTTTACTCTTTCAAACGATCTCAAATTTATTATAAATTAATTAAAAATAAATAAATAATGCGTTCATAATAATTGACTGGCTACTTTGAAAGCAGCAGAACATAGCTTCACTCATAGTGGACAACTGCTTTACTTAGCAGCGACCTACTGAGAAATTAAAAGATCTGTGTTAAAAATAAATCATGTCTTTGTAGATAATTAAATTAAAGCAACCAAAATGCTTTGTAATTTTTAAAAATTGAAATAATGACGTGAAAAGCTCGAATGAAAATTTGAAATTTTAGTTCCAGTTTCTCAGTGATTAATAGTAAATTAAGTTATCTACTTATCAATTATTGTTTAACAATGAAATTAATGAATGGAAGTTGTGTATCTAAGATATTTAAATTTCAGAAAAACTAGAAGGTCCGATTTTAATCATTCCAGATTACTGAAATAAATTTCAAAAATAATGGAAGTAAATGTATTTTATATGGAATAATAATACTAATAACATTGAAATAGAAATTTGTTAACGGGAAATAATGACTAATTGAATATGCGCAACGTTTTTATTTTCCTGCCAAAGTTTTAATAAAGAAAATTGGTCCTTATTTCCCGTTAACAAATTTCCATTTCAATATTATATATGATGGACATAAATAACACAAATAATACTAATAACATTGTGTCAAAACTCAAAATCTAGAGTCGAAAATAATAAAATATCTTACCAATACAACTGCAAACGACAGCAAACAAAATCACAAAACGAGCCATTTTGGTACTGTCAGTATTAGAAATACTTTAATACTATTAAATAATACTGATTGTAAGATCGTTATGATACTGACTGATGAATTGTTGCAGAATCGTTGACTTTTATACTAGTTGGCGGTTTTATTTAAGAACTAATAAAGCTGGACGCACACAATATGCATTTGCACCTGTTTCATTTTATTATTTCACTCAAGGTCTGCGGTGTTTTGTACTTTAATATTATAGTGGGGCCGCCAAGCGACGAATCCAACTTCAACCTTGCATTTTGTGATAGAGAGATGCCACTCGGTACGAATGTTGGTCGAACCCACATCTTCACTTTAAGATGTGAAGGCATTTTGGGCCCCGAGACCGGGCCCCTAGACAGGGTGGTTGCGTAACTTTCAGGGGCCAAACGCCTGTAACTCTGCAACCGTTCCTCACACAGTTCTGGGGGTAGTCTCATTGAATTCAGCACACTCTATTTCATACGGGACAGTCCTCAGACCACCTTCGAAACCTCCACCAGCCCGCGTATAGGGGTGAAATGCAAGTAGTCCATTGAACTGTTAAATTTTTTTAGGCTACGTTTGCATTTTGGGTACGACAAGGTTTTTTTTTTCGTTGCGTAGGGCGAGGCGCTGTAAATTTAAAAATGAGTTCTCGGGGTCGGCAGCCACCCCATTTGGCCGCCACCCTGAAAAGGGGGTGTAGTGGGGCCGTTAAGTGTTTAAACCATACACGACGTGATAGAGAGATGCCACTCGGTACGAATGTTGGTCAGACCCATATCTTCACATTAAGAAGTGGAGACACCTTGGCCCCGCGACTGGGCCCCTAGACAGGTGGTTGTCGGGGCCGTTAAGCGTTTAATCTTGCACTTTGTTATAGAGATATGCCACTCCGTACGAATGTTAGTCGGCCCCATACATTAAGAAGTGGAGTCATTTTGGGCCCCGCGACCGGGCTCCTAGACAGGTGGTTGATGGGGCCATGAAGTGTTTGAATCTTGCACGACGGGATAGAGAGATGCCACTCGGTACGAATGTTGGTCGAACTCATATCTTCACATTAAGAAGTGCAGGCACCTTGGCCCCGCGACCGGGCCTCTAGACAAGTGGTTGTTGGGGCCGTTAAGCGTTTTAATCTTGCACTTTGTGATAGATAGATGCAACTCGGTACGAATGTTGATCGGACCCATATATTCACTTTAAGAAGTGGAACCATGTTGGGCCCCGCGACTGGGCCCCTAGACAGGTGGTTGTTGGGGCCGTTAAGCGTTTAATATTGCACGACGTGATAGACAATTGCCACTCGGTACGAATGTTGGTCGGACCCACATCTTCACTTTAAGATGTTGAGCCATTTTGGGCCCCGCGACCGGGCCCCTAGACAGGGTGGTTGCGTAACTTTCAGGAGCAAAACGCCTGTAACTCAGCAACCGTTCCTCGCACAGTTCTGGGGGTAGTCTCATTGGATTCAGCACACTCTATTTCATACGGGACGGTCCTCAGACCACCTTCGAAACCTCCCCAGCCCGCGTATAGAGGTGAAATATAAGGACGTAAGTGCAAATGATCGTACAATATGAGGAAATGTTTATATCATATGACATGAGAAAGTCAAAAAGGCTCCACTACTTAAAGTGAAGATATAGGTTCGACCAACATTCGTACCGAGTGGCATCTCTCTATCACGTCGTACATGGTTTAAACACTTAACGGACCCACTACACCCCCTTTTCAAGGTGGCGACCAAATAGGGTGGCTGCCGACCCCGAAAACTCATTTTTAAATTTACACCGCCTCCCCCCACGCAACGAAAAAAAAAACTTTGTCCTACCCAAAATGCAAACGTAGCCTTAAAAAAATTTAACATTTCAATGGATTACTTGTATTTCACCCCTATACGCGGCCTGGTGGAGGTTTTGAAGATGGTCTGAGGACCGTTCCGTATGAAATAGAGTATGCTGAATCCAATGAGACTACTCTTAAGGCTGTGCGAGGAACGGTTGCTGAGTTACAGGCGTTTTGCCCCTGAAAGTTACGCAACCACCCTGTCTAGGGGCCCGGTCGCGGGGCCCAAAATGCCTTCACGTCTTAAAGTGAAGATATGGGTTCGACCAACATTCGTACCGAGTGGCATCTCTCTATCACAAAGTGCAAGGTTGAAACGCTTAACGGCCCCACTATTATATATTATCAGTTGAGTTATATTTCTTATTTAAAGTTCTCATTATCTAAGCCGTTCGAATTATTTCCCACTCATACAGACTTGCATACTGTAAACCAATATTCCAAAAATTAAAAATTATGTCATTACCGTCTCTATATGTCTTCAATAATCTATTACCTATATTATGTCAAAAATAACCTAAATTCCTTCCAGACAGTTGATGAAATACACTCCTATAGTACCCGAGGCAATAAAGATATTAGGGTGCCTCTCTATAAAATCGGCAAATTAACTAATGGACCTAATTATTGGTCATTAAAATTCTATAATGTTTTATCAAATATAAAAGAAATGAATTATCATAACTATAAAAAAACAATTAAAGATCTTCAAATTGACAAATATCTCTACAACAAAGACTTTTTCTAATAAATATTTTCTCATTAGGTACTTGTATTGTATTTTATTTTTTTGTTTGTTGACGATTATTGTATACTTTTTTTAGTTTCTAATAACTATTGAAAATGTAAAAATAATAATCGATTTTTCTTTGTCTATAGACAACTCCTGTAGCTCTGTGAATAGTAGAAATCTCCCACCGTGTTTTTAAGTTAACATAATTTTAACTTAAGTATTAGATAGGCTTACTCACCAACATGTCACATAAATTGGCATCCCATTTTGGTCACATCTATAAGGGTAATGTGTTCAACAATAATCGGTAGTTAAAGATATTTTTTTTCATTTTCTATATAGTTGTATAAACATTTGAACAATTCCAAACCCCCAGGGGTGTTTTGATTTAGACTCAAAGATTTGCTCTAGGCATTTGGATATAATCAGACGGAACGAAAACTTCGCTTGTGCGTTCAAAAAAACCTGTTTTTCGTAATTATAAGTGCGTCGAATTTGTTTTGTGGGTTCCATATTATGGAAAATATATATTAGAAATCTTTTTTATCAAAGAGATAAAAAATGTAGGGCAGTGAAAATTTTTTTTTGTATTATCAAATTGGATCTCAAACAGTAAATTAGATAGATATTGGAAATTATAGACGCTCGACAGCACGGGTCATAAGCAACTCAAACAGAAGGTAACTAGATATCTGGAGCCGTAAAAAATTCCGAAAAAATGTTTTTAATTCATTAGAATATCAATGCCCCTCTTCTGATAGGACAGGTACGTAACAACGCTACGGTATGAATGGCAACTAAGTATATGTTAACATTGTCGGTCTCGTTGCGAATTGTTACATACCCTGGGTCCTTTCAGAAGGCTTGAGACAGGTATGTGTGTGCCCACCTTACAGTTATTTCCTCCATACTAATGTAGAATACCGGGAGTTGACGCATAAAACGCGATAAGTAATTATTGTTTTTATTTTGCAGAAGGGTACCTGTAGTGTCTTTACTATATTTTAAAAATTTCGGTGATAAAAATTTTCATACACATTAATAAAACTTTCATTTAAGTAAGCCTAATGGGGGGCGCGACTGAAAAATTTTGCTCATCATTGTTACAGAATCGGCTACTAAATTGAACTATCTGATTAAAAAATCACTGTATTAAATTTCAAGGTTCTTTTCGCCTTATCGTGTAGTTTTTCACAAAAAAAAACAATACTTAGAAAATCGTGAAATAAATAAACAACATATTAAATAATTGTTTTCCCGATGCCCGAGGCTCAATTCTGTGTTTCAGGAAATATAACTATAATATAATAACATTAAAAATAAAGAGTGTACTGAATTGTATTTAAAATTTATTTCTTTAGACAAAATTAGATATAGATTGATATGGGACAATTAAGGGTTATGGGCTGTAAATATTGTAGAATAGTAAAATTAAGCAAAATCGCAGGATAGTGGATAATCACGATGGACGCGATTTCTAATATAAATTGTAGAATAGTTTCTAAAGGGTATAAATACGCATGGAAACCTGATGAAATTTGCACAATTTGCAACTTAAAAAGGGTGGAAAATATGTTCCATGTACTAATTAATGCCCTAAGCCCTTTATACTCTGGTTTTAGAAATACACTCATACAAAAATATTTATCCAGCGAATGCAATGAGAATAATTATTTCTTATTTTTACTAGGAAACTTTACCGAATTAAAATTGAATGATTTATATCGAAGTGCAATCGCCAATCAGACTACGAAGTTTCATTGTAAATGAATAATGTTTATTTTTTTTATTTTCTTATTTTTTCCTTAATTTCTTCTCTCAAATGCTTGAGTATTTGATTTGTTTTGAGTTAAAATTCGTGCCAATTCCCTGTAATAGAATTATTTCTGAAATACAGTATTTTTCAATCTTTCTATAATCTTATTTATTTATTGTAGATTATAGACGCGTTAACATCTAAGGTCATTAGCGTCTTTCAACTACACTAAATAACAACTAACTTAAAACTAAATAACATTCATAAGCGCAGGTGGGATTCGAACCCACGGCAGTCCAGTCTAGAGGTTGCGGCGCCAAGCATGCTAACCACTAGGCTATACTCTATCTCTCTATAATCTTATCTATATATTCACTTCGCAGAGGGAAATTTCTCGCGGGGGAATAATAAATTAACAATATATACAGGATTTTAAATTACCTACTGGGCATAAAAAAATCTAAATATATGTGAGCGGAGCCACGGGTAACCGCTAGTAGTAAAAATAAAAAAAATCAAATAACTTGGACATAGTTAAATAACAGAAAATGTTAAGTTTTGCAATACAATTTTTATTTGTCAAAAGAAAATAAGTAGGTAAGTGACATAATTACTATTCATAAACAATAATGTAATACAACACAGAAAATCCATAAATAATGAGTAATGAATTATTCAAACAAAAAAAAACCGTTCTAGTTTTGATAGACAATAAGGAAACTGTAAAGAAACTTCGAACAAACCCGTTGCATTTCGACTTCTACAAAGTAACTTATTGCGACATCTTTTTCTTAAAAACAATTATTAAATTACTTATCAGTTATTAGTACGAGGGAAATAACTGTAAGGTAGGCACACACATACGACACCTGCAAAGCCGCCGTAAGCGGGCGTACACTATACACGGCACGCGAACGACAGTCAGGGGAGTGATGGCAACATCAACCCTTTATTAACGATAAATTTTACTCCATTTCAAGTTATTAATTAAAAAATGAAATGGAGACCTACATGGGGTGGCATATTCGAGATTACACGCGGGCACGACTAGAGGCGGACCTGGATGTCTGATCAAGACTTATAGACCGAGAGCTAGTGACAATTTTTTGGTGTTATTTTTGTGAGGATGTTGAGGGAGGCATATTAAAGTGGCCTGAGTAAGGTATTTTGCTAGATAGCGATATGGGAGGGATGCAGACCGCTCTCAACATGTAACAAAAAAAATTCGACTGATGACCAGTCCTATACTTCCCACCTAGTAAATATTTGCAAAAAATAAACACTCTTTTTTTTTTATTCTTTGACTAGGCCCAAATAACCTTAGCTATTGGTGGTCTTTAAAACACAATTTAATTTTTATTCTTTGAAAAAAGCATGGCCCTCTTTTTTGTTTGGTGATCTACTGATGGCTAACTTAATATAGCAAAAATCATGGTTACCTTGATTTACGTACAATTTTTATTTTTTTTAGTAAAATATTTTTTTTCTCGAAAACTATACATTTTAGAGAAAAAAAATATTTACATTTTTTTCATATTATAACATCTAGAATTCATTTATATTTTTTTTTTACCTATGTTAATACGTGACATTGAGGACGTTTTTTTGAATATCTCAGGATCCACTGAACCGATTTGACTCAAAATCTAATCAGATCTAAGTTAAAGGCTGATAAACACAATAGAACAATCGGCATGCCCGTATGTTGTTCCGTTCTTAAGATATCGAAGGCGAAAAATTGACCACATACACACACACATACACACACATACACACACACATACAGACATCAGTCAGAAAATGATCTTAAACGATTGCTAGGGTCTCAAAACGTGAAAATCTGTTAAAATCTCGAAATATTGTTTTCGGACTGAATCCATTACTTCCCTACCATAGTAGAGGTGGGAAGTAAAAAATGGTTACAATTATTATTGCTTCAAGGCTGAAATTGTTTGTATAGCTTGTCGGTGACCCAATAATGCCAATATAATATTTGCAGATCGATGGGCCAATATTAAAGGGGTGGCAGATCACCCTAAATGTGTCATGTACCTGCAGACGAAATTTATATTATTAGTTCAAGGTTCAAATTTTAATATGTTGTTACGGCGACTGTTTTAAGCATATATTTCAATTTGCAGAACAAAATGTCTGTATTAACCCCCTCTCTTAGAGGGAAACTTACTCGCCTAGGTGTTTATATCGTTCTGCAAGGGGGTTAATACCGACATTTTGTTCTGCAAATTGAAATATATGCTTAAAACAGTCGTCGTAACAACCTATTAAAATTTGAACCTTTAACTAATATTATATAATATATTGGGTGCCGAGCTTTGCTCGGATGAGTTCAATAAAAATAGTACTTGTATGCTGTGAGATATTATTTTCTCAGAATATTATTCCGAAACGAATTTATTTCTGAAACATAATTTAAAATAATTGTTTCTGTTAAATATTTTAAATACCTATGTGTATTTTTAAGCGTAAAAACTAAGCATCAACTTGAATCAAGCATTTTTTCCTGTAAATATTACTTAGGTCGCCATTTTCAAATCTACCGCCGTTATTGTTTTGTTGACTGAAGAACTCGCAAAAACCGATTTTCATAGATTGAATATCTTGTAAAAAGGTTCGAATCAGCTGAAATTTTGCTTGGCCGTTGCCGTTTCAATAATCCATTTTTAAACATTGATTCCAAATATCAACTTTATCGAAGTACTTTTTCTCTGTGATGTCATCTTAGCAACTTCCAGTAAATTTCAAATATTTTTTTTGCATAGGAGGTACCTACTGAAAAACTCACAAAAATCGATTTTCGAAGAAATAGAATTCATATTATATCTTTTAATAACAAACGTCAGACTACAAACCTGCGCAAAACTTTTTTGCATGCATATTCACCATAGTTTTTAAAAATCGATGTGTTTTGATATACTGCATGCCTGCGGCGCTAGAAGTGCGGCCCTTCGGGCCGCCGTGCAAATTTTTAGGCAAAACTTTTTTGTATGTATCTTAACAATAGTTTTCAAAAATCAATGTGTTTTTACAGACTCGCGGCGCCAGAAGTGCGGCCCTTCGGGCCGCCGGTTTATCATTATTTACATATTGTACAAGACACTTCTTATATTAGTGTTCATTTACAGTTTTAACTCTTGTGATATATTATATAAAATCTATGTAGAAATAGGCTTCGAATCGATCTGACAATTGACCGAGTTATAAGCAAAAAACCCCTTTTTTTAATTGCTCCTCTCTGGGACCAAAATTCCTACCTAGATCGATTTCTCGCCCCAAAAACTCCTCATTCTGTAAATTTCATCAAAATCGTTAGTCATTTTTGAGAAAAAAAGTCTAGGTAAGATTATACGTCATACTATATTTAACGTACATATACATATTTTATATAGCTAATATAAAAATAACATACCTATTTATTTAAATATTAGCTAAAACTACTTACATAATTATGTTTAGATTTTATTGTTGTTATTTTTTTACTTTTCAGATAATTACTGATTATTTTAATAAGTTAAAGATTGACTGTCAAAGTAATTTTGACATAAATAATGAAAATAGTTTGTTTTTTCCAAAGCCTACTCACAAAACGACACTGTTTTATGACGTTAAAAAAACTGTTTTTTAAAATGATAAAATCGATAAGAAAACGAATTTTTCCAGGGATGAGACCTAGCTAGATCGATTTTTTGCCCCTCGAAACCCCTTTTCGGTAAATTTGATCAAAATCGTTAGAGCCGTTTTCGAGAAAATATTTATATAGATACATAGAAACATATATACATAGAAACATATATACATAGAAACATATATACATAGAAACATATATACAAGATTTACTCGTTTAATAATATAGGGGGATTTCGTCGGGTACATGACACGTTTAGGGTGATCTGCCACCCCTTTAATACTGATCCGTCGATCTGCAAATATTATATTGGCATTATTGTGTCACCGACAAGCTATACAAACAATTTCAGCCTTGAAGCAATAATAATTGTAACCATTTTTTATTTGTTACATATTAGGGGCGGTCTGCATCTCTCCCATACCGCTATCTAGCAAAATCCCTTACTCAGGCCACTTTAATATGCCTCCCTCAACATTTTCACAAAAATAAGGCCTTGAATAAATAACACCAAAAAATTGTCACTAGCTCTCGGTCTATTACGTTCGTCTTCTGAAAGGACAGTTACGTAATTTCGCGACGGTATCGGCATTGTTACCATAGTTTATACCTAGTTACCATTCATAAAATTATGCTAATTGCGCCCAAGGTTATTAGAGTACAGGTTGCCTCATTCCATCTGACCAATCAGCGTAAGCGCGGGAATGACGTCAGCTAGAATTTAGTTTAAATCAAGTACAAAAATTGTTGAAGATTATGCTTATTTATATTAGGTGCTTCGTGCAGATTTTTTCTTAAAATTGACAGAAGACAATAAATAGAAGAATAGATGTTAAAAAATAGGATAATTTTTATTTTTATTACAAAATTTAGGTTTTAATATCTATAATATAAACAAACAAAAAATTAAATAATGCTCAAGAAATGGCAGATCTTGTTAATAGGGGTGTAGACACTTTTTTGAAAATGCTTTTATTTTGTAGTTTTATGTATATTATACCTAAAAAAATATATTTCATAATTTTATATTCCCATTTTTATTTAAAAGATGTGTTTTGTATTCTTACTTTCAAATTTCCCACTAAAACGTTCATAAGCTGTCATGGTGTCAAGATGACGTCACTCCCTGGTAAACGTGGACATTTTTCCTCTGTGGTAGGGTGTTTTTTCGTATAAAATTAAAGTACAAATTATTAAGCATAAATACACAAGTGTTGTGCTGTGTCCATGTGTCCAAATACTTCTGCAAAAACACCTCAGAAACTATTTATGCACGTACCAGAGGATAAAAAATGCGTAAAAAGTGGTTTCGGCTTGCTAAAAGAGATAAACCACTAACATCCAAAAATTCTCTGTACTGTGATCCAAAACAACCTGTTTTTGTGAAGATCACTTTGACGTAAATGCTATTTTATTACATTTCTATGGTATTTGATGGTACCTATATAGTTAGTTTAGAAGTAAATATTATATTAATGTGATTGCAACCATACATTTTTAGGTTATGTCATCAGTGGACTTTATTATATTATTCTTCTCTATGCTTTATTATTTCAGATTAATGTTGGGCGATACGTATCGATCTTTTGGAATCCGATACGCGATATTTTGTATCGATACTTGTCCTTCCGAAGTATCGGCGGATCGATCCAAAAGTAGTAGGTATCGAATAAACGGTATCAAAAAAAACGCCCAAGCTAAACAAAATTAAATGCGATACGCAATCTCTTATAAAATATAAAAACCGGCACAATAATAATTGTTACAAAAGTTAATAATAAAATTGTTGTTCAATTATTCAGTTTTGAAAATTGTTTTTTTTTGCGTGTAGATCACCAGAATATTATGTTTTCGCTAGTAATTTATTTCTTATCACTAGTACTTATCACTTTCTTATCACTAGTAGAGCCTTCCAAGATCTATAAGATCAATAAAAACGTTTTCTTTATTTAAAAAGTCAGTGTTTAATTTTTTGATAGCTGATGCTGAGTTTTACTCGTTAAATGAATATTTCTTATATTATGTTTAAACTGTATTATTGTAAATGACTTGTTACATACATCACTGTCACTGTAACTAATAAATATTTATCTATCTATCTATATTTTGCTTTCGTTCATATGTGTTAAACACACCCTAAATCTAATTTATTATTTAATTTATATTGAAAATGCCAGTTGCATTTCAACAAAACAAGAAAGTAAATCTGATTATTATTAAAATACATCTACTAAATATAAGCTAACAATTAAACCGTTGATTTAAATATTCAACAATTAACCTTAAAAGTAAATATTAAAATGCCAATATCATAGAATCTATAGTTTTATGTTTCTGGATAGATATTGTGTGATATTAGTTCATAGTCCATAGATTAATACAAAGAATTCTTAATAATAAATTATTTTAATCTATAGGTCAATTGTTGGCAAATTTGAACTGCTTCCTTTAATAAATCCGGGCTCCATTGTTATATAATAATATATTCCTTAAAATAACGCAGGTTAATCAAAGAATTTCTGTTCAGTTCGTAAAAAATACCACAATGCAATATATCTGATGTTGATGTGTCAAACGTCAGAACAGAATGTTTGCAGGGTCACCAGGGAGTGACGTCACGCGCTGTGATTGGTGTTTGAGTTCACGTGACAACAAGAAGGAATTATTAATTTTTTATTTATTTATTATAAAAATATGTTGAATATATAAATAAAAATTATATGATTTTCAGTGTTTAGATATCATAGACTATCGAAAAAAAATTAAAATGTATTTGTTTTCTTTTAGTGTCTACAACCCTATTACCTATTTTTTAAATTTAAGAAACGAATAAAATTAACTAACAAATTGATAAATTAATTATTAACTTCCCATTGGAAGTTATTGTAATGGGTCCGAAAATCGAAATCAAAAAGGAAAAAAAATTTTTATGTTTCAAGGTCACTACACTATTTTTACCCTACTTTTAGAAAGATGTCTGTGTGTGTGTGTGTGTGTGTACGTATGTACGTACGTACGTACGTACGTACGTACGTATGTATGTGTCCATTTCTTTCTAAGACGAAATCTCGAGAACGAAAAATGATATCGACTACGTTGGGGTGCCAATCGACGCGTATTAACGTAAATATGATCTGAAAGGAATTTTTTTAAAATCGGTTCAGCCGTTCTTTTTTCTTAACCAAATAACCTCCAAAAAAGTAGATTTTACACAATATCTCGCGAATAAAAAATTATATCGACTTCGTAAGGGTGTCAATCGAGGCGTGTTAACGTCATTTTGATCCGACATAAATTTTATAAAAATCGGTTCAGCCGTTTTTTTTTTTTTTTTAATTATTGATGTTTTAATGATTAAAATGATTACTTTTCTGTGTAATATCTAATTTAATTATTATTATTAAATATTTATCAAACTGGGAAGTTCGTCGTGTGGACCTCAAGGGTCGCACTTTAGTCCTAATAAACGACCCACCTCACGGCTTGTTTTATCTTTTATATTCACAAAATATTAAAAATAACCACAAAACACCATAACACTTAACAGCTATCGCAAAATTGACAACTTATCATTTTTTTTTTCACTAACAGAAGAATCATGTTTCTATTAGGTATTGAAAAAACATATCACACTACCATGGTTACTGTGATTTTTATTTCCAAAAATTAGCAGCGTCCATCGTCTGATCTTTTCTATTGAAGTGAGCAAGCATGGTATATTCTGAGTGACGTCATCCCCCCACTACTATCTATCGGAATGAGGCAACCTATACTCTACTAACCTTGAATTGCGCCGGTATACTGTCGCGAAGTAACATGCCTGTTCTATTAGAAAACAGTAATTAATATTCGACTTTACCTCTAAGTAGCTAAACATTATTTAAGGATTTTTTAGGGGTCCAAATATTTAGCTACAGGCTCCAGTTCGATAATATAAATAAAAAAGCATTTCTCACTGGCCTACATTTATTACCTTCTTGATAAAAATATTTCTCAGCATTTTTCAAAATATGGTACCCCCAAAATTACCCAATGCACTTTAACCCTTACGTCGGATTTATCGTACATTTTAATTACGCTGTTTTGTTAATTCGCTGTTATTTCTATGGTTACTTCGTATGTTTTATGTGTAAAAATTTAACAGCGATTAACAAAATAACGTGTTAAATGTACAATAAAGCCGACATTAATATTTTATAATTAATTATTTAGGAAAATCGATTTTTTTTTTTTGACCGCGTAAGTGAAAGGAATCATTTCGTTGTTTGTCGTTCCGTTTGCTTGCTGCATGGACAAACCAATTTTGACTAAAATTGACAGACATACTTTTTTCTAAACCGAACGATCTATATATGTAAATGGGTTTATTATCAAAACACCCACCGTGGGTTTAGAAATGGTTCAAAATTTATATAACTACAACAGAAAAAAACAACAATAACCTTTAATCGTTTTCTATGTCATGGTTGATATACTTTTTGATGTGGCCAAACTGGGATGCCAGTTTATACACCATGTTATAATATCGGTCAGTATAAACTATGAATAGTTATACGTAACGTTAAAATTATGTTAACTTATAAACATGGTGGGAGAGATGTCCACTGTTCTCACAGCTGCTAGCTAAAATATAATACAGACAAGGAGAAAAAACAAGAAATATAGCTAATATAATAAAACACAAAAACACACCCCGCAGACCTCAAGTGAAATTAAATGAAACAATACATGTGTGAGTCCAGCTTTACTATTTCTTAAATCAAACCGTCAACTAGTATATAAAAGTGTTAACAATTCTGCAACAATTCATCAGTCAGTATCACTGCTATCTTATAATCAGTATTCAACAGTATTTATAATACTATATTACTTAATACTTAGTACCTACACTAAAATGGCTCGTTTTGTGATTTTGTTTGCTGTCGTTTGCAGTTGTATTGGTAAGACATTTTTTTTATTTTCAACTTTAAAGATTTCGGCATATAATGTATTAATCGACATGTGCAAATTTCCACATAAAATACAATATGAGTATACTTACATTAATTTTAAAATTTATTTCTATAATTTGGGATGATGCACAGCCCCGGATCTTCAATTTTTTTTAGGCGGGGCAAAAACTGAAAAATGCCGCCCCCGCCCACTTATATTTATTTTTACCTTTATCATCTTTATAATTTCAGCTAATTGATTGACATTTGGTCAAAGTTAAGTAAATGATGAGTTGTCCATTCGTCTGTAAAGTGTGAATTTGAATTTGGCCGCCCTCTGAACTTGCCGCCCGGGGCATAAACCCCGGCTTGCCCCCCCCCCCCTAGAGCCGGGGCTGATGATGCATTTAAAATTGGATCCTCTAATTTTTTCGGAAATTAAATATCTTAGAGTCCATTTAATTTCATTTATTTGTAACACATTTGTGTTACAAATAAATCATATCTTAATAGATAATAATTAAATTAAAGTAGCCTGCAAAATGCTTCGTGTAATTTTTGAAAATTGAAATAATGAAATGAAAAACTCGAATGAAAATTTGAAATTTTGGTTTCAGTTTCTCAATGGTTAATACTACTAATACTAATAAATGACTGGAGCACAGCTTCACTCATAGTGGACAGAAGCTTTAACACCTACTGAGAAATTTTCTTAGCAGGTGTTAAAGCTGCTGTCCACTATGAGTGAAGTTGTGCTTCAGTCATTTATTTGAACGCATTCAATAATTAAAAGCAGCATGTATCTATTTATTATAAGAAATGTATTGCATTGACTGCCACTGCTAGCGCCAACTTAGAACAATTTAACAGTTTTGCTTATGGCGGACGACAAGCATAAGACGCTAATATTTTGAGATCGTTTGTAAAAGTAAAAGTCATCCTTCCAGGGCGAATATCGCTCTCCAAGACTCCAAAGCGTTGAATTTTGTCACGTCACATCGCTCTTGTAAGAATTGCTGCATTTGAAAACACGTAAATTTTTGGAAGCAGCATTTTGTCGCATGGCGTCGCACCGTTTCGCCATGCAATAATTGGCTTTAATGTGAATCATAATTAATAATAATTTAACAAGAAATGTTTTTTTCAGCTTTGGCGCTCGCTGATAAGGCTTGCGAAGATAGGTTGGGATGCAACAAGAAACCCTCAGAACCCATGTGTGCCCATCATAGAAACGACCATAAGACGTTCTACAACAGATGTGCCTTCGACTGCGGGAAGGATGACGAAGGTCCTAAATGTAAGTAAAAAGAAGCTATACTAATAGCCCGGGAAATAAAGGTTTTAGGTCGCAAATAATTCCAAAGGAGCTGGATTTTTCACAGATGGTAGAACACCTTTAGACATGTATTTTTACAAAAGTCCCCGGTTATCCCCCTTGTGCTTCCCCCGCCATCCCCTTTTGAATATAATTTTGCAAGCCTTACGGAAAACGCTAATATCTCCTTAACCAATGTCTGAAATCAGACGACTTTTTTTTTGTTTTGTTCCTAATTAGTTACTCTAAAAAATTTCCCCTCTTCAATTTTGCGATAAAATCAATATATGCTTTGCAAATTATTAATAAAGAGAAAATATCAGTTTTTAAAAGAATATTTCACAAAATATTTGCATATAACTTTTTGATGAACCTGTTTCGAAATATCTCAAAAACGATTCTTTCATATTAAATAGGATTACATTTCCTACAATTTTCATCCTTACAAATTTTCTGTGGTACAAATAGTAAGCGCGCTACAGCTTCTTGAAAATCGCACGCGCTTTTTGTAGCCTTGGAAACCGATTGTTAAAACGTAATGTCCTTTTCAATAGCTTTATTTATTGTGTTCTTCATCGAATTTTAAATTGAAAATGCACATGTTCATAAAGCAAAGAACGCTCTAAATCGTGATTTTTGTCCCATATCGATATCGTTAAAAATTTCGAAGCTATAGCCAGTCAAAGTTGAAGTCATCATAGAGCCTTACTTTTTTTTTGGACACGTGTTACGAGTACTTTCCATACCGAATAAAAAAATTTCCGTCTAGTAACCTATAAAAAATTTAAGGTCCAATCTCACTAACTTGAAAAATTTTCAAGTTATAAGCATTAATGTTCATGTTTTTACTTTTTGACATAAAATTAAAACGCTTGACGCGAAGTGCTCTACTAAGAAGAGTGTTCGAGAAATATTAAGTTTACATATAGAAGCTGTAGACCTATTCATGGGTTATCTAAGTGAGTAAAAAAATTTAAAAAATTTGAAAGTGGTCACTCTACAGAGCACTTCGCAACAAGTGTTTCAATTTTATGTCAAAAGGTAAAAACATGTACATAAATGCTTATAACTTGAAAATTTCGCAAGTTAGTGAAATTGGACGTAAATAATTGTTTATGGCATTAAATTTTCTATAGGTTCCTAGACGGACATTTTTTTATTCGGTATAGAAAGTACTCGTAACGCGTGTAAAAAAAAAATGTAAGGCTCTATGATGATTTCAGCTTTGACAGGCTAAAGCTTCTAAATTTTTGAAGATATCGATATGGGACAAAAATCATAATTTAGGGTGTTCTTTGCTTTATGAACGTGTGTATTTTCAACTTAAAATTCGATGAAGAACACAGTAAATAAAGCTATTGAAAAGGACCTTATATCTTAACAATTGGTTTCTAAGGCGTGATTTTCAAGAAGCTGTAGCGCGCTTACTATTCTTACCACGGAAAATTTGTAGGAATGAAAATTGTAGGAAATGTAATCCTATTTAAAACATTACATAACGAAAGAATCGCTTAAGTCGACCGTTTCTGAGATATTTCGAAAAAACAAAAACAATGTTAAAATTTCGTGGTTTTTTGGCTGCCAAAAGTTGTCCCGGTGTCATGTTGGCACGAATATATGCAAACAAATAGTAGATTGTATATCTAGATGTGTAATGGACTATTACGGCGAGTGATGACAGTATGTAAGAACGAGCGACAGCGAGTTTTTACAGTCACACGAGCCGTAATACCATTACGCACGACATATAATATATATGGAATTTTTTGCCATACCCACTACAAAATACCTACTTTTCACTTCATTTTCAAAAAAATTTGACAGTTCATTTGCGTTGCCATCTTTACTTCTACAGTATGCCGTGAAGTTCGTGAGAAAGTAATGGCAGACGCACGCAGGCGTTTAGAGCGAATAAACAGAAGTTCCTATGGCAACCGTTTACTTCCCGCACTAGTGCGGAAAGTAAAACACTTTCCGCACACCTGCCTGTGAAATGACTCATAAAAGGCCGCTATACATACATCGTAAGTAGCTATTTTGTAGTGGGTATGGCAAAAAATATCTTATGCCCCACCTTTTGCAAGGTACAATGTATGTCAAAAACTACACAACATTTCTTATTCAAACCGATTTTCGTTGGAAGTATTTTATAAATTCTACTTCATTTACATACCGACTGTTGACTTAAATAAAAAAGTCATTTTGAAACTTCTACATCATTTTTGAAGGCCTATCTAATGATACCCCACACGCTTATGTGCACTGGAATTTTTTTTATCCCTCAGTTACATATATGGTGTGCCACCACTATTTTTTTCGTAATTTCACTTAACCATTGTATAGCAGTTCATAGAAAACACCTACCTTCCAAATTTCATCTATAGTGTGCCAATAGTTTCCGAGTAAAATGACTGTGACATACGGACGGACAGACGGACAGGATGAAATTATAAGGGTTCCCTTTTTGCCATTTGGCTACGGAACCCTAAAAACGCTTCAATGTTAGATAAATAATTTTATTACAAATAAATAAATACAATCCATAAGTTTTTTTAATTTTATTGCCATGCGTCCGACCGCTGCGCTCATTATTAACAGCCCACTTGCCCTATAATTAACTAAAGTCTATCAATATATACATCATTTTAAAGCTACAAATATTGTCTACAAATTTTACTTGAACAACTTTTACCCTAACAGGCTTAGCAAAAAGTTATATGGAAATATTTTGTGAAATATTCTTTTAAAAACTGATATTTTCTCTTTATTAATAAATTGCAAAGCATATATTGATTTTATCGCAAAATTGAAGAGGGAAATTTTTTAGAGTAACTAATTAGGAACAAAACAAAAAAAAAGTCGTCTGATTTCAGACATTTGTTAAGGAGATATTAGCGTTTTCCTTAAGGCTTGCAAAATTATATTCAAAAGGGGATGGCGGGGGAAGCACAAGGGGGATAACCGGGGACTTTTGTAAAAATACATGTCTAAAGGTGTTCTACCATCTGTGAAAAATCCAGCTCCTTTGGAATTATTTGCGACATCGGGTGTTTTTTTCCTTTCATTTCCTGGGCTATAATTACTAATTACCACGGTAGCATTATAATCGAACATAAACCCAGCTGTTTCGCTATCGGTATTCGTTTTTGAATTTACTATTTTATAATCTACAATACCTTTGGAATGAGATAGAGTTAAGAGTACAACTCTTACTAATTTTGAAGTATTTTTTTACATAATAATCTAGAAATGAAAATGATATTTTCTAATCCTTCGAACTACTACGATTAAAAACAATTAATTTCCCGAATAATGATTATTTCTTTTCTTTTTGCAGATTGGAATTACGACTACGAAGGCACTTGTCTTGATGTCCATCCTCCAGACCATGTCCATGAATAAAATACTGACTACCAAATAATTGGCTCTCGTAACAATATTATACATAGTTTCGAAGCAGTACTTTATTTTTCTATATCAAAAAAACTTCCTAAAGCACAACATTACTTTGACAGAAAAATCATCAGCAATCAATTTCTAAATTATAATAATATTTACGATGGCATCTTTTTAAAAAGAAAAAAAACGTAACCAGAACAGTATTGTGTTATTTTTAATAATAAGATTTTAATATTGTTAAATATTTTTTTATATTTTGTTTGGAAAATATATCCGTTAAATCAATTGTATGCTATTTTTTGTACCTTTTTATTCCTTAATAATAATCTTCTTCCATTGTCTGAAGTTTAACACTGCAATGTTTCAATTATTAGTCAAAAAATTCAGTTGAGTAATACCTACATCAAAAATAAATCATTGACCGACTGCGACCAACAGATTTACAGTGCGGTCAAAATAAAAAAAATAAGAGAAAATTTTCACTATGAACGAAAGACAACTATTGTTACAAATTATGAGAGATAATATAGAAATCTCCTATATTTTATTCTGTACATAATATAAATGGAAATTTCGGTAGCTGTCTGTCTTACTATCTATCTATCTATCCGCGTAATCTCCAGAACTACTGAACGGATTCGATAGCTTAGTTCTTGGGGAAGGTTTAGATAATAATAATAATAATAATAATATTTTTTATTAGTTAAACACTAAAAGGCAAAGTTCAGCTTATAAAGCTGTTTTACAACTTAACCTAACAAAAATGGTAAATTCTCAGTTATACATATAACAGCATAGTTGTACCTAACATAATTTTTCATTTCATTTACAAAGTAAATACAAAATAGAGAAAAAAACAACAATAACAAAACAAAACATCAACATATACATACATATGGGTTATAAATTTTAATATTGCAAGTATGTGTCAGCAAAGTTATTATTGCACTGTGTCAGTTTATATCAAATTATATACCTACCTAAGTAAATTGAATAAGCTCAATAATTACATTATATTTGAGACAACCCACCCCTCAATTTTTGTTCGAAATGAATTTATTTTACCTAAGGACTTTATATTCCGGTGGTACTTTATTATAGAGATTGGCAGCCAAATACGAAAAACTCCCTTTGTACTTAGTTGTTCTATGTCTCGGGATTTCTAACATGCCTTTAGCACGGAGTTTGGTGGAGTACAAATGAATAATGATCATCACGCCAAGTTATTTTTTCGAACAAATACTCAGGTTGACCTGTGATGATGACCTTGTGTAAGAGACAGAAAGTTGATGACCATACAATGATGTATGCTAATCATATTGCAAACCTTTCTATACTGTGTTATGTGATCAAATTTTCTAAGTCCACATGAGAATCGAACACAAGAATTTTGAAGGATTCTTAACCTATTTAAATCTGTAATTTTTAATTGTGGCACAAACACAGTATCGCAATATTGTGCAATAGAAAGAACTAAGGTTTTAGATAACGTGAGTTTGATTGATAGACTAAGATGTGAACGAAATTGATAAAGATATTTTAAACGCATGTATGCTTTTTGTAATACTTTATTTATATGTTCAGAAAAGTTTAAATCCGAATCTATACAAACACCAAGGCTTTTAACTGATTGAGAAATAGCAAGTATGTCATTGCTAAACATAATATTTTGACTATTTAAAAAATATTTATTACGGGAGATTTTATTACCTACTAATAGTACAACAGACTTATTTGGATTTACCTTGAGCCCATTTCGTTCAACCCATACCGATAGTCTCTGAAGATCTTCGTTCAAATATGCTGTATGTAATGCTGTATCATCAGGATGAAAACTCATAATTAGTTGGGTATCATCTGCATAAGAATGAACAGAGGTGTGTTTCAGTGCAGAGGTTATATCGGCAACGAAAATAAGAAAAAAGACCGGTCCCAGGGCCGAGCCTTGAGGGACACCACAAGGAGAATTCATTAATTGTTTAGACATTACACGGTCCGCTAGTATAACCTGCCTGCCTCTATCAACCAGATAATTAGAACACCATTTAACAGCATTAGGAGAAAAGCCAATTCTCTTTAGTTTTGCCAATAATAACTGATGATGTATAGTATCAAAGGCTTTTGAGAAATCTATTTGGGTTAGTAGTGACACTTGATGATTGTCAAAAGCAGTTAAGAGCTCGTCACATAGATTCAGCAAACTAGTTGCAGTACTCATTGAGGAAATCTACAATTTGATTGCAACAAACCTTCTCCATTATTTTCGAGAACACCGGTAGAATACTAATAGGCCGAAGGTCATTAAAAGTCAAAGGATTAGAGACTTTAGGTAAAGGTTTAACTAATGCAAGTTTCCAAACAGTAGGAAATTCTGTGCTTAAAATTGAATGATTTACAATATGAGTAATATATGGAGCAATGTACGTAAGACACATTTTTATCATTGTAACGCTAATCCCATCATTACCAATGGCATGTGACTTAAGTGTGAAAACAATATTGTAAATGTCTTGAACAGAAATAGTATGAAACTCAAACGTATTATTTGGATAAGTAGATCTATCATTTTCATATTCCTGTATGATGCTATCCGATACAACAGTTGGTAAAACATTTAAGGACTCATTAATTTTATCAGGATTGCATAGATTGTTGGGCAACTGATCCTTTTTACTAATTGTAACACCTAATTTTTTAACGTTGTTCCAAAGATCAGTACTATTTTTTGAATTCCTATCTATAATAACTGTCTGGTCCGGCTGAGGTCAAAGTTGGACAAATGGGCTCGTCCCACATTTTTTAGGGTTGAATTCTACGTTACAAATAGATAATAAAACAATTTTTTTGAGAATTTTTCAGAAGCTATTTCCATAAGAACCCCAAAAGTGCATATTTTTATTTTCCAATGTATGTAATCTTAAACATAGAATTATCCCGCGGCGGAAATATGTCACAAGTTCTCAGCTTAAGCTGATTGGATGCCTGCAGTTAATCACGCCCTTCGATCACAGATTCTTATCTGTGGAAGTGCTGAACCGATTCTAAAAATTCTTTCACTAATAGAAAGCTCCACTCCCTGAGTGATATAGGCTATATTTTATTTTGATAAATTCTCGCGGGGGGGGGGGGTCATTTCTGTGGGATAGTAACAAAACGTCACTGAAATTTTTTTGCAATTTACAGGGCCGTAGCTAGAGCTGAATTCAAGATAGAGCACTGAAAGTTTAAAGTAGAGCTGAAGCAAAAGACTACAATTTATTAATTGGATTGCCCACCTCATCTGGTGATATCAAATTACAAAAGCAAAAAAACGGTGAATTACAATTTAATCAAAAAAAAAAAAAAATACAGAACTTGCCATGTTATCAAATTTTCGAAGAACTTCATTTAGATCCAACGAATTTAATCTTGTTTTCCAAATTAATAGATCAAGTCTGTCATTCTGTCGTGACAGTCTTTGCGGCTTATTTATAATTCCTTAAAGTAGGGCACTGGATGTTTTAAGGTAGGGCATTGCCCCTTAATGCTCCCCCCTAGCTACGGCCCTGGCAATTTAGTGTACTTATAGGCGGAATCCTACTAATATTATAAACACCACCAGAGCTCGACTTTGCTTCGAATGGGGAGAATTTCCCGTGGAGGGGATAATAAAACATAAATCAAAATAAACGTGGGCGAAGCCACGGGTAGCGGCTAGCTAGAAAAATAATGGATTTAAATGTACTAAACAATAGCCATAATTGAACAAGCAATAGGAAATACACGACTATATCAATTTCTGCAAACCGTATTTTCCGCGTAAATCCCCAGTTATTGAACTTATCATCTTTATCTCAAAGCACAAGGTCAATGTACTTTATTTTGAAATAAGCCAAGTCATGGGGGGCACGGGCAACGCCAAACATAACAGCATTGCATAAAAAGTGATTTCTATTTATTTATTTTATTTATTTATTGTAGATTATAGACGCGTCGACATCTCAGGTCATTAGCGTCAAGTGATTTCTAAAAAATCTTTGACAATAATAATTTTGACAATGTATAACTAGCCTAGCTTTTGTGTATAAATCGCCTTAATATGAATCTTTGTGTGTGTGTTTTAAAGACCACCAACAGCTAAGGTTATTTGGGCCTAGCACCAATTCATATTTTCAAATCATTATTTTTTTTTTAATAATAAATTGAAAATTCAATTGGCACTTTTACCAGCTCTCGGGCTAGAACCCGGGAACTTGTAATAGAGGAACCATAGCAACGCCATGTAAACAACAGCACTGCTACACGCTCGACCATTCTCAAGCCCTAATATGACTCTTACGCGATCATAAACTGAGTGCCATTACCCGAGGGCTTACTATGTTCCGAGAAATATATATAATTGTACAATAAAATAATATGCTTAATGCTAATGATAATAATATTTAATTTACATATCAGCTGCTTTCTTGTAAAATAAGTAGGTACTTACCCTGGGGACTACCCAATGTTTATTTACATTCAGTGGCGTATTTAAGTTCAGTGTCGCCCCGGCCTACTCGAAATTGGCCGCATCCCCGTCCCCGCCGGCATTTAATAGATATTATTGAAATTTGGAAGTCAACAATGAACAACTGATTGTGAATAGTCGATAAAGATTGAAGGTTTACTTTAACATAGGTACAGTCCCAAATCCCAATAGTACAGGGTCCGGCAGAAAGGACTTTACACTTTTCTTCTTCAATTACAAGGAAACCAAATAAGAAATTGCGATGGTTCTTTTTTCATATCACACAGGAGGCTTTGGAAATTTTATTGTCGAATTTGACAGTTGTTCAAGAATGCAGTGGACAATACCACAACGTGTCTTTTGTGTAGAACTATTTATAAATACAAACTTGATTACCGTCGTTCAAAGACAGTTCAGAGCGGAATTTAACGCCAGAGATAGTGCGTCACGTCCTGCTATTTATTCCTGGATAAAGAAATGGAATAATAAAGGGTCACTTTGCAATAAGAAACCACCAGGCATACTACGTTCTGTAAATAATTTGCAGAAAACCAAGAGATAGTCAGACAAGCAATTATTGCAAGTGGCCGCCCGGACTTTTTTCTTTGGGGCTACTTGAAAGACAAAGTCTACAAGAATAAGCCCAGGAACTTAGAAGAACTTAAAGTGAACATTACTACTGAAATTCGCGCTATTTCCCCACTTGTGCTCCGGTTGGTAATGGATAATTTTGTAGATCGTTTCGAGAAGTGTATGGAAAAGCGAGGAGGGCATTTGCGAGATTCAATTTTTGGTCGATAAATTTCCTAAGTTTGTAGTTTATAAATGTATTTTTATTTTTTTTTCTAAACATTTTCAATAAATTGTTATAGGCGTTATAGCGAAGTCAAAGTGTAAAGTCCTTTCTGTCGGACCCTGTATAAACTAAACAAGAATCATGATCAAACGAAAAAAATGTTCTCGTATGCCGCGTGGAATTTTGCCGCTGCTTATTTATTTAAATTTATTTATTTATTAAATTATTATTGTTTTCTATGATCTATCAATGGCAACAGTTGTTAAATTCGGGTTGATGAAAGTCATGCTTGAATTTTGACGCCACTACAATTCTGCTGCCCTCAGCCCTGGGCTATACCCAGTCAGCCCATACGTAAATTTACGTCGACTTCCAAGGCATATTTGAAGGGAATGTGGAAAAAACAAGTTATGTCCTTCTGACAAATGGCTGAGTAAATTGAATTTAAAGTTAATTACATTCCTTGTTCTCTTCCCATCCAATAATTTTTAGTTTTAAAATACACGGTGATCTACCTATATTTCTTTTACCCCACAATTTACCCAGTGCTGAATACCGTTACGGTCTATCAGATGGCACTAACAGCTCAAAAATCAAAAAAATGTGACATACCCTGTTCTTTCCCCATTCCCTTCATTTGTAATGCAAATCCAAACTGTTATTAGTACGTATTTGCCATAATAATATTATATTATGGTACATAGTATTGCTTTAAGTATTTAGTTATTTAGAACTGGTTATTTGTAAAGAACAGGAACAGTAACGTTAGTAGAATCTGTTATTGGAAAAGAACTGTTTTATTCATGACTATATTACGCCAACATTTACTCTCTCGAGATAAATATTAAATGGTAATTTTAATTTTGTTTTTCTTCGAAATAAAAAAATAAATAATTATTTAGAAAACTAACAAAGAGAACCTACAAAATAAAAATGACGCCATGAAATGCAACAAAAAGCTGACCCAATTTAACATACAATAAGGAAAATGTAAACAAACATTGCACGAACAAACCCACGTTTAATAATAATGCTCTGCGCAGCTTCTACAAAATACATTCTCGCAAGGTGTTCTTCGTTCATTTACCGCGTAAATACCTACAGGTATTTCCCTTTCTCACGGGGGTAAAGAACAGTAAAGTAAGCACACACAGGACGCTCGCATTTGTTAGATAGATGATATTGCCAATTATATATGCTCGACAACACAGGTCGTAAGCGCGTCTTATTGATTTAAAATTTTAATTGGTGTCCGGTTTTTACCCGAACAGACCGATTTTCTAATATCTTGTCCGGGTGAAAAATAAAAAGAAAAGCGGGTTATGAATTTAGTGTCCGGTTTTTAAGATCGTAATAAAATTAACGAAACTATTTCTTGATTCTTCCGGGATTTATAATTTTCGCAACCTATGCGTATAATTTATTTTTTTCGATTATAGTATATGCGAAGGCGAAACCCGCATCTCTCACAACGACCGATGTGTCGATAGATATTGTAGATAATAGACGCTCGACAACAGAGGTCGTTCCAAATCGTTCCAAATAACGATCGCGGTCGTTTTGGTCGCGACAAAAAAGTCATGCATGACATCACAAATGGCGCGCGCGTCGAGCTCATGAAGCCTAAACGTTTTGTCTGTGGGTCGGCCACTGAAATGGACACCTGTCTTTGTCGTACAGTATATCAAGACTGTAGTGGAACAAGGATAGGTGGCCCTTTTAACTATGTGTCTACTCGCTTTCCACACACAGAGTGGTATAGGCAGTGCACATTTCAGCATTATTGTATTTCAGTGGGGTCGGCGCGGTCGTTAACTATTTTCCCGCGTATTTTTATGTCACACAGATGACAGCGGCATGTGTTAATTGTAGCACAATAAACATGGCTACCATTATATATATTTATCTATTTCAGTATTGTAACAATTTACAATATTGAAATAGATGAATATATCGAACTCATTTCAGTTCAACATGTCTATGTAGGATGCGAAGTCATAACATTTGATTTATGTATTTAGCTTTTCTCAGAAAAACATAACCTTACTTTGCTGCAATAATAATGGTAGCCATGTTTGTTGTCGCCCACAACTCGTTCTACTACAGTTAACGTTCGCAATGGTATGCTAGTGGAACGGTAAAATGCGCGGTCGTGGGCGTTTCGGGCGCCAAGTGGAACGCAACCATTATGTATAGACAAATACTTACAGTAATTATTTATAATATATTTATATTATCGTCATTTTTAATGAAACTATTCAGTAAAAAAAATAAATAGTTGAATTCATTGTTCAGATTTTGTCGAGTTCTGCGAGTCCAATAATACCTAATAGACTAATATTATATTATTATCAATGCGAAAAACAAAATACAACAAAATAATTTACAAATCTGCAGCAACGAGCGTGTGTATGCTCAGCTTTATTTTCTTAAATCGCGGACCGCCAACTAGTATAAAAGTAGTAACAATTCTGCAACAATTCATCAGTCACTGCAAATCTTACAATCAGTATTATATTTTAATAGTATTCAAGTATTGTATTTATAATACTTTATTAGTACTTACACTAAAATGGCTCGTTTTGTGATTTTGTTTGTTGTAGTTTGCAGTTGTATTGGTAAGTTTTAATTAGTTATAACTTAACTTTGTTAATTAACAATTAAAGACCACTGAATAAAAATTACTATTAATTATTAGTGCTTTTTATAAAATGAAATTTTACAAACAGTACCTACTTTTAAATGTACTATTCGCTAATGACTTCAGTTGTCAAGCGTTTATAATCTACAATCTCTATCTCTAATGTATCAGTCAGAAGTCTGACACACACATTTTTGACTTTTGCATAATACTCTTAGGACCTACTCGGTACTCCTAGGTCCTAGAGGCTAGTGTACAGTCATGTATATTGTATCATACTGTATGCATGATTAACGATACGTTTTGATTCGAGTTTTTATTGATAATTCTGTTTAATTTCGAATTTTCTACAACGATTTCTTTAGTACCTAGCTGATGATTTTATTCAGTTTTATCAATTGTAGACAACCTAAACTAAGAGTAAGCTGTAATAATTAAAATAGTAATAATTACGTTGACGCTCAATTTTTGGTAAGACTTTAAAGTACCATTGAATTTTACCACGGTTCCAATGATAATTCAGTGTTAAAAGTATAGATTTAACGTTGTCAATCGTATCAGAAACCGATCATGAATGAATTGTAAATTATAGACGCCCGACAACTGAGCCTCTGAGGTCATTAGCGTCTAAAGAAACCGATCATGAAGTATGTCGTATGAGTTAAATCCATTGTTATCTGTAATGCTAGTGATCGTTATTTTAAAAGAAATATTTTTTCCTCAGCTTTGACACTCGCTGATAAATCATGCGAAAACCGATTGGGATGCAAAAACAAACCTGTAGAACCCATGTGTGCCCATCATAGAAACGACCATAAGACGTTCTACAACAGATGTGCCTTCGACTGCGGCAAGGATGACGAAGGTCCTAAATGTAAGCACAGCGCAATTATTATTATTATTATAATAAATTGGACTAGAATTAATCATACTATGGTACCAATAGCTCAGTCAGTGAGTGCTTTAAAGAAAGTCAATAAGCGCAAAAACCAACTTCGGGACTTTGTTTGGACTGGAAAAAAACATACTAAAAGTTCTTGACCCTCGGGTGGGCGCAAGAGGGGGAGGGAACACTTCAAAAGTCCCATATTTTAGTTTTTCGCGTACCTATATCCAGTGCCGGATATCCGCCTAGGCCCACAAGGCCCCGGCCTAGGGGCCCAGCCAGCCTAGGGGCCCCAGTGGCGGAACCTTCATATAAGCTCAAAAGCTTGGCTTGCCTTATCAAAAAGCTTTATCGAAAATATTATTTACGGATAGGACTAATAATTTTCTTGGTTAATTATAATAATACCATAAACTACCTTACAGATCTTCTGTATTTTGATTTGATTAATTAAAGTCGATTAAAATTATATATTCTGTACTAGTGCATTTAATTCGCTAAATTTCCAAAATGGCTTCGAGATGGGGGGGGGGCAAATGCCAAGTGCCTAGAGGCCTTGGGTCTTAAAGTCCGGCACTGCCTATATCTCGAAAACAGTTGGTCCTACGAAAAAATTCTATGCATGAAAATTGTAGCTGACAAAATTTCGTAAATTTTCTGTATTTGAGATTTTTTTCTATCTTTAACCGTTAACGAGTTACACGTTTCTGAAAACCTCATTTTTTTGCCGAACTTTACTCTCTAGCGCCAAAAAAAAAGTTGTAGAGAATTAAATTTCCTTCAAAATGGTAGGTATATCAGTTTACCATTTCATCTTAACCTGATCCAAAGTTTTCAGAAGTATGTAACTCGTTAACGGTTGGAGATAGAAAAAACCTCAAATATAGAAAATGTAGGAAATTTTGTTAGCTACGATTTTCATGCATGGACTTTTTCGTAGGACCAACTGTTTTCGAGATATATGCGAAAAACCAAAAAAAGATACCTTTGAAGTGCTCCTCCATCTTGCGCCCACCCGAGGGTCAAGGACTTTTAGTGTTTTTTTATTAACCAGTCCAAACAAAGTCCCGAAATTGGTTTTTGCGCTTATTGACTTTCCGGCTAGGATCATTCGTTGACTAAACTATAAGTACTTAATGTAATTAATATAAAATTGTAACGGGACCACTGCCTGTAATTTCATTTTCGGAGTTTTCAAGTATTTTAACTGATATAGACGGAAAACATTTTTGTATCAATTTTTTATCTGTCTATCCTTTGAAAACAGCTAAATAAATTTTAATAAAACTTAATAAACAATTATTAATTTAATACCCAAACATAAAATATAAAGTAAAGTACTTTTTTTGTAAATAATTTGCGCTATATTAGGAATGTAATTTGGTTTGCATCAATTCTCGTTGTAAGGTTTAGCATTAAAAGAAGAAACTCGGCAGAGCACTAAACATCAATATATCTCGCGGATAATCAAAAACTAAATTTATATTGTTGAGTCTTTTTTAGCCATGCTATCACTGAAAGCAAATATATCCTACACGTAAATAACACACACTAAAGTTAATTATTATTTTTTTCTTTTTTCAGACTGGAATTACGACTACGAAGGTGCCTGTCTTCAGGTCCATCCACCAGACCATGTTCATGAGTTGTAAGACAATAAAAAGAAGACTGACGATCGGAACTTAACCCGGTTTCGGAACGGTGCCGTTTTATCGCAGAAGATTAATGGTAGCCATAACCATCGACTTACCACAACCAAACTCGTTGAAAGAAGACAAGAATTGTGAGGTCAAAATGACGCTTTTTTTCCAAATTTAAGTGTACTGCAACATTATAGAATATAGTACAAGTACCTACTGTTCCAAATCGAAGTTTACGACTGTCGACTAGAAGAATTTTCAAAAGAAGAAAAATTCATTCCAAACTATACTGTGTTATTTTATTTATAAGAATTGTTTACATTATATGTCAATATTTTGATCAGAATATATTTTGATAAATTGATATTTACGTTGTCTTTTTGTTTACACGTTTATTCAGTTCACGATTACGTGCCCAGTTCCGGTGCTCTTAAAGTTGCCTACCTATGGGTATTACTGTAATAAATATATTTTTTTTGGAAAATATTATATTTATTACAGTAATGCCGTTGTAATGTCGGACTCATGGGATTCCGATATTATAACGGTTAATTGTTTAATCTAGGAGTTAAGAGAAATGGGGTTTCAGGTTTATGAATTCCGTATTAATAAAAGTTTTTGTGGAACGAATTACTTTCGATAAATGAGGGACAATATACAGTGTCTTATTATCTTATATCATAGCTGGTGGCGGTGCTATAATTTTGTCATTTCTTGTTGCGAATATTGTTAAAGAATAAATTTTAAACAATAGGGCATTGTTCAAAATATAAATCCCGTAGTTATAATAAAAGCTTTGATTGACTATTAAATATCTTGGTCAATAGTAAAAGTACCTACAGCAATAAAAAAACATTCAATTTATATAAAACTAGCGGCCCTGTCCGGTTTCACCCGGGTGCTAAGAAAGCCCGGGTGAAATACACTACTCACTCGCTTGACGCTTCGCTCGTTCGCTATATAATATACTAACCTTCCGTGAAAAATTATCTAGCTGATGGTGAAAACCGCATCAAAATCCGTTGCGTGGCTTAGGAATTACATTACCCACTCGCTTCGCTCGTTCGCTATACAGAGTGGGCCAATGAAAACAGTCCGAGCAAATTTTGGCCACTTAACATCAGTTTTGCGAAAAAAGCTCGCATACGTCAATTTTAGAATCAAGGGGGACATCTAAATCGATTAGTATTATTTACGAAACTTCAACCCTGAGAGCAGGGTGAATTGCACCCCAAAATTTTTTAATGGAAAGGAGTGTCAAACGATTCGCAGTTCGAAAGGCCTCTCAATTCTTTTTACAAGTCTTTTTGTTTTTCAAATCCGATCATTAACTGCAGAGAAAATGACATTTTATTTTGTATCAAATAGTCAACAATTGAATAACTTTTTTTTAATATGAGGGGGGAAAATTCATTTATTTACGGCCACCTACGTTTGCGGGTAGTGTGGGACTCGGCCGCAGCAATACCCCTGCCTTCCGTCCTGCCAACCTGGGACCGGTTACGCACTACTTGATACAAATTAAAATGTCATTTTCTCCTCAATTAATGATCGGATTTGCAAAACAAAAAGACTATTGTAAAAAGAATTGAGAGGTCTTTCGAACTGCGAATCGTTTGACACCCCTTTCCATTAAAAATCTTTGGGGTGCAATTCACCCTGCTCTCAGGGTTGAAGTTACGTAAATAATACTAATCGATTTAGATGTCCCTCTCGATTCTAAAATAGACGTGTGCGAGCTTTTTTCTCAAAACTAATGTTAAGTGGCCAAAACTTGCCCGGACTGTTTTCATTGGCCCACTCTGTATATTAAACTTTCCGTGAAAAATTATCGAACTGATGGTGAAAACCGCATCAAAATCCGTTGCGTGGTTTAGGAGGAGCTAGCGATTATACAGACAGACGCGGAAATCGACTTCATTAACTATGTAGAGAAAATAAGCTACAGTAGCGTCCTCTGTCGTCAAAAAATGTGACACGTTAAAAATTTTCTTTCGTGTTTGAAAACAAGATACAATAGAATAAAAATTCGGATACATTATTTGCAACGCAATGAAACGCTTTGTTGGTTGAACATAAAGTGCATTTTTGAGGAGTGAATAGCTATATGCAAAGTACAATAAAATGGAATGTAATTTTCATTCATTATTGCTTTATGTAAATATTTTTACCTAGAACCTTTTGTTTGCACATTCACTTAAAATGAGTCACTGATACATAGATACTTTCTGTTATGGAGGTCGCCAAGAAACTATTTTGACTTACTGAGGACCAATGCTCAAATTCTCGTTTGACTTGTAGAAGTTTCTTATTTTAAGTAAAGAAGATTTCAGGCCCTGAAGGGAACGAAACACATAACTTTTTTAACTTATAGAGGTTTTTACGTTATCGAGGTTCTTACGTTATCGAGGTTCTACTGTGATTGAAAAGGTATTATTTGGCCGCCATTTTGAAATCTGACACCATTTTATTTTTTTGTGTCCTATAAAATTCTCAAATATCAATTTTCAAAAGGATCGGATAATTTTTACAAAGAAGTACATATGGCCGCCATTTTGAAATCTGTCGCCATTTTATTTTTTTATGTCCTATAAAACTCTCAAATATCAATTTTCAAATGGGATAATTTTTACAAATACGGTGACGGGTTTACTCCCCTGCGGCCAAGCGTGCAACGTCAGTAGAAAAGCTTCGCTTTAATATAATTATTTATTAATTAAAGCTCCATTAATCAACACTTCTGGTCTTTTTTGATGCAATATGAAATAAGCGAGTAGTGTACTCAATCTGTAAGCGCTTTTAAAGTAATTTCTTATGCGAATTCGGGTCGTTTAACGTTTGCGTTAAATATTTAACGCTAACGGTATAACCATGGCAACGAAGAACAAATCATATACAGTATACACTATACAGGTTGTCCGAAATCAAATCATAACATAGCAAATTAATGAGTGCAACAAGGAAGATATATAGCTTAAGCAACGAATAATTTGTGGATGGAAAAGTCGAAAGCAGAACGTTTGACTTAGGAACTTTGTTTGGACTAGTTAGGAGATAAACATACTAAAAGTCCTTACCCCTCCGAGGTACGCCCGAGGGAGGGGGGCACAAAGAAGGTCCCGTTTTTTGGTTTTTTGCTTTTATCTCGAAAACGGTGCGTCGTACGAAATTTTGTTGTACTACATAATGAAAGCTGATAAAATTCTCTACAGCTTTAACTGTCACACTTTTTATCTATCTCCATTCTTTGCCTAGCTATGAGCTTCGAAAAACGGCCGATTTTCAAAAATGTGTTAAATTCTCTGTAGCACATTGTAACAATACAAATTTGCCAAAATCATTTCTTATTGCTCATCCACACTATTCTGAGATCCGTCAAGCCGCAGAGGTGTTCTCGAACCCCTCTTCATCGCATGCTGACATAAGAGAAAATGGAAACTTATGCTTTTTAAGATGGTATGGAGCGAAACAGAAGAAGACCTCTCTTAATAACTGTAGCTAGCAGCGTTTTCTCCAGTCAGTGTCAAACGTCAAACCAGACATTTCCTCCCTTCCACTAACTGAGGGAGCAGCGATGGAGCACTCTTTCCGTACTTACCATCAGGTCCAGGCTTGGCTTGGACAATACCTTTCCCCTGAACTATGGGGATGGAGACGGAATGAAAGCAACCTCTTGGTTCCTGTTCAAACCAAAGAACCAGCTGCACCGGAAGAAATACTGAAGCTGATACTTTGCCGGTGCACCACTGATTGTAGTAGTGCTAGATGTGGGTGTAGGAAGACTTCCATGCTGTGCTCTGCCATTTGCCACAATTGCAACGGAAGTTGCACAAATAGCATTATCATGGAGGACAACGACGATGACGACGACGGTGGGGATGATGTAGCAGAAGTAGTAGCCTGCGTTCCATCATCTGATAACGATTCGACAGATGAGGAGAACGAAGAAGAGGCAAACGCTGAGGAACCACAACTAGGCCCGTCACGCCCAAAGAGGCGGCGAATTAAATAATTCATTTTTTAATAAGGCGGATGAGCAATAAGAAATGATTTTGGCAAATTTGTATTGTTACAATGTGCCACAGAGAATTTAACACATTTTTGAAAATGGGCCGTTTTTCGAAGCTCATAGCTAGGCAAAGAATGGAGATAGATAAAAAGTGTGAAAGTTAAAGCTGTAGAGAATTTTATCAGCTTTCTTTATGTAGTACAACAAAATTTCGTACGACGCACCGTTTTCAAGATAAAAGCAAAAAACCAAAAAACGGGACCTTCTTTGTGCCCCCCTCCCTCGAGCGTACTTCGGAGGGGTAAGGACTTTTAATATGTTTATCTCCTAACTAGTCCAAACAAAGTTCCTAAGTCAAACTTTCTGCTTTCGACTTTTCCATCCACATTCCCCTTTTGAGCACTCATTGACTAAACTAATAAGCAAAATGAGTAACGAGACAAAGATAGATTGCTCAATTATTATGGCTATAGGTAAATTTTCAAACTAAAAAGTAAACATTAAAGTATTCATGGAAATAACTAAAGTACAAATATAATGGAAAATATGACCTCTTTGTTGCACTCAATAATTTGGTATATCAGATTTGATTTCGGACACCTGTATAATATCTTATATATAAAATTCTCGTGTCGCGGTGTACGTTATTGAACTCCTCCGAAACGGCTGGACCGATTTTGATGAAATTTTGTGTGCTTATCGGGTAGGGTGGAGAATTGGACAACATCTATTTTTCATAAATGTTAAGGGTGGTCCACCCCAAAAAATTTTTTTTATTTTTTTGACAAAATTTTTTGTTTTAATTTTTTCATGATTCAGCATTGAAAAATACATACAACTCTAAATTTTCACCCTTATACGATCAACCCCTGATTTTTAATAGCGATTTTTATATTAAGCTTTAAAAAATACATATATGGCGAACGAGCGAAGCGAGTGAGTAGTGTATTAATAATATTCAAGCGAACGAGCGAAGCGAGTGAGTAGGCGAAAATATTCAAGCGAACGAGCGAAGCGAGTGAGTAGTGTATTAATAAAATTCAAACGAACGAGCGAAGCGAGTGAGTAATGTAATTATAATATTCAAGCGAACGAGCGAAGCGAGTGAGTAATGTAATTATTCCTAGAAATTATTAACAACGTTTGCCGGATCAGCTATACTAAATATACGTGAGCGGAGTAATGGGTGACCGCTATTAAATCATAATTTCATACCACCCGAGCGAAGCCGGGACGGGTCCGCTAGTTTGTCTATAAATCTAACATTTGATGTATCTAGATTAGCGTCAGTTTCACTTCTGTCTTCTATAGTGTGAACTCAGAACTTGTGAAGTCCAAATTTGTAACTGTATAAGAACTTAAGAAGTAACATTTGCACACAATTTTTATACATCATCTCCATCTGTCATTACAGCTGCGAACTACACGTATTTATAGCAGCGCTTTGCGTCGCATTCTTTATACACTACACTTAATTGCATGACGTGGCAACTTGATAAACGAAAATGATTTTTTAAAAGAAATATTTTGTAAACAGTGAATTGTAATTTGTAAATAGTTTTTTCTGCTATCGAATACCTACCTGTTTATCTCGATTTGTTATATTTTGATGCCCTCTTAAAATGAGTTTTATATTCTGTATATAAAATTGGAGACTCATGCCTGAACTTTGGACTTAGATAATAAATTACAATATTAAATATGAACTGTGTACTTTAATCGGCTAAATTAGTAAAATAAAAATCATTTATAGAAAAGTCTTGAGTATATTTTGCCATTAGCTGTCTAGTATTTATCTTGTGTCGTTGTGCAACAAATTGTTTTAATTTTTTCGACTAAAAAATGTCGGCTGTTACGAAAGGTTAGTTTAAAAGTTTAGACTAAAAAGTTGGTTTAAATTTTTGAGCAGTAAATTTTGGGTTTTAAAAGAATTTCATAATAAGGACACTGCTTCTCTGTCAGTTTTCTAAATTGCATATTATTGTACAAAAAACGTTCGCAGGGGGAGAGTAAGTAGTGTGTCCATTCATGAGAAATTTACCTTATTGTATTTCTAAAAACTGTATTTTTGGATTTTTTTTAAATACTTATGGAAAAATTTATCGAAAATGCAAAAATAATTTTTTAAATTTTTCGTTCAATTAATTTAAAATAGGAATACGAGTCCCATAGTTCCCAGGTTCTAATCTAAAAACTGGTGAAATAAATAAATTCAAAACATCAATTGGTATTAGGCCCATGTAAACTTAGCAGTTGGTGAACTTAAAAAAAAGAAAAATAAGCACTATGTCACTTTTTTATTTCCGTACTTATTTTTCCTATTTATAATACATTTAATGCACCTAGATTTAAAAAACAATTTTTATTAGAGTAGCAATTTTAAATTCTTGAAGTAAACAAAAAGTAAAAATACCTTCTCATTATCTCTTAAGTACCTACTGACAAACACTTTATCATCATTACTATATAGATATTGAGCCCGGCGTTGCCCATAGTCCGGAGACCGTATGATTCTCATTTTAAAATAGCCAATGTTAAAATAAAGTGACAGCTGTAGAATGCTTAGAGCTTAGTTATTATAAATTCCTTCTGATATCGCTATTTTCAAATCGGTTCAGTAGTTTTTCTTGACTTTTGCCTATAATTAAATTGATAAAATACGTAATATTAAAGATGTACAGAAAAAATCATATTAGAAATGTTTTTGCGAAATAAAAACAAAAAATTAGACCGGCGAACTCAGCTGAAACATCAACATAAATAGTGCTGCGTGTCGACGTACGTTTCGCTAGCCATAATATAGTGTTAGCATCATCAGGAGGTGATTAAAACATTATGATGATGCTAATATAGTTAGCATTTAGCGACACGTGCGTCAAGAAAATAGTGCATCTTGTTTTGGTATTTTATGGAAACTTTTCTGATATTCAGTGTCTTCACACCAAAATTTCAATTCCTCTTCAAGAGGTTGCTTAGAAATAATTTGAAAATATAAATTGTAATTAGGCCTATTACATACCTGTAGGTAGGTTGGTTGCTTTAAATAAATTTTAAAAAAATTACAGGTATATTTATCGTGGGAGCCAAGCGTACCCCGTTTGGAACGTTCGGAGGCAAATTGAAAGCCACCTCGATCACCGAACTACAAACAATAGCATCGAAAGCAGCATTGGCTGCTGCTGGAGTTAAACCGGAACAAGTTGACACAGTTGTTATCGGAAATGTTATGTCGGTATGTATTTTGTTGTAAAATGATAAAAAGTGAATAACCCATAGTGATAATTCATATTTCTGTTAATGTATTTTATATTGCTTAAATTTATATAGTAAATGATACACCCCATTAATGCTCGTCTCTTGAAAGGACTAACGTAACTTCGTGACCATACAGATGCTGTCACCACAGATTTTTGAGTGGTAACTACCAGTACCATCGCGAAGTTACGAAAAAGATGAGCATCAGTCTGAGCAATAATAATTCCAACCAACATTACACAGAAATATTTAGTAGATTTCGTGTCCATATTTATATAATTAAAGTAGTAAATTCGCAGGTATGTGGACAGTAAATAATAAAACAGACAGTTTTTTTAGAAGTATAATTTTTTACTGCCAGTATAAAGTACTTGAAAAAGTTTAAATCAATAAACGAAATGTCGTTCTTTTAAAAAAACTATCTTGTTTTATTATTTACTGTCCACATACCTGCGAATTTACTATTTTAATTACACAGAAAAATAACAAAACAGACGCTTATGACCTTAATTGTCGGACGTCTGTAATCTCCAATATCTATCTAATAAATACAAAACATAAATAATAATTGTTAAGTACCTATATTAAGATAAAAATAAGAACTTTGGCTCATTTCGAATAAAAGCTTTATTGAACAACTTGCCTGTATCTCGTTCTATGATCATTTGCTTGTTTATTAATTTTTGATAACTCAAATTTAGGTAAATATAAAACAAATTGACATATTTAGCATCGCTAATATAACAAATATTCAACGTGTTTTTCGTTACTATACAGTGTGTCCACAGACTCATCCTCAACATGGGGATCTCCGTTGTTATGGGAGATAGAGATTTGGTTAAATGAGACAAAATGTGCAGAATCTCCAGTACTACTACCCTGCGTAGTCAAACTTTCCATATTTTGCTTGGTTCGCGACCGACAGTTGAAAAACGAGATTTACCCATTTTCGTTTTTTGTTTATAACTCGCTTATTAAGTAAGTTAGAAAAAAAATATTTTCACTTTCTTAAGGCCCTTTTTTATGAAGATTTCAAATCTCTTTTCATATTTTTATTTACTTTTATAGTTTTAGAGATACGTGTATTAACTTTGTTTTTTTAAATACACGTCAAAGATGGCCATGACACCATTCGAAAGAGATTTTTTTTCTCTTTAATTTGATATGAGGGTTGATGGATTTATTTTCAAAAATAACAGAGTTATACGTAAAACACTGATTTTTAATAGTAGGCTATGCTAAATTAATTGATAAAACAACAGAAGGCTTAGCAAACAGTTGAAATTCGGGTAGGCTTAGTAAACGGCTGTTTTGTGTTAGCTGTCAAAGTGTAGTTTGTTGCTAATTTGCCAGTTTACTAAGTGATTTATTAAATTTACTTTTGTTATCATGGAACCATTTTGTAACAATGAAAAGTAAGCGATTTTCAACTATTGATCGTAAAACAGTAGTTTTGTCTTCTTCACTTATTCGCGTTGACTTAGTAAACGGCTTTTTAAATGATCCATAGTTTATTAAATTTACTCGTAAGTTTCTGTAAATAGACGAATGAGGTTGTCGCGTTCTGGATACTGATCGAAGTACATTTCTGCAGCTCTGGTCGAATTTTTGTGGCATAGAATGTAACAAGATAACATATCAAATTTTTCATTGTTACAAAATGGTTCCATGATAACAAAAGTAAATTTAATAAATCACTTAGTAAACTGACAAATTAGCATCAAACTACACTTTGACAGCTAACACAAAACAGCCGTTTACTAAGCCTACCCGAATTTCAACTGTTTGCTAAGCCTTCTGTTGTTTTATCAATTAATTTAGCATAGCCTACTATTAAAAATCAGTGTTTTACGTATAACTCTGTTATTTTTGAAAATAAATCCATCAACCCTCATATCAAATTAAAGAGAAAAAAAATCTCTTTCGAATGGTGTCATGGCCATCTTTGACGTGTATTTAAAAAAACAAAGTTAATACACGTATCTCTAAAACTATAAAAGTAAATAAAAATATGAAAAGAGATTTGAAATCTTCATAAAAAAGGGCCTTAAGAAAGTGAAAATATTTTTTTTCTAACTTACTTAATAAGCGAGTTATAAACAAAAAACGAAAATGGGTAAATCTCGTTTTTCAACTGTCGGTCGCGAACCAAGCAAAATATGGAAAGTTTGACTACGCAGGGTAGTAGTACTGGAGATTCTGCACATTTTGTCTCATTTAACCAAATCTCTATCTCCCATAACAACGGAGATCCCCATGTTGAGGATGAGTCTGTGGACACACTGTATGCCTCAGCCTCTCCCAGTGATCTTATTTTTATTATTCCAATTTCTAATAAATATGCCATTCCTCGTTTAACAGGGTTCATCCCCTGATGGAGGCTATTTTTCACGTCATGCTAGCCTGAAATCTGGTGTACCAATTGACAAACCCGCACTGGCTGTTAACAGGCTATGCGGTTCAGGCTTTCAGGCTGTTGTCAACGGAGCTCAGGTAATAATTTTTGCTGTTTATGCATGTTTAAACAGAGTTCCTCGGCCGACGGGGCGCTTGTAGCAAGACACGCCCTACTTAAGTCCGGTATACCGATCGAAAAACCCGCACTGACTGTTAACAGGCTTTGCGGTTCAGGCTTTCAGGCGGTCGTCAACGGAGCTCAGGTAAAGATATTCATCAATTATAAACGTTTAACACAGATTTCGTCTCCCGATGGAAGGCGAGTGGCGCGCCACGCCGGCTTATATTCCGGAGTACCAATAGAGAAGCCTGCGCTTTATGTTAACAGACTTTGTGGGTCGGGATTTCAAGCGGTCGTTAATGGAGCTCAGGTGATGAGATCGCATCTTAGGTTACAGATCAAATTCACAGTCATCTCTTGCGAACTGATCAACTCGACATTTTAAACTAAACGGACATTTTCAAATATAACTTATACTGGATTTGTCAAAGTGTTGACAAGGATTGACAAATGATATTTAAAACATATTTTCTACAGAAGAGAAAAATTAGAAGCACCTTTTCGAAGAATGTATTTTTTAGTTATTGAAAGTAATTTTTTGTACAACTGCCACTCAGGGCCGTAGCTAGAGCTGAATTCAAGATAGGGCACTGAAAGTTTAAAGTAGGGCTGAAGCAAAAGACTACAATTTATTAATTGGATTGCCCACCTCATCTGGTGATATCAAATTACAAAAGCAAAAAACGGTGAATTACAATTTAATCAAAAAAAAAAAAAAAAATACAGAACTTGCCATGTTATCAAATTTTCGAAGAACTTCATTTAGATCCAACGAATTTAATCTTGTTTTTCCAAATGCCAGATATATCAAGTCTGTCATTCTGTCGTGACAGTCTTTGCGGCTTATTTATAATTCCTTAAAGTAGGGCACTGGATGTTTTAAGGTAGGGCATTGCCCCTTAATGCCCCCCCTAGCTACGGCCCTGCTGCCACTATTATACAAGGTTTTTGAAATCGTTTTTGTCAGAAGTTAGCAAAACGTGAATATAAATGTAATGTTTTATTTTAAAAACTTTTAAGATTAAATTTTCTGACAAAAATAGCATTAATTTATTCCAGTGAATTATGAGTAATAGTATTGACAGTAATTGAATTTTAATATTTGAGTTGAATGTACTTGAGTGTCAATTGTGAATTTGATCCTGTTATCTATTTGATAAAAGTCACTTTGTTAAATTGAGAAAAAAAAATAGAAATTTATTGGCACCCTTTTTCAACAATAATATCTTCTCGATCATTCTTTCGCTGATCAATAAAATCAAGGTAAGATTTTAGAATAGCAAAATTATGCACATTAGTAATTTTTTTTTGTATTTTGCACCCTGAACTAGTTTTATTAATATTTGAAAATCTCAACATAATTAACAACTTCAACTAAAGCAAAAATTTATTTTAATTTAGTTGTCCGGTAAGTATGCATAATGAAAAATGCACTGTATATTATTTTCTGTGGAATTGCATGATAACCGTAAAGTGAAAAAATATCAAACATAATATTATGTGATAATTTTGTAATACAAATTTAACAGTTAAACTAGAAATCCGTAAACTGTTGACGTTTTTGGATATTTTACAAAAAATTACATTTTCAAAATTTCAGGTATTTTTTTTCATTTATTCGATTTTGAGATAGGATCAGAATAAGACCAGCGGGCAACCGGGAAAATTCCTGGTGGGCTAGGCGAAAAAATAAAAAAAGTCGTATAGTATAAAAATTATATATTTTTTTGTACTAAGTACTTATTATTGTGGCTGATCAGGGTAGCCAGTCGGAGCCTGAGGGGGCACAAAGTTTATCCTGAAATTCCATCGAAAATAAAGATGTCCTATGTAACTAAAAAATATTTATCAATAAAATTTAGCATAACAACAGTAGGTTTAAAATACCTATTTTTTTATTTATCAAGCTATGGAGATTTTAACATTTGTACAAACAAGATAAAATCGTATACACTTGACTGATAACTGGTAATATAACAGAACCGTAGTTCGTGTAAGAGGAAAAAATGTTTTAAAAAATTACTCTACAAGTTTCAAACTTACATAATTTACAAAAAACTTCACATTGTACCTACCGAAATAATATGTATTTTAACTTATTTTTTAAACATTCCTTGCGTATAAATTTCTAAAGCAGATTTTTTTTCTTAAAAAAATTAATACCACTCTGTTTCACTTTTTTATAAATTTCTAAACACTAGAAATGTTAATGACTTTTCAGTATTTATAAATCAATAAAAAAATAACATAATTTAAGAATACATATTATATGACCATACAAAAGAGCTAAAAAATACTATCTATTTACTTTTTCGTAGCATCGTACAATGCTTAAATTCAGCTTAAAACTATATGTATAAAATAAAATATTAATGCTTGAAACAATCCTATTTAGTTAGCGAATTTTATGTGACAAATAACGTATAATAAAAACAAATCGAACTCTGTAAAAATCAAATCTGCATATCGTATTTTCTACAACAGAAAAAAATATATTTCGTGTGTGATTAAGTTTTTTTTATTTTTCAACAGGACATACTGCTGGGAACAGCAAAAGTCGCGCTTACAGGTGGTGCAGAAAACATGAGTCAGGCACCATACGCTGTCCGTAACATTCGTTTTGGAACCGGATTGGGAACGCCGATCGAATTAGAAGATACATTATGGGTGGGATTGACGGACACTTATTGTAAATTACCTATGGCTTTAACAGCTGAGAAACTTGGGGAACAAAAAGGCATTAAGAAAGAAGACGTTGACAAATTCGCGCTGAGATCTCAACAATTATGGAAGCAAGGTAATTTTGCAATTAGAAAGAATCTATATATTAAGAATATAACTGAGTGAGTGGTTTAGTGGTGAGAGCACTAGACTCTTATTTGGAAAGTATTGAGTTTGAATCCCAGCGGGAACAAATGTAGCTAGGACTTCTTTGTACTACCTCTCGCTGAGAAACGGTAATTCCTGTAGCGACCATCTTGAGATTTTCCATAGTCTCCATCAATAATTGCAGATAAATTTCAAATATCAAGACTTCAGAGCCATGGCCGATTACCTACAGGACTCGACTACTTACAAAGTTGCCAACACAACCTTATCCTAATATCCTTCGCTCGCACGTTACCAATAACAAGGTTGAAATTTAAATGTGTAGAAAATGACGTGGCAAATTGAAGATAGGTATGGATCGAGTGGCGTCTGTTATTAAACGAATTAGTAATATTGTAAGATATATGTATAAAATCTCTCCCCAGAATATTTTGCAAGCCAGGTAACATTATGAAGTAGCTAGGTGGGGGTAGTCTTAATACTTCAGTGGGCAGTAGCACTGTAGACAAAGATATTTTGAAAATGGGTAATTCAGTCTATGTGTATATACGATCGTACATTTAATTTATAGATGTATTGATAAAATTATCGATGTTATAACAATTTAAGTAGTATAATTATTACAAAATATTACTCTAAACTGATAGTTTAATTGAAGATTTTTAATCTTACACACTTCGACAAGCTTAGCACTATAATTTTATATCTAACTTTAACCCTTCAAAATAGGAACTGTTTGCACTGCAAAACAGTTATAAATGCATCATCGCTGGTAAATTTAGAACTGCCTGTAATGTGATGCATTGTTGCACTATACTTAGGATGAATTTTCCTCTGCCGAAGATTGACTTTCATCGATATCGGTCCGCGAGTTTAAAACGTTAAAATCTGTACTACTCGATTCACTCTTTGGTTCGTGTGAGGTCTCCGTATTGCATTCTCGGTCAGGTGAATAAGATTTGAGGTTAATCCATGGATCTTCAACCATAGAATGGTGGTAATACTGAGTTATGTCATTCTGAATGGATTCCCTGTTGCTAAATTTCTAAAATATGACGAAATAAAACAAAAATAACCAACGTATTGTAAAAGCACAGAGATCAGTATATTATTATGTTGCTTACGTGGTGATTTCTAAAATGGTTTTGTGGTCGTTGATGTGGACTAAAACTGTTATTTAGACTTTGATCACTGGAACCACTTCCAACAGAATATCTATTTCTTGGGCCCTTCATCTGTTTCTTACTTCTCCAATGTTGTTGGAAACGTTGCTGATACTGTTTGGGGTTAGGACTGCTAAAATAAAGCGGTTTGAAGTCTGTCCCTCTTCGTGGTGATTTTGAATTATTCTCAAATGGTACATAATCACTCGGATTGTGTGCCATTTTAGGTTGCAAAATTAAAATTTTCGATATTAATTACTTCATAACAAATAAATATTTATGTATTTTGACAACTTCAAACACTTCACAAATCAAACCATAGACGTAATGCGTATATCTATGGAATGGATCAAACATCGCGATACCAACATAAGTGAACATTGATCAAATAACACTAAACTGAAAGGTCTTGAAACACAAACATTACTAAAATTTTAGATTTCACTTCACTAATTACTAGCCTTTACCCGCGGCTTTGCTCGCGTAAATATTGTTTTTTTTTTACTATTTCTCAAAAAAATTTCTGCGGAGGGATGAGGGTAAATTACTTTGTATCTTTCTGTCATTGTGTGGGGGGGGGGTCAACTGCCTCATCTTGGCTATATAATTTACATATTTTGTATTTTAAATTTCTAGCACAAGATACCGGTCGTTTTAAAGAAGAAATGGCTCCGGTAAAACTTACAATTAAAAAACAAGAAGTTGAAATGAACACTGATGAGCATCCAAGACCACAGACTACAATAGAAGGTCTTGCTAAACTTCCAACATTGTTCAAGAAAAATGGTTTGGTCACCGCTGGCACAGCATCGGTAAAGTTTCATTAACGCATTTTTTAGAATTTTAGAAAAGGATAAAATATTGTCAAAACTTACATAATCGCATCTTGTACTTGCAGTTTTCAGCAAAATAGTTCATGTTTTTCATTCACTATAATCACTACACACATTTAAACATACTATTATTTTACTTTTATGGGCATACTTATTAACATTTTAGTTCACATATTTTTTTTAATATACACGATTAATTTAAAATTATTATTAAAGAAAATATTTCACTGATATAATTATAACGACGTAATCCATTCGCGCGCGATCAACTGTCAACAACTCAGTTCAACTAACGTTTTAACGTCTTTGTCCTTTGATCATCAATTGTGTAATTAGCGAATTTGTGGCAAGGTCGTAAAACATTTTCAAATATTAGCGGGAATAATTATAAATTTAGGAAACATTTTAAACATAAACGTTTAAATATGATTTGGAAAATTCAACCATTTATCAGCCAGTTTGCAAAAAAAAATTTTTTTGAAAAATTTGTCGAAAATTTTCGACAAATTTTTCAAAAAAAATTTTTTTTTGCAAACTGACTGATAAATGGCAGAATTTTCCAAATCATATTTAATCAAACACAGTCGTACTAAACTTTTCCTATATAAACGTTTCAAACGATTCTTATTAATTAAAGGGTATTTGTGATGGAGCTGGTGCCATTATTCTTGCTAGTGAAGAGGCCGTTAAAGAATATGGTTTAAAACCATTGGCTCGCCTAGTAGCATACTCTTACGTTGGTGTAGATCCTTCAATTATGGGAATTGGACCTGTACCTGCTATCCAGAATGTTCTTAAAGTTGCCGGAAAAACCCTTAATGATATCGATTTAGTCGAGGTAAGCCCAAAAAACACTAATGTTAATGTTAATACGTAGTGTTGAATGTTGTATTAATTTGAATAAACAAGTAATATTGTAATTGCTATTGTAAGGACTAATGTAAAGTTTATTGTTTAGATTAACGAAGCGTTTTCTGCTCAAACACTGGCTTGTGCCAAAGATTTAAATTTGGATATCGAAAAATTGAATGTAAATGGTGGAGCTATAGCTTTGGGACATCCTCTTGGAGCAAGTGGAGCTAGGATTACAGCACATCTTGTGCACGAACTTAGGTAATTTATAGTGAGATTCAAAAAAATTTTTAAAAGGAACATTAATTATAGCGCAGAAACATTTTATATATTTAACGTTTGTTTTAGGCGAAGGGGTGCTAAACTTGGAGTTGGAGCAGCATGTATTGGAGGCGGACAGGGAATTGCTCTTCTTCTCGAATCCGTTTAAATTGTTATCGATTCATTGCAACGCAAATAAAAAGTATTATCGAAGCAGATGAATTTGCAGGAACTGAAATGTGCAGTGCCTTATTCGAACTATAAATAATTGTTAATTACATTTTTTTTATATTATTGATATGTAAATATTATTCATGGAAGTAGCGTTATTACTTGATCTATGGAAGTACCTAGTATAAAAAATTTAGATCTAAAAAATTTACTCGGTTTTTTATACGAATTTTTTAAATTATATTTCCATGTGCATAAATTCAATTCCAACAATTATAAAAATCGTGTAAATACTATTTCAGTTCTGAACATTACTGAAGATCAGTTCTTTTTACAATTATCTATTTTTTCTATAGAAGTTGCAGTATATCTAATGTTCAATCCATAAAGTTTTTCAGATGAAATACAAATGTGAACGTTCTGAATTTTTTTTTTATTTTTTATGTATTGTTTACTTTTAAAAATACAATATATTTTTTACTGATATTTTTGTAATTATTTGAATGCATTATGTTTATAATATAAAAGGACAATCACTTTTTTTGTTTATCAAATAAAATACGATATTACTAAGCTTTCTTTTAGGCTTTTTTTTTCAATGTGTTTATTTTGTTATTTTTTCTTTATTTGAAGAGAAAATTATACTATTTAAAAGAAGACCTAGGGCTAGTTCAGACACGGCTAAATCTGCGCGAATGCAAACCGAGCAGATCAACCGCGCGGAGCTTATTTACATTAACGTCTTTATATTCGTTTATACGTGCCCGCGCGGTTGCCGCCACTCGACCACTGGACAATAGATCCGCGCGCTTCTATTACTATGGCGTGCTGTATCGGCGTTTAATTGCTTTGCGGAGGCCGCGCATTTCAGACGTGTGACAATTTGACAAATACAAAATATATTGCTTCTTCGAAATGAGGTGTATGTAACCTCACCCCTCTCCTGCATATCCGCGGCTGTCTGAACTAGGGAATGCAATCTCGATCTCGCGCCATTTTTCGAGATTTAATCTCGTGGGCAGGGAATCTCGTTTTTGAAATCTCGAACGAGATTTCAAGAACGAACGCGCTTGAAAAAAACATAACTTATACGTAATAGTTTTTGACAGTCGCGCTAATTGATTTTGTTTGTTTCTCTGCATATATTGTTTTAATTATTGTTTTCTTGAGTGAAATTGACAGTTATTTATTTTATAACAAGCATTAGATTGCTAACAAATTACAAAGTAAAGTGAATACTGAATATGTCTAAGAACAATTCAAACCAAATGTTCGTGAACGTTACTAATAGTACCTTATGCTTCCTAAGAAGTTATTTCCAAAATAATTAATTGACATATAGTGTGCTGTGTGAGTTGGGGTATTGCTGTTATATTTTGAAAATAAAACAAAACATTAATTGAATCTTGAAACAAAAAAATCAACGTTTATTTAAGGAAAGTAACGAATAATAATCACACAGTGACACAGTCACACTGTCCCAAGTAAGTAGTTTTCATTTTTAAGTATTTTAGATACAAAATAATACGTTCTTTTTAAAAGTAGGCGAAATCTCGATATTGTCGAGATTTATCGAGATCTCGAATTGCCAATCTCGAACCCAAACTTATCTCGCGAGATCTCGAATAGCCAATCTCGGCTCGAGATTGCATTCCCTAGTCTGAACACAATATATTTCCGCGGTTCAAGTCGCGCGGTCGCAAACGCGCGAATTACGCCGTGTTAAACTCTAAACTAGCCCATAATTTTTGACCCTAATTTTTGCATTGAAACTGTAAGTTGGGTTGCATATTCTTACGGTGCGGGATTACAATTAATAAAATGTGCAACGCTCTACATAAAATTAAATTTGTTTTCGATTTTTTAATCAAAAGTACTCATACTTCGAGACGATCTTGAAAAGCTAGATCTATCCGTAAGCAAAATCGAGTCCAAACTGGCATCACTCATCATCTGATATGCTTTGTCCGCCATTTTTTTGTTACGTTTTCGCGATGGCACGGGCATATTTTGTCTCGTAAATTTAAGTTCTTCTAGGTCCCACAGGGTTAAAGCTAGATAAGGCGCACATTGTGATATTTTTTCTTTCATCTAAAATATTGATTTTATTAATGAAAGAAATAAAAATAACTTACTGAACAGTACATATTCACAAGCTACTTTATGCTGAGAGTTACATACGCCCAGTTAAATGTAAAAAGTCTCTGCTGAGCAATTTTTATTAACATCCTTTCTTAAATTATTTACTCCCCCATCTTAGTTATAATTAAATTAAGGTTTTAGATTGTGGCTAAATACGCAAAGGTGTAAAGGCCAAAAAAACTTATAATAAAAAAAAAATTATTTACCTGTTCCTTTAAAAAATCCAAATTTGCTATTCTCCTATGGATCGTATAGTTCAGACCTTTGGCAGTAACAAAATCTCTTTCAAGTATGTCCTCCAAGCCATGGCGTTTCAACATATCATTTAAATTTTCATTGATACGTTTTTTTCTAACCGTTTGTTTTTTTTCTTTGTATTCTTCTTCTCCAATTGCAACGCGCCACGTCTTTGGAACCAGGACATCTTTGTTTACAGGAGGTGGGGATAATATTGACAGACTTTCATCAAAATCAGTCGTGTTGCTATCATTAATTTTGATTACTGCTAAATGATCACAACATGATACTAACATTTCATTACGGTCCCACTGACCACTGAAAAAATAATTCCAACAGTGTCATTTGAAAACGCGCCACGATTTTTAATGATACATATTTTTTTAATTTATCTAATTATGGATATAGAAATAATTCCTTAAAAATGAATCAGTCCTGAAAATTAAAACCGTTTTTTACCTTTTTACCAAACTCACAGATTTACTTTGATTGCTATCCGTATCTGATTGTTCGCTACTTAAAGATAAACCAAGTTCTTCATCTTCTATTTTAAAATCTTCAAAGTTACTTTCTACATTTTGTTCAATATATTCATCTGACGAAATCGTATCCTGTTTAACTTTAGGTGTATATTTATAAGCCGGTCCTGGATATATTGCAGTTCTTCCCCATTCAACTACTTTTCCAAGTGTTTCAAAAGACGGAAATTTTATTTTTACACTTTGCAAACAATAATACTCTTTTAAATCCCAAATTTTCAATACCTACAATATGTAATAAATAAAATAGTTAGTAAAAAATAGGTTCTTAGAAGAAAATTGTTAATTAGAAAGTTTTTGTCCTAACAACCGTTATTTATTCATTCTTTTTGCAGTTAATCATCTCTATAAACTATAGACTGTCATTGTAAAGAACTTTGTTAAGAAAATAATCATCTATAAATGGAAAACATTAATTTGACTTTAATTTTAAGTTTGGGGTCTTTTAGAATAACAGATCTCGTAGGGATATAGCGTTTCCACGATTTATCTATTACAAATCTGAAATCCCTGATTCCTAGGTTCAAATCTAAGAATTTGTAGAAGAATCAATTGGATTTTCAATTTGTTTTATTAGACATAAAAAGGCATGTGCCTGGGAACACACAACTTATATTATAAATTAATACAGAACCTACTATGTAAACAGATAAGTTGTAGTATTACAGGATATTTAGCATTGAGACAAGATGAATTGTTCAGATTGACTATTGAGCCATGAGATTTACTTATTTACTTCCGGCCTTGGATATAATTGATTTATATAGAGCGTCGCTACTGATTACACGCGTAATAACACTTCCGTCGCATTCCCAGCATTTTAGTCCTCAAATTGGTGACGTGAGCCAATGTCACCTAAGAAGTTTTAAGTCTTCATGGTTTTCGGGCTTGTAGGCCATGGTCCGGTGGTATTTCTACCTGAAGTTTCGTCTACAACTGCGGTAGACATTCTCAAAGGCGATGTGGCAGCAGTCGAAGTGTCCTCCTTGGCGGCTCACAGGTCAGTGAGCCGCCAAGGAGGACACTTCGACCGCTGCCACATCGCCTTTGAGAATGTCTACCGCAGTTGTAGACGAAACGGCAGGTAGAAATACCGCCGGACCACGGCCTACGCTAGTGTCCTCCTTGGCGGCTCACAGGTCAGTGAGCCGCCAAGGAGGACACTTCGACCGCTGCCACATCGCCTTTGAGAATGTCTACCGCAGTTGTAGACGAAACGTCAGGTAGAAATACCACCGGACCACGGCCTACAAGCCCGGAAACCATGAAGACTTGGAACAATGCCGGCCGTGAAAGCTTGCACACTTGGATAAGAAGTTTTACTTCAATAATTAATTTAAAATATCAATATTGATATTGCGACCAAATAACCGTACAGCCAATCAGTGACTTCAATTTTCAAATTGAAAAATAATAATTTAAGTTAGAAAAGCTCACAGCATCTTTGGACAAGCTAACAATAACTCCTTTGGAAATCATTATTTGTAGATCGATAACTGATGTACGATGACCTCTCATTACAGCAATTGGTTGTTTTGGTGCCACTGGATTCCAAATTCGAATTGCAGTGTCGTTACCGCCCGTCGCCAAAATGTGAAGTGATGTCTCCAAATCAAAGCAGTTTACACCCTACATAGTTTTTAAAAATATCAGAACGGAAATATTGTCTTAGTTTAATTGCGAACAGATATTCCATTCTTTAAGAGTATTCTATATCGGAAGTTACCCCATGCACCCTTCGTTTCAAATTCTTTCCCCTCGCCTATAAAGCGATTCTCGCTCTCCCGACGCTATTTTTAAAGCTAAAGGGTTCGGGTAAACGCCAAATAAAGGACCGAGAATCACACTACAGATCCCACAGGCGAATTTTTTGAATAAAAGTTTTGGATATACGTATGAAAGATTACGTTTTTTTAAAGTTGTAAGTTTTTTCAGGAATTGTTTTTCAATTGTTCGCCTGTAGAATCTGTAGTGTGATTCCTGCTCCTTCATTTGGCGTTTACCCGAACCCTTTAGCTGTAAAAATAGTGTCGGGAGAGCGGGAACCGTTTTATACGCGAGAAAAAAGGATTTGAGATGAAGAGTACAAGGGATACCTAACTTCCGCTATCGAATACTCTTAAGGTCATTTTCTAGTAGCTTAGACATAGGCGTCCGCAGGGGGGGGGGTGACTCCCCTGAAATCTGGAATAATTGAAAAAAGTGTGAAAATTCATGACGTTCACTTCATACTAATGCCTTTTATTGCCCGCTATTAAATTTTGAAGTCTGAAAATTCCTCGAATTGCACTTAGAACTTTTGAACTATCGTTTATGGTCTAATTGCAGTATGATAATCAGGGCCGTCCCTAGGGGGGGTCAAGCCGATCCAACTTACCCGGACGCCATGTCAGAAGGGGCGCCGCCGAGGGTGTCAAAACCGATAGATATAACTTACTTAAATTTTGAAACCGAAAAATATTTATAATTATAGTTAGTAATCACCTTTTACACGACACAGTGCCCAAGTTGCATTAATCTTATTCTTAGACCTTAACGCCGTCCTTAAAAGCGATTATGTAATATTTAATGTAAAAACTTCAAGAAGTTTCAAGAATGTTTGCAATGGTTGAACAGAATGCAGCTTGTGCTAAAAATCAAATGAAAATATTTACACTACTGGTGAATTTGACAATGGGGGGGGGGGCTCAGGTGTCTTTGATCCAGGCACCTCAAATCCTAGGGACGACCCTGATGATAACCGGATGTCCATATTTACTGTCATAACTCTTGACCCCCTCCTAACAAAATTCTCAGTACGCCCTTGAGCTTAGGTGTCTGATATAATGGCATTTTTTACAGAACCGGCAAGTTCCAGAAAGGATACTCTACGCCAAAATTTCCAGATCCGTAATAGTTAAGAAAAACAATGGAAGGTCTTAGTTGAGACAATCGATAAACGATTTCCGTGATTGTTCTAAGATGATTCTAAAACAAACCTTGTTTATTTTGAACACATAAGGATTTCTGCGTCCTGTCAGATGAGATATGCTCAGTGAGCAATTCATATCCGAACTACATGTTATTATCGTCTCGTTATCAGCTCGATAAGCCATATCCGTTATGCCATCACTATGATGCTTCATCGGCAAGCCGACTGTTACGTATAACGTTTGATTCAGTAACTCCTAATAATTATAATATAACATATTAATCTCAGTATATTCCCTGTAATTAGGTACATAATTTCGGAGAAGCTTATTTTCTCTAAATTATTTTTACTAACTCAGTACAATGAACCAAACACACATGCATACTTCTTGGACATTATTTTTTGACTTCTATTTAGCACATAAAGTAATTAGAAATAAATCAAAATAAATGATCCGACACAACTTGACTAACTTTCCCATTTTACGAGTTGGAGTAGAAGTATACACACATTGTCCCCACTGCCTCACTCCCAGCATATTTTCTAGAAGTAGTTATGCCATATCATTCTGGTAAAGCGTGCAATTTAATCAAATCTGTTAAGAGTTTTTACATGTTTTTAGTTTTTACCGATTTTTAGGAAGCCACTTACTAGGACCGATTTTACGATTTTGCTTCGGGATGTGAAGTCCTTAACACACATATTATAACATTTTAGCAAAATCAATACAGTGATTTGGACTCAAGATACGACCACAGACAGGCAGATTGAAAGACAAACGACAGGCATTGAGTGCAGGGCTCTTGAAAACTTCAGTAAAAACAGAAATCGGATTTTTGCGCGATCACAAAACTTCCCCTAGTACCAAATACCAATATATATTGTACATGGAAAAATAAAACTGATATGTTGACAATCTTTATACTTACAGTCCAATAAAAACAATTTATTTTATCAGCATGTTTTTTAGGTAACATTGCCACAAGAGGTTGTAAAAATGTTAATACAGTTACACAACCGGCATCATCACCAAGGAGCAGAACTGACTGTTTTTGTCCGCTGGAATACGTTACACACTACGAATAAATAACTTAAAATTAAAATCCAAAAAATCGGACCTATTATAACAACTTCCAATGGGAAGTTAAAAATCAAGTCGCATTTTAAATGTATATGATAAAAATCGGTTTTTGGCGAATTTAAGTCGAAAAGGTTGCCAAGTAATTTAAGGGGAGAAGAAAGAAAACAGTTGCAATTAACTCATAAATTAACTGTAACTATACTTAGTATATGCTACTACTCAAAAAATTTACCATCACATGTTTATAAAAGTTCCAACTTAAATTCCTCCTGAACTTTTAGTCGAGCTTCTCGAGACCAAAACAAACTACTCTATTTTGAATAAAATGTGAGTGTCACATATTACAATATCATGATATACAATATACAATAACAGACGGATGTCGCACCATTGCATGATTGCTGCTTTATTTTTTTAAACTTATTTCGTCACGTCATCTCAAGAAAATGTCGTTCGAGACGACACGACGCGACGGTTGACTAGGTATATCTTTGATACACAGAATGACGTGGCGAGTTGGCAAGAAATGTTATTACCCAAAAGTCCTACATTCATAAACTGATTCTACCTATAATAGGTAACTACAGCTTTTTTAAAAGTCGCAGTGCACTGTCTTATTAAAAAAGTCGATAAACTAGTGTATAGATTACCTGAGGTGCATTGGGCATCCCCGTAACAATCCAAAGTGCCGTATGCGACAGCCTTGACGCATCGTAAAATACCAAACACCTAGCAGACGTGGTGACGGCCAGCATCTGAGTATCTGGCAGATAAACAGCATCCGTCACCCACTTGATGCGCGATCGTTTTTTGGGTTGTATTGCTTTGGCAGTTATTTCGTCAAGTACCAAATCGTATTCCGATTTCAAAATCATCTTGCCATCGTATAAACCGACACGACCGTATTTCGATATCACCACGTAGCAGAACACGTTGGGTTTTTCTATTGTCACTATTTTCATTATTGTTTGTCTCTGGAGAAATTTAAAAAAAATTAATGGATTAGATAAAATTATTAACATAGAGAATGGACAGTGCCATTCCCTATCTCAACAATGTGCTGAAAATGTTCGCCATTGTATATGAGCGAGATAAAGTGGCTGCCAATCTATTGGTTCATATCTAATAACAGAAAAGGACGTCGAGAGACTGCATCCACTGCCTATTTGTTACTTTAAAACACTAGAATCACACACCAGGCGAACTGTGTTAAAACAATGTTATTTTTAGGTAGAAATCACTAAAACTACCTGAAATCAAATTTTCCACACGCACAGACTTTTGACAACCGAATGGGTTTCAATAAAAAACGAATGGTAGCCTAATTAATAGCTAAAAGATCATATAGAATCTAATTCCAAAATTTTGCACGACTAAATTCAAAGCTTCGTTTACGTACTTGGCTCCCCTTTACTATAATAACTTGCCTTCTGAGCTAAAATGTTTAAGTCTCAACTCTTTTAAAATAAAAATTAAATCTGTACTATAAAGTATAAATATACATTATCCTGATGCCAATATTTCTATTATTCAGTACCTATATATACAGGGTGATTCATAATATATGCGCAGGACTTCAGGATGTGATAGCTCGTCCAAAAATATGAAAAAAAGTTTCTAGTAACTTACCCTCTAAAATGCACCATTTTAGAGATACAGGGTGTTGATACAGGGTGTTTGGGGAATTTTGAAAAGACAACTTTTGTATCATTTTTTCATTTCTTTTAATTTTGCAATTATGAAGTTAACGTTTGGTTTTGTTACTTGTTCTAACGTTTAAATAAATTTTGTTTAATTAGTAAAAAAATTTTATTTAAAAAAATTGACCATGTTTTTCAACATAAAAGTTGATTTTTCTCGAAAACGATCGACTTTAGAGCTTATAATCAAGAGTACCTTTTTTGTGTAGAAAACATTGGTGGTTCAAATGGGCGTCTCAAAACCGTACTTTTTCCAGTAGCGTAGAAGTTGGGGCGAAAAACACCCACTACCCCTTCAAAACCTTCACCAATTGGGTTTTTAAGCGAATTTTTTTTTTACTTAAATGGAAGGACCACATCAAGTCTTATAGCAAAACTGTTTTTATTTAATTTTTTTGATTACTAATTAAAAAGTTATATTTAAATAAAAATTAATTTTTAAACTCAGTTCCGATAACGCGCCGAAAGAATCCGAACGCGTGTGACGTCATTATGTTATCTATGGTCTTTGTATCCATGGTTACCAAGTTAAAAATTTATTATTTTTGATAGTATGTGTAATACATATACACAAATACCAACAAATGCAGACACATTTTAACATAACGACGTCACAAACATTCCTGGCGCGTTTTGAAGTCACGTGATATTTTTTAAATTTTTATACATTTTAATTAATTTTTAGTAATTTATCTATAGCTTTAAAAAAATTTTTCTTTTCGATTTTCAATATTATTTATGTTAAATTATTAGAAAAAATTAAAAAATTAATAATTTTTTTTAAACTTAAATACCTAATTATGACTTTAAAAAAGAAATTTCCGCACAAAACATAGCTTATAATAAGTAGAAAATGCTTACAAAAGCTGTTTTCTGTACGATAAACGGTTCCGAATATATTCGCAAAAAACGAATTTTTTTTCCAATTTCAACACCCTGTATCTCTAAAATGGTGCATTTTAGAGAGTAAGTTAATAGAAACTTTTTTTCATATTTTTGGACGAGCTATCACATCCTGAAGTCCTGCAGATATACATATTATGAGACACTCTGCATATACAGGGTGAGTTCGACCACCCGTATCAGTCGTTTTTTTCGAAAACGGTTAGTCGTAGAGAGTTGTGTCAAAAATTTGTATTATAAAAGCCCTATTAAAGAATCGAATGGTGATAATTTTTTTTTCCGGGAAGGTCGGCTTCCCTATTAGTTTGCTCCAGAATGTCCAGAACTCCGGAATTATAAATGTAACGATAGGTCGAAAGTGGTATTGTTGAAAAGATCTTTAAAAAATAAGCAAGTTTTGTAGGAAAATTTTTTTTATTACTGCCACCCCTGTAAATTTCTATAAGTATAAATATAAATTATTATATGTTCAAAACTCCGGAATTTTAGAAAGCACGATAGGTTGAAAGTGGTGCTGTTGAAAAGCGCTTTAAAAAATAGGCAAGTTTTGTAGGAAAAATTATTTAATTACTGCCACCCCTGTAAAGTAACAATCGTTTGAAATTATTAAATCAAATTTTCATAATAACGATCGAAGTCGGCATTAAAAATCTAGCAACCTTAGACATTGTCACAAGTGTTCAAACTGTCTTCCATTTACTCTTTAATACATACTACTGAGCTCTTCTGGTTATGCTGTGAGTGTACTTCTTCAGTATTTAATGATCGATAGATAGGTAACTAGATTTTAAATGCGGACTTTTAAAAAATTCGTTATTATGATTTATGACATTTTAATTTAGTAATTTCAAAAAAATATTACTTAACAGGAGTGGCAGTAATAAAAAAAATTTTCCTACAAAACTTGCTTATTTTTTAAAGATCTTTTCAACAATACCACTTTCGACCTATCGTTACATTTATAATTCCGGGGTTCTGGACATTCTGGAGCAAACTAATAGGGAAGCCGACTTTCCCGGAAAAAAAATTATCACCATTCGATTCTTTAATAGGGCTTTTATAATACAAATTTTTGACACAACTCTCTACGACTAACCGTTTTCGAAAAAAACGACTGATACGGGTGGTCGAACTCACCCTGTATATTTTTTTTATATGCTTCTTTATATGTATATTCTTTTTTATGTTATGTATTTTCTTTTTAATATGTATATTTTTATGTTTGTAACAATATGTGTTACTATACTGTAGTTTTCCGGGGTAAGTTGAAAAGCAGCGTTTTCGCTGAACTTCGCCAATTGGATCACTGCACTCGTTCGATTCAATAAAGACATTTATTATTATTATTAATAATTTTTCTGTGGGGCAATACAAAAGTGCTTGATTCTAAAGTTAAAAACTTAAACTACTTATGTGCCATTTTGAAATTCAGTTGGGAGTGGGGGTGTACCGTGTGAGGAAGAGTATCATCCTCAGAGACAATAGTATAAACTATTGTTTTATTTTTGTTTAAAACCACAGTGCTCTTAATATTCCTATGTAGTGTAGTTGTCGTTTTGTCATAACTTTTTTAATTAGGTACATTAGATTGCACTTTTCTGGGGGAGAGGCACCATAGTTACGTCAATGAAAGTAGTTTACATACTTTAGTTTTTTCAAGAGTTGTTATTTTGTCGACACTGAAATCGATTTCTTCTCGAGTTTGATACGAATGTTTTAAAACGAAATCTAAAAGTTCTGGCCATGTTATTTTACCATCTTGGTCTGTATCAATAAGATCAAATAAAGACACTGCATGCAAAGAGTATTTTCCTTTTCCTAAAATAAAGACATGATTACGTGACAACATTTAACTTCTAACTTTTTATTTTTTTATAGTATTATTTTATGATACTAGAGTTTAAAAACAGCGTAAAAGCATTGTTTAACATATTACTAGAAGATTTTGATCCTTATGAGCGTAAATGAGGCCACTTTTAATAGAGGCAGCTAGACGTCGCACTATTGGCCATCTGTTGACTAGCATCCTAAGTTTTATTATTTAATCTTTGAGTACAGAATAATTGTAGAGTTTACAGAAGTGAGTTGTGTTGACAATCGTTAGGCCATCTGGTGACTAGCATCTTAATTTTATTTAAGACAATCTTGCGTCATTGGTTCATATTGCATAATATTTCGCGGTGACTATTAATAGACAACCCCTAACGTTCTTTCGAAACGCCTCTTTTTTGAGATGTTTATATTCACGAGGAATATTATTATAAGTATATAGAGGCAGAACCATAAGTAAAAAATTTTTTATAAAAATTTGTTTCATGCAAGTTTATTGACAATGTTGTATCCTGTGACATCGTATTTTTATTATTATTATGATAATCTGATAAATATTTTAAATTGCAATTTAAATAATCTGGCTGCCCGGTTGTGATCAAGTTGTCTACGAAGTATGCGATATGTAAATTTATGTTGTATACAATATATCTGAAGCATATATTTTAAAATTTTTGGATAAGCTGCGATGTTGACTGGTTTATACATGGTCCGTACACAATATCACAATAATAATTAGATGATAAAATGAGCGATTCCACTAAGTATTTGTCTATGTATAATCCTAAATTTTTGCAGTAGTCTACAGAATTAGTTTGATGACCAGACAGCGTTACGGCACTTTAGCCAACTGATTCCGGCTTTCTATAGACATTATATTGAATTTAATTGGATTTAACATTAGGGCAAGACTTTTGGACCATTCTGATATTTTATTTAATTTTAAACTTAATAATGTTAATCATTATTATGTCAAACTAAAAATATTCATACATAAGAAAATTAGATAATCAAATTCATTAAAGGGGCCTACACACGATCAGTTTAGCTGCGCAGTTTAACCCTTGTGGCGCCATGTCTGAGCGATAAACTGAGATAACTGCATAGTTCCGACAAATTTTAACGCAGGCTTTTGGCCTGCGCATTTGACTCTACTTTGCACCGATAAACTGCGAAGTCAGCTCAGTTAATTGAACAGTTGGCACAGTCATGTGTAGTCTTTGGGTAAGTTCGGTTTTGCGCTCAGATCAATCTGAGCGCAAAACCGAACTTCCCTTTCTAGTCGTGTCTAGCCACGCACGTCAGCTCTTCAAACTGAGAACAATTGAGGAGCAAACTGAAATAGCCCACACACCGTACAGTTCACACAACTGTGCAGTTTGACTGCACAGATAAACTGCGAAGTTAAACTGATCGTGTGTAGGCCCCTAACGATTGGAAAAATTGTGAAAGATTTATTTTAAATTCTTTTATTTAACAACAAATTTTACAATCTTAATGAATTTGATTATCTAATTCTCTTAAACTGCTTGCTTTTGTTAACTAATTAGTATAAGTTGCTATGATAGACTAAGAGCGGATAACACTTTTTTATGTGTTTTTAGAAGACTTGGAACTTTTTTTAAAAGATAACTTTTAAATATCTCTACAAGGGGTAAATAGTCTGTCATTCCAAACGCGGGGCAAAACTTTTTCTAGACTTTACTAATGATAAACACACATAAGTCTTTTTTCGCAAGAGTGAACAAAAAAATATGGGGTGGTTTTGCCCCGCGGTTGGAATGACAGACTATATACCCCTTGTAGAGATATATAAAATTCATCTTTTAAAAAAGTTCCAAGTCTTATAAAAACACATGAAAAAAGTGTTATCAGCTCTTACCCTATGAATACATCAAAATATATTTTACGAGTGTTTGAACAATTTTTATTCAGAGACAAAGAAATATAAAATCAGATAGCGTTTACAGATAAATTATGTAACTAAACTAAGTTCACTTTATATAAGTTTTATACAGTCTCAACAAATTTCAAAACATTAAAATAATGTCAGCTGCGGCAGTGATGTAAATATCTTATATCATTATTTAGGATCAGTTAGAGGTAGCATTGACAATATCTGAGCTGTTAGTTCAACAATAATATAGGTGGAAGCACAAGTCAATATTGAGTTTGTGGGCCAGGGGAATGAAACGTAAGCGGGCAGCTATAGTATATTTTCCAGTACATGGAATCACTATCTTCCCATATAATATGTTAATCAATGGTAAAAGTGTGACAAAGGCAGCAATGAAAACATTTTTAGATGTAAAAAGACGTTTCTTTGCCGATAGTATTTTGGAAGCTAAACATTTGATATAAAAGGCATTTAAAAGTCAAATGAATCGTACTACCATTGATTAAAAAATTATACTGAATTTTATAAAAATAGAATAATCGAGGCAGGAGGCCGTACGCCTTACAGATACTGATATACTTATAATATTATAGCATTTCTATAGATTGTCTCCAGGTTCCGGTTACAGTAAATGTATTATTAAAAATATTAGTAAAAAAAAACTTTTTAGAGATAAGCTTTTATTTAAATATTTTTTAATAATATATGTTCATAATTATAAAAACGTGGGTCGTGAACTCTATGATAGTTTAAAATTGTGTAGACTTTCAGGGCCGGTTTCTATTGTCAAACATGGTGAAAAATTCTTTCGGGCTGATGAGCCGTGGTCAAATGCAGTTTTTTCCAGACGTTTCGTCTCTAACTGTGAGAGACATCTTCAATGGCACAGTTGCGGCGACGTGAGCTTCGACGTTGACACAGTGAAGTATCAGGTACAACTGACAATGGTTGTGTCTACCCACCCATATTTATAGTCTCGTCTCTACCTGCTTGCTCAATAGAACTATGACAAAAAGGCTTACCTGCAACAAAAACTTAACTTCGGACCAAGCAGGTAGAGACGAGACTATAAATATGGGTGGGTCGACACAACCATTGTCAGTTGTACCTGATACTTCACTGTGTCAACGTCGAAGCTCACGTCGCCGCAACTGTGCCATTGAAGATGTCTCTCACAGTTAGAGACGAAACGTCTGGAAAAACTCCATTTGACCACGGCTCATCAGCCTGAAAGAATTTTTCACCGTGTTTGTCTATGATAGTTTATTAATCACGACCCACGCTTTTATAACTATGAACCTAAATTATTAAAAATTATTTTTTCCTTTTTAGTGCATTTAAATAAAAGCTTGTCTCAAAAAAGTTTTTTTTACAAATATTTATTTTGGTCAGTTTAGTCTTTTAAAATTTTACCCCCCTTTGACGCCCATAGGGGTTGAATTTCGAAAAATCCTTTCTTAGTGGATGCTTACGTCAGAAAAGGAACCACCTGTCCAAATTTCAAGATACTAGCTTCAGCGATTTGGCCTGGGCGTTGAATACTCAAAAAAAAACCTACATCCCTGTTTGAACCCCTTAGGGGTTGAATTTATTTCTAAAAACGATTTATTCATGTATTGCCATTAGTGTTGCCGTCTAGACAAGACAAGACAAGACTTTCAAAGTCTTGTCTTGAAATATCAAGACTTCACTAAGTCTAAGTCTAGATTAACAAACTCTTGTCTTGTCTAATATCAAAACTCTAGATTATTTTCAAGAGTCTAGATTAGTAGTAGTAGGTAAAGTAAACCTTTACATACTACTACTTAGTATATCTGGACTCTTGAAAATTGTCTAGAGTTTTGGCAAGAGTCTTGATCTAGATAATGCAAGTCTTGTCTTGTCTTGAAAATTTCTAGACAAGACTTGTCTTGAAAATCTATAGACAAGACAAGACAAGAGTCTAGAAAGTCTAGATCTAGACGACAACACTAATTGTCATCGAGAATACATATGTGTACAAAATTTCAATTCGATCGGATACGTGGAAGTCGTTAAAAATTGATTTGCAAGATTTGACCTAAATAAACACACAAACAAACTAACATACATTGCAAGTTAAATAAAAGATACATGGTAACATGGGTCTGGTACCAATTATTGGTACCAGACCCATGTATCTTTGGCAGTTTTACATAAAGAAGACAACTCGTACCTATAGTAGAGTAGCAGACGAAAATATGAATTGCATTAATAATCGATGAATGATAGGAATAAACTATACCTAGCTAACACAAAAAATATATTCAAATTTCAAAGAAATAAATTCTTTATTCTTGGAAAGTAGGCGCGGATCTATTTTAGAGAACCACCGCTATTCGAGAACGTACCGAGTGTCTCGTCAATTGCGTCGATAAAAGTTGCTTTGGAAATTGTGCATTTCTCTTCGCTTTGTGTCAAAACACCTCTCTCAAAATGGAAAAAGCAATACAAAGTTTGCAAATGTGTACAGTCCAAATGATCCAATAAAGTTTTCCATAGTTCTTGTATACTGTCAGACGATTCCAAACTGAAAATATTAATAATAATTGTCAGCAGATATGTAAAGTTACCATATCCAATATTGTCAACAATATTTCCATCTAAAAAATACGTAATTTTTTACTTCTATCATCCATGTTCCGTAAGGAAATGGAAATATGGTAGTAGGGACGAAAAATCGTGTCCGAGATAAGACCAGATTCTGATAATATTTTCCTACACTAAAACGTAAATAAATATAATTCTCGGTATAAAGGATATGCGTGTAGGTGTAATAACTCCTGAAAAATGCACCGATTTGAATGATTTTTTTAAATGTTTATTTTAATAAGTATAAAGAACCTATTGATTTTGTTAATTAGATCAGGTACGTTTTAAAGTCCCTTAGATGAGGTGCGGTCCAAGCGCAGGTGGGGGTCCGGACACTATTATTTTTATGAAAATGGAAATAATTAGTGTATTTGCCATATGGCACATACACTATTGGCGTCGGTCGGATGGCGGGACCTAGGGGCCGGACCAAAATTTCTCGACGTTTCATAGCCTCCTGAACACTTTGGCACCATTTTTGGAAATGTCTGTTTATATATGTATATATATTTATATTTATATATATATATTTATTTATATATATATATATATGTGTACGGGCTATAACTTTCGAAAGAGTTAATTGATTTTGACGAAATTAGGTAGGCACGTTGCAATCCATCACCGCACGAAGCCTATTTAAAATGGGCCCAATCGGACCATTTTAAGGGTGGTTTTTAGGGGTTGAAAAATGTTTTTGGGCCCAAAAATACCGAAAAAATTCTCAGAATTATTTCAAAATTGAAATTTAACCCTTTAGTGAAGATTGAAATGTGCTGCTAAAATTTTAATAAAATCGCCCCGACAGGTCCGGACTTACAAATTTTATGAAAACACTAGTTTGCGGGTAGTGATTTACTTACTGAAGGGTGCATTTAATTTGGTACAGAGGTTGCATTGATAATAATATTGAAATTAAGAAAAAAATATTATTTTAAGGGATGTATTAAGGGGTTAAATTTTTTATTTTGTCCAAAAACAAACTTATGTTCACATAATAACAGCACAATGCCTGTATTAGCAAATACACTATATTGTCGGCAGGGTTTTGGCACTGCGACCCGAGTTTTTTTATTATCTATCATTATTATTTTTAAAATTTTCTACAAAAAAGAAAATTATAAAAAACGACAACCCGAGGCCCGCAAACCCCTCTATGCAATGCACCGCCGTTAAAACTGCCCCTGAATCGGTTCTGTGGTTTTGATATTATACGCAATTTGGTATAATATCGTCTAAGGAGTAAGTATCATATTACATATATTATAAAGGCTTTCTGGTAAATTCCACTAATTTTTTTTCATATTAGGTATTAAAAATTATTTAGAATAAAACAGAAGATTTTGTTAATCCAGTAGATCAAATACAACTGATATAGGACATGTCATATTATATTGGTTGTTTAGATACCTATGGCTTGTGTCCATACCGATTTTTAAATATTAATATTTAATAACTCTGTAATTACACTTTGGAGACAAAATTGTAGAGTTTTTCGATTCGAAATTTCACAAAAAATATGTTCTCAAAATAGTCAGTAGGTACTTACTTATTCTTTTTGGAACACTCTTCAGAAGACATGTAATCAACAAATAAAAATTAAATTGCAAAATTAATCTTACCTCAGTTTGAAGATTTCTGAATTCAATGGTGAATCACCAAAACTCATTATAGAATATAAAGTAAAAATAGTTTTTCAAATCGGTTCAGTAATTCCTGAGAAATTCGCGGTCAAACAAACATACACCACAACATTTGAAATCGGTTAATACAATCAAAAACACTATTTTTTATGCAATTTTATTAGTAAAATAATACAATCACAGTAAGTTACATAAATTCGTTTATATTTTTTCTACTTTTGACATTAGAAGTTTAAGTTACATAATAAATTCAAAGTTGTTTTTATCAAAAAAATATAATATGTAGGTAGTTTATATTTTGTTTACGTAAAATTAATTTCTGTTTATTATAATATGAAATAGGTAATATCTGCTACATGTTTCGTAAAAGTAACTTAAATATTGATCAAACGCAATTGCCTCTCCCATAATAGAAAATAAAGCTTGGCGCACATTATAGCTACAGGCCAAAGCACTGCCAAAGAGATCCTTAGCGCTGGCGTTGAGTGAAGGACAGTCAACGGCGCTGCAGTTGCACTATCGCTTTAAAATACAGCCAATACGCTAGGTAGACAGTTCAGAACCAGAGATACCAGTTCTGTACCCGTGTCTGTACAGTGTACTCTATTACGTTTATTTACCGAAAGTACCATTTAGCTCTTTATCTACTATAATTTATTGGCTAACAAGAGTAGAAATATATTTAATATGTAATCAAAGACACAGTAAATATATCTATCCTTCTCAATTATAAGCTATAGAGATGAAAAAAGATAAAACTATATTTTACTGTATTAGCACTAAACACTAGGCTCCAGCACAGATTGGTGTACCAGTGAATTTGCACATCTTTAAAAAACAATCATTCACCTATTTAAAAACAAAACAAAAGAGTAACAGCAGGTGGTCGAAGTTGTGGGGTCCATTGGACCCCATACACTGTGGTTTTTCAGGTTGATTTTTAAAGTGTGGGAAAAATAGTGCAATTGTGACAAATTTTGGACATAACTAAAACAAATAGAATTGTTACAATATTGATAAATCATTAGAAATGTTGTAAGAATATAAAAGGAGGCGTTAGTAATAAATAAATGACGAACATAATTCTGTCAATAGCAATTCCGAATATAATCCAAAGGTCCTGGGTTTCGTTTAGTTGCGAGGTGCTTGCATTTATATTACCGTATTTGGATCCATCCTGAAATTGAAGTCTGAGTTAATCATAAGATTGATACAGTAGAAGCTCTTAGATTACACGCAGTTGGGACATGTGATTATAAATTTTGAGTAATACATGGATAATATAACATTGGACAAAAATGTTTGACACTTTGAAAATTTTTATTTTATGGCATATACCTACCTTGTGTTTTGGAAGACACAAAATCATCTGAATGAACGGAAATGTCAGAATACTAGAAATGAAATAGGGCAATGGAATTGTGTGTTCCGATCTAGATATGTAAATAGATATCGTTGATATTATCAGCACGCCTAGCGAATACACCATGCCGTAAGTATAGTATTTCACTGAAAATAAGAAGTTTGAAGTAATTTTTTCACGTACACATTAGCTCATACTCTTTAATGTAGGTATCCCATTTTTGTTTTATTTTTTGTATATTTTTTTTATTTACGTTTTCAAAGTAAACCAAACGGTTAACGACAACTTCTTTATGCAGTTTTTTACAGAAAATATAGACTAGCTAGCTATTGCACGCGACTCCGCCGTACCCGCGTAAACTACACGTGAACTACCTAATATTTCGAAATTTCAACCAGTTCCTTAGAGAAAAAAACTTATCCACGTGGATGAAGTCGCCGGAAAAACTATTTACATAATATAAGATAACATTCTAATAATCAATCAGATCGAATAAATATATTAAGTATATGCATATTCAAAATTTCATTGAAATCCGTTAAGCCGTTGAAATCCGTTAAGCAGTAATTTAAGCCTGAAAAAGATAAACGAACAGACGTAACACTTTTATTGTATTATATTGGTAGGGATTTTTGAAAGTTTCCCAATTTTCAATTCCGTTTTTTTTACAGGTTTTTCGGATATTGTGTATGATACCTAGATGGGAGAGCGCGTTTCAAAATTTTTTGTCTGTTTGTTTATACCAACATCACTTGAAAGCGGCAACGTTTAAGATAGGGTTTGGCTTTAACTCGAACGAATCTGTGATAAAAAGCAGTATTCACGCGAGCGTAGCTACGGGGACAGTTTAATAATTGTGTAAAAAGTGATAAAAACATAATTAGAAATTTCTGCCTTAGTGTATTTACCTATTCCTGTGATCCCACTGGAATGTATGGGAACTCTCCATGCTATAGTCAACAGAAAGATCGTTAAAATGATCATTTGCAAACAACATGACGTGATTCGGACTGAGCTTTTACCGGATATCCAGAATGTCAAAAGTGCCATTACGGTTGTAACTGAAATCAACAATTTCGAACTTAATTGATTTACCCAAGTTAAATTAATGTTTAATAAATTTCTAGGTTCTGTATAGGGAGTTGACATGAAGGCGTGGCGTTGCAGCCACATTTTGCTTTCCGTTTATTTTCTGCCACCAGACACCATAGCGTCAAATACCAAATCCCAATAAATTATTCAGATTTTGATTATAAAAAATTCAATGAAGAAATACAACTGAAGTTTTATGTTAGTTATTTGCAGCCTGCAGGTAACAAATATTTGGATTACTTTTATTTCCTACAAAAACCATCTGAGTCTATATTTATTGAGTCAATTTTAAAACGAACTATCCTTGACCCATATGAAGTTTTAAAATTATTGCATCTGTGAGTAAAATTATTAAATTAAAATAAATTGTAGATACTAACAGTATAATGGTATGGATAAGATTGTCATATACGCTGGATTACGTCTGCGAAGGGTCAAACTTATAGTAATAGAAGGCGTCATTCCTTCATAGTACTCGTTATAAAATAAGTTCAACTTAGAACCTTTCGCCTCAGACGTTACTTTCACTTTTGTAATGATCCATTCCGAACCTATAGGCTGTTCTATCTGTAATAATATATATTTTTTAATGTTAGAACTCTAAAATACAACATGTGTAACGCATAGTACAGTTTAGCATAATTTCGTTCATATATTAATAATTATTATGCTACTAGTTTTGATTTTTTATAGCACAGAGAAATATTTGCCTTCGTTCCATTAGCGACGGCTACCATCAATTCAAGGTACTGTTGCTGAGTCCAGAACCCCAGTTGTAAGTCACAGGTATGTTCATCAGCCGGCCAGTGCTTGAACCCTTTAATCCCGCACCAGGCTTGCATACCGGACTGGGGACTCCACTGCACCGAGCCGTCGAAATGAACGACCATCGGAGCTGGGCTTAGAATGTCTGAACCGGTCCCCACAGCACTGAGAAATATATTAAGTTTTCAAAATAGTTGGCATATTTTCAAACAGGAAATACACCATTGCTCTTAAAAGAATCACTTTATTTTATTCGGAAAAAGTTAAAATAAATTTTGTTGCTTTTCTGTATCATCACTGTTAGAATTTACAAAACTAAAAAAGTAACCACAAAACACCAAAACACTAGCATTTTTTCTCGACTCACGTTATTCATTTCCTGAAGATGCTAACATGGTTAGCGAAAAATTCGTCAAAAAAGGGTTACTGTTTTGATGTTTTGTATAAGTAGTTACTTTTTTAGTATTCAGTGTCTTCACACCAAGGGTTCCATCCATCTTCAAGAGTTTCAGACCTTTATACAGGATGTTTCAATAGACAGAGCTTATAGAGTGTCACAACTTCATATATTATTAACTTTGTTCGAATTCGCTAGCGGCTAGAGTCTAGATATATTTTCCTGAGAAAAATATTTCGGAATTTATAAATTGTTATTTTTATTCACAATTTATATCTCGACTTCCACAATAATACACTAATTAAATTATAAAGATAAAAATAATGCAAATCGTTACTTGTAAAGATATAGTGCCGGTTGCCAGATTTCTCGATAGGCCAAATTTAAGGTTGTAATATTGCCGTAGTTTTCTGGATTCCATTTGATTTTTTCATCTTTCCAATACTAGAAAAGTACGTAAAATCACAATAATATGTAAAAAATAAAAGGCAAGTATATTTTCTAAAAATTATATATAGGTATTATTGAGTTATACTTTTGAAATAGTCGTGTCTCGTCATTGAAAAATTTATTTATATTTATACTTTACCATTTGAATAACTCCGCCCACGTTTAAAACGGCTTTTTGTTCTTCCTAAAAAGCAAAAAATAAGTGGATCTCATCTTTTGGTATTGTATTTTTTTAGGAACTAAATCAAAAATATATTGTTCTTAAACTTAGTGCCAATTTTATTAGTTTCATATAATTATGTGTCTATAACTATTTATCTTAAAATTGGCCTTCGTAGCATCAAAAACAGACATGTTTAAAATTGTTTTTGACTTAAAAACTGTATGATTATATATGACTTAATCACACGAATGTTTGACTTATTATGATCAATCAGATAAGTCCTTAATTTTTTTGCACTAGCACCCTGTGTTAATAAATTACAACGCAATATTTCATATTGAAAACATAATTTCTCGCTGTTTTCATTGTTTTTCTTCGAAATAAAAAAGTTTCTGGTAAATTAATATCGCGCCTATTTTTTATTTACATAGCCAACAAAAATTAGCCAATATAATAATTAGAAACTTACTAAAGTAACGTGTTGGCAGGTCAAATGTAACAAGACAATTTTATAATCGTTGAGATCAGCTAGTGGCACAAGATAAGGATCGTAGTCGGTAAGTAAATCCTTTCTTAATAGCTCTATGCTGGTTAGAGGTTTTGGTTCTTCGACGATCGTGGTCGGCAACGAGTCATTGTTCACTGGACGACAATCGTATAACCACTTGGCCTCAACGTTGCTCCAAGAGCAAAGACTAATGTAATTGATCTGCAATGGTTGTGGATCTTTCCAAGACAAGAACGCCAATTCTTCTCCTTCTTTACCCACTTCCAACATTCCATCTGAAAAAATATACTTGAGTCTAAGCAACACCGACAATTCACCATTTAAATTAATTCTCAAAAGCATACTTTTTTGTACAATTTGTCTACTATATTTGTGGGTTCTTGTGAGGTAGAAACGTCAGTTCTTCTTCTTCCCCCATTTTCAAAATTCTAACGCTGTATTTGAAAATGCATTGGTATCTAATTCTAGTATCTACTTACTTAAATCTAGTCCCCTATCGTTGTCACCCAGTCCTTTTCAAATTATTTTTATACAATTTATGACAACAGATAAAGGAAAATCATAAGCAGTTAATGTAAAAAAATGTTATCAGCAAATAAAGAAATTCTAAAACCCTGATGAATAATGATGGAACACACCGTTTTCGAAACGTTATCGAATTAAAGTTTTTTAACACGAATTGATCATATTTGCATAGGAAGGTAGGTACCTAATATCACAACTAAGTACAAGTTTATATCAACAAGAAATTTTCACCTTTGCTAAGGTGTACCCAAAAGAACGTGTTGTCGAACGCTGATAGAAGATCCGGTGTTTTAGATGATGCCTTAGAACTACCCAGTTGTTTTCTTCTTATATCGCAAAATCGGTTATTGCCGGCGCCCAGAACTATTTCATAGACGTCGTCACCGTTCTGTATGTTCGACGATTCAGAAAGCAAGACATGAGCGTCTCTCGGAGCTTTCACGGCGAAATGGAAGTCCACAAAATAGTCGCCCTTTGCCGATGGTGTCAACTCTGATAGGATGTGGTAAAATGTCGAGTACGAGTAACGTCTAGAAACAAAACTCCTGCAGGTAGATACGTCTAAAAAAGGCAATTGAAAAACAAATTATCGTACTAGCAATCCTCCAGGAGATATTTAAAAATTAGTTATTAGTTTACATCAAAACATGACGTAAGTATCGCAGTACTACTTATGCATAAAGCTGTAATGATACCACTATGGTTTCTTGTGGGTTTTTTTTGGGTATTTTGTATGATATCTAGATAGGAGAACGCGTTTACAGAAGCTTTATCTGTTTGTGCCGGCATCACTCAAGAACAACTGAACAGGTAATTAAACTTGGTACACAATCAATTGGTATCAAAACTTAAAGTACAGGTTAGTACTTTTGGTCCGTCTAAGCTCAAATTAAGATACGTCTTCGATCTCTCGTCAAGATCGACATTAGCAAATCTGCGGATGAAATTGACGTTCACGTGAGTGAAGCTACGAGCAAAACCTTTAATTATATAATTTAAAATTTATTTTCCTCCTGATTTGAAATAATATCTATAGAATATAAATATAAGTAAGCGTTGAAAACAAATTGAAAAAAATATATAGAATTGTAGATTATGGACGCTCGACAACTGAGATTAATTATTAGCGTCTATTAAATTGAAACAAACATATCACTTTTAATTCGTTTCAAATCTTATTTCCTGTTAATTTCCTAAAATACAGTGGTAATAAATTTATCAATACTTACCAATATTTGTTTGATTATCAGCTGCATAATTTTGATCAAATATTGAAGTAATAATTATTAAAATAAAAAGCTTAAGTGACATTTTGAAACTTGATGCTGCAAACAGATTTTATGTTGACCAATTCCGTTTATCTTGCAAAGTTCTAGTAATATCATATCACATTTCCTGTTAAAATGAAGAACAATAGATTTACAAGCTGTAAAAAACGAAATACATGGTGTCCCATAATGATTTGAACGTTCCTTAATTTAGTTTGTAAAGTATTTGCTCAAAAATAATGAAAATTTCACAGGAAGTTTCTGTTATGGAATTTTTCCCAACTATAGTTATGACTGCGTGCGGGAGCATTTCACTCGTAAATTAATCTAGGGGAGCATACATTTTTTTATTTATACTTAGATAAGTCGTGATTTTTATAAAACCGTAATATTTTATGCTTTGGATTCTCTTATTGGGAGATTCTTGGGGGGGGGGAGGGGGATATGTACAGACACAGTTTTTTAAAATAATATTTAGTAAGGTGAGCGTGTTCGATGTCGCTTATTCGTTGTTTCCTTGAAAAGCGCCTGGCTGCAGTGCTTGTTTTCAAAAACAACGTATTAACAACATCGGAAATATTCAGTTTTATTTTTTTTTTTTAATTGAAAACATCGAAGTGATAAAAAGTGAATGAAAATATTTGTTAAAATATATGGGTTGGCCCTTAGATTAGTTTCTAACTTTAATTTTGTTTTTTATATTCCACTATTTTAAAAAGCAAAAAATAAAATAAATGTTAAGACATATATGACACTAAAATCCTTTATATTTATGTGTGTGTTGTTTATACATTTTTTTTTTCAATTTATTGCAGATTTGTTCATATATATTTTTGTAAAAATAACAATTTTTTAAAATCGTAATGGTAATTTTTTTAAATAAACTTTTCATAAGATTATTAAATTACCTTTTTGCCATACCCACTACAAAATAGCTACTTTCAATGTGTTTATAGCGGCCATTAATGACCCATTTAACAGGCAGGTGTGCGGAAAATGGTTTACTTTCTGCACTAGCGCAGAAAATAACGGTTGCCATAGCAACTTCTGTTTACTCGCTCTATAAACCTGCCTGCGCCTGTCATTACTTCATCGCACGAACTTCGCGGCACACTGGAAGGAAAGATGGCGACGCATAGGAAGTATGTATCAACATTTTTCGAAGATACTGAAAATTAAGTGAAAAGTAGGTATTTTGTAGTGGGTATGGCATAAAATACCATATATGTCTCGCACGTAATGGTATTACGGCTCGTGTGACTGTAAAAACTCGCTATCGTTCGTTTTTACATACTGTCATCACTCGCCCTAATATTGTCCATTACGTATCTAGACATACAATCTATACTAATTGCTAAAATGCACGAAAATGTTAGTTAACAAAACAATCACACGCGTTTTAGCCGGCGCGCCGGCCTAAAGTATTGTACAAAGATTGTAAAATTATCACATTAAATTAAGCGCTATATTACTGCGTGAATTTTATATAGGTACTAAATGTGGAATTAACCGCAGTTTTTAACTTATTAATTTTATGTCAATTTTAGTGTAAAAACTTTACTTAAACGCGTAAGATAAAATAAACATCGCGAATATTCTAATCTGATTACAGAAATCAGATTATTGCCAATTATTTCATAATAGTCCCAAGTGCTCACGACACTCTCAAAGTCACCGTAATAAAGCTGAAGGAATTTGACATGTCAAGGGCCAATTTTATGTCGAAGTTTTTGAGTGTCATGGACTTTCCTGCTATAAAATTTGGTTTTAGGATTTCAAATAAATACAATTTTTAAAATTTCTGAACATTTACATACACAAATCTTTATACAAAAACATAAATCTATGACTAGTGTTATAAATTAACAGGTAATTATAAAGTTATGAAATAATACAAAAAACGAAATAAAATATTTTTTAAAGAAATGTTAAGTATTTTCTAAAACTTCATAATTACCAGTATGGCAAATTCTTATCTTATTTCTATTTACAGCATGTTATTTTTGTCGAAAATACCTATACATAATTTACAATTTATATTATTGATACAATAATTAAAAAAACGGAATTTTCAATAAATATACTCGAGGTAATTGTACAAAAATATTAAAATTCTTTACGTGGTTCTTCAATATTGGTTTGTTAACAGATCCATATACTGATATTATTATGTAGGTACTTTGATTGAGATTATACCTATTACCTAAGATGTTTATGATTGGCTAAGTCATGAAATTGGTATTGATTATATTATGTATTATGGTGCAATTATGTACCATAAATGTAAAAATTAATAAAGCTGTTAAAATGATGGCTTACTTTAGTCATTTTGTCGTTTGCCAGCAAAATACACAGAAAAGTTCAGCATGTTAATAAACAACATTTTCTATAAGAGTAATTCTTTGAAAGTATTTTAGAATATTTTTAGTCGATTAAAAGTAAAGTTAATTAAAATTCAATATCTTAATAAACACAAAATTAGCGTGTAATATTGAAGCAATTTATTCAACGAAAAAATAATAAATTAGTTAATTATTTAGGTAAAAAAAAAACAAACAAAGGTGAGATTTAAGACCATTAAAAATAAGGAATGAGTGGTTTATTTGTAAGGTCGTTAATTAGTTTCTTTCCATTAATAAATTTAATAGAAGTTAACATCATTATCTTATTTAAAAAAATCATTGATCAAGCTTAATCGAAATTTAAAAAAAAACGTAACATATAACACTTATTTTTCGAAAATGCGCCTCTCATATTTATTTAAGGCGGGCCTTCAAAATAATTGCACATTTTTCTGTCTCCCGCCTAATAAAACATAAATGTTTTTAAAATTATAGTTTGCAAATAGGATTTTAATATTAATAATCATTTTGTAAGGATCAAACGTCAATTTTTAATGCCCAGATGGTTCAAAAGAATATAAATTTTCACTTATATGAGTCATAGACCTGTCTACCAAATTCCGTCATTATTTAAAAGAAGACATGTTTCCATATCTTGAATTTTCGATAAACATTACAAATCCTTTACTATAGTTTCAGATATTTATTCCCATGACATTTATCAATCGACATCTCTTTTTTGATTTTCAAAGCTTCAAAACATCAAAATATTTTTAAATATTAATCCAACATTTATCTTTCTATTTCTTCATACTTTTGTAGTAGCTTGCAATTTAATATATCTAGCATATTGCTGTTCATCACTGCCAACAGGCAAAAAATACTGTTGGGGTTCAGTAGTGGGTTTAGAAAAACATTTTCTAAGGCACCAAATCATCAACATAAAAATTAGACTAAATGTTATACAAATCACAACCAAAGTAATATTTAAATTATGTATATCATAATTAGTAAATTTTTTTTGAGTTATGGTGCAAACTGGAGTTCTATTTAGATCCATTGATCCGCTGATCGTTGCGCAAACTGTGTAGCGTCCATTGTTTCTATCGAGGCCTTTAAATCTGTGGTTGAGTTCATTACACTTGGCCTCTTTTTGAGTCACTATTTGATTGTTTTCTAAAACTGCAATGTTCATTAAACAATTATTATCCGAACCTTTAACGTCGATGTTAACTAACACGTCACCGGTTTCTATAACGGTCATATTAACACTCATAATTTTGGCGTCCGTTGACTCTATTGATTTGATGAGTTGCTCGGAATGTTTGGTTGTTCGATTTTCCGTAGTTGGCAGAAGTGGGATGATTTCACTACAGCCAAGGATTAATAGCAATTCGTCTGATTGTTGACCATAGTCCAGTAGAACTATACAGTATCTGTAGTAATGTTCGGCTTGAAGTTCAATGTTTGCTAAAAAATATTAATGGATGGTAAAATAATAATTAATTATAATAAAATAATATAGATTTTTGTTGGTTTTATGTATAAAGATTTTTATTATCTCAAAGTCGTGGACTACTGCTGTTATCAATAATCTTATACAGTTTTCCGTCCGGTTTAGTGGAAAAAGAGATTTTAGCTGTAGAAAGTATTTTGAAGAAAACTATAAACTAAAAACCTATTACGTCTACTGAGTTATGATTCTATGTGATTATCCAATGCTTTTAGTTACCTACATGCTCCGTTGAAAAAAACTGCCATGTTATTATCCTTTCTGTCAGTCTTTCTCCAGTTTTAAGCTCTTAGGATTACATAAGACCCTAATGTCGGGTTTATCGTACATTTAACACGGTGTTTTGTTAATCGCTGTTACATTTTTACACATTAAACATACCAAGTAAGCATAGAAATAACAGTGAATTAACTTAACATCGTGATTAAAATGTACGACAAACCCGACATAAGTGTCGGATAAAAGGTAAGGACATGTAATAATGATGATAAAAATATTACCTGGAACATTAATACTCAAATATCGGGGATCTTCAATTTCCGACGAGTTGCAGTTTAACGGACCGACTTCTAGAAGATCTTCTACTGAATCATCTTCTTGTTCGTAAACAAATATCGCATCACACGTGTAGGGTATTGCCTTCTCGTCAATAATCCAATCAAGGCTGATGGTATTTCCGTCGTAAATAAACTTTCTCAAGGTAACTTGAGCTCTCGAGAAGGGTAGGCTTGTCTTGGAAGACAAAAGTGCCGGTGCCGGTGCCATCAAAGCTTCTTGTTCATCCTCGCTGCATAATAACTCATCAGTTGACAACTCGGACAACAGAGCATTTTCTAAAGATGGCGGCGTCATACAAACAGCTGTATTCTTATCGGCCATCGAAAGCGATTTCGATTCATTTAGCCACTTTGCATAATCAAGAAGCCTGCAGTCACAATTCAGTGGATTGTCTGCGAAATGGAAAAAATAAATAAAATGTTTTATTTTATGAACTCATGAATTATAATGGAAATAAAAATTCAAACCTGCAATAGATAATTTGTGGAGCACAATATCAGGATTAAAAGAATCTTTTGCGATGATTGAAATATCATTATCATCTAAATTCAATTCTTTCAAATTAACTAAAGGTTGAATCAAATCAGCGGTTAATGCTCTCAAGAAGTTGTGACTAAGATCCAATTCTTCTAAATGTGACAAGTGAGCCAACGAAGCTCCTGAAACGGCAACTATTCGATTATGAGCCAAATCAAGTTGCACCAAAGACGACAGTTCACTAAAAGCATGATCTTCCAAAACATCGATTTTATTGTGATGAAGAGAAAGTGAAGTTAAATTAGAAAAGCCTTTCAAAACTCCGCTCCGTAAGCTACTTAAGGAGTTGTGACTCAGTTGAAGATCTCTTAGCGTTGGCATTTCTATTAATGTAGTTTGACTCAAAGGTCCAGCCAAGAAATTTGAACTTAGATCAAGATCTTGAATTCCAGAATGTAACTTCAAAGTTGCAACAGCTGGAACTGTCAACTTGTTATTACGGAGCCGCAGTGTACATAATTCCGGAAGGGCATCAAACGCGTCAATACTGATGTCGCGAAGTTCGTTGTCACTAAGGTCTAAAAATGTTAAATTTCCAAGTCCCTGCAAAAATTTAAAAACAATTAGCAAATGTATAATGGTCAATGAAATACCTAAGTAATATACATCATAATAAAAAATAAAAATAGTAGGCACTAAATCTTTCAAATTTAATTTATAATAAATCTTACCACGAACGAACTATTATCTAGCTTTTTCAATTTATTATGCGAAAGGTCCAGTCTATCCAGCATTGGCAAAGCGGCCAACGCCGAAGTTGGAACAGTCGAAAGTTGGTTGTTAGGCAAACCAAGCGCTTGTAACGGACTTGCCAACCCAACAAACGCATGCTTGTGAACGTCACGAATCTCTCCAGCCGACGATACCACCAAACCGTGTAGCGCTACGCCCTCCAACAGAGGACCAGGTAAACTGCTCATGTTCTGGACGGTACAGTCCAACAAGGACACTGATGCTTGTTGTGGCAAAGATCTTAGTTTACGACCGATTATCTGCATTGCCTAGAAGATTTTATTTTGTTACCGTCTAAAATTTTATGGATAGGTACCTATCTAAACTGAAAAATGGAATTATTTTGGTCGTTATTGAAACTTTAATTTTCTATAGTTTTCGAGATCCATAATCAAAGAAATTATACGAGGATAACTAGCAATCGGAAAATTTTAATTCTCCTAGAAACTGAGACCATTTATTATGAAAATATTAAAAAATCAATATTATGGTCAATCTAATTCTAACATCGTCAACAGAAATTTACTGAATTATAGTATCCTGAAAAACTATGGCAGCTGAAGTAGTCCGAAGCGGTCGCCTTTATTTCCTTGGGAAAGTAACGCAGTTCTAAAATTTATCCAAGATATTTTACCTGCTTATCACCGGTACATCGAAGGGTATGCGGTATGTCGCAAGAACATTCCACAGTGGGCTGTTGCATAATAACAGGACACTTCCAAGCCATGAGAACATCTATCGGGGGGATACGCCACGCCGCCTTGCTGTTGGTCAATGAGGAGGGTAGCCATCGCGCCCCCACGGTTACAACCAGTATCAACGCTACCAACGACAATGTCATCGGATAATAACTGAACGATGCATGACGATGACGCCACATCGTCACTAGATCTGAAAAAGACAAAAATAAAATTATTATTTAATTTAAGGCATCACAGGTATGAGGTAATTGGACAACAAAAAGAAGAAAATATTACTTGATTGTATTGGATGGTTCGTTACCAATTTATTAATAGTAGGTAAATTAATTTAATAATAAGAATAATAAGTTCATTTACAAAGCCAGAAAAAATTAAGATCGATATGTCCTTATTCCTTATATTGGGAATAATTAACAGAAAATGAAATGGACTAATATTTTATCAGCGCTGGTCGCTGGAGGTTTGCATTCTGTAGTGGGATATTTAAGCGTCCACCATTACGCAGATTGCAGAAACATTAAAATTATTTTGATTTTGGAAAGATTCAGTCAAAGATTATAACCATTGACAAAAATAATTTTTTTTTTTTTTCAATGGTTATAATCTTTGACTGAATTTTTCCAAAATCAAATTATTAATACAGTCGTAATTAAATTCTACATACATTAAAATTATTGATTACCGTTATAACTTTACAATTATTAGAGAAACTATTTAATTTGTCATTTATTAACAAAATCAGTGAATTAAGTGGAGATGACTCTGCAAGCGTGAATTTTAGAACTGTAGCTTGATGAATCACAAAAAACACCCTATTATGACTTTAAAAAACGCATTACACAGAACCCAAGCACAGATTTACGACAATCCGTAATTTTTAACAATCAGTACAAATTATTGTCTTTTAGACACATTGGCGGCGAAAAGGGTGGGGGGATTGGTATGGTCCCATTCCAAAATAACGTCCAACCCACCCCAACTCAAGATGTGAGAGCAAAACTAGCATTTTTAGTACTCTTTAGTCTTTGAAAAGTTTTCATCTATACTAATATTATAAAGCTGAAGAGTTTGTTTGTTTGGTTGAGCGCGCTAATCTCAGGAACTACTGGTTCAAATTGAAAAATTATTTTTGTGTTGGATAGTCCACTTATAGAGGAAGGCTATTGGCTATATAATATCACGCTACGACCAATAGGAGCGGAGCATCAATGAAAAATGTTGCAAAAACGGGAAAAATTATTCCTTTTGAGAGCTTCCGTTGCGTGCGCTGCGTAAACGGTTAAAGTTACGCAAAAATTATGTATGACGGAATTGTTCCCGGAAGGTTTATATATACAGCGAACGAGCGAAGCGAGTGAGTAATGTAATTCCTAAACCACGCAACGGATTTTGATGCGGTTTTCACCATCAGTTAGATAATTTTTTACGGAAGGTTTATATATATAGCGAACGAGCGAAGCGAGTGAGTAATGTAATTATAATATTCAAACGAACAAGCGAAGTGAGTGAGTAGTGTATTTATAATAATCAAGCGAACGAGCGAAGCGAGTGAGTAGTGTATTGCACCCGGGCTTTCTTAACACCCGGACGAAGCCGGACGGGGCCGCTAGTAAAAGATAAGTAAGCCTATAGCTCCCTACCAGAAAAAAGTCGTTTCACCGCCAATATTTATAGATATTTATTATTAAGATTAATTATTTCAAGCAGATTGTTATTCTTCAAGCATTTAAAGAAAATGTAGCAATATGATCTTATCAAACTTTTAACTCATTTTTAAATCAGTCTTCACAAAAAAAACGACTATAAAAAGTCTTGATAAATGAAGCTGATCGGCTAATACAAGCTGTTATCCTTTTTTCAACCAAATATTATATTGTATAAACATGCGAACATATTACAGGATGTTGTTTATAAGTCGATCTGCTTGGATCGTAGAAAGGTTCAGAAAGAATTTTGAGACAGATTGTAGATTATAAACACTCGACAACTGAGCTCATTAACGTCTATGAAATAATTTTGGAACGTTACCCTCGGATTAAGATAGGGTTCCCTTCCCGTCAAAACCAACGGCAGCTGCGGACAAAGGCAAGTTAATAAATGTTATTTTTTTACTGACACTAAATAATAAAGTATATGATTTATAGTGCACGGTATTGCTTTTAGTACAAGAAGTTATCGTACTAGAAACAAGTAGAAAATTTTATTGTCCAAAGTTCAATAAGTCATATTGCAAATGATATTGGTTCAGTTTGTATTCTCACAAGAAACCAAGCAAAAATGCTGTGAAAAAAAATCACCAATCATTTCGGTAGTAATCCTGGATAATCAAGTCTAGAATCTTAGCTCCCCACTACGATTATAATTCGTACTGAAGGAATTAGACTGCATATATTGAACCAAAAAGCTGCGCTATATCAATGAAAATATTATTATTTTTACGCCAACGCAACGCAACGGTCAAAAACTTTGTTCATAAACAAAAATTCTTCGTCATGAGTGGCAATTTCTAAGAATTTAGAAACACTAAAATCGGAATAATCGTCGTAAAATCGCATCGTATGTCACTAAATGACAGTTTTAGTTTTTTCATCCTGAGGTATGGAACCCTAAAAACGATCAATTTCATTATATTTATTTATTATAGATTATAGACGAGTCGACAACTTAGGTCATTAGCGTCTTAAATAACATTTAATAACAACCAACTTAAAACTAAATAACATCACAAAACATCCATGAGCGCAGGTGGGATTCGAACCCACGACAGTCTAGTCCAGAGGCTGGTACCAAGTACGCTATCTACTAGGCTACACTGCCCTCAATTTCATTATAATCATACCACTTGCATAGAAATCCGGATCCCAAGATCGGGACAATAATAATATCTCTAATCCCGAAAATATCAGGACTAAAATATTGATACCCGAAATGAATCATACGGCACTGACTCAGAATGGGCCATTTTTGTGAGGGTCGCTGCAAGCAAGACATTCGCTACAACTGAATGTGGAAACCATTCAATTGCATTAAAGATTCATTAAATTCATGCGGCAATCATTCAGGTCCGGGAGACGAAGCCTGTTACGAGTTGCATACACACATACGTACATGGCGATGTCCGGTTTCGTGTGGTGGGTCAACTCACAATAGTACGCTCAGACTATTTCGAATAAACGGTACGGTTACGCTCTCGATCAACTGCATCGATCGCAGATTTTCGTTCAACAGTAAACAGTAAATTTATCCGAGACAAATGAATGGTGTAGCACAAGGATTGGCTTCCGGACCGTAGAGGGTAGAAAACTAGACCGGCCTTACAAAGAGAGAGTTTTCAAAAGGCGAAAAATTTATGTAAAAGTGATTATATTAAATATAATTATAATATTTTCTCCATTATTTAGTTTTATCTATACTATTATATAAAATTCTTGTATTCATGTATGTATGTTCCAAATGATTTAACTTAAAATCTATTTGACGGATTTTGATGATTTTGAAAATGTTCCTTATGATTCCAGAAGTGCTATAGGCTATGTTTTATTCAACTTTTTAAACTAATTTTTGACTTAATTAATTAATTAATTAAATTTTTACTGGTTCTCTACTACTAACAAAATGTGAAATTCCTTTGCATTTTAGCGTATTGACGGAATCCTACTAACACCAGCCCGACTTCGCTTCGCGGGGGAGGGATAATAAATCATACATTTTTATATGTGGAACCACTGAACCGATTCTAAAAATTCTTTTACTAATAGAAAGCTACACTCCCTAAGTGATATAGGCTATATTTTATTTTGATAAATTTCTCGCGGAGGGATGATTCCTGTGGGATAGTAACAAAACGTAACTGAAATTCTTTTGAATTTTAGCGTTTAGGCGGAATCCTACTAATATTATAAACACCACCAGCCCGACTTTGCTCCGCAGAGGGAGAATTTCTCGCGGGGGCATAAATCAAAATAAACGTGGGCGAAGACACGAGTAGCGGCTAGTATATAATATATAAATATCTATATATATTTTGAACTTTAATTATAAAAAGTATTAATAATTAATAATAATTGAAAGAAGTGTCAGCTAAGAGTCTAAGACTCTGCACATACGGACGCTTTTTCGATATGAAAGGAAGATCATGATTCATGAAATGTCGAAATCTCGAATTCGATTTTTTGTCGCCATTACAAGAATTTCGTTACTCCTATGAGTATCATCATCATCAGTGATGGATTTAGGCCTAGGCCCGCGAGGCCCGGGCCTAGGGCGGCAACATTTGAGTGGCGGCAAAATTAAGAAGGCGCCTGAACCTAAATATTTTTCCCGGGCGCTGGAAAGTCAAATTTGATTCAGTTTTCCGTCAACTATGAGATTGAATTTTATTAATTTCTCTCTCACTGTTACACTTTGGAAAAATAACTAACATGTGAAAAAAAATAACTCATAATATAATTTTGACAATCACTTTTACATAGAAAAAAACGGCGGCACATCGGCAAGGGCCTAGGGCGGCATCGAACCTAAATCCGCCACTGATCATCATGGTCGCTCGAAAGTAAAAATAATAATACAAAAATAATGCCAAGTCACACTAGACATTGGCAACGCGAAAATTGTCCATGGTTCCGGGCCAGAACGGAACCATTAGCTACTTCTGAGTAAGATTCCTTAGAAAACGCAGAATGTGAAACAACCCTACAAAAATGCAGGCCGCAGCTTTAGTGCAGATATCAAACATAAATGTCTCAACAACATATGAATAGATTGACGGCACAAAACATTCACCATGCATTATGCAACTTACTTATGTGTGGTATTAGCTCAAGTCAAACCCACAGTAACACTGACATAACCTTATGTTCCTTTTTAAAAGAAAATAATAATTCCCCACAAAATAAATGGTCGTCGATTGTAAAGTTTAGAAATCTGTATGAATATTAAACTACCTATGTATTTTAAACCCTACCATTTTCTACCGACTACCGAAAAAAACAAACAAGAATAAAGAAAACCAATCTTTTCTCATCACAGAACCGCGCTCTAGCGTTGGAACGAAATAACAGTAACAGTTATTTTGGAACTGATACTGGAAAAGAATCGCGCTTCCGAAGTTAGCAAAATTATGTTGTTAAAAAAGAACAATTATTATTAAAAGTTCTCAAAGGAGTTCCGGTTCTCAAAAGCGTTCCGTACTCTGTTCAGTTATCAGTAATATTTCGACAATTATAACTATTATTTTTAGTTTAACTTGTACCTACTTATTATTTTGTTTACTATTGCAGTTTAGCAAAGTTTGCTGTAGTAAAATGAAAAGTTCCTTACACGTCTGTCAGCAGTATTGACATTATGGGGATTACGCTAAGGCATAGTGGGCACGGGTAGCGCCGGGATTAGAGTTCCCGCGGTGAGAGATGAAGCCAGGCACGTCATCAATAATATGCTAGTGAACGCCTGCTTGCCCGCAGACAGTGCCGTGTTTATGACGTTAGGTACAATTTTGGCAAACTGCTATTCATGACAATAAACAGCCAATAGCAAGCTAGAAGGCGGGCGCAATGCATTCAAGTTACTATGACGCGGTGGATTCATTTTTCGCCGCGCGAGATCTAACAGCTAACACCAAATATACATAACTAACCCTTACCGCGGCTTCGCTAGCCTGAATGTCGGTTATGACTGAAACCTTATCTTAACTTGACCGTAACCGAATAAAAAGCAGCCTTTAGTTAAAGTTTGGATACCAGTTGATAGTTCATCAAGCTTAAGCCTTAATTAAAATCGATCCAGCGGTTCTCGAGTAATATAGGTACAGGTGTAAACAAAGATACAGATATATATAAATTCTGATAACAGGTTTTCCCATATAAGTGCCATACAAAATACAAAAACAAGTACTGTGTGTGTCGTTATATACGGCTGAAGTTATACTTCTTATTACACCAAATTAGAAGTAGATCAAGGATTATCTTATTCTTTACAACCCTCTCGACATGGGTAGGTATCAAATAAACGGGTATGACGAGTAGAATACAATAAACAGTGTAACGTCATTATAAATCCAAAATGGCGGCCAAAAATTTTGGAAGACAAAGAAGAAAATAAAATATTAGTAAAAAAACTTTTTAAAGACAAGCTTTTATTGAAATAGACTAAAAAGGAAAAAAATAATTTTTAATAATATTATTTAGGTTCATACTATTATACCTAAAAGCGTGGGTTGAAAACTCTATGATAGTTTATTAGGCAAGACCCACTCTTTTATAATTATGAACCTAATTTAATAAAATTATTTTTTTCCTTTTCAGTCCATTTCAATACGAACTTTTCTTTAAAATTTTTTTTTAACTAATACATATTTTATTTATTTCACTGTAACGACAATAAATTATTCAGCCACACGATTGGATAAAACATTGTTTTCGTCAGTCATCTATTTAAAAAAGAAAAACAAAATCATGAATATTTAACATCTTCTGTTTTAACAATTGAAGTTCATGGTTCTGTGAGTCAGCTTGTTGCTTACAAAACAAACGACGGCATCTGTCTACAGTCTATTGTTTTTAGATCTAGAGTTTAATACACCGGGTGTACATAATAATCGACATGTAAGATAAACGCTCATAAATGAACTTAGTTTACAAAAGAAAACATAATTCTAGCCATTCAATACCTTAAACAACAATTGAATGCATTTGCAATAATAACAGCGAATAGTCAGTCATTTTATAGCTTTGCATTGTGAAACGTGCAATATGCAGATTATTGTACAATTAAATCCCGTATAATTATTATATTATATTGAGCATGTTTTCGCTGCATATTATGCAGAAGAATTACAAATATAATTCCAGTAAACTAATATATTAAGTACCTATATTAATATTATTAGCGGCCAGTCCCGGCTTCGCCCGGGGGGTATGAAATTATGATTTAATACCGGTCACCCATTGCTCCGCTCACGTGTATTTAGTATATTGTTAATTTGTTATCCCCCCGCAGGAACCCCCCCCGCGAGAATCTCCCCCTAATTTGTTACCCCCCCCGCGAGAATCTCCCCCTAATTTGTTATCCTCCCGCGAGAATATCCCCCCTAATTTGTTATCCCCTGCGAGAATCTCCCCCCCTGCGTAGCTTTCTATTAGTGAAAAAATTTTTAGAATCGGTTCAATAGTTCCAGAGATAAGAATTTATGATTTATTACCCCCCCTCCGCGAGAATCAAAATAACATATTGCGTATATCTCTCAGGGATACTGTAGCTTTCTAGTAGTGAAAGAATTTTTAGAATCGGTTCAGTAGTTTCTGAGATTACATTTTTCACTCGGTCGAAGCCGGACCGATCAATTATTATTATAGCCAATGTCTTAAAGCAAATAATCACCTATCGCCCAGTGAAAAAAATTTGGATATCGGTTCACTGAGACCAATTTTTTCACTCGGGCGAAGCCGGTTTTTTTCGAGACAAAAGATAGCCTATGTCCTTCCTCAGGATGTAATCTATCTCCTTACCAAATTTTATCGAAATCTGTTCAGCGGTTTAGGCGTGAAAAGGTAACAGACACACAGACAGACAGAGTTACTTTCACATTTATAATATTAGTAAGGATAAAGGGCTGTAATGTTTGTTTATTTATTACTTGTCGACGCTAATCTCACAAACTACTAAAACGATTTGAAAAATTCTTCACTATTTAAAAGTTTAGTTCTTCCCGATCCCGAGTGACTAAGGATACTTATATGTACAGGGTGTCCAAGACTTGCGTTGTCGGCCGATATATTGATTTTGGGTGAAGATAGAAAAAAAGTTTAAATACAAAAGTTGTATAAATTTTAATGGTGTATAACCTAAAAATATTTTCATTTATACAGCCTGTCCCATTTAAGCGTGGCAGATCAAAGCTATGTTTTTTTAACCTAGCACCCTGTTTTTATTTGTTTTTTCAATTCTGAATCTAAATGTGAATAGAAATTGTAAGGAAAGCTATGCTCAAAAATTCAGTAATTTTTGAGTTATTCAAGTTTTTTAGAAATTTTTGACAAGTGCAGACCTTTACCTAAAATTCGACATAGCCAAAACAGAAACCTTTATCAAACTGAAATTTTGAGAATCACTAGATAATGGACGGACAAATCAATGTCTGTCCTAAAAAAAATGAATTTATTGTACAGGGTGATCAAAATAATGTACTTCTTTTACCTAACTTCAATCACGTGTAACTTTTGATTGTTAAATGCAACGAGGTTATTTTTTTGCTTGAATTGTATTCTTTAGGATATTTACTAACACTTTAATTAAGGGTTGTCCAAACCTAAACCTAATATTTTCGTATTAAAATGATTGGTTTAGGTTTGGACAACCCTTAATAAAAGTGTTAGTAAATATCCTAAAGAATACAATTCAAGCAAAAAAATAACCTCGTTGCATTTAACAATCAAAAGTTACACGTGATTGAAGTTAGGTAAAAGAAGTACATTATTTTGATCACCCTGTACAATAAATTCATTTTTTTAGGACAGACATTGATTTGTCCGTCCATTATCTAGTGATCCTCAAAATTTCAGTTTGATAAAGGTTTCTGTTTTGGCTATGTCGAATTTTAGGTAAAGGTCTGCACTTGTCAAAAATTTCTAAAAAACTTGAATAACTCAAAAATTACTGAATTTTTGAGCATAGCTTTCCTTACAATTTCTATTCTAGTGTGAAGATCTAAAATTTTTTAGTTATGAGGGGTTCGAAAGTAGCTCGAAATGGTTCGTGTAGGTAAATATAAACAGTCAGTGTTTGCCGAACTTGACTTGACTACCGTGTGTCTAGATATATGATTTTCAAAGAACATATTGTAAGTGACTAATTTCAAAATTAAAAATTTCAATCACTGAATCACTTCTAAAGATTACATAATAGTGCAATTAATAATAACATGGTAACTATTTTTATCTTTGGTTGCGTGGAAATACGTATAATAAAAATTATTGATAATAATGCACTGTTAGGAAACATACTTTTAGTGATAACTGATAAGTAGATACCTAATTCAAAGAAAAACTTCTAGATATTGTTTCGGCCAAAAACTTTATTTTTAATGCTATAAAATTGAAAAAAAATTATATGGGTAAAAAGTCAAAATCCAGGGAAGCAAGTGCTACCCGCCTGCTCCCTCAATCAAATCATTCATACATAATATGAGACAAGCGAGCTCAAGACCGATAACCTTTCTAGTCTCGGTCTCATCTCGACGAGACCGTAGCACTACTTCAAACATCATAGACACCTATGGGCTATGGGGGTTCACGGTGTTAAATAAACCAGAATCCAACTGTAGTAGCATTTACACCTACGAACAGTAAGTTGTTAATTGCAGCGCACACGCGGTGTCGCGCACCTAACTGTGAATAGAACATTTTTCTGAATGGTTTTCATTCTCAACTGACTGTAGTGACGTTGACGTTGGTCTCTTGGTCAGGTAACAAACAATAACTGACAATAGATGTTCAAATTAATAATAATGATATTGTAACACCAATAATATGTATAATATGGCGCCATTATTTACGCAGAACTTAAATAAATTGTTAAAAAACAAATGCGACCTGCTCGACCTTGATTTGCATATAGATGTGTATGTATGTGTGTATAATTAATACAAATGTACTTAATGTATCAATAGTACCAGTGGTGTTACTAATAGATCGGATGAATCTATGATCACCGAACTGATGATGACACATAAAAACAAAAATAGAACAAGCCGTGAGGTGGGTCGTTTATTAGAACTAAAGTGCGACCCTTGAGGTCCACAAGACGAACTTCCCAGTTTGATAAATATTTAATAATAATATTTAAATTAGATATTACACAGAAAAGTAATCATTTTAATCATTAAAACATAATTATTATTTATTTTTAACAATAATTAAAAAAAAAAAAACGGCTGAACCGATTTTTATAAAATTTATGTCGGATCAAAACGACGTTAACACGCCTCGATTGACACCCTTACGAAGTCGATATATTTTTTTATTCGCGAGATATTGTGTAAAATCTACTTTTTTGAAGGTTATTTGGTTAAGAAAAAAGAACGGCTGAACCGATTTTTAAAAAATTTCTTTCACATCATATTTACGTTAATACGCGTCGATTGGCACTTTAACGTAGTCGATATCATTTTCCATTCTCGAGATTTCATCTTAGAAAGAAATGGACACATACGTACGTACGTACACACACAGACAGACACAGACATGTTTCTAAAAATAGTGTGGTGACCTTGAAACATAAACATTTTTTCTCCATTTTGATTTCGATTTTCGGACCCATTACAATAACTTCCAATGAGAAGTTAATAATGGCACCGGTTCTTAACTATTCCTGTGGTCAACCACTTTTAGGTTTATAGTTGAGAAAATAGGTGAACGAGAACCTGTGCCTTATAACCTTATTATCCCCAACACCAGCCCATGCTAATCAGAATTTTTGATTGCAACAAAGAGATAATCTGATTAAATATGCTAACTTTGTTAATTAAACGCTCGTCAAAATTTTAATTTCAATGTGTTGTTGTTCAAAACAATTTTTAATATACAGGGTGAGTTCGACCACCCGTATCAGTCGTTTTTTTCGAAAACGGTTAGTCGTAGAGAGTTGTGTCAAAAATTTGTATTATAAAAGCCCTAATAAAGAATCGAATGGTGATAATTTTTTTTTCCGGGAAGGTCGGCTTCCCTATTAGTCTGCTCCAGAATGTCCAGAACTCCGGAATTATAAATGTAACGATAGGTCGAAAGTGGTATTGTTGAAAAGATCTTTAAAAAATAGGCAAGTTTTGTAGGAACATTTTTTTTATTACTGCTACCCCTGTAAATTTCTATAAGTATAAATATAAATTATTATATGTTCAAAACTCCGGAATTTTAGAAAGCACGATAGGTTGAAAGTGGTGCTGTTGAAAAGCTCTTTAAAAAATAGACCAGTTTTGTAGGAAAAATTATTTAATTACTGCCACCCCTGTTAAGTAACAATCGTTTGAAATTATTAAATCAAAATTTCATAATAACGATCGAAGTCGGCATTAAAAATCTAGCAACCTTAGACATTGTCACAAGTGTTCAAACTGTCTTCCATTTACTCTTTAATAGATACTATAACTGAGCTCTTCTGGTTATACTGTAAGTGTACTTCTTCAGTGTTTAATGATCGATAGATAAGTAACTAGATTTTAAATGCGGACTTTTAAAAAGTTCGTTATGATGACATTTTAATTTTGGAATTTCAAACAAATATTACTTAACAGGGGTGGCAGTAATAAAAAAAAAATCCGTACAAAACTTGCTAATTTTTTAAAGATCTTTTCAACAATACCACTTTCGACCTATCGTTACATTTATAATTCCGGAGTTCTGGACATTCTGGAGCAAACTAATAGGGAAGTCAACCTTCCCGGAAAAAAAAATTATCACCATTCGATTCTTTATTAGGGCTTTTATAATACAAATTTTTGACACAACTCTCTACGACTAACCGTTTTCGAAAAAAACGACTGATACGGGTGGTCGAACTCACCCTGTATAATTATAAAGTTATTTTCGCATTTCAATAAGCGCAATAGATCCCCAAATATGCACGCCACTTCTAAACCAATTGAATGTGTAGGAAAATAATTATAATGATGATAGTGAAGTCGCAAATAAATAATAGTCTATTTCATTTAACAAATTCTTTATGTCATATAGTTTTTTTGCTAACATCATATTATCAAGAGAATGACCACATTAATAACAGTGTTTATTTTGATTGGTAGGTATTGTTTTTGATTTGTAAACGCTTTTAAAAATTAAATGGATGGTTCAAGTGCAGAATAAATCTTGTAAAGAAAATAAGAAAGAATTAAAAAAAAAATCTCAAAAACTTTTACATTAATACATATAGAAATTGATGATGGTGGAAGTGGGTACTGGGTAGGGAAAATTGCGTTGACATTAGGTTTACAAAGGATACATTGTGTTTGAAGAGTCCTGTGCTTTTAATGATGCAAATGAACAATAAAAACTCAACACATTTTTTAGCAATAATTTCTTATCACGGAATCGTCTGTTAATTTGGAATCAACATTAGTAACATTTTATGTTGCAAAATTTGTCTATTCTGAAACTGGCAATGGAAACATTTTATCACTTTATCGTATTGTTAAAAACGTATGCACATAAACAATGACAAAAGACAACGCTAAAACAAATGTAGAATAGGATAAAACAAAATTTCCAACCGTGCTTATAGCATGTTAAATAGTAAGTTTGTGTAGGTATTATTTTCGATTCACAGAGGTTTTGGTCAATACCGCAATTTGTTGCTTTTCGACGGAAACCTAACTTTTGTGTCATCAGTATCAAATTAAACTTTGTATTTCTCAGAAAGTGATAACTGATAAATATCTACCGCATATAAAATGTTCTATTCTATTTATACAAGTGCGTGATAATTAATTTTATACTTATAACAATTTAGCATCGAGTGAGAGTCTTCGCACCGGTTCAGAAGGTAACTTTTGTTGTTTATACTTAATTATTATTATTGTTGATTATTTCTTATTATTCACAACCGTTATTATTTAAATAACTTAACTCAATTATAAATATTTTATTAGTATTAGAAGGTCTATCACAGATTTAGTTCGGGCAATTGAAACCAGATGTTTTAAATTCTGGCAGGGTTAAATATGAGTGCCCACTGCCCACGTATTAACACATCAAAAGTCCCCATTGATTGGAATCAAGTTCTATCCACCAAAAGATGCAGAAGTTCTCAAAAATATCTACTTTTTATATAATATGTTTTTCTTTTAATTTAATCACGCTAATTTATAAAAATTTCGGAGTACCTACAGCGTGTGATATCTAGATAGATAGGAGAACGCGTTTCAAGAATTTTAGTCTGTCTGTTTGTGTATGTTTCTGTTTGTACCAATATCACTCACAAACCTTTGGACTGATTTTGATAAAACTTGGTCCCCAGACTTAAAATTGTCATTTTTACCCGGCTATGCCGACGTTCAGGGAATCGAATCTGCCCGCAACAATGTTTTCTCTTACCTTAACTATTTTCTAAGCCATTTTTGCTGTTTTCCCAATTTCTGGGACACACTATATAAGTAAATATAATTAATATTAATTAAGAAGATAAAACAAATACCTACATATAATAGTAGATTGTATGTCTTGATACGTAATGGGGCATATTACGGCGAGTGATAACAGTATGTAAAAACGAGCGACAGCGAGTTTTTAGTCACACGAGCCGTAATACCATTACGTATGAGACATATATGCCATACCCACTACAAAATACCTACTTTGCACGTCATTTTCAAAAAAATTTGACAGTTCATTTGCGTCGCCTTCTTTCCTTCCACAGTGTGCCGCGAAGTTCGTGCAAGTAAGTAAGGACAGGCGCACGCAAGCGTAGGCAGGCCTATAGAGCGAATAAGCAGAAGTTGCTATGGCAACCGTTGTTTTCTGCGCTAGTGCGGAAAATAAAACAATTCCGCACACCTGCCTGTTAAATGACTCATTAAAGGCCGCTATACACACGTCGAAAGTAGCTATTTTGTAGTGGGTGTGGCAAAAAAATATAAATGTAATTATCACGTTATTATGCTTCCGGACCATTAATTTGTTTTTTCAAACGAAATATCTCGTCTCAAAATATCTATATCAACAGGAAACTTCTAAATATATTTTTTTTAAATAGATTGAACATAAAACACTTCTGAATAACACTACTAGTTTTATTATCAGGTGTTTTGAAAAATATAAATAAAAGTATTTCTAAAATATTATTTTTGCCGCGTATTTTTTATAACGGAAGATGCTCCACTGAAAGAAACTTAAGAAATTATTAGCAATAGAAATCAGGCGCGGACTGGCCAGGGGTGCTAGATGCTGGAGCATCCCGGGCCCCCGGGGTTGGAGAAGGCCTGGGCCCTCCCAATTCTCAATCCCAACAAATAACAAATTACTCAAATTGATGGAAAAGCAATGCTGATGTTAAAATCTGGATTTATTAAGGGACATTTTTTAGCCTCGTTTTTTTTTGATTACAACATAGGTACCGTCGCGAAATTGCATATACCTGTCCTTTACACTGAAATTGGCCCACCCAGCTGTACACTGTACGTGTATAGGGTGTACTATCGCGTCGGTGTGATAAATGATAATTTTTTTATATCAGGAGGTTCACAAGAGCCGGGAATTTGTTATAAGAATACGTTATTAGTATGCTAATATAATTTCTAATCAAGATTTGGATATGGCACGGCCGCATATATCTCCAGGCCTCTCTCTTAAATGCGTCGAAGTACAAAAACGTCAATAATCCGGAAAGTCAGGATTCATCGATGCTGTACCGTAATTAATTATAGCTGATTTCTAAGATATTAATCTGCTATATTCAAAGAATGGGATCGTTCTACTTTTTTTTTTAATATTCAATTTTGGATTTAGTAACAAAAAATATTTAACACGGGTTTTTTGTTTTACCGAAAAAAATAATATAAAATTCTATAGGTATTTATTATTGAATATTATACGAAAAGAGGTCCATTAAAATCCACCATATGAAATACGCCATTGCGCTACACATATAGTGTGTACGTTGCCACATATACATATTATGCAGAGTTGTACGCTTGATAACGTTACAAGGATTTGCAATCATAATTCAACAGTGTTGCATCAAAAGTATAATTTTAGATGGCTGTGCACCGTTTGAAAAGTGCAATTCTGTACGGAAGCTTCTGATGCGTTCATACGGTATAGTGTTCAAAAGTAAATTTTAACGCACTCCGTTCTATAAAGTAATACTGTTTTGTTTTACTTTATAACACACGTGCGTAATAATAGAATACTTTGCTATAATGTCACTAATAAAATATTTATCCAAATTGTGTTTTATTTACTTAAAATTGAACTTTTGAAGCAGTTGTAAAAAATATTGTATGTAACGCGTGTCTAAAGTGACGAATCTGACAGTCGCGATTTTACAATACTCTCTTAAGGTTATGTTACATTTATACCAGAGCTCGACCGTACTCGACTTTGGCTCGCGCGGTAAACACACACTCGTTCTGGTATAAATGCAACATAGCCTTAGGCTCGTATCGCAAAATCGCGACTGTTATATAATCCGTCACTTAAGCCACTAGTTGCATAAATTACTATTATATTGGTTTTCTAAATAGAAGAAGTGGAATTTGGGGCATTATGTTATTTTATGATATAAGACATCCTTTTAATTATCTTGAGAAAAACGACACAATTAACAAAACTATAATAATCAAGCGAAATTTTCGATTATCTATGACGAGCAAACAATCATAGTTCAAACGTATAACAATATAAATATGATATGCGTAGGACATACTCGTACAGTCTCTGTCGTCTGTTTTGCAGTGAACCAACTGCAGAACGTTTAAAAATGGTACAACTGGTGTCGACTCCAGCAGCCGCATTCCTAGTGCTCGTAGCTATTTGCTTGATACATACGACCAGCTGTAAAGTATACACCATCTGTGGTCTGTACGATGAACTCGTCAAGAGGAAGTTCTCCAGGAGTTTCGTACCGAACTGTGAGTCTTCTTTTTATTTATTAAAGGCGCCAAACCCACATGGGTTTAGTCAGATTCGGTGACAAGGGAAACTAAGGGGACGATGTACCGCGGGTCTTGAGCTGGAGAGGGACCCGAGCGATCGATCATACAGTACCTACAATAATAATTAATTAAACAACTAAAAGTATATCGGTGTATCACGCCCCAAAATTTCTATTTCCATACCTGAGTGTGATGGTGTACACAGATATATCAATTAGTGGAGCAAGTCTTGCATGGTATTTTTAGTGTCCCATTGCGTCACGGCTTGACATCCCGTTAATATATCTTATAAAATCCGTAAGTGATCGGACGTGAGTGTGATTAAAAAAAACAAATTCATACATGAACAAGTCCCAACTGTAAATGATTTTTGAAAACGGATACAAAAGGCTAATTCCGTTTGCACTATGAAAAAAATCAGCCAAAGTTAGGTGGAGCGTGATTAAAACTTGGACCTCCTGATTACTGCAAGCTTAACGTAGTACTACTAGTGACGGAAAATCATAGATATACTGTAGACGTTCTTTTTATGAATTACTTAGTTATATAGAATAGAATAATAAGTATACATAGATTATTTAATATGTAGTGAATAATATTAAACAATTGTGTTTCAGGGGTTTGTCTAATAGATGCTGAAAGTGGACGAGACACTTCTAATATTGGAGGTCCAACCGGAAGTGAAAAATATGGTTTGTTTCAGGTGCGTTTCTTCCAGAACGATCGAACTTTTATAACAATGTTTTTTGTAACTACATTAATTTTCTATTTCAGATAAGCAGTAAAAATTATTGTCGCAAAGGATCTCCTGGTGGCCTGTGCAAAGCAAAATGTGAAGGTACGTACTGTAATTCAACACGAAGCTCGACTCCGCATAACAATAAATTCTAATTTTTTTATTTTCTGAGGAGAGAAATTTGTGATCCTTGAATGCATTACTCAATTAGTAGAAGAAATAAGTTCAGAAGTAAAGTACAAGAAATACAATTTTAACATATCTAATATCTGTATTGCTTTACTTTGATCCTATGATACGAAGAATGTCTTCTACTAATTTATTGTAAAAAATTCTATAGTAAGCGGCAAAACCGCTTGTATCGAATTTTTCGAAATTGTTTCTACGTCTTTTTAAGGAGTGTTTTATTTGATTAAAATGGGGCCATTTAAGTCTTATTGAACCAGTGTCATAGCTAAGATTATCGGCACCCAAGGCAAGATTTAATTTCGCGCCCTCAAAAATTCCTTGCTTAAATTAGGTTCTATGAATTACACCGCTCATTGCGTCCTTGCCGCAAGCCCCTGTTGCGAAGCCCTATAGCTAAAATGCTGATAAGAACCACTGAGCTAAAATTCACTACCTACTCTTGTCTTGTCAAACTCAACTTTAAAACCTCAAATATTTTATACCTATTCAACCTGGTAACGAGGGTCTGATGATGGAATCAGGAGGTGGGCAGTTGAAAGGATGAGGAGTTTGCATAATGATACGGAAATCAAACTAAAAACTAGAAAATAAAAATAGATAAAAAAACTTTTAAGTAAATAGTTTTATTTTACGTCATTGGCTGTACCAAAAACTAGAAAATAATTAAGACACAAACCAAGGGGCACTTTGTGTCGCTGCGTCAGCGGAATAAGTAATAAATAAAAACGTGGGGCGCATAAAAATCTGTATAACGACTGTATAATTATTAAATAAGAACGGCTTGTCTAGAAAAATGTGTTTCCAAGCCCAACAGAAATATTTCAAATGCACCCCACGTTTTTATTACTTATTCCGCTGATGCAGCGACGCAAAGTGCCCCTTGGTTTGTATCCTAATTATTTTCTAGTTTTTGGTACAGCTGATGATTTAAAATAAAACCATTTCACTTAAAAGTTTTTTTACCTATTTTTTATAAGTCAAATTAGAAAACATTAATTAAATATTTTTACACTAAAATATTAATAAATATTGATTCATTCGTTTTAGAGGCAAAACAAATTTTGTGGTTCATAATTCATTCTATCTGTGTAGAAATTCAAATAATCTATTTTTTGGTCAAATAGCGTTTGGTGTTGAATTATTGATCTTCTTTCAACCAAATAGGATGCTTACTGCCTGACCGATCTCATAATTTCTTTTGTCGCCTGAAAATGCACACCTTTATACAGGTGTCAATTTGAAAATTAAAATTAAATGATTTTTTTTGTTTGAGAAGACGCGAAACTGTTGAGTTATATATAGATAGTAGATACCTACCTACGTGGATATACAGGGTGTCACAGAATAATTATTCCTAATTTTCAGAAATGATAGAGGACACTTAAATAAACATTATTTATTAATAAACTAGTATCCGGATATTCTTCTGTATCGAGATAAAATGAAATAAAGTTTAATCATAGCAACCTTTGGAAAACAACAACTATTTTCGTAGTTGTCATTTTACGTGTGTCACAAATTATTCCTTATTATATAAATGTGTTAAATTGTCATTATACATGGTAATTAAATATTAATAATTACATATTTGTATAATGGTGGTCATAACTTAGAACAATTTTTATAAAGTTTGATGCAGTATTTTCGGACACTAGTTTGTTAATAAAAATTGTTTATTTAAGTGCCCTCTATCATTTCTGAAAATTAGGGATAGTTCTTCTGTGACACCCTGTAGATATATCTTTATACATATTATATTATTTTCAGATTTTCTGGACGAAAATATCACCGACGATGTAAGGTGCGCACAACTGATTTACAATACGCATGGATTTAAAGCTTGGGACGGTTGGACTCGAGCGTGCAAGAATAGGAACCTAGGAGGATTGGTGCGTCCGTGTCTGGGAGGCAGAAGAAGCTTCGTTTAGCATAAAAAACTTTTGCATTGTATAGTTTTGAAATTGATTACAAAACAAAAAATTACATCTTTTGAGTTTCACTGATCTTAGTTTATTAAAGTTATATTTTTATGAATTTGTAATTATTGAAAAATTTCCTTTTTTTTGTAAAAAACTTATATAATAAATAATAAAATATCTAATTTTAAAATAGATTTATTAAAAAATGTTCTATTATATTTTAAGAATTGTAATGTACCTAAACAAATTGAAAACCGCATATTAAAAAAAATTATTTAACCTTATAAAATATAAAAGATACACAAAACAAATGGCTCACAGATGACTGCTTCGGATGTAAAATTTTCAATTTTTAGGCGCGATCTAAGCGAAGCTAGAAGCGCCTATGTACACTCGCTTTGTCTGTACGTCTGTGAATCTGTCACGCTTTTTTGTGTCACGCGTACAGCCCAAACGGATGAACCAATTTTAAGAAACTTTTTTTGTTCGATTCCTCTCGGGATCTATTTGATCCTAACGTCGCCCGATGTTTGAATTTTGATTCCAGAGGGGAGCAAATTGGAAAAAACTGTGTTTTTTGCTTAAAATTCGCTCAATTCAAGTCAGATCAATTCAAAACCTGTCTTAATCAAAATAGGAGAAAATTTTAGTCTGATTTTCAACTAAATAATTGCGGATTTATCTAATAAATCGCGAACTTGTTTCGGTTGTCCTTGTCTGTTGCATAGTGTGATATGGAAATTGGAAGATAGCGTATGCTCTGTCTTATAATAAAAACGGGCGCTATATTTAATATAGTCATTCAATTTTTTGACTTATAATAATAAATAAAATCACAAAATTCATGATGCTTTATTTTTACTTCCCACCTCTACTATGGTAAGAAAGTAATGGATTTAGTCCGAAAAAAATATTTCGAGATTTTAACAGATCTTCACGTTTTGAGACCCTAGCAATCGTTCAAGATCATTTTCTGACTGGTGTCTGTATGTGTGTGTGTGTGTATATGTGTGTATATGTGGTCAATTTTTCGCCTTCGATATCGTAAAAACGGAACAACATACGGTCATGCCGATTGTTCTATTGTGTTTATCAGCCTTTAACTTAGATCTGATTAGATTTTGAGTCAAATCGGTTCAGTGGATCCTGAGATATTAAAAAAAACGTTCTCAATGTCACGTATTAACATAGGTAAAAAAAAATATAAATGAATTCTAGATGTTATAATATCAAAAAAATGTGAATATTTTTTTCCCTAAAATGTACCGTTTTCGAGAAAAAAAATATTTTACTAAAAAAAATAAAAATTGTACGTAAATCAAGGTAACCATGATTTTTGCTATATTAACCTAGTCATCAGTAGATCACTAAACAAAAAAGATGGCCATGCTTTTTTTCAAAAAATAAAAAAAGAGTGTTTATTTTTTGCAAGTATTTACTAGGTGGGAAGTATAGGACTGGTCATCAGTCTAATTTTTTTAACTTCATAATCTGCTATATTTAAATAATGGGGTCGTTCTACATATGTTTTTAATATTCAATTTTGGATTTAGTAACAAAAAATATGACACGGGTTTTTATCAAAAAATAATATAAAATTCTGTAGGTAGGTACCTATTTATTATTGAATATTATACGAAAAAAGGTCCATTAAAATCTCACCATATGAAATACGCCATTGCGCTATACATATAGTGTGTACGTTGCCACGTATACATACTCTGCAGAGCTGTATGCTTGATAACGTTATAGACCGAGAGCTAATGACAATTTTTTGGTGTTATTTATTAAAGGCCTTATTTTTGTCAATGATGTTGAGCGAGGCATATTAAAGTGCCCTGAGTAAGGGATTTTGCTGGATAATAATAATAATAATAATGGTCTTTATTATAGGTGCAAGAATGGCCGAAGCCGTTTTCATCTTGTCCTAAAAAACATATAAATATACAATAATAAACACATACATCATTTAAACATTTTGATAAAGTACGATAAAAATACAAAAATAATAAAATTTAAATTAAAATACAAAAAACATGTCTGCTGATGTTACTTAAAGAATAATTAATATATTTTTTATTTAAAAAGAAATGTTCACATAAGCATGGAAAAATTTAGCTATAATTAATAGAGCTTATAGCAATAGCTTTTTAAAGTTGCTTTTAAAATTTCCGTATCTCTGGGAACGTAGCGCTTCCGGCAACTTGTTCCATTCCCTTGGCCCACTAACAATGATGAATGTTGCGCCAACTGATGTATATGTCCTATGACTAACCGTTTTCGAAAAAAACGACTGATACGGGTGGTCGAACTCATCCTGTATATAGATGTTTTAAAAATTCAACAACCGTCGTATATATTCCAGTACTTAAATAACATTCAAAAATATCATATGCATAAAACAAGAAACTGTACAGATCTGGAAATACCTTCATCAAAATCAACAGTAGGTAAAACATCTTTTTAACCGACTTCAAAAAAAGGAGTTGGTTCCCAATTCGGTTGTATTTTTTTTTTTTAATGTTTGTTACCTCAGAACTCCGTCATTTATAAACCGATTTGGAAATTTTTTTTTATTTGAAAGGATATACTTTCAGATTGGTCCCATAGAAATATCATCAAAATCGGTTCAGTAGTTCGGCTGATTTTAATAAAAGTTAGTAACAGCGTGTGATTCCTAAAAGTAAATGTCACTTTTTGACACATCAGACAGCATAGGAAAGTCGGTTTAATAAAAGTGAGTAAGTAACGGCGTGTGATTCCTTTAAGGTAAATGTCACTTTTTGACACTAAAAAGTAAAAAATAAAAACTTTTTAACAAAAAAAAAAACCTCTTGCAAAAAGCCACTAAAAAGAGGAAAAAAATGAAATTTTGAGGTGTGCGCCAATTTAATAAAATATGAAGTTGGTTAAAAAGAAGGTATTAATCACTACTTATACCTACTATACTTTTTAATCGACTTCATATTTTATTGGCGCACACCTCAAAATTTCATTATTTTCCTCTTTTTAGTGGCTTTTTGAAGGAGTTTTTTTTTTGTTAAAAAGTTTTTTATTTTGTAGGTTTACCTTCTGACCTGAGATTGTGTAATATGAAAACTCTAAAAAAACTTGAAAAGGGCAGACGTTAGACAGCCTGCTAAAGGCTTTTGTCTGTTCCTAAATAAAGATCTTGCCAAAACGACTCAATTAACAAAACTGTAATAATCAAGCTGCAGCGTTTCTGTCGTGGTTTGAAATAAAAAAGAAGAATTGATCAAAAAATTTATTCTTTGAATTAATATCATGTATATTGTCATTTAAAAAAAATATAGTTAAGCCGCAGTCATTGCGATAATTATTGGTTGTTACTGTAAAAATGCCCCTTATACAGGGTGTCTCGGAAAATCACCGACAACGTTCTACAGTGACTTCCCAGGGCCAAATTAGGACTTTTTACTCTCTTAAATTATATCCCAAAATGCACTTCTAAAAAAGTTTTCTTTAAGGGTTGTATGTTGACGCGGGTAGTTCTAGTGATGCGACTTTCTTGAAATTTCTATCCCATTTTGATTTTTATAAGATAGGTCGGCTGTATAAAAACCAATAAAAAAATTTCAGCATTTTCGGAGATAGCGTAAAACTTTTTAGGGGTGCATTTTGGGATATAATTTCAAGAGAGTAAAAAGTCTTAATTTGGCCCTGGGAAGTCACTGTAGAACGTTCTCGGTGATTTTTCGAGACACCTGTATAATAAGTGATTAATTAATTACCTGAATGTTATTATTTTCTCGGTTACATTAAGGTCGTGTGAATTTCGTCTGAAACTTAACATTAAAATTTTGATATAGAAAATTATTTTAGTTAAGTCGTGGCATTATAAATATCCCTTTTCCTATTCTGGACCTGTATCTAAATTTATACATTTTTCATCTCGCGGTGGCTTAACTATTTTTCTATTTCTCTGATCAAGATTATTTCTGTAATAATATAGATCTCATTACTTAGTTAATTTTAAATGTCGTGTATATACTTACCTTATCTCACTTTAAAAATCAAAATTGTTCTCGAGTAATAAAATACGTTTTATTTTGGTATTTATAAATAGCTGTTTATAAAAAGAAAATTGAAATCTGTAAATAAATTCTCAATTATGATTCTTACCGTCTACTGGTTGTTTTGATTTTTTTAGTAACAAATTCAACTTTAATTCCTCTGGGAGTAATAATTGTAAGTAGGGATTGCAGCCGGCACCAATTTCAATCCGGTCGGATTCGGCCGGATTCCTGTCGATCCGATCGGATCCGGCCGGATTAGTCACATCAAACATATTTTGCCTTTTCTTCTGAAATTTGCTATATAAAAGATATGCAATTGAGAGTATATTACAAAGTTTATAAAAAAAACGTTTATTAACTTCCCACTGGAAGTTATTGTAATGGGTCCGAAAATCGAAATCAAAAAGGAAAAAAAATTTTAATGTTTCAAGGTCACTACACTATTTTTACACTACTTTTAGAAAGATGTCTGTGTGTGTGTGTGTGTGTGTGTACGTACGTACGTACGTACGTATGTGTCCATTTCTTTCTAAGACGAAATCTCGAGAACGAAAAATGATATCGACTACGTTGGGGTGCCAATCGACGCGTATTAACGTAAATATGATCTGAAAGGAATTTTTTTAAAATCGGTTCAGCCGTTCTTTTTTCTTAACCAAATAACCTCCAAAAAAGTAGATTTTACACAATATCTCGCGAATAAAAAATTATATCGACTTCGTAAGGGTGTCAATCGAGGCGTGTTAACGTCATTTTGATCCGACATAAATTTTATAAAAATCGGTTCAGCCGTTTTTTTTAATTATTGATGTTTTAATGATTAAAATGATTACTTTTCTGTGTAATATCTAATTTAATTATTATTATTAAATATTTATCAAACTGGGAAGTTCGTCGTGTGGACCTCAAGGGTCGCACTTTAGTCCTAATAAACGACCCACCTCACGGCTTGTTTCTTATGAAATCAACTTTAGTTAAACTGTAATAATCAACAAACAATCACGAATTAACAATAAAAATCAGTATAGTGTAACTAGTTAAATTGGAATTTTTATAATAGTAGTAATAATATAATGACAGGCAGTTAGATTCAGTCTTACTAGATTTCAGAGCAAATAATGATATCTTGTAATCTTATTATGTTAGTGACATATTAAATAACTGAATCAATCTTATAGTCCAAGCAATGAACGAAAAATTAAGGTGTCCTTAACAACATACTAAAAGTCCCGGTGGGTGGGAGTGGTGCTAAGGTGAGGGTAGGTCTCTAAAGGTCCCCTTTATTACATTTTTCGAAATATCTCAGAAACGGTCGACTTAAGCAATTCTTCCACTACGTAATGTTTTAAAGAGGATTATATTTCCTACAATTTTCATCCCAACAACTTTTCTGTGGTACTAATGGTAAGCGCGCTACAGCTTCTTGAAAATCACGTGCTTTTTGTAACATTGGACAAAAAACATAGTTTAGGGCATTAAATTTCCTATGGATTCCTAGACGGATCTTTTTTTATTCATTATGAAAGTTACTCGAAACACGTGTTAAAAAAACACGTAAAACTCTGTGATTATTTCAACTTTAACTGCCTTTAACTTCTCAGTTTTAAAAGATATCGATATGGGACAAAAAGGACAGTTTAGGGCGTTCCTTGCTTTATGAATATGTGTATTTTCAATTTAAAGTTCAATGAAGAACACAATAAATAAATGAAGAGTGAAGTTAGTACAACTGTGTAATACTTAAATAGAAGTTATATTGTTATATCATAGCACCCTGAATGTTGAGTGTAAACTTGAAGAAATAGATTTTTTAAAGAGGATTGGGTTAAAATCTGAAAAACCAAGGCCAGTTGTAGTTGGCCTAACAACTTGGCGTAAGAAGTTGTTAATTTTAATGAACAAAAATAAGTTACAAAATACAGGTATGTATATCACGGAAGATTTCCCGAAAAAGGTATTAGAAAAAAGAGCTTCTTTAAAGCAAGAAATGCTGGATAAACGAAGCAAAGGATTATATGCGGTTATTAAATATGACAAACTAATTGTAAAAGAAAAGAAACAAGATCTTGAAAAAGAGCAATACAATGAGAAGAAAAGAAGAGTCTCGGAGGAAAAAACAGAACAAAAAAATTAACGGAAAAGGTGGTTGAAATAGAGCAACAGGTTAAAAGAAATAAAATGGGCGCAACTCGTAAAGAAAATTTACAAAATTTTTTTCGGCCCAGAACCGCATCACTTGGAAGTAGTACATAACTATTCTAATTCAATAGCGGTAGATACGATTACGATGACTTCAGCAAACGTCCAGGCACTCGAATACAAAAATAGTTATAAACAAAGACATTCAACGCAGAAGGCAACGGCAAACCACTGCGAGAAGAAAATGCCCAGGAAAATCATGGATAAACAAAAATTAAAACCCGTAATAGTTGGGACATGGAACATACAAACGCTTTATAAAGCAGGAAAATTAGAAAATTTAAAGCAAGAAATGAAACGATTGGATATTGATATTATTGGATTGTGTGAAACGCGATGGTCCGATTCAGGGACAATAAGATCTGATGGCTATACAGTTATGTTTTCAGGAGGGAAAAAACATGAAAAAGGGGTTGCTGTGATAGTAAACGCTCGCTTTTCAAATAATATTATAGGCTCGTGGCCAATTTCAGAACGGGTCATGTTAGTGAAATTCAAAGCAAAACCATTTAATATTTCACTCATTCAAGTGTATGCACCTACTTCAGACCACTCAGATGAGAAAGTAAATGAATTTTATGAAGACATTTTGAAGGCAAAAAAACAATGTAAAAATAATGAATTAATTTTAATAATGGGTGATTTTAATGCTAAAATAGGTAATGGGAAATTCGAAGATATAGTAGGCCCTTTTGGATTAGGTAAACGAAACTCCAGAGGTGATCGATTTGCTGAATGGTGTTACTTAAACGATCAAATTATAATGAATACTTGGTTCCAAAAACATTCTAGACAACTGTGGACATGGAAAAGCCCAGATGGTAAGATAAAAAACCAAATTGATTATATAACTATAAATAAAAGATTTAGAAATTCTATATTAGATTGTAAAACATATCCAGGAGCTGACTGCAGCAGTGACCATGTACCTGTTGTGTGTAAATTAAAAGTGCGTTTAAAAACAAAAGATACGATTAAACATAAAGCACGAAGAGAAATAACCCTCCTCAAAGAAAATTGTGAGATTAGAAATCAGTTTTATAATAACATCACACCAAAATTAGATAAACTTACTAGTGAAAATATAGAGATTAGATGGGAAAAGTTTACTAAAATGGCAACAGAAGCATTGGACGCGACTATTCCAAAAAAAAAATTTAAAGCAAAGCAAAAGTGGATGACAGAAGAAATTTTACAACTAATGGAAGAAAGAAGAACAGAGAAAAACAGAAACCAACATAAATATAAAAAATTAGACAAAGAAATCAGGAAGAAATGCAATGAAGCGAAAGATACATGGATGAATCGGATTTGTAAAGAAATTGAAATGGGTAAAGATATACAGAGGTTTAGCAAAATAAATGAAATTTTTAGAAACAAGAAAACATACAATAAAACAGGATGTTTGACAGATGAAAACGGTGATATAATATGGGAAAATGAAAAAGTTCTAGAAAAATGGTGTGAATATATAGAAAATATGTTTACTGATAACGAAAGAACGGAAGTTAACTGGGAAAATAATGATTTCATAGGTCCCCAAATATTAAAACAGGAAGTAGAATATGCAATGAACAACATGGCGACAGGTAAATCACCAGGTCCTGATGGATTAACTGTTGAAATTTTCCAGGCTTTAGGTGAGGAAGGGATACGTTTTCTGACAGATCTTATGGTGGAGATATATGAATCTGGCAAACTACCTTCAAACATGAATAAATCATCCTTTATCTTGCTACCAAAAAAATCGAAATCTGTAAAATGCGATGACTACAGGTTAATCAGTCTAATAAATCATGTAACGAAAATCATGACAAGGGTCATTACTAACAGAATAAAACACAAAATTAGAAGTGAAGTCTCATTGGAACAAAGTGGTTTTATAAGCGGGAAAGGAACAAGGAATTCATTGTTTCAAATAAACATATTATTGGAAAGATGTCTTCAAATGAATAAAAACGTGTACTTATGCTTTATCGACTTCAGCAAAGCTTTTGATACAGTGCAACACAATAAATTAATAGAAATTCTTAAACAACTAAATGTGGACAGTAAAGACCTAAGATTTATTTATAATTTATATTGGAATCAATACGCATCTGTGAACGTGAATAATAGTACATCTAAAAATATTAATATAAAGAAAGGTGTTCGTCAGGGATGTGTAATGTCACCTGATTTATTTAACATTTATTCAGAAGCAATATTTAAGGAAATCGACCAAAATATAGGTATAAAAGTAGGGGGCAGGACTATCAATAATATACGGTATGTCGATGATACACTCTTAATTGCCGATAGTTTAGAAAGTCTACAAAAATTGCTTAATAATCTCGAAGTTTCATGTAAAAAATGGGGTGTAAGTATAAATTGTAATAAAACAATGTGCATGATAGTTTCAAAACATAAACCAAGTAAACAAATGAAATTAACAATAAATAAAAGTGTGATAAAACAAGTAAATAAGTATAAATATTTAGGTCAAATAATAAACGACAACTATAGGAAAGACTCAGAAATAAAAAGCAGAATTGTTCAAGCTAAATTAGCCTTTGTAAAGCTAAAAAACATGTTTACTAATAAAAATATATCTCTACAAACCAAATCTCGTTTCGTAAAAAGTTACATATGGTCAGTTTTAACTTATGGCTGCGAGTCATGGACGATCTCGAAACAAATGGAAAATGCTTTAGCGGCATTTGAAATGTGGATTTCATGGGTAACGAAAACATCGAATAAGGAAGTATTAACACGTGCTGGTGTAGGAAGACAACTTTTACCTATGATAAGGAAGAGACAACTAGAATTTCTCGGTCATATTGTGCGGGGGAAGGGTTTTGAACATCTAATTTTAACAGGAAAAATTAACGGGCTAAAAAATAGAGGTCGAAGTAGACTAATGTTTTTAAAAAGTTTAAGAACTAATTACGACCCAATAGACATTTTAAAAATGGCGGATAGCCGTGAAGGGTGGAAGTCCATGATAGCCAACGTCTGTAGCAGACATGGCAGATTTGATTGATTGTTATATCAGCCAAATTACATAATTATCTCTGCACTATAGGGAAACATTTTTCTTATCAACCATTGTCACAGTCGGGATTCAAACACGAACTTCTCCACTATCGCGGCGGATTGAGCTATCATTTACTCAACTGTGACAAGTATTGATAAACTTGTCGAGCGTCTATATTTCACAATTCATTCATTCCTTCATTATTGATAAACTAATGTTCATTAGTTTATCAAATTAAAGCAAAGAACGTCCTAAATCGTGATTTTTGTCCCATATCGATATCTTTAAAAATTGAGAAGCTATAGCCAGTCAAAGTTGAAATCATCATAGAGTTTTACGTGTTTTTTGACACGCGTTACGAGTACCTTCCATATCGAATAAAAAAAAATACGTCTAGGAATCCATAGAAAATTTAATGCCCTAAAACATGATTTTTGTCCTATCTCGATAACTAGAGTCACACAACGTAGGGAAGGAACTGACCTATTGCAATCCGCCCCTTTCTTTTATTTAATGAACGCCCCCAGCTCATATGATCAAGACCGGCGATCATGTTAAACGCCCCGGTCTATTGTACTTAATAATTAAACCCGTCGACTTCGAGTCATTTACTTTTTGTGATCAATTGTTGGCGCGTTGCTAATTGCGATAACAATAAATTTTGGATTTATAATAATACACATATAAATAAATATATGTTTACTTTACTTGAACTAACGATGAATATGATCTAAAAATATTAAATATTGTATATGTTTGTAAATTGGTGTACTAACGATTTTGCTTTTTAAAACGAATTATACTTATGGTTTATGAAATTTTCGCAAATTTACTTTAAACCCAGCATAACCCCAAGAAAACAACATAATAATATCGGAAATTGACACAACAAAATCAGTAATCAGGCAACATGTAGGCACCAATTTAGTAATGATTGGCTTCTACGAAACAAAACAATATTATAAAATTGAAATCAAAAAGTAAAAACCGCGCATATTGCATGGTTCATGATAACAAAAGACAATGCCTGTAATGTTTGTGATATTACGCAGCCGCATCGTTCAAGTTCAAGAAGAGCTCTCGGTGTGTATCAGAATTGCTCAATTCACATGGACTCAGTCTTTTTATATCATTCCAAATGTATCTTTTCCTTTCATAATCAGCTGTAAATCTATGAACCATATGCAAGTTTCTCTCGACTTTTCCCGTAACTGGGTCTCCTTTCGTTTTGCTCCAGAATCGTATATTTCCTTTGCTGAATATAAAAATCCTGAAAAACAAGTACTATCGTTCTCAATGGAAAGTAAATCGGTTTTATCCGTCGCTCATCAAAAGCAATTATCGAAGTTACTTCAAGAATTCGAGGATACGGTCACACACAAATTGGGCAAAGTGAAGAATTATGCATATCACATTCAGCTTATCAACAACACTCCTGTACATCAGTCGCCGTATCCACTGACTCCGCCGAAAGCTGCTACCATGAGACAACATATTAATAAACTGTTGGAATTAGACGTCATCGAACCGTCGCTTTCTCCGTATGCCAGGCCATGCTTTTTGATTTCTAAGAAAGGAGGCGGGCAAAGATTGGTCGTAGATTACCGATTGGTGAATCAACGTGTGAGAGCACTATGACGCATTTTCGGTGCCGAGACCAGAGTCTATGTTTCAATGTTTGAAGAATGCCGTTATATTTACTAAGCTTGATTTAAATATGGCTTACCATCAGCTACCGCTCACTCTGGAATCTAAACCGATTACGGCATTCGCTACGTCATTCGGCGCTTATCAAAACAAGTTCTAGCCGTTTGGTTTGGTAGTTTCCGCTGCCGCATTAAATCGAATTATGAACAATATTTTCGGAGACCTTCATTTCAAATATGTTGCTAACTACTTCGACGATCTCTTGATTTATTCCGCATCCATCGAAAAACATTTGATTCATCTTAGAGAAGTCTTCACTCGCCTACAAAAGATGGGATTTACCGTTAACCCAGACTAAATATATTTATGCTTAACAAGAATTAAATGCTTTGGTTACATTGTTTCGACCGGAGGATGTCACGTGGATCCCGACAACATTAAATCGATTCAGGAATTACCGACTCCAGCTTCACTGAAGGCAGTTAAGAGCTTTCTTGGCATGGTAGCGTATTTCGCTCGTTTCATTCCTGCTTTTAGCGAAATTGCCGCTCCGCTAAATGAATTGAAGCGCAAACATATCAAGTTTATTATCGGGCCTCGCCAAATCGATGCGGTTCAGAAACTAAAAGATGCGTTGTCAACTGCTCCCGTGTTGAAGTTTCCAGATTTTGACCGGCCTTTCATTGTGCGTTGCGATTCGTCGGACATTGCCCTAGGCGCAGTGCTGCTTCAGAAGTTTGACGATGGACTTCAACATATAGCTTTCGCTTCAAGAAAGTTGTCGGATACGGAAAAAATATACATAATATTAGAGAGAGAAGCCTTAGGCGTGATATTCGTTCTGGATAAGTTCAGCGATTACCTCATCGGTCGACACTTCACTCTTCAAGTGGATAAAGAGGCGCTCAGTTGGATGATCCGACACCCTAAACAGTTGGGTAAGGTAGGTCGCTGGGTCCTTAAGCTGTCCAGGTTCAAATTCGACGTGGAACATATCAAGGGTCAGTTAAACACCGTCGCCGACGCATTAAGCAACTTGTACGACGCTGCGCCTGAAACGGAGGAGACGAATCCAGAGATATCGACGCTTAACGTACTGCACGAAGTTCCTGAAAGTTTCTTAGCCTTGAAAACTCATCAAGAATCTGATTTTGCGGCGCATTCGCGACCACGAAGATGTCACAGGATATGTCGAGCGTGATGGTCTTCTGATGCGTTTGGTAGGAAAGAACCGCTGGAAAAGAGTAGTAGTTCCAAAGAAGGTACGTAGAATGATTATCTACTATTTTCATGATTTACCCAGGAGTAACTAAAACTTACCGTGCGATCGCCCGTCGATTTTGGTGGCCCGATATGTTCAAAAGCATCAGGGAGTACGTCCGCTCGTGTGAGACGTATCTCGGATAACGCCACCGTCTTTAGAAGCGACTTTTTTCATAGAATGACCTTAGCCTGGGGAATACAGCACATCTTTACCGCTCCGTATCAGCCTTCCTCGAACGCCGTTGAAAGAGCAATGAGAAATCTGAAAAGTTCGCTGTCTATTATGATTCGCACCAGCGCTAATAACAACCATAGTAAAATTCGTTTCTCTATTCGTGTACTCTCATAATGCAAATGAGTCTGAAATCACTCAATGTACATTAGCAGAAGTCTTCCTTGGTGGTGAATTGTCTAGACTCCTGGATCTTCAATGGAAGATCGACAGGTTCGTAGATCCTTGGCTTACTGCCTCGCCGAAAGAAGTTCAAAGAAAAATTAGCCTAGCTCACGGCAAGATCCTCTACTATCCACTTCGGCATCCTTTTCAAGTCGACCAGCTGGTGGTTCAGCGTCTCCACACACAGGTTCAAGCAGGGAGTGGCGAAGGTCAAAAGTTTGTGCCTCGTTGGAGTTCTCCGAGAAGTGTTGTGCGTTTTACTACTTCAACTTCTTGCATGGTAGCCGATGTTGAAGACCCGGATCGTCAATACAGGACCCACGTCAGTCAGCTGAAACCTTATAATCAACGGGAAGAAGCGGCCTAAAGGCGCTTTTTTTACTCGGGGGGATACTGCAGCGTTCCTGCCGTGGTTTGAAATAAAAAAGAAAAATTGATCAAAAAATGTATTCTTTGAATTAATATCATGTATATTGTCACTTAAAAAAAAAATATAGTTAAGTCGCAGTCATTTAAATAATTATTATTGATTGTTAATGAAAAAATGCCCCTTATATAATAAGTAGTTCATTAATTATCTAAATGTTATTATTTTCTCGGTTACATTAAGGTCATGTGAATTTTGTCTGAAACTTAACATTAAAATTTTGAAATAGAAAATTATTATAGTTTAAGTCGCGGCATATCCCTTTTCCTATTCTGGACCAGTATCTAAATTTATAAATTTTTTATCTCGCGGTGGCTTAACTATTTTTTTAATCTATTTCTCTGATCAAGATTGTTTCTGTAATAATATCAATCTATTACTTAGTTAATTTTAAATGTCGTGTATATACTTACCTTATCTCACTTTAAAAATCAAAATTGTTCTCGAGTAATAAAATACGTTTTATTTTGGTTTTTATAAATAGCTGTTTATAAAAAGAAAATTCTCATTTATGATTCTTACCGTCTACTGGTTGTTTTGATTTTTTTGTAACTAATTCAACTTTAATTCCTCTGGGAGTAATTGTATGTCTTCTGGCACTCATGTTTAAAAATGGTACAACTGGTGTCGACTCCAGCAGCCGCATTTCTAGTACTCGTAGCTATTTGCTTGATACATACGACCAGCTGTAAATTATTCACCACCTGTGGTCTATACGATGAACTCGTTAGGTTGAAATTCTCCAGGACTTTCATACCGCACTGTGAGTCTTCTTTTTATTTATTAAAGACGCCAAACCCACATGGGTTTAGTCAGATTCGATGACAAGTGAAACTAAGGGGACGATGTACCGCGGGTCTTGAGCTGGAGAGGGGCCCGAGCGATCGATCATACAGTACCTACAATAATAATTAATTAAACAAATAAAAGTATATCGGTGTATCGCGCCCCAAAATTCTATTTTCATGCCTGAGTGTAATTGTGTACACAGATATATCAATTAGTGGAGCAAATCTTGCATGGTATTTTTAGTGTCATATTGCGTCACGGCTTGACATCCCGTGAATATCTTATAAAATCCGTGAGTGAGCGGAGTGTAATTTCAAAAAAAACTATTTAATATGTAGTGAATAATTTCTAACAACTGTGTTTCAGGGGTTTGTCTAGTAGATGCTGAAAGTGGAAAAGACACTTCTAAAATTGGAGGTGTACCCGGAAGGGAAAGATATGGTTTGTTTCAGGTGCGTTTCTTTCAGAACGATCGAATTTTTATAACAATGTTTTTTGTAACTACATTAATTTTCTATTTCAGATAAGCAGTAGAACTTTTTGTCGCAAAGGATCTCCTGGTGGCTTGTGCAATGCAAAATGTGAAGGTACGTACTGTAATTCAACACGAAGCTAGACTCCGCATAATAATAAATTCTAAAAAATTTTATTATCTGAGGAGAGAAATGTGTGATCCTTGAATGCATTACTCAATTAGTAGAAGAAATAAGTTCAGAAGTAAAGTACAAGGAATGCAATTTTAACATATCTAATATTTGTATTGCTTTACTTTGATCCTATGATACGAAGAATGTTTTCTACTAATTTATTGTAGTAAATTCTATAGCAAACGGCAAAACCGCTTGTATCGAATTTTTCGAAATTGTTTCTACGTCTTTTTAAGGAGTGTTTTATTTGATTAAAATGGGGCCATTTAAGTCTTATTGAACCAGTGTCATAGCTAGGATTATCGGCACCCAAGGCAAGATTGTGATTTCGCGCCCTCAAAAATTCCTTGCTTAAATAAGGTTCTATGAATTACACACCACTGAGCTAAAATTCACTAGATACTCTTTTCTTGTCAAACTCAACTTTAAAACCCCAAATATTTTTAAACGGTTTTATTTTTAGCTTGACCCCGTATATTTGTTTGTTTGTTACTATCTCTGTTTCAAATCTTGCGACAGCTTTTTCAACTAGGTACTTCTACTTAACCGATTCTTATAAAACTTTGCACACACATTGAGTTTCCGTGACAATACAATATAATGATAATTTCAACTTGGTAAAGAAGGTCTGATGATAGAATCAGGAAGTGGACAGTTGAAAGGATGAGGAGTTTGCATAATGATACGGGCCAAAAATCAAACTAAAAACTTGAAAATAAAAATAAGTAAAAAAACTTTTAAGTTAAACGAGTATATTTTAAATCATCAGATGTATCAAAAACTAGAAAATAATTAGAACACAAACCAAGGAGCAATTTGTGTCGCTGCGTCAACGGAATAAGTAATAAAAACGTGGGGCGCATAAAAATCTGTATAACGACTGTATAATATTATTAAATAAGAACGGCTTGTCTAGAAAAATGTGTTTCCAAGTCCACCAACAGAAATATTTCAAATGCGCCCCACTAGTCCAGTCACGAGAGATTAAAACGGGGGGTCCACCTTGCGTTTTGTACAGCAAATGATTTTATTTTTTTGTGTCCTCAAGCATATTTAGGAGATGTCAAATCCAAGTTTGCGACCTCTAGAACAGGGCGGGAGAGTTTTGGTGAGCTAAAAACCACGATTTTTTTGCACTTTTTTCGGTTTTTTGCTTATAACATAAAAACGGCTGGTCCTATCGAAAAAATGGTCCTATTCAAAATTAAAGAGCACAAAATTTACTTCAAAACGCACTTGTCAAATATGTTTTTATTCCGATTTTTACTGACTCTACAGAACTTAGAAAAACAAAAAAAAAATAAACTCTTTTTTTGTTTGAAGGCGCCAATCTCAGAAACTACCAGTCTGTAAAAGAAGCAAAGTAGTAATCAATGAGACCCTATACGAGTTTTTTAAAAATTCAATCCCAAAGGGTGAAAACGGGAGTGTAGGATTTATTGTATTAACAAAAAATCCTACACCCACGTTTTACCCCCTTTGGGATTGAATTTAAAAAAAAATCGAATAGCCTATAACCTTCCTTAATAAACGGGCTATCTAACAAAAAAAAAATTCAAATCGGATTGGTAGTTCCTGAGATTAGCGCGTTCAAACAAAAAAAAATAAACTCTTTTTTTGTTTGAACGCGCTAATCTCAGGAACTACAAGTCCAATTTAAAAAAAAATTTTACTGTTAGATAGCCCGTTTATTGAGGAAGGTTATAGGGTATACAAGTTTTTTTTAAATTTAACCCCAAAGGGGGTAAAACGTGGGTGTAAGATTTTTTGTAAGTAAAAACAAAAAATTTTACATCCCCGTTTTACCCCTTTGGGAATGACTTAAAAAAAAAAAACAAATAGCGTATAACCTTCCTTATTAAACGGGCTATCTAACAATTTTTTTTTTTTTAATCGGACTTGTAGTTTCTGAGATTAGCGCGTTCAAACAAAAAAAGAGTTTATTTTTTTTTGTTTGAACGCGCTAATCTCAGGAACTACCAGTCCGATTTGAAAATATTTTTTTTTGTTAGATAGCCCGTTTATTAAGGAAGGTTATGGGCTATTCGAGTTTTTCAATAGTTAAAAGCTTGAAAAAATGCTTTTTTTCATTTTGGATTTTGGCGATTTTCTAAGTTCTGTAGAGCCGGTAAAAATGGTAACAGAAACATATTTGACTAGTGCATTTTGAAGTAAATTTTGTGCCCTTTAATTTTGAATAGGACCATTTTTTCGATAGGACCGGCCGTTTTCATGTTATAAGCAAGAAAACGAAAAAAAAAGCAAAAAAATCGTGGTTTTTAGCCCACCAAAACTCCCCGCCCTGTTTTAGAGGTCGCAAACTTGGATTTGACATCTCCTAAACATGCTTGAGGACACAAAAAAATAAAATCATTTGCTGCACAAAACGCAAGGTGGACTTCCTCTCGTGACTGAACTACACGTACACGTTTTTATTACTTACTCCGCTGACGCAGCGACACAAAATGCCCCTTGGTTTGTGTCCTAATTATTTTCTAGTTTTTGGTACAGCTGATGATTTAAAATAAAACCATTTAACTTAAAAGTTTTTTTACCTATTTCAAATTAGAAAACACACCAAAATCATCCATTCGTTTTAGAGAAAAAACAAAATGTTTTAATTTTGTGGTTCATAATTCATTCTATCTGTGCAGAAATTCAAATAATGTATTTTTTGGCCAAATAGCTTTTGGAGTTGAATTATTGATCTTCACGTTTTGAGACCCTAGCAATCGTTTAAGATCATTTTCTGACTGATGTCTGTATGTGTGTGTGTGTGTGTGTGTGTGCATGTGTGTGTGTATGTGGTCAATTTGTCGCCTTCGATATCGTAAAAACGGAACAACATACGGCCATGCCTATTATTTCATTGTGTTTATCAGCCTTTAACTTAGATCTGATTAGATTTTGAGTCAAATCGGTTCAGTGGATCCTGAGATATTAAAAAAACGTTCTGAATGTCACGTATTAACATAGGTAAAAAAAATATAAATGAATTCTAGATGTTATAATATGAAAAAAATGTAAATATTTTTTTTCTCTAAAGTGTACAGTTTTCGAGAAAAAAAATATTTTACTAAAAAAAATAAAAATTGTACGTAAATCAAGATAACCATGATTTTTGCTGTATTAAGCTAGCCATCAGTAGATCACTAAACAAAAAAGAGGGCCATGCTTTTTTTCAAAGAATAAACAAAAGAGTGTTTATTTTTTGCAAATATTTACTAGGTGGGAAGTATAGGACTGGTCATCAGTCGAATTTTTTATTAATAAACTATAATGTCCGGAAATTCTTCAGTATCAAGATAAAATGAAATAAAGTTTAATCATTGCAATCATTGAAAAACAATAACTATTTTCGTTGTTGTCATTTTACGTGTGTCGCAAATTATTCCTTATTAGACAAGTGTGTTTAATTGTCATTATACATGGTAATTACATATTTGTATAATGGTGGCTGTAACTTCGAACAATTTTTATAAAGTTTGATGCTGTATTTCCGGACACTATAGTTTGTTAATAAAAATGTATATTTAAGTGCCCTCTATCATTTCTGAAAATTATTATGAATAGTTATTCTGTGACACTCTGTAGATATATCTTTATACATATCATATAATTTTCAGATTTTTTGAATGACGATATCACCGACGATGCAAGATGCGCCGTACGGATCTTCAATACACATGGATTTAAAGCTTGGCCAGGTTGGGTTCGCGCGTGCTATGGTAGGAATGAAGCAGTAGCATATGCGGTACGTCATTGTGTGGGAAGGTTTCGGCGGATTAACACATTTCCCGCCAGTAGGCCATTCAAATTTTAGCGCCCCTACCGACCTCCACACTTCAATAAACTAGTTCATAATCATATTAATTTTTTTGTTAATAAAATTGTAACTTCATGATTTGTGCACTATCGATCGTCCTAATTACACCAACTTTTTCCCGTAATAAGTATGATTGTAACTAGGGGATCGATGTGTCAGTTCCTAGATTATTTTTACAACTTAAGATTGCACAAGAAATAATTTTTGGGTAAATTGTAGAAAAAGTTATCTAAGTGGTGAAACATATTAATTATTACATGTTGAATTGTTTGTAACATTTAGGTACCTACCTATATAAATATCAATCTTTTTAATTTCTGTAAGACATAAAAATGTTGGCCCCAAATTTGCCGCCCCTAAAATCTGCCGCCCTAGGCTCCAGCCTACTCAGCCTGCTGGTAAATCCGCCACTGGTCAGGCAGGAAAAGCTTCGTCTAGCATAAAAAACTGTTGCATTGTATACTTATAGTTTTGAAATTGATTACAGAACAAAATTATATCTTTTGAGTTTCACTGATCTTAGTTTGTTAAAGTCATATTTTTATGAATTTGTAATAATTGAAAAATTTCCTTTTTTTTTGTAAAAAACTTATCTAGTATAATATAATATCTAATTTTAAAATAAATTTATTAAAAAATGTTCTATTATATTTTATGAATTGTAATGTACCTAAACAAATTGAAAACCGCATATTAAAAAAAATTATTCAACCTTATAAAATATATAAAAGATAAAAAAAACAAATGGCTCACAGAAGACTGCTTCGGATATAAAATTTTCTAATTTGCAAAATGTCCAATTTTTAACAATAATTTTATGGTAGGTATAGTGTCTTTATTTTATTTGTTCATGCTGTATGGTCAGTGGCGTAACCTCGGGGGAGGGACAATATCTGGGTATGACCCACACAAGCGTTTATTAAAAAACACATGCTCTTTACAAAAAAACTGTAGTAGGTACTATGCTTATAATGGTTTTAGTAATCAATACACGCAATGACATAGCCCATATGTGTTTTTATTATATGATGTTTTTAGGGTTCCGTATCTCAGAATGAAAAAACTGTAACCTTATAGGATCATTCTTGTGTCTGCGTGACTGCTTGTCTGCCTGCCTATCTGTCTGTGTGTCTGTCTGTTCGATCTCCCTCCTCCTTATTTCCGAAACTACTGAGTTAAAATTTAAAAAAAAAATAGGGAATATAGGACATCACGCATAGTTTACAGGAAAATCTAAACGAAAATCCTAAGTCCTTAAATTCCCACGGGAAACAGAAAATTTGGCGAAGAGCTGTACCAAGTGTATCAAATATACCATTGTTTGTACCGTGGTACACGTGGAGTAGTGGTAACGGCGTTCGCATGCCACCACGAAGAGCTGGATTCAATCCAACTGACGATACGTGATCGTTTTTTTGTATAAATGTTCCACTTTTCTCATCAAGAAGCAGGGCTGAATTAAAAAATGTGGAGTCCCAGAAATAATTACATAATATTATGAGCCCATTAAATAAAAAAAGTTTTAAACGTCATCGTATAATTTTAGAATCAATATCGGAGCAAAAAACCCGAATTTAAAAAAAATCGGAAGGCAATGAAACGAAGTTTGAATTCAGTATCGCCGAAGTGTTCTAGCCACCAAGTTACTCGTTCGATGTCTACTTCTTTTATTGGACAGCCCCCCTGTATATAAAAAATATAACAAATGCAACAAGTTGTTGAAAAGAATGTTTGTGTCGCCAGACAGTTTATGCAAATGTGTATCAGTTGGTGAAAACCACCTTCGTGGTTTGTTGGGGCGCCTACACCATTGTTACCATAAACTGTGTACGTATCGTGGTGGTACTACGGTACACTACGGTACGTATAATAAGCTTATACCCTCTTTTCTAAGCAGACCTCGAGCGGTACAGAGTAACCCATCAGCTATACATAGTATAAAAGGAAGTTTCGGTAGATATCTGTCTTTTTGTACCGGCTAATCTCGAGAACTCTGAACTACTGAACGGATCTAAATATTTTTTGGGGAAGGTTTAGGTCTATAATAACTGTTCGGCCCGGATTCGCCCGGGTGCATATCAAACTGATTCCAAGTTGGATTGAAATCAAGTTTACGTCAAAAGCGGTGTGAAATACAGTACGTATTATATCCAATAATAATACCTACGTAGTGGGCAGTTTATAAATTCGAGCGAACGGAAACTAGTGCAGATTCCAACCCTTAAAAAAAAGGGTGCGACGACCCCATTGGATCAGTTGTTTTAAAAAGATACCTATGCAATTTTATAACACATTTTGTACCTATATTAATTTTTGTCTAATGTCGGATTTATAATAGTGGATTTTAATCACGCTGTTATGTTAATTCGCTGTTATTTCTATGGTTACTTCGTATGTTTTATGCGTAATATTTTTTAACAAAACAGCGTGTTAAATGTACGATAAAGCCGGCATAAGATGTATCGTATAAGGAATTTCTGACAAATTTAACTGACATTTTTCGTATTAATTTGGAAACTGATTTTGGAACATAAGTCATATGTAATATAGTTCTCCATACCGATTTTTTACACTCATTTAAAAGAGTAAAATATATGAATTTTGTGGAATAACGAGGATCTCGTTCGTAAAGACAAATGCAAAAATGTATTTATTCAACACATGCATGTTTTTAGTGTTTTTCGTATCTGTTTTGCGGACCTTAAATAGCCGTTTATTGACTAGTGACCATTAAGTAACGCTTTTCAGTGCTATAATGGTTCATTAAGTAACTAGTTACATAATGATCCATTATGCAACGCTTTTCAGTGCTATAATGAAAAACAGTTGCATAATGAACCATTATGTAACTGTTTTTTTAATTCAATTAAAGTCTAAAACCATGCATGTATTGAAACAAGTATAGTGTGAAACGCGTGTGCCTTTATGCGTCAGGCGCGATGTTTTCAGCACTCGTATGCGGCTCGCGATGCACACTCGCCAAGGCTTGTGTGTGCTCGCCTTCTACTTGTGCTGAAAACATCGCGCCTGAAGTATAAAGATGTATTTAGCACACTAGTTACACAATATAATACTTTATTACAAAAAGTATACTACCTACGGCCTACGCTATCTTATGGTCTACTGCTATGGGGAGCAGCTCCTGATGCTGTGAGAATCTTTAAATTACAAAAACGAGCGATGCGCACTATTGCCAGAAAGAAACCAACCGAACATTGTGCTCCTTTATTTAAACGCTTTAACATCTTGACGTTGCATTCGTTGTATGTATATGAAAACTTAATTTATGTAAAACAAAACCTGGAAATCTTTGAAACAGCAAATCAGGTACATTCTCACAGCACCAGAAGCTGTACTGACATAAGGATACCTTTTTATAAAAACAATAAATTAATTAATGGTCCCAACTTTTGGGCACCCAAATTCTATAATCATCTTCCAGACAAAATCAAGGCCTTGCCGCTGAACACTTTTAAAAATAAAATTAAAAATGTGCCACAGAATATGTGTTTGTACAATTTCGAAGATTTCTTTTCTTGTAGCGTGTACAATTTATTGTATATTTATGTAATAATTACTTTGTATCTTTCTGACGTTTTATACTAATATTGATCACTAAATATATCTATCTATCTATATTATAATATATACAGATTCCGAAAAAATTCGTAATTTTAAAAATCATTATCCACCACTGAACCTATACTATGCATTGTAGAGATGCTATATAAATATAAAACGAAACAATTCGTTTTTTCGTCTCGCCTGTCGACAGTGACAATTGCTTAAAGCAGCCATACTCAAAGTGTGTTCCGCGGAACCCTAGGGTTCCGCGATACTTCTGTAGGGGTTCCGCAAGAATTTAGAAAAAAAATTAAAACACACCTCTCCCTGGTCGACCGTTCTGACTTCTGATTATTTGCGTTGGAAAGAGAGAAATAGAAAGTTTTACGTCACTCAGTGAGTTTGTTAGCGATAACGATTCAGAAATGTTTCAAGATGATGTATTTGAAGAATTGGTCAAATATCTCACTTCGATGCGCGCATCTTTTGGTAAGTATTTTCCAGAAGAACAGAATACAAAAATGAGACTGAATTCATGGATTCATAATCCTTTTTTACCCAACTTACAAAAGCCCGAAAGTATGTCAAACGAGATATATGAATCTCTTTTAGAAATGTCATCAGACACAAGTATGGAGTCACTGTTTAAAACGACGCCTCTTAACGATTTTTGGTGCAGAATCCGTGATGAATATCCAATGCTTGCCAAAATGGCGCTGAATATTCTTCTCCCGTTCCCAACAACATATTTGTGCGAAACAGGATTCTCAACCTATGCAGCCACGAAAACAAAATACCGTAATAGACTGGACGCTGAACCTGATATGAGACTTCAACTGTCCTCTATCAAACCTGATATCAACCAATTGATGAAAAATAAAAAACAGTTTCATACCTCCCATTAGTTAGATTTTTTCTTTTTTAATATCTTCTATTATTATACTTGTTATGTAAGTAAGTAATAAGTAACTGTTACATTGTACTTTTATTAGGCTTATTAATAAAGAATACACTTTTAAAAACTATTGTTTTATTGTAGGGTTCCGTCAAGTATTTCGCTTTCCAAAAGGGTTCCGTCACCAAAAAAGATTGAGAACCGCTGGCTTAAAGCATAAAAAGCGACAAGATTGATTCGCGTCCTCCATGTGTGTGTCCATTGCTGGCCCAGCCCATATAAGTCCATGGATGACTAATAAACACCGGCCTATTAGCCAACAGCAGCGTCTGCGAGTTGCATAGTCGATGCACGCAAATGGCAACAAAAAATTGTTGATGGGTTAAATATTTTCGCGAAATTAATTTCTTTGTTATAATGCATTTGGCTATACCTACTGGATATAAAGCGACCCCTAATTTTCCAATAAGGACGAAAGTTTTTCGACTATAATAAAATAGCATAATAGTAGGTACTGTAGATATATATAGTGACAGGGAAACCGTTGGTTGTCCCATTCTGAGTGACTAAATAATTATTGTTATGGATCACCCTGTATATAAACGGTAAACATAGAGTTCCGAGAAACGGGGTCTGCATACTGAACAACGAGTAACTGCACGAACATTCTAGAGAACGCTAGAATGCGCTGTGCCTAAGCCAAGCGGCCTATACAGGGTGTCCAAGTTGACGTTGGCTAACATGGGTAACTTTGTTATTAGTGGAGATAGAAAGTCGGTTAAATGGGCAAAGTAGTGCAGAATTATGTGCTCATTAACGTCCCGTCGAAAAAACAATTGAATTTTGACACACTATGGATTTATTTAGAAAATAGTGAAAATTGCCGTTTTTGAAAACTGGCCATAACTTTTTTATTTATGAAGATATCTGAAAATTTCTTTAACCATTTTTTGATAACTTTTTATGATCTTTTCAGTGGCGTAGGTTTAATTTTTTTATATCCACTACATAATGAGATATTGACATGAACTTTGGTTTTTCTTATGGACGCCATTTTGGATTTTTAGATATTCGAATTCTGCTTATTTTTCTGATTAATTTGGTGTATCACATGCCACATTTAAAAAAAATGCAATAAACGTCCCATATTAGAGGCACTATAAAAACAACTGACAGTCAAATTATATTTCAGTTCTGCCAAACTACGATTTATTATTAATTTTACACTTAAAATGTTCGCACTACTTAATTATAACTTGATTGTCAGTTGTTTTTAATGTCTGTTATATGGGACGTTAATTGCATTTTTTTTAAATGTGGCATGTGATACACCAAATTAATCAGAAAAATAAGCACATTTCGAATATCTAAAAATCCAAAATGGCGTCCATAAGAAAAACCAAAGTTCATGTCAATATCTCATTATGTAGTGGATATAAAAAAATTAAACCTACGCCACTGAAAAGATCATAAAAAGTTATCAAAAAATGGTTAAAGAAATTTTCAGATATCTTCATAAATAAAAAAGTTATGGCCAGTTTTCAAAAACGGCAATTTTCACTATTTTCTAAATAAATCCATAGTGCCAAATCTTCATGGTTTCCGGGCTTGTAGGCCGTGGTCCGGTGGTATTTCTACCTGACCACGGACCACGGCCTACAAGCCCGGAAACCATGAAGATTTGGAACAATGCCGGCCGTGAAAGCTTGCACACTTGGATAAATCCATAGTGTGTCAAAATTCAATTGTTTTTTCGACGGGACGTTAATGAGCACATAATTCTGCACTACTTTGCCCATTTAACCGACTTTCTATCTCCACTTATAACAAAGTTACCCATGTTAGCCAACGTCAACTTGGACACCCTGTATAAGCAAGCGAGTGCGAGGAAATCAGTCAGTCATCGGTGAATCAATCAGTCATCAGTGGGTCAGTGTAGATTATATTGTGACAGTGTTGAACAGCGAATATAGTGCGAAATAAATCTTATATAAATACAGTGATATAAATAGTTCCGTGATATAAATACACCTGATAAAATAAATATTAGTTTAGTTAATTGTATATAGTTAAGTGTTAATTACCGCTTAGTTATTGTTTAGTTGTGTTGATTGTTAGAACTGACTTTTCGTTGTTGCATTCATTATTATTGTGTTTTTAATTATTGTAAATAAATATTGTAAATAAATATTTATTCCGCCAACTCAGAAAACAGTTTTGTAACACTGGTGTCAGGTGCGGGGTGTAAACAAAGAAGAGAGTAAAAAGTCCTAATTTGGCCCTGGGAAGTCAGTGTAGAATGTTCTCGGTGATTTTTCGAGACACCTGCTATAATAAGTGATTAATTAATTACATGAATGTTATTATTATTTTCTCGGTTACATTAAGGTCGTGTGAATTTCGTCTGAAACTTAACATTAAAATTTTGAAATAGAAAATTATTATAGATTAAGTCGTGGCATTATAATAATATCCCTTTTCCTATTCTGGACCTGTATCTAAATTTATACATTTTTCATCTCGCGGTGGCTTAACTATTTTTCTATTTCTCTGATCAAGATTATTTCTGTAATAATATAGATCTCATTACTTAGTTAATTTTAAATGTCGTGTATATACTTACCTTAACTCACTTTAAAAATCAAAATTGTTCTCGAGTAATAAAATAGGTACGTTTTATTCTGGTTTTTATAAATAGCTGTTTATAAAAAGAAAATTGAAATCTGCAAATAAATAGTCTTAATTTATTATGATTCTTACCGTCTACTGGTTGTTTTGATTTTTTTAGTAACAAATTCAACTTTAATTCCTCTGGGAATAATAATTGTAAGTAGGGATTACAGCCGGCACCAATTTCAATCCGGTCGGATTCGGCCGGATTCCTGTCGATCCGATCGGATCCGGCCGGTTTAGTCACATCAAACATATTTTGCCTTTTCTTCTGAAATTAGCTATATAAAAGATATTCAATTGAGAGTATATTACAAAGTTTATAAAAAAAACGTTTATTTCTTATGAAATCAACTTTAGTTAAACTGTAATAATCAACAAACAATCACGAATTAACAATAAAAATCAGTATAGTGTAACTAGTTAAATTGGAATTTTTATAATAGTAGTAATAATATAATGACAGGCAGTTAAATTCAGTCTTACTAGATTTCAGAGCAAATAATGATATCTTGTAATCTTATTATGTTAGTGACATATTAAATAACTGAATCAATCTTATAGTCCAAGCAACGAACGAAAAATTAAGGTGTCCTTAACAACATACTAAAAGTCTCGGTGGGTGGGAGTGGTGCTAAGGTGAGGGTAGGTCTCCAAAGGTTTCTAAAGGTCCCCTTTATTACATTTTTCGAAATATCTCAGAAACGGTCGACTTAAGCAATTCTTCTACTATGTAATGTTTTAAAGAGGATTATATTTCCTACAATTTTCATCCCAACAACTTTTCTGTGGTACTAATGGTAAGCGCGCTACAGCTTCTTGAAAATCACGTGCTTTTTGTAACATTGGACAAAAAACATAGTTTAGGGCATTAAATTTCCTATGGATTCCTAGACGGATCTTTTTTTATTCGTTATGGAAGGTACTCGAAACACGTGTTAAAAAAACATGTAAAACTCTGTGATTATTTCAACTTTAACTGCCTTTAACTTCTCAATTTTAAAAGATATCGATATGGGACAAAAAGGACAGTTTAGGGCGTTCCTTGCTTTATGAATATGTGTATTTTCAATTTAAAGTTCAATGAAGAACACAATAAATAAATGAAGAGTGAAGTTAGTACAACTGTGTAATACTTAAATAGAAGTTATATTGTTATATCAGCCAAATTACATAATTATCTCTGCACTATAGGGAAACATTTTTCTTATCAACCATTGTCGAAGTCGGGATTCAAACCCGAAATTCTCCACTATCGCGGCGGACTGAGCTATCACATACTCAACTGTGACAAGTATTGACAAACTAATGTTCATTAGTTTATCAATTAAAGCAAAGAACGTCCTAAATCGTGATTTTTGTCCCATATCGACATCTTTAAAAATTGAGAAGCTATAGCCAGTCAAAGTTGAAATCATCATAGAGTTTTACGTGTTTTTTTGACACGCGTTACGAGTACCTTCCATACCGAATGAAAAAAAATACGTCTAGGAATCCATAGAAAATTTAATGCCCTAAAAGATGATTTTTGTCCTATCTCGATAACTAGAGTCACACAACGTAAGGAAGGAACTGACCTATTGCCGTCCGCCCGATGAATAGGATCTAAAAATATTAAATATTGTATATGTTTGAAAATTGGTGTACTAACGATTTTACTTTTTAAAACGAATTATACTTATGGTTTATGAAATTTTCGCAAATTTACTTAAAACCCAGCATAACCCCAAGAAAACAACATAACAATATTTATTTATTTATTTATTTATTTAATGCAGCCAACAGGAATATCGGGTATTGACACGATAAAATCAGTAATCAGGCGACATGAAGGCACCAATTTAGTAATGATTGGCTTCTACGAAACAAAACAATATTGTAAAATTGAAATCAAAAAGTAAAAACCGCGCATATTGCATGGTTCATAATAACAAAAGACAATGCCTGTAATGTTTGTGCTATTACGCAGCCGCATCGTTCAAGTTCAAGAAGAGCTCTCGGTGTGTATCAGAATTGCTCAATTCACATGGACTCAGTCTTTTTATATCATTCCAAATCTATCTTTTCCTTTCATAATCAGCTGTAAATATATGAACCATATGCAAGTTTCTCTCGACTTTTCCCGTAACTGTGTCTCCTTTCGTTTTGCTCCAGAATCGTATATTTCCTTTGCTGAATATAAAAATCCTGAAAAACAAGTAAGTATACTATCGTTCTCAATGGAAAGTAAATCGGTTTTATCCGTCGCTCATCAAAAGCAATAACTTCAAGAATTCGAGGATACGGTCACACACAAATTGGGCAAAGTGAAGAATTATGCATATCACATTCAGCTTATCAACAACACTCCTGTACATCAGTCGCCGTATCCCCTGACTCCGCCGAAAGCTGCTACCATGAGACAACATATTAATAAGCTGTTGGAATTAGACGTCATCGAACCGTCGCTTTCTCCGTATGCCAGGCCATGCTTTTTGATTTCTAAGAAAGGAGGCGGGCAAAGATTGGTCGTAGATTACCAATTGGTGAATCAACGTGTGAGATATGACGCATTTCCGGTGCCGAGACGCTTAACGTATTGCACGAAGTTCCTGAAAGTTTCTTAGCCTTGAAAACTCATCAAGAATCTGATCCCGAGACATGTCTCATTTTGCGGCGCATTTGCGACCACGAAGATGTCACAGGATATGTCGAGCGTGATGGTGTTCTGATGCGTTTGGTAGTAGTTCCAAAGAAGGTACGTAGAATGATTATCTACTATTTTCATGATTTAGATGCTATGCACCCAGGAGTAACGAAAACTTACCGTGCGATCGCCCGTCGATTTTGGTGGCCCGATATGTTCAAAAATATCAGGGAGTACGTCCGCTCGTGTGAAACGTGTCTCGGATAACGCCACCGTCTTTAGAAGTGACTTTTTTCGAAGAATGACCTTAGCCTGGGAATACAGCACATCTTTACCGCTCCGTATCAGCCTTCCTCGAATGCCGTTGAATGAGAAATCTGAAAAGTTCACTGTCTATTATGATTCGCACCAACGCTAATAACAACCATAGAGAGTGGGACAAATTCGTTCCTCTATTCGTGTACTCTCATAATACAAATGAGTCTGAAATCACTCAATGTACACCAGCAGAAGTCTTTCTTGGTCATGAATTGACTAGACCCCTGGATCTTCAATGGAAGATCGACAGATTCGTAGATCCTTGGCCTACTGCCTCGCCGGAAGAAGTTCAAAGAAAAATTAGCCTAGCTCACGGCAAGGTGAAGGCCCTCTACTATCCACTTCGGCGTCCTTTTCAAGTCGACCAGCTGGTGGTTCAGCGTCTCCACACACAGGTTCAAGCAGGTAGTGGCGAAGGTCAAAAGTTTGTGCCTCGTTGGAGTTCTCCGAGAAGTGTTGTGCGTTTTACTACTTCAACTTCTTGCGTGGTAGCCGATGTTGAAGACCCGGATCGTCAATACAGGACCCACGTCAGTCAGCTGAAACCTTATAATCAACGGGAAGAAGCGGCCTAAAGGCGCTTTTTTTACTCGGGGGGATACTGCAGCGTTCCTGTCGTGGTTTGAAATAAAAAAGAAAAATTGATCAAAAAATGTATTCTTTGAATTAATATCATGTATATTGTCACTTAAAAAAAAAAATATAGTAAAGTCGCAGTCATTTAAATAATTATTATTGATTGTTAATGAAAAAATGCCCCTTATATAATAAGTAGTTCATTAATTATCTAAATGTTATTATTTTCTCGGTTACATTAAGGTCATGTGAATTTTGTCTGAAACTTAACATTAAAATTTTGAAATAGAAAATTATTATAGTTTAAGTCGCGGCATATCCCTTTTCCTATTCTGGACCAGTATCTAAATTTATAAATTTTTCTTCTCGCGGTGGCTTAACTATTTTTTTTAACCTATTTCTCTGATCTAGATTGTTTCTGTAATAATATCAATCCCATTACTTAGTTAATTTTAAATGTCGTGTATATACTTACCTTATCTCACTTTAAAAATCAAAATTGTTCTCGGGTAATAAAATACGTTTTATTTTGGTTTTTATAAATAGCTGTTTATAAAAAGAAAATTCTCATTTATGATTCTTACCGTCTACTGGTTGTTTTGATTTTTTTTGTAACTAATTCAACTTTAATTCCTCTGGGAGTAATTGTATGTCATCTGGCACTCGTGTTTAAAAATGGTACAACTGGTGTCGACTCCAGCAGCCGCATTTCTAGTACTCGTAGCTATTTGCTTGATACATACGACCAGCTGTAAATTATTCACCACCTGTGGTCTATACGATGAACTCGTCAGGTTGAAATTCTCCAGGACTTTCATACCGAACTGTGAGTCTTCTTTTTATTTATTAAAGGCGCCAAACCCACATGGGTTTAGTCAGATTCGGTGACAAGTGAAACTAAGGGGACGATGTACCGCGGGTCTTGAGCTGGAGAGGGTCCCGAGCCATCGATCATACAGTACCTACAATAATAATTAATTAAACAAATAAAAGTATATCGGTGTATCGCGCCCCAAAATTTCTATTTTCATACCTGAGTGTAATTGTGTACACAGATATATCAATTAGTGGAGCAAATCTTGCATGGTATTTTTAGTGTCACATTGCGTCACGGCTTGACATCCCGTAAATATCTTATAAAATCCGTGAGTGAGCAGAGTGTAATTTCAAAAAAAACTATTTAATATGTAGTGAATAATTTCTATCAATTGTGTTTCAGGGGTTTGTCTAGTAGATGTTGAAAGTGGAAAAGACACTTTTAGAATTGGAGGTGCAACCGGAAGTGAAAGATATGGTTTGTTTCAGGTGCGTTTCTTTCAGAACGCTCGAATTTTTATAACAATGTTTTTTGTAACTACATTAAATTTCTATTTCAGATAAACAGTGGAACTTTTTGTCGCAAAGGATCTCCTGGTGGCTTGTGCAATGCAAAATGTGAAGGTACGTACTGTAATTCAACACGAAGCTAGACTCCGCATAATAATAAATTCTAAAAAATTTTATTATCTGAGGAGAGAAATTTGTGATCCTTGAATGCATTACTCAATTAGTAGAAGAAATAAGTTCAGAAGTAAAGTACAAGAAATGCAATTTTAACATATCTAATATCTGTATTGCTTTACTTTGATCCTATGATACGAAGAATGTTTTCTACTAATTTATTGTAGTAAATTCTATAGCAAACGGCAAAACCGCTTGTATCGAATTTTTCGAAATTGTTTCTACGTCTTTTTAAGGAGTATTTTATTTGATTAAAATGAGGCCATTTAAGTCTTATTGAACCAGTGTCATAGCTAGGATTATCGGCACCCAAATCAAGATTGTGATTTCGCGCCCTCAAAAATTCCTTGCTTAAATAAGGTTCTATGAATTACACCGCTCATTGCGTCCTTGCCGCAAGCCCCTGTTGTCAAGCCCTATAGCTAAAATGCTGATAACCACTGAGCTAAAATTCACTAGGTACTCTTTTCTTGTCAAACTCAACTTTAAGACCCCAAATATTTTATAGGTACCTATTTTTAAACGGTTTTATTTAGCTTGACCCCGTATATTTGTTTGTTTGTTACTATCTCTGTTTCGAATCTTGCGACAGCTTTTTCAACTATTTCAACTTAACCGATTCTTATAAAACTTTGCACACACATTGAGTTCCCGTGACAATACAATATATAATGATAATTTCAACTTGGTAAAGAAGGTCTGATGATGGAATCAGGAGGTGGACAGTTGAAAGGATGAGGATTTTGCATAATGATACGGGCCAAAAATCAAACTAAAAACTAGAAAATAAAAATAGGTAAAAAAACTTTTAAGTTAAACGAGTTTACTTTAAATCATCAGACGCAGTATCAAAAACTAGAAAATAATTAGAACACAAACCAAGGGGCACTTTGTGTCGCTGCGTCAACGGAAAAAGTCATAAAAACGTGGGGCGCATAAAAATCTGTATAACGACTGTACCTATAATATTACTAGCCGGGCTGGTGGTGTTTATTCGCTCGAATTTTATAATACATAACTCACTCGCTTCGCTCGTTCACTCGGATTTTATTAATACATTACTCACTCGTTTCGCTCATTCACTTGAATATTAATAATACATTACTCACTCGCTTCGCTCGTCCGATCGAATTTTATTAATACATTATTGCTCACCTATACATCATATAAGATTAAGGAACTCCTGTGCAAAATTTCATGCTTCTAACTTCAAAAATGATGAACTTCCATACAAACTTTCATCCCCTATTTAACCCCTTTAAGGGATGAGTTTTCAAAAATCCTTTCTTATTACTCATCTAAGTTAAATAAGGAAATCCTGTGCAAAATTTCATGCTTCTAACTTAAAAAATGACGAACTTCCATACAAACCTTCATCCCTTATTTAACCCCCTTAGAGGACGAATTTTTAAAAAACCTTTCTTGTTGCTCACCTACGTAATATAAGGAACTCCTGTGCGAAATGTTATGCTTCTAACTTCAAAAATGACGAAATTCCATACAAACTTTCATCCCCTTTTTAGCCCCCTTAGGGGATGAAATTTCAAAAAAAAACTTTCTTAGTACTCGCCTACGTTATATAAGAAACTCCTGTGCAAAATTTCATGCTTCTAACGTCAAAAATGACGAATTTCCATACAAACTTTCATCCCCTATTTAACCCCCTTAGAGGTTGAATTTCGAAAAATCCTTTCTTAGAGGGTGCCTACGTCATAAAAGGAACCTACTGTCCAAACTTCAAGTTTATATCTTTAGCGGTTTGACCTGGACGTTGTCTGTCAGTCAATCAATCAGTCAGTAACGGAACTGTTTTATATACAGGGTGTCCTCAAAGACACTAAACACACGCCTTCCACATGTTCCTGAGACCAAAATAAGCCGATTTAAGCAAACTTACCTTCTTACAAAATTGCTTAGTTTGGGCGCTATACGGCCCTGAAGTTACAATTTTGAAATCGTTTTTAACTTCCCATTGGAAGTTATTGTAATGGGTCCGAAAATCGAAATCAAAAAGGAAAAAAAATTTTTATGTTTCAAGGTCACTACACTATTTTTACACTACTTTTAGAAAGATGTCTGTGTGTGTGTGTGTGTGTGTGTGTGTGTGTACGTATGTACGTACGTACGTACGTACGTACGTACGTATGTATGTGTCAATTTCTTTCTAAGACGAAATCTCGAGAACGAAAAATGATATCGACTACGTTGGGGTGCCAATCGACGCGTATTAACGTAAATATGATCTGAAAGGAATTTTTTTAAAATCGGTTCAGCCGTTCTTTTTTCTTAACCAAATAACCTCCAAAAAAGTAGATTTTACACAATATCTCGCGAATAAAAAATTATATCGACTTCGTAAGGGTGTCAATCGAGGCGTGTTAACGTCATTTTGATCCGACATAAATTTTATAAAAATCGGTTCAGCCGTTTTTTTTTTTTTTTTTTTAATTATTGATGTTTTAATGATTAAAATGATTACTTTTCTGTGTAATATCTAATTTAATTATTATTATTAAATATTTATCAAACTGGGAAGTTCGTCGTGTGGACCTCAAGGGTCGCACTTTAGTCCTAATAAACGACCCACCTCACGGCTTGTTTTGTTATAAATTTAAAACGGCTTGTGCGATTTTGCCTCGGATTTTGCTAAAATTTGGCACGTTGACATAGTTTTATGGAACAAAAAAACCCATGTTAAAATTATGAATAATATTAATTCATATAGGCGTAGAAATCGGGTTTTTTAATATTTGAACGTTTCAAATTTCTACGCCAATGGAAGAAAAGAGGTTTAAGTATAAAATTTAGAATCAGTAACTTATTTGCTACAAAAAAGCTACTCTTAATAAGACTCGATTACTCTCATGGTTTTTGAGAAATTTGTATTTTAATAATAAGGTAATCGATAGTAATACGTTGATAATAATGAGTTGATCAATAAACAAATAAGATGGCCATGCGTTTTTCTGAGAATAAAATTGGAGATAATGAAGAAGTTATGCACAGAGTAAATTAATTTTCTTCGTCGTATAAATCTTTGTATGCGTAAAAATGGTGGACACTTTGACCACTTTTAAGGACATATTTATTTATTTCTATTTATGTTTTAGTAGCTTTACTTCAGTTTGTAAAAATTACTGCGAATTATTAAAATACAAATTTCTCAAAAACCATGAGAGTAATCGAGTCTTATTAAGAGTAGCTTTTTTGTAGCAAATAAGTTACTGATTCTAAATTTTATACTTAAACCCCTTTTCTTCCATTGGCGTAGAAATTTGAAACGTTCAAATATTAAAAAACCCGATTTCTACGCCTATGGATTAATATTAATCATAATTTTAACATGGGTTTTTTTGTTCCATAAAACTATGTCAACGTGCCATATTTTAGCAAAATCGCACACGCCGTTTTAAATTTATAACAAAAAAACGATTTCAAAATTGTAACTTCAGGGCCGTATAACGCCCAAACTAAGCAATTTTATAAGAAGGTAAGTTTGCTTAAATCGGCTTATTTTGGTCTCAGGAACATGTGGTAGGCGTGTGTTTAGTGTCTTTGAGGACACCCTGTATATAGATAGATAGATTAAATAAGAACGGCTTGTCTATAAAAATGTGTTTCCATGTCCACCAACAGAAATATTTCAAATGCGCCCCACGTACACGTTATTATTACTTACTCCGCTGACGCAGCGAGTGAAGCGACACAAAATGCCCCTTGGTTTGTGTCCTAATTATTTTCTAGTTTTTAGTACAGCTGATGATTTAAAATAAAACCATTTAACTTAAAAGTTTTTTTACCTATTTCAAATTAGAAAACACACCAAAATTATCCTTTCGTTTTAGAGAAAAAACAAAATGTTTTAATTTTGTGGTTAATAATTCATTCTATTTGTGCAGAAATTCAAATAATCTATTTTTTGACCAAATAACTTTTGGAGTTGAATTATTGATCTTCTTTCAACCAAATAGGATGCTTACTGCTTTACCGATCTCATAATTTCTTTTGTCGCCTAAAAATGCCTGAAACGCCTGAAAATCTTTATACAGGTGTCCATTTGAAAATTAAAATTAAATGATTTTTTTGTATGTGAGAAGACGCGCAACTGTTGAGCTATATTGATACCTACCTACGTGGATATACAGGGTGTCACAGAATAACTATTCCTAATTTTCAGAAATGATAGAGGACACTTAAATAAACATTTTTACTTCCCACCTCTACTATGGTAGGGAAGTAACGGATTTAGTCCGAAAAAAATATTTCGAGATTTTAACAGATCTTCACGTTTTGAGACCCTAGCAATCGTTTAAGATCATTTTCTGACTGATGTCTGTATGTGTGTGTGTGTGTGCATGTGTGTGTGTATCTGGTCAATTTTTCGCCTTCGATATCGTAAAAACGGAACAACATACGGCCATGCCGATTGTTTCATTGTGTTTATCAGCCTTTAACTTAGATCTGATTAGATTTTCAGTCAAATCGGTTCAGTGGATCCTGAGATATTAAAAAAAACGTTCTGAATGTCACGTATTAACATAGGTAAAAAAAATATAAATGAATTCTAGATGTTATAATATGAAAAAAATGTAAATATTTTTTTTCTCTAAAATGTACAGTTTTCGAGAAAAAAAATATTTTACTAAAAAAAATAAAAATTGTACGTAAATCAAGATAACCATGATTTTTGCCATATTAAGCTAGCCATCAGTAGATCACTAAACAAAAAAGAGGGCCATGCTTTTTTTCAAAGAATAAACAAAAGAGTGTTTATTTTTTGCAAATATTTACTAGGTGGGAAGTATAGGATTGGTCAACAGTCGAATTTTTTATTAATAAACTAGTGTCCGGAAATTCTTCAGTATCGAGATAAAATGAAATAAAGTTTAATCATAGCAATCTTTGAAAAACAATAACTATTTTCGTAGTTGTCATTTTACGTGTGTCGCAAATTATTCCTTATTAGATAAGTGTGTTTAATTGTCATTATACATGGTAATTACATATTTGTATAATGGTGGCCGTAACTTCGAACAATTTTTATAAAGTTTGATGCAGTATTTCCGGACACTATAGTTTGTTAATAAAAATGTATATTAATTAAGTGCCCTCTATCATTTCTGAAAATTAGGAATAGTTATTCTGTGACACTCTGTAGATATATCTTTATACATATTATATTATTTTCAGATTTTTTGAATGAAGATATCACCGACGACGCAAGATGCGCCCAACTGATTTTCAATACACATGGATTTAAAGCTTGGCCAGGTTGGCTTCGCGCGTGCAAGGGTAGGGACAGAGCAGTAGCATATTGCAGTACGTCATTATGTGGGAAGGTTCCGGCGGAATAACACATTTCCCGCCAGTAGGCCATTCAAATTTTGGCGCCCCTACCGACCTCTACACTTCGATAAACTAGTTCATAATCATATTAATTTTTTTGTCAATAAAATTGTAACTTCATGATTTGTGCACTATCGATCGTCCTAATTACACCAAATTTTTCCCGTAATATGTATGATTGTGAACTAGGGGATCGATGTGTCAGTTCCTAGATTATTTTTACAACTTTTATATTCGTCACTAAATATATCTATCTATCTATATTATAATATATACAGATTCCGAAAAAATTCATAATTTTAAAAATCATTATCCACCACTGAACCTATACTATGCATTGTAGAGATGCTATATAAATATAAAACGAAACAATTCGTTTTTTCGTCTCTCCTGTCGACAGTGACAATTGCTTAAAGCATAAAAAGCGACAAGATTGATTCGCGTCCTCCATGTGTGTGTCCATTGCTGGCCAAGCCCATATAAGTCCATGGATGACTAATAAACACCGGCCTATTAGCCAACAGCAGCGTCTGCGAGTTGCATAGTCGATGCACGCAAATGGCAACAAAAAATTGTTGATGGGTTAAATATTTTCACGAAATTAATTTCTTTGTTATCATGCATTTTGCTATATCTACTGGATATAAAGCGACCCCTAATTTTCCAATAAGGACGAAACTTTTTCGACTATAATAAAATAGCATAATAGTAGGTACAGATATATAGCGACAGGGAAACCGTTGGTTGTTCCATTCGGAGTGACTAAATAATTATTGTCACGGATCACCCTGTATATAAACGGCAAACAAAGAGTTCCGAGAAACGGGGTCTGCATACTGAACGACGAGTAACTGCACGAACATTCTAGAGAACGCTAGAACGCGCTATGCCTAAGCCAAGCGGCCTATATAAGCAAGCGAGTGCGAGGAAATTAGTCAGTCATCGGTGAATCAATCAGTCATCAGTGGGCCAGTGTAGATTATATTGTGACAGTGTTGAACAGCGAATATAGTGCGAAATAAATCTTATATAAATACAGTGATATAAATAGTTCCGTGATATAAATACACCTGATAAAATAAATATTAGTGTAGTTAATTGTATGTAGTTAAGTGTTAATTACTGTTTAGCTATTGTTTACTTGTGTTGATTGTTAGAACGGACTTTTCGTTGTTGCATTCATTATTATTATTTTTAAGTATTGTAAATAAATATTTATTCCGCTCACTTAGAAAACAATTTTGTAACATTATCATCGTGAACATTACCATGAACAGTCTAAACCTGTATATTCGGAGAAAATAAGCTGTCACAGACGGACGGACGGACAGACACGAGAGTGATCCTATAAAGGTTCCATTTTTTCATAGAGATAGGGAACCCTAAAAATTAGAGAAATTTTTTCAAAATAAAAATTTAATCCTCTAGGAAAGATTAAAATGCGAGGAGCCATTCAATAAAAAAAATCTGTAAATCGGTTGACCCTGCAGGCCATACCTGGAACTTCCCGCTATTTTCAAGCGCTTTAAGTTCGAAGCACTTGATAATATACCCAAAAGTAGATTTTAAAGCTCTTCGAGCTCAAAAATCTGAAAATTGCTGACAACACTATATTAATTTTTGAAAAGCTATAACTTTTGAACGCGTTGTTCGATTTTGATCTTTAAAACGGCATTCGACGAAGTTTTTTAAGCTCTAAAAATAATGTAAGAGGTACAAAATCGATTGGTTGAGAAATTTCGAAGTTAATTTGAAAAAACATTTTTTTCGAAATCTGTTGACTACGCAATCTCTCGAACGGATTAATTGATTTTGATCCACTTAGCGGCATTCGACGCAGTCTTCTGAAGAGAAGAGCTGATTAGATTATGAAATCTGTCGGTACAATATACTAGAAGTTATTTTGAAAAAAACATCGTTTTAACAACTATTTTTTTCGGTATTTTTTGAAATTTCTCAAAATCTATTAGGCTGAATCGGTTCAAATTTTCAGAAAATCTAAGTTCAGGGGAACTCTTTCGAATGCCGCATATCGGTATTCGATCGGTCAAGCCGTTCAAAAGTTATGAGGAGGGTTTACATATACACACAAACACACCCACAACACACACACATACAGTGATACTGAAATCGTAAAAATAGTCAGAGTAGCTTCCTAGGATCACAAAACGTCGAGATCTGATGAAAACTCTATTTTCGAAAATCGAGGTGAAATCGATAACTTCCCTATTTTTGAAAATTTTCAATTTTCTTAGCGGGAAGTTAAAAATCCTATACAGAAATCACTTTAGGGGTCATAAGAAATCAACTGAAATCGCGCAGTATTCATCGGTAGTCAGTAAGATGATCGTACAGTAACAACATTTGATGAAATTCACATTCAAGGATTATAGACCTATCCATGAGCTATCTAACTGTGCCGAAACATTTGGAAAATTTGTTCACGGCCACCCTACAGAAGTATTTTTTTCAAGATATTACTTTTCGACTAAAAATGGAAACATTTGACGAAAAGTTATCTAGTAAGAAGGATGTTCAATTAATTTGAAATTTACATGCAAGGATCCATGGGCTAACTGTGCCGAAAAATTTTGAAAAATTTGTTCGCGGCCACCCTACAGAAGTAATTTTTTCAAGATAGTACTAAAAATGGAAATACTTGGCGCGGGGTGCTCTAGTCAGAAGGGTGTTCGATAAATATTAATTTCCCATGTAGCGATAATAGAACTATCCACGGGGTATCTAATTGTTGGTAGCAAATGTTTCCGGGCTGAGTTGCCGTGGTCCAATAGATTTTACTCCGTACGTTTCGCCCAAAGCTCCGTTGGGCATCTTCAGCGGCGATTGGCAATACGATGTGATCTTCTTGCCGGTCGACTGGTGACATCGTATTCACTTAACAATCGGTGAATAACATAAATACTATCAGACAGCTGAGCTGCCATGACTATACCCACAGCTGTTACTAAAATTCTGTATTTGATTAAAACTGGCTTCCCGGCCATAGAGTATTAGCATTTTAAGTTATTATAACTTATATATAAAAATTAGCTCTCAATGCAGAACGTTTCATCGTTGAAATTGCTACCATATATATAAGAGAAAAACAAATTCTATACTTTCGGGCACTGTGGAGTAATTGGTAAGGTATCAAGCCGGAACCTGGAAGTTTCGGGTGTCCCGACTGTGACATTTAATTTTTTAATAAATATAGCCTAATACCTAATCATGGCAGCTTAGGTTACCTGATATATCTGTTATTCGCTAATTGTTAAGTGAGTAAGATGTGGATATTAGGAGTTTAATGTTGGATTTATCGTACAATTTAACACGTTGTTTTGTTAATTTCGCTGTTATGTGATATTTCTACAGTTACTTCGTATGTCTTATGTGTTATTTGGTGTAAAAATTTAACCGCGATTAACAAAACAGCGTGTTAAATGTACAATAAACCCGACATATATCGTTTGATTATTATTATAACTATCTGACAACATTTAACTTCATGAAATTACGTGAAAACGCTAGCAGTTATATAGAATCGATTTATGAAGTTACAAACAATCTCTTGTGCAATCACATGACATCCAAAAGATTCACGAAATCACATGAAATCGTACGAGTTAATTGAAATTTTCATGAAGTCAAATTCTGATTACAAATGATTTCGAATTTTTCGAATTGAATAGCAGAAAATTAAAATGCGTCCCTAAAATTTTAACAAAAACTGTCAGACAGGGCCAAACAAAATTTTTGTAAACGCTAGTTTGTGGATATAGCTAATGAAGAGTATAGTATTTATGGTATTTGGTACAGGTGTTAGATTAATAAAATATATCCCGAATATTGATTTTGAAAAAAATTAATGATTTTAGGGGTTGAAAAACAGGGTAGATATTTTTTTCAAAAATTTTAAGTTCACAGCGCCATTTAAATACCATTAACAAATACTTACACAATTTTGTCGGCTGAGTTTCTCATATGCAACCAGTGTTTTACATGGTCCAATAAAGTATTTGCATTTAGATTTAGTGAACTATTCTAGAAAACTGAAATTAAGTCACTAATGTACAGTTCACTGTCAATTAATGCTAACAAACCTGGCGCCAAAACAATGTACAGACTTATTAATTGTTGTCAATACGATAGAAAGAAATGCATCTAGTCATCGCAATTATTAGTGTATTTGCCATATGGCACATACACTATTGGCGTCGGTCGGATGGCGGGACCTAGGGGTCGGACCAAAATTTCTCGACGTTTCATAGCCTCCTGAACACTTTGGCACCATTTTTGAAAATGTTTATATATATATATATTATATTATTATATTATATATATATAAAATTAAAAAAATATATTATATATATATATTTGTGTGTGTGTGTGTATATATATATATATTTTATATATACATAATATAATATATATATATATATATATAATATTATTATATTATGTATATATAAAATATATAAAAATATATTATATATATATATATGTGTGTGTGTGTGTGTGTGTGTGTGTGTGTGTGTGTGTGTGTGCGGGCAATAACTTTCGAAAGAGTTAATTGATTTTAACGAAATTTGGTAGGCACGTTGGAATCCATCACCGCACGAAGCCTATTTAAAATGGGCCCGATCGGACCATTTTCAGGGTTGTATTTAGGGGTTCCAAAAAGTTTTTGGGCCCAAAAATACCGAAAAATTTGTCAGAATCGTTTCAAAATTGAAATTTAACTCTTTAGTGAAGATTAAAATGTGCTGCTAAAATTTTAATAAAATCGGCCCGACAGGACCGGACTTTCAAATTTTATGAAAACACTAGTTTGTTGATACGGATTAACTTATGGAAGGGTGTATTTAATTGGGTGTACTGATAAAATCCATGTCTAATATTGAAATTTAAAAAAATCTAATTATTTTCAGGGATGTATTAAGGGGTTAAATTTTTTATTTTGTCAAAAAACAAACTTAAGTTCACATAATAATGCCACAATGCCTGTATTAGCAAATACACTATATTGTCGGCAGGGTTTGGCACTGCGACCCGAGTTTTTTATTCATATCATTAATATTATCATTTAATAAATCGTTTGTTTGACATTTTTTTTATTAATTCTGACTCATATATTTTATCCTTGCACGATATAATATACAGGGTGTATCACAGAATTGAAAACATAAAAAATAAAAAACTCGGGTCGCAGTGCCAAACCCTGCCGACAATATAGTGTATTTGCTAATACAGGCATTGTGGCATTATTATGTGAACTTAAGTTTGTTTTTTGACAAAATAAAAAATTTAACCCCTTAATACATCCCTTAAAATAATTAAATTTTTCTAAATTTCAATATTAGACATGGATTTTATCAGTACACCCAATTAAATACACCCTTCCATAAGTAAATCCGTATCAACAAACTAGTGTTTTCATAAAATTTGAAAGTCCGGTCCTGTCGGGCTGATTTTATTAAAATTTTAGCAGCACATTTTAATCTTTACTAAAGAGTTGAATTTCAATTTTGAAACGATTCTGACAAATTTTTCGGTATTTTTGGGCCCAAAAACTTTTTGGAACCCCTAAATACAACTCTGAAAATAGTCCGATCGGGCCCATTTTAAATAGGCTTCTTGCGGTGATGGGTTCCAATGTGTGTACCAAATTTCGTTTCAATCGATTAAGTCTGTCGAGAGTTATCGTGTACACACACACACACACACACACACACATATATATAGATATAGATATAGATATATATATATATAAATATACATACATATATATATAAACATTTTTAAAAATGGTGCCAAAGTGTTCAGGAGGGTATGAAACGTCGAGAAATTTTGGTCCGACCCCTAGGTCCCGCCACCCGACCGACGCCAATAGTGTATGTGCCATATGGCAAATACACTAATGAGTGCAACAGGTAAGACATAAACAAAATGGGCAGCGTGAAAAAGATAGAATACACATGGCTAACTCAACTAAATTAATTATCATTGTTTTAAGCATGAAAAAGGGCACAGCAATCACTGATCCTCACTAATTTGCACAATGGAGTTTTCCCTATGTTCGGTTTTCTGTGGTACACCCTGTATATTAATTCATTATTTCAACCCTATAAGGCTCTATGCATTTTAAACATCGTATAGCGTAAATAAACGAATTCTGATTTGAGGGGTTAATTTTGGGGGGCAAATTAGAAAACTAAAAAAAAATTCACTGATTTCGCAATCCTTGCAACCATCGAGGACATTGGAAATGACAACAGCATATATGAAACATAATTAACTGTTTATTATACACACAATATTTATCAATGCACTGTTTAGTTTTGTCAGGAATAGCCCTATTATTCTTCTGTTATATACGCGTTCACTTTTGCTTGATTACTTAACTTTTAAGTGGATTTTTCTACAGTATTTATTAACATTTGCTCAAAAATAACACCGCAGATCGTCGCCAATACCTCTCAATTAACTAGACATGATATAAAACACATTTCGAAAAAATTGCACTTGTTCAATTTTGCATGATTGCTCCTCACTTGATCGCGACACCGTTGTCTTTTGGCCTTGAACGAAAACTCGTAACTCTGCCCCCATATACGAACATAAACATTTCCAATGTTAAAATGTTTTCAAATGCATAGTATTGTGACTATTAAATGAAAGGGCTCGTTATGAGAAATATCTACAAATATATTAACTTCCCATTGGAAGTTATTGTAATGGGTCCGAAAATCGAAATCAAAATTATACAAACAATTAGGGCCACAGTACATGGGTCAAAAATTATTCAAGAACTTGCATGTTTGTTTCAGAGATTTAAAATTTTCCAAATTTAAAGGTCAAATTTCAACTTCAAGTATCTTAAAAGAAAAATGTTTTTACCAGGTTGCATCTTTTTTTGATAGCCCTGTTTGTGTTTGTCCACTTAAATATAATTATTGAAAATGTTTTTTTTTTTTATGTAATTTGTGTGACGCTATTATACAGACTCATTGTCTGTCAAAAATAAAGACTATCTATCTATCTATCTATCTATCTATCTAGCTATCTATCTAACTTCTTTTTTTTTTTTTTTTTTTTTTTTGCGAGGAGGGGAAATCTTGCATAAGACACCTGACCTAGTCAGGTAGTGTCAGATATCTATCTATCTATAACAAAATTTTATGTTTCAAGGTCACTACAGTATTTTTACACTATTTTTAGAAAGATGTCTGTGTGTGTATGTGTGTGTGTGTACGTATGTACGTACGTACATACGTACGTACGCATGTGTCCATTTTTTCTAAGACGAAATCTCGAGAATGAAAAATGATATCAACTACTTTAGGGTGCCAATCGACGCGTATTAACGTAAATATGATCCTGAAAGAAATTTTTTCAAAATCGGTTCAGCCATTCTTTTTTCTTAACCAAATAGACTCCAAAAAAAGTAGATTTTACACAATATCTCGCGAATAAAAAATTATATCGACTTCGTAAGGGTGTCAATCGAGGCGTGTTAACGTCATTTTAATCCGACATAAATTTTATAAAAATCGGTTCAGCCGTTTTTTTTTTTAATTATTGTTAAAAATAAATAATAATTATGTTTTAATGATTAAAATGATTACTTTTCTGTGTAATATCTAATTTAATTATTGTTATTAAATATTTATCAACCTGGGAAGTTCGTCGCGTGGACTTCAAGGGTCGCACTTTAGTCCTAACTCAGAAAACAGTTGTGCAACAATATTAACAGATCACGCCAGTGGTGGATATAGAATTATGGGGGGTGCACTATTGATGTTTGGGAGTGTATTTAACGTTTTTGTAATTATGACAAAAAATCGGCTAGGTTGTGTTGATTGGGGACACACATCGCAGTCTTAATCTAAATACTCGACCCTGATGTTGGATTGTAGAATGAATATTGCAGTGTAGTTTCGTTAGCTTTCGAAAGACACCACTTTCGTAGTCCTTAATCCTTATTCGACGCAATTTGAAGTTACACTGATCCAAACTCCAAAACCCACCGGGCATCGTTGAGTTTCGTCATATTGCGGATTTTCCCACTCGCACTCACTGCGGCTGTGCACTCAATCCGAAGGTCATTTCAGGTACGGACATTCTTTATCTACTCGACGCTATATTTATCATTTGGATTTTGGATGTTGCTTTTACTCATGCTTTTACTTCCATTTTCGTAACGCTCGCCCAATGCCGGATTTAGAGGTCTGGAGGCCCCGGGGCAACAAAGGAGTGGAGGTCCCCTGGCCCCAAATTATTTTCCAAATAAAATGGACAATTTTTTTCAGTCGAGTTTTCCAATAAATAATTTATTGGGAAACGAAGTATAGATTCTTTTATTATTTAACAAACATATAAATATACTTAATCGGAAACAAGAATTATCTGAAATTAAATTTTAGCGTTAACGAACGGAACCTTTGCCGAAAAATCGTTGATGATTTCGCATATTTTCAACGACAAAATTTAATAACCGAGAATTCAGAGAATTTTTTTCTGAAGTCTCTATTGTGGGGGCCCCTTTTTTGTAGAGGCCCCGGGGTTGCCCGGTTGTTTTTCGTATATGCCACCCAGTACCTACCTACTTTTCCGATTTTAAAGACGTATTCACGTCAAAAACATTTTGTTACTCTGAGGGAGGCCATAGCCTCTATGGCCCTCTCCATAAATCCACTGACAGATCAAGTACCTATGTAAACAAAGGAGAGTCTTCAGTAGTTTCAAAAAGTTAGTTATGTGATTTGGTTATTGCATAATTGTTTTCTATCTATCACAAACCAACTGTACTCAGTATGCAAATGCATTCGCTTCTTTATTTACATCCTTGGCTTCTTTTCAGACACATGTCATATCATCAATTTAACTTTCAATGGATACTGCATTCACGTAAAAATATTTTTAAATTCAATAAAGTTTTATTAAAACTGTGTTTAATTCAATTTTCAAATTAGAATACTGCAGCCATGTATTCACCGAGTATGCATTTTCAGTCAATAAAAATTAAATGACAAAGAGATTTCAACAGTCAGTTAAGAGAGGAACCTGACAAAATTAATTCTACTAAAATGTGATTGAATTTTATCAGGTTCCTGTCGTAACTGACTATTGAAATCTCTTGGACTTTATGAATGATAAGGAATCTTAACACTCTTATTTCTAAATTCTAGTGTCTGTTGGTGGTTATTACAATAGCAGTTCGTACCAAAATCATTACATTCCAATCGCCGCTCCCAAAAATAAAGAGTTCGGGGTGCATCGACATAAGGTGTATATAATTAACACTCTTGAAAATCATGAATTACATTTTTTCGTTTTCAATAAATTATCATAATATTAATTAATATGCATATTGCGTTTAAATTCACAGTTTAAACTACAAATTGACAAAGTGATTTCAATTATCATCTAAGTAAGAAATCAGATTTTGAATTCCGAATAAGAAATTACTTACCGGTTTAATATATTGTGATCTATGAGTATCTTATTTTACCGTCTAACAGAAAACATTTTATTAATAGCAGTATTTGAACAGTTGAGATTAACTACACAGGGATGTACTGGAAATTTTTCATCGCCTATTGATTAATTTTTTTTGATGTGTATAAGCATTTTTATACTGCTAAAACCCAAAAAAATTCTGCTAGAGTGAGTCAAAGAAATGTCACAGAATTGTGTCGCGAACATGTGTAGGAGGTAAACATCTTTACTGTTTTTAACCGACTTCAAAAAAAGGAGGTGGTCTCAATTCGGTTGTATTTTTTTTTATGTTTGTTACCTCAGAACTCCGTCATTTATAAATCGATTTGGAAATTTTTTTTTATTTGAAAGGATATACTTTCAGATTGATCCCATAGAAATTTCATCAAAATCGGTTCAGTATTTCGGCTGATTTTAATAAAAGTTAGTAACGGCGTGTGATTCCTTAAGGTAAATGTCACTTTTTAACACATAAGACAGCGTAAGAAAGTCGGCTTAATAAAAGTGAGTAACGGCGTGTGATTCCTTTAAGGTAAGTGTCACTTTTTGACACTAAAAAATAAAAAACTTTTAAACAAAAAAAAAACCTCCTTCCAAAAGCCACTAAAAGGGGGAAAATAATGAAATTTTGAGGTCTGCGCCAATTTAATAAAATATGAAGTTGGTAAAAAAGAAGATATTAATCACTGTACTATACTTTTTAATCGACTTCATATTTTATTAAATTGGCGCAGACCTCAAAATTTCATTATTTTCCTCTTTTTCATGGCTTTTTGAAGGAGGTTTTTCTCCCAAAAATATTACTGCTAGCGTGCTGACTACTACAATCAACGTGTGACAACTGTCAAATGGCCGTTACAAGTATCGCAATGAATGTGACTAGTTTAATAAGTGAGTTTTGAGTTTTTTCTAATACGTATTTAAAAGTTTTTGTTTCCATACGTAAATATTCAAAAAACCGGTTTGGGTAAAATTTTAATTCTTGGTATAAATGATGAAATTCGCCATGTTTAGATCGTTTTCTATTAATAGGGTGAGCATGATAGCTTCAACCCAAATTTGTATTTAAAATATACCACGTTGTAACAGAAGAACACAAATATTAGTCTTCGATATCTGACATTTCAAACGCGATTTAAGCTTGTATCAATGCTAGTATCAAAGCTTCGTTGTGCAAACCTATAAGCGCTTATAATTTCAGCCACCATCTACCATACATGCTACCATCTAGAATTCCAGCTGCGTACTGCACGTACCTTTAGAGTTAAATGGGGTTTGTATTTTTTTTTAACTTCTTCAATAGGTACCTATTTCAAAGGTTGCTTGTGGAAATTACACCCAGATTTAGGCTATTTCAGTATGCGCCGAATTTTTCAAGAACTGATCCCCGACACAAAGTGGGTGTATGGGCATTGGCGGCGGAACGACTTTTTTTTGGGGTCTATGGGTCCACGATCACTTATAAAACCTCACATAGAAAAGAGCATAAACATTGTAGTTTCAATTTTTGGTGGGTTTGAATGTTTGATGCTATTTTGGGGTGTGCTTAGCCCCGCTCTTCCGCCACCAATATGTATGGATTACATTCTTTTTAACACGAACTTGACTGCAATGTCAATTTGGTTGCCCGCAAGTTCGTCTCTGATAGTCAGCAGGACCGGCGCTAGGGATTTCGGACCCCGGGTAAGCGTTCTCAGGCCCCTGTGTCAAAAAATTTTTTCTCCAAAATTTGTGTCTTTTTTTTTGGAAATAGTCAAAGAATTTTAATGCAAAAAATCAAATAACGCCTTTTTTGTTGGGAAAATGTTTTAATGCTCGTAGTTTTAAACATGGTAGTCACATATAATAGGTAAGCCCCGGGCCGGCGGGCCCCCTTCGGGGATCCGGGCCCGGGGTACCTTTGCCCCGCTTAACCCCCCCTAACGCCGGCCCTGATAGTCAGCAGAAGGATAAGTGACCCGAACAGTCAAGCAGTCAGCAAGATTGAAGGAAGGAGGCGAGGTGGCCACATACCTAGTACCTACATGCATAGATAGATCTTTGAAAGATCTAGGTGTGCCACGAGCCTGGCATAATACACAAGGCGGCGGCGCCTACACACACGACTCTCTCTTGTTTATATCCCACACGATCGTCTTATGTCCGCGCGTGTGATGACAACCGACTGTCGACCTTATGTCGCACGTGCGTAAAGACTCTATTCGCGCTTGAACTAGTCAGTTGCGCGCTTGGAAGGTTTGAATAGTTAATGAAGTTTTTAATTTACACTCAAATTCTTTATTGTTGGTATAAATTTTTTACATAAACATTAAAAATAACCTCAAACATTTGTGTCTGTATGTCAAAATGTGCTATCTGATCTAATGAAATATCTATTATATGTCTTAACGTCTTTTAGATCAGACAATTCAGTTAAAAAAATCATTATTTTAAACATTTTTTTTGTAGAGTTTACTTTGGTAAAAATATGATGGTCGGACATCTGCAGGGAGTTTTTTGGTAAATTTTTTTACCAATCAATTGCCCAATACATTTTCCCATGCATTGAAACACACCTGTCGCAAAAAATAATACCACGAATAACCAAAATTAATAAAAATTCTCACTATATATACTTATACCTTTACTTTACAATTGACTAGGTAATAAATACAAAATAGTGATGTGCCGGATCGTTAAAAATGTATATCCGCGGATACGGATCTGAATACGGATATTTAGTCTCAAGATCCGCGAATACGGATACGGATATGGATCTTAACTTTCTTAGAGTACGCGGCGGTAAATACTAAATATTGCACAACGACCTTTGGAAAGAGACTATCTGTTATGGGAAAAAGTTATTGACCACGATATTAAAAAATAAAAAATAATCTGAATGGAATTTAACTGTTTTTCATTATTACCTAATTACCTATATATATAAAATTTTATCTATAAATTGAAAATTGATAAGGTAAAAGATCCGTAAAAGATCCGCCAAAAAACTAACGGATACGGATACGGATCTTTCTTTTCCCTCGGATATCCGCGGATACGGATCGGATACGGATATCCGGCACATCACTAATACAAAATAAGAAGAGACAATTGGTTTTCAGCAGACGGGCATATAGTACTTATGTATATAATGTATCTATAATGAGTATATAGTAGCTATATTATAATTATTAATATTATAATTATTAATAATTAATTAATTAATTAATTATTAATATTATAATTATTAATTATAATTATTAATAATATTGTTAACTTTAAAAGAACTCTAAAAAGATTTTTGTATGATGGCTGTTTTTACTCACAAGAGGAATTTTTTAATACTGTGTGATTTTTGTATTCTGACGTTTCCAATAACTGTAACAGGTTCTTGATGGAATAAATATATATTATTATTATTATTATTATTATTATTATTATTATTATTATTATTATTATTATTATTATTATATTATAAGAACTTGGTTTGGAAATATTGTGAATTAATATTTCTGCTCTATGAATCATGCAATTTTGAATCATATGTATAACGACTGTCAGTGTAGGCGCCAGAGGGTGGTTCGGGTGGGCCATGGCCCACCTTAAACTGTCTTGGCCCACCCTGGCATTATCCCCAATTTAGGTTAAATTATTTTAAAAATAATTAAATAATAGAAACATATAAATCATCATTAATAAGTCAATTCACGAATTATAAACTGATTAATAACACATTTGAACCTTAAAGATTTATTCAAATATAGACTGCATGTCTTTATGTGCATAATTATGTGTAATTAATATCCAATATTATGTCGAACTTTTAAGTACGTTTTAATCCCCGAAATTTTCGCAGTTTTTATAGCAAGTAACTTGGGTTAAAAATTTACCGAGCACTGAAATTTTGGAGATGTTATATTGGCTCACCCTCAGATCACCATGCCCAACACTGGCCCACCCTAACAAAAAATCCTAGCGCCGCCACTGACGACTGTACTAACGTTTTTTTATCTATATATGTGTGCATCATAGAGAAAAAATTCTAAAAAATCGTTTATTTCATATTATGTAAACCTTTAAATTTATTCTATGTCAGTCCTATAAGACGTAATAACTACACTTGCGCAGATTATTTTCCAATAGTTTTCGGTATCTATCTAGCATTTATCCGCGAATTAACTCGCGGTAATGTCGACTTTAATAAATACTTAACCCGATCATAACCTGATAAAAGTAAGTCCCTTATATTTTAAGTAAATTGGTCCTGTAACTCTCAAGTGATGCTGGTATAAGCAAGCAGACAAATTGTATAGAAAATTACCGTACAACTAAATATGCGAACAGCCCTATATGTAAAGGAAGTTACTATTTTAATAATCTGCCAGACGAGCTAAAAAATATAGACAATATAGAGATCTTTAAAAAAAATTAAAAAATCAATTAATTAAAAAATGTATGTAGGTACACTTATTAAAGTTTTAAATGTAATGTACGATATTTTAAATGTTTAATGTTTTATTTTAATATGTAATTGTATCTGACGATTTTAGACCTGACAAGGTCTCCAAGGAATAAATTATCTATCTATCTATTGTAGATACACATCGTTTAAAATAATCAAAAACTGAAAAATTCATAAAACAACGAAATTATAGACAGAAATCCCAATACAATTTTCTATATTAGTACTAATTTAAAAAAGACACGGAGAACCGTACTGAAAAATTGCTCCTAAATGAAAATTTGGAAAAGCGGCAATACATATCTACGATTAGCTGTACCTGTGAATTCAGTCAGTTCCAGTAGAGTACAGGTAGCATCCGGTGCAGCCGATGTACGCAGCAGTACATGTTTCCTGTTTCCGGTATTATACCGTCTCTCACAATATCACAACCATAATTATCACCACCCGCGTTTATTGTTGTTTTTATGCGTGTGTATGTATACAGTTAACAAGTGAATAACGAAGAACGCACCTCGAACAAACGCACTACTGCACGCCTAACAAAACACTGTACACTATCCGATGCTCGCCTGTCTATCTAGCTCCGTGTCTGTCTATAATATACTACACACATAATATCCAGTATCCACCACTCGAATGATAACAATAGCGCATCACCAACAAAATGCTGTGGCAATTGTCGTTTAATGTTGAAAATGAAATGATTTAGAAAGACTTATTAATCGAATTGCGTAACATGACAAGTTATTCAAGTGCAAAGAAGGTCGTGGTTATGGGGACAAGCGCATTTATGCCAATTATGTAACAAACAGACGGTAATAGTTCAAACTTTTTATTATTATAAATGACTAGCCGTTACCCGTGGCTTCGCCCACGTATTTTTCGATTTATGATTTATTATCCCCCCCCCCGCGAGAAATTCTTCTCCTGCGAAGCAAAGCCGGGCTGGTGGTGTTTATTCGCTCGGATTTTATTAATACATTATTTACTCGCTTCGCTCGTTCGCTCGAATATTAATAATACATTACTCTCTCGCTTCGCTCGTTCGCTCGAATTTTATTAATACGTTATTGCTCACCTACGTAATATAAGGAACTCCTGTGCAAAATGTCATGCTTCTAACTTCAAAAATGACGAACTTCCATACAAACTTTCATCTCCTTTTTAGCCCCCTTAGGGGATGAATTTTCAAAAAAACTTTCATAGTGCTCACCTACGTTATATAAGAAACTCCTGTGCAAAATGTCATGCTTTATAACTTTAAAAATGACGAATTTCCATACAAACTTTCATCCCCTATTTAACCCCCTTAGGGGTTGAATTTCGAAAAGTCCTTTCTTAGTGGGTGCCTACGTCATAAAAGGAACCTACTGTCTAAATTTCAAGTTTATATCTTCAGCGGTTTGACCTGGGCGTTGTCTGTCAGTCAGTAAGGGAACTGTTTTATATATTATATAGATAATACATTTTCTTAACTATAAATTATGAGGACAGTGTGGTGTAATGGTCAGCGTGCTGGCCTTTGGATCAGACTGTCGTAAGTTTGAATCCCACCTAGAGCTGCTCACTGCTCAGTGCTCATGGATATTTTGTGATGTCGTTTTCGATTCAGATATGACATTTAATGATACTGGGACTGATCTGATACCTTATTTGGTGAAGTCACCCCCCCAAAGGATATTCTGTTATATATGTGCATATGCTCTATATATGTGGACATATACAATTGGATATATCTATCTAAATTTTGAGGAAGATAGTTAGTATTAATAAATGGTATTAAGGCTCCACCCCACCGACTTTCTGGCTCAGTCATCGACAAGCGACTGCGGATTTTCTTTCATAATAATAAACCACACGGTCTAAGTTGTCGAAATCTCGAATTTGATTTTTTCCACCATTAGTAAGGTGACCAGACGTCCTCCTTTGAGGAGGACAGTCCTCCTTTGGTGAGATTTGTCCTCCTCAGTGATAATGTCCTCCTTTCTAGTGATATAGTGTCCTCCTTTCGAATGATAACGTTATAACGACCCCTGCATTTGTCCTATTTTTTAACGATTTCAACTAATGTTTTTGTGGTTCTGTACTATGGATGTACTATGGATAGACAATCTCACAACCGGTAGAGTATTCTTTAATGATTATATTATTATAAGTACAGCAATTAGTAATACGAATACAGCTATGGACTTGTTAGATGGCGCCACTCCTGTGTGTTTCACTCTTAGATTATAAGGTCTAAAGTTTCACTTTCGGCAAAAGTAGTCTTTTTTTGTGTCCATTTGGTGTCCTCCTGAGCAATTTTAAAATTCTGGTCACCTTACCATTGTAGAGAATATTTTGCGGAAGTAAAAATTGAAAGAGATGTTGCTTAGTCTGCTTAAAAAGGAGACGTTGTGCGATAATGCTGTTTGGAACACCTTTATAAATGGGACTTCACTATTGACGCCATGAAATCCCATATATCCAGGCGCAACTGTGAATTGCTTATTGTGATCAAAACACTCCCCCTAAGTTTGAGGAGGTTCAAAGATCTATAAATGAAGAAAACAGAGCTAGAAAACAAGCAAGCAACCTTTAATTATGTTGTTTTATTCCAATTTTGAGTTAAAATAATAACTTAATTAAAACGTCAAAGCGAAGCTCTCAGCGCCAAGCTTCTGTCAAGCGCCTCCTATACTCTCTAATTATTGGTGTGGCCAAAACAGGATGCTAGTTTGCGTGATAAGTTGGTATATGAAATTTTGTTACGTTAAAATTTACTGTTCAAATAGAACTACTATAGTAGTACCATTCAGATTCAATTCTATAACAACTCAGAGACATCTTTTAAAGAATACTTACACATGTGAACCTGCTTACTCATTTTCATTCATTCTAATAAAAATGTTTATCAATTAACAAAGAAATTACAGTGAAACAGATAAGTTCCAATGCAAATACAAGCATTACAATCGCTGTTTAAAAATAAAAACCCACATGCAAATTCTTTACGGTACGAATCAGCTCACCGAAATGCGCGGTTTCTTCAAGACAATAGTCATCCCATCAAAAACAATTCTTGAAAAAATAAGGCTGTCTCGCGATCGCGTAGCAGTAAAAAGTTATGAGATCTAATAAAGCCAAGTTCAATTAATTGTAAGTGAAAAGTATAGTCAAATCTAAAACTTGGCTAGCTTGTTCTCTAGATAATAAAAGATGAATGCACTAATGCGCTAGGCCTCGCAGTGGATCTTTGAAGCTAGCCAAGTTTTAGATTTCACTACTTTTCACTTAATCGTGTAACTGAATTATTTTCGCAGAGATTTAGGATACCTAAAATGTATTTTTATTAATGTTGTTTTTTAAAAATAAACATATAAATTTAACGATAAGATTTCAACTGTCAGCTTTGCTCACAAATATCTGCAAAGCAAGTTGACAAAACAACATTTTGCGCCAATATTTTTTAGTTTTTACGATGTGAGATATTTCAGCAGGGCCCCCTTGAAGCGCGGGGGCGTCGGCTACCAATTACGTACATTAACAGATCAGAGAAGCCTTGGACCTAACAACAACATCAACAACACACATTCTCAAAACATTGTTCGATTATTGCCGAAAAACAGAGAACCGATTGACTTGTTTCCGGTAACTCATCAATTTTCCCACAATTTCCACGGTTGGTTCGAAACTAAGATCGATAAATATTAATTACAAAACAAATAAACATCGGATCTAGGAGCAGATGTGTCGTATTTTGTTTGTTGTAAGCGCAAGCACGTGGGCGCAATATTACCAAACGTCAAACAAGTTTGTGAGCGAACGGCGCATGTTCATAACGACTTTGCATTGCCGTAGTCCACTTGTTGAATAGCGTACGGTCGACCACGTGTAACAAAAAATGTTGGGCTATTTTATTTTATTTTAGAACTTTTCAGGAAAACATCAATATTTTTGTTTGAATACAGTTTTAATGCATTCATTTTTAGGGTTCCGTAGCCACAAGGAACCCTTGTAATTTCGTTATGTCCATTGTCCATCCGTTCGTCCGTCCGTATGTCACAGGCTCACAGCCTTGAAATTATTCAATTTCTTTTAATCTGTCGTGAACCTGCATACATGGAAAGTTGGGTTGACAATTTTTTCACGGACCCCATCGAAAGACCTCTAGATTTTTGCAATGAATTTCTTCAAGAAAGATGGAACCTCTGATGTGAAGACACTGAATACTAAATAAAGTAATCACAAAACACTAACACTTTTTTCTCGACGCACGTTTCGTTAACAGTTAGCATCATCAGGAAGTGATTGAAACTTAAACCTTAAAAACTTTTAATCATCTTCTGATGATGCTGTAATAACGATCAATCGTGCGTCGAGAAGAAGTTCGTATTTTGTTGTCACTTTTTTACAATTCAGTGTCTAAATTTTAAAATATTGTTTTTTATATTATATTATTTACTTAATAAAACAACAGTAACTAGACCTTACCCGATTTTAATATATTCAATTATAATAGTAGAAGTAAATTAATTGAAAACGTTTCGACAATAAATTTTGTCATCTTCAGTTCATTGATAATTTAAATTATCAATGAACTAAAGATTCAATTAATTTACTTCTACTATTATAATTGAATATATTAAAATCGGGTAAGGTCTAGTTACTGTTGTTTTATTAATTATCATCACCGATTTTTTGGATTTCTAAATTATATTATTTACTGTCTGACAATATTTGAATGTCGTTTTTGTGTTCATTGAGGCAAATGGCAATTGCGCGTCGTTTCGAAACGAAGCATTGAGCTGTTTCTCCACAAATCGAGTACAGTACCTGCTGACTGATGTTAATATATTCATCATTCACGATAAATAAAGTTTTAAATATTCATTATTCCAAACTCTACATTCATACACACGTGTCCACGAATGTTAAAGATTATATAATGAATGAAAAAAGTAAACAACTTATGTCGATCATTTTCTTTTTCAAAGAATATTTTTCAAGGCTGATTAAGTGACTTAACCGAAAAATATATTTGACACGAAATCGAGATTAAACAAGAAACGATCTTAAAAAAATCTCGACAAAATTGTGGAAAATTATCATAGAATATGATGAAAAGAAAAACAGTCGTTATGTTTTCTATATCTATGTTACCTCAAAACTTGTGAACCGCTGAACTCGCGCTAAACCGATTTGAAAAACTCTTGCACTGTTTTAAAGTCTTCTTCTTGACGTGTAATATAGGCTACATATTATTATTACGCTACGACAAAGAAGCAGTGAGCGAAAATAGTACTTAATTTGCCCACGAGCGAAGTCGGACTGAGCGCAGCTATATTAAAATAATAAAGAGGTAACTCTAAACTTATGAACGTTTCAATTGGATTTTCAATTTACTATTACAAATAGTATAAAAATGTGAATTGATACTCCGGCCCCGATAACTCAGGCCGTATCTAAGAGTCTATGGCATCCTTGGCGAAGGGAGGACTTGGCGTCCCTGGCGAAAGGAGAATTGGGCGCCCCTAGCTTAAAGAGGATTTGGCGCGCCAGGCGAAAGGAGGACTTGGCGCTCTTTCAAGTCATAAAATTCACACAAGGCAGAACTAGGACTATAGAAGAAGACAAAACATCTTAATTTTTGCAAATGACTTTAAAATGCTTAAACGCTGTTTGAAATTTGCATTTTGAAATAATATTGATTTTACTGCGACACAAGGCGTCCTTTCGCCTTTGGCGCGGATCATACCAACCACTAGATCCGCGGTAGCCATCATGTGAATGAGCGAATCCTAGGACATGGTATATTTTGCGTACAGGAAACGTAAAGCTTACGACGTTTTAATCAGTGCAGAAACATAATTTCCGCTACTTAACACGGCATAGTGATTTGCCGTGACGAAAAAAACATCCTTTAGAAAGTAACGTAAGAGAAGGGCTAATTTTCTCGTCTCGAAATACGAGACGAGAACGCGAAAAACTATTTCTTGCCGAGACAAGACGGCAACACCAGGGCCGAATTAACCATGTCGGGGCTCCTAGGCAATGCAATTCTCGGGGCCCCTTTTCAGCCGTTTGAAGATGATCAGCTCTTTTCAAGTTAAAAATTTTTAAATTAAATTCATTCACGGTCGCAAAACTCACAAATCGCAATTACAGATCAAGTATTTCAAAACTTTTGTTTATCATACTGTATTTCGACGCATGCTGTCAATTGATGAAATACTTCATACTTACAGAACAGAACATCTAGTATCGAGTAGTAGAACTAATAATATGGATGCGTTACGTAGCGTATTGTACGATTCATACAATACGCTACGTAACGCATCCATATTATTAGTTCTACTACTCGATACTAGATGTTCTGTTCTGTAAGTATGAAGTATTTCATCAACTGACAGCATGCGTCGAAAAAAAGCAATAATACCTATTGTCATTGTGGATACAAATTTTCCAATTAAATTTTCACTCTATGAAACATTTTCAATTCCTTTTGTGCGTGCGCGGGGCCCCTAGCCAATGTGGGGCCCCTAGGCAGTTGCCTACTCTGCCTAATGGTTAATCCGACCCTGGGCAACACTACAAAGCAATTATTGTTGTTACATAAAATAAATTATGTATATCTAAGTATTATACGTGAACGCTGTGTACAGAGGACACTAAAAGTAAACGTATTTGTATACTTTTGACATTGCTCAACTTTTTTATTCTCGTTTTATTAACTGCTTTTTGATGACTTCATTTATTATTTGGAAACTGTACAGGAAATTACGAAATTCTAGTTAAAATCTTTCTAACAATTTTCTTAAAGCATCGTTGTTTAAAGTTTATTTAGCGTATAGGTACTTTTGGGAGAACGGAATATAATAATAGCCGACGTTTCAACACTACTGTGCGTAGTAATTCAATAAACTGACGACCAATTGGAACAGACAAAATAATATATTTAAATACTCAACGTTTCGGCCAATGCGGTGGCTCTTTTCAAGATCTACAAAGAATACTTATAAAAAATACTTATAAAAAATACTGATTAAAAATCGGTTCGTTATATATCCGAAGTTCGCAATACGGGACGATATTAGAAGGAAAGGTGACGGAACTTAAAATTTAGTTCGTAATTATTAAAGGTGGTTTGCTGTACGCCAGGGCATTATAATCAAAGTCTACTGTATCTGTAAGAATTTGATCGAGAATCTTAACCAACTTGTTGTTCCATATTAATTTTTTTTTATTTTAACTTTGAGAAGGCAAATTGTCACAGACACACCTGCATGGAGGCGTAAAATATAGATACAAAAAATAAAATGAATCATCATTGCGCAATTCTCAGGAGGCCCCCACGCGGCGGTAAAAAAATCCCGCGTATTAGAATTAAAAATCAAATACCTATACAGTATACATATTACATATATAGTAGTTTCCGCCTTGTGAATTTCCGGGTCTGTAGCGAGTTTTTTTTTACCAAATCCAAAATATGCACATCGGTCGTAAATGAGTCTATAAACAACTTTTTTTTAATCGTTGGAATGGCCTCCGTCTAACATAAATAATGCAGTTGGTTTTTTTTGTCTATAGAACTTAAAACGGCTTAACAATATTTTTTTTTTTTTGAAATAGACTACACGTCTATTTTTCCTTTCGAGTGGCTGACGGTATTTACACTAAACATCATGGTCTACTACTTCTGGCTGTGCGAGATCAGTGTACAGGGAAGATAGGCGGCCTGGTTATGTAGGAGTATAAAATATTTGAAAGAGAAACGCGCTTGGCGCAAATGACGTAAACAGGTATTTAAATTTAAAAATACTTGCTTAACGTATTGAAATGAAATACACGTCATTGTGTTATAACATAATAAACTATTTTTCATTTTTTATAACATCATTGTAATAATTAAACGCTAAGCATTTATTAATACCTACCCACATCTAGGAGCACTCTACCAGTTTTTTCTTTGATTGTAGATTGTAAACGCTCGACAACTGAGGTCATTAGCGCCTGTAGCTGTGACTCAAAATTCAAAGTAAGTATAGGGATCTCGCACGCGAACTCTAACTCTAAGCTAAATAATTGAAACAAGCTTGCCTACATAAATACGGTAAAGTGTGATATATGAGCTAGATTTATTATGGATTTATTGTTTTTGAAGCAATCAAATTTCACTATACAAAACGAAAAACCCTGCCGAAGCTGCGCTGGAGCGAAAATCAAGTGTTTTTAACTTCCCATTGGAAGTTATTGTAATGGGTCCGAAAATCGAAATCAAAATGTATAACAAATTTTTGTTTCAAGGTCACTACACTATTTTTACACTATTTTTAGAAAGATGGCTATGTGTGTGTATGTGTGTGTGTACGTATGCACGTACATACGTACGTATGTGCCTATTTCTTTCTAAGACGAAATCTCGAGAATGAAAAATGATATCGACTACTTTAGGATGCCAATCGACGCGTATTAACGTAAATATGATCTGAAAGAAATTTTTTCAAAATCGGTTCAGCCGTTTTTTTTTCTTAACCAAATAGACTCCAAAAAAGTAGATTTTACACAATATCTCGCGAATAAAAAATTATATCGACTTCGTAAGGGTGCCAATCGAGGCGTGTTAACGTCATTTTGATCCGACATAAATTTTATAAAAATCGGTTCAGCCGTTTTTTTTTATTTTTAATTATTGTTAAAAATAAATAATAATTATGTTTTAATGATTAAAATGATTACTTTTCTGTGTAATTTTTAATTTAATTATTGTTATTAAATATTTATCAAACTGGGAAGTTCGTCGTGTGGACCTCAAGGGTCGCACTTTAGTCCTAATAAACGACCCACCTCACGGCTTGTTATATTTTACATTCATTGTCAACTAACCGAACTTTAACCTTGGAGTAGTCGCGTACCCTTTTTCGAAGAATTAAAATTGAAATGAATTTTTAAATAAGAAAAACAAATTGTATTGATATATTTTTGACTTACTGTATCCTGTTTTTTGGGCTATACAATAAATTTATATCTATTTGTCTATATGTATATAGGTAAGTACTATTAGAATTTAGATTTATTTATTGTAAATGTATTTATTGTAAATTACAGACGCGTCGACATCTCAGGTCATTAGCGTCTTTCAACTACACTATATAACAACTTTCTTAAAACTAAATAACATCACAAAACATCCATGAGCGCAGGTGGGATTCGAACCCACGACAGTCTAGTCTAGAGGCTGCGAAACCAACGCTACCACTAGGCTACACTGCCCTCCTAGAATTTAGAACCTTTACGATTTCTTTAACATAAATAATCATTATAAATCTTAACAAAAATACTAATTTAAATTTTTAATACCCAGTTATGAACTTATTCGGTGTCCAACGGGTCATATTGTCTGCGTCATAACATTCACGTCGTTTCGACGTATAAAGGTCGATTTATATTATCCGGTCAGACACGGCGCGGGAACGGAGCATTTCCGGTAAGACATACATTTTTACATGCATTTCAAATACGAGTATTGATACGTGTCTGAACGGACGGGATCCGCTAAGTATAAATATTCGTATTTGAAATGCATGTAAAAATGTTTGTCTTGCCGGAAACGCTCCGTTCCCGCGCCGTGTCTGACCGGATAATATAAATCGACCTTACTGCGTACGACTGGATATTGTAAACTAATTTTATGATTGAATATTAAAAATAACCAACTGATTTTTGTGGTTATTTTTGATTTTCAGTATCTTCATACCAAAGGTTCCATAAATCATAATTCTTCAAGAGATTCGTGGGCAATTATGTGACGATATAAACTAGTTATGTGATTATGAGTGAGACAAATATATGCTGTAGATAGATAGATAGATTTATTTTGCACTATACAAAACAATTTTGAAAAGTGACGTCATACAAAATTACTGTACAAGTTATGACTAAAAAAAATTATCAATTAGATTTAAAATACAAATTTAAAAAATTCCTCTGTGTCATAAAAACAATTACAGGTTAAAAACATTTTCAGTTTTTTTTTTTAATTTTTCAATAGGCAAGCTTTGCATATGTCTAGGAAGCTTATTAAAAAGTTTTATTGCTAGATAATTATAGCTATTTTGTACTGTATTTAGTTTGTGCAGCGGCAAGGCTAAGCAATCCTTATTCCTATAGTGTTGTAAGTGTGAAAGGTGGAATTAGTTTCTAGATTATTGTAGTTTTCCTTAGCATATATTAAACAATGATATATATAGATATTTGGGAAGGTCATTATTTTATGTTCTATAAATAGGGGCCGGCAATGTTCGTTCCTCCAAACTCCAGCCAATATGCGAACAGCCGCTTTTTGTAACAAGAAAATTCTTTTGGCGCCAGATGTCCCTCCCCAAATCAATATTCCATATTCCATTACGGAATGAAACAGACTGAAATAAGCTATACGGGCTGCGTCAGTTGATATAGATTTTTTTATTCGCCTTATAGCGTAAGTGGCTTTAGCCAGTTTACTACTTAAATAGTCTATATGCTTATCCCACTTAAGAGCCGGATCAAGAATAATACCTAAGAATTTGACGTGCTTAGTTCTGTTGAAACTGTTAGCTTGGAACTTTATTATTTCAGTCTTAGTTAAATTTAAAGTCAACTTATTAGCAGCGAACCAAGCAGACGCCTTCGATTGTATATCACCCGAAATATCAAAAGTATTTCCAAGTTCATGCAGAAACGTTGTATCATCAGCGAACAAAAGCGTAGTGACATCTGCCATTATATTTGGAAGATCATTTATATATATTATAAATAAAATGGGGCCCAAAATTGACCCTTGGGGTACACCATTTCTTATAATTTGTTTACCTGACGAGATTTCATCATTACAAACGTATTGACATCTGTTACTTAGGTACGAACTAAACAACTGCAGAGCTATACCCCTAACTCCATAATGCTCTAATTTACTTATCAATATTTCATGTGATACACAATCGAACGCTTTACTTAAATCACAAAAAATACCTTCCACAGCTCTACCTTCATCCCACTTCCTTACACATAAATCTGAATAATGGATATGAGAGTACTCCGCTTAGATTAATTAATAAACAAAAACTGCGCTTCTTTTCGACACCACGCAAGTACTACAAGGTTAAAAAAATCTTAATGCAAAAATTGAAAATTATTACTTACCTTTAAATGTAATATTTTATAGTATAAATCCAATCAATCATTTCATGAATAAAGCACATCGACTGCATAGAAAAGAGCAGCTCGAATAATAAATTATTATTAAAACACAACAATAAAGTCAATAAATTACTATCGTTCGATATAAAATTAATGAATAAAGAAACAGTTGGATGATTTGATTAAAAATGCAACAATGTAATTAACAAAGCGATCCCGCACAGTAATTACTCGCGAGTCACAATAAACGCACAGGCACAACAATCCTCGGCGCAGCGGCGATGCAACGCGATGCCAAGCAATATAACGCACATTTGTGAGTAAATAAACGTAAAGAAAATAACTCCCGATTGGTTCAATACAATATGTCCAACATTTGAGCAGGGCTGCTCAAATTAACACACTTAACTTTTACCTGTGTTGACATTCTCTGGAGGCTGGAACTTACAATGATTGAAAAATGTGTTAATAATATTTATTAACACCTTTTTATACAAGCGACTAGGCCCTGCAGTCAGGGTCCACTCTAATTGATCGGATACCCCATCTTGATGTCGTTTGACACACGCACACACACCTAAATGAACGTAACAACTAACTAGTGAACTCTGTATACTAATAATATGGATAGTTGATAGCGATTAAAAAATGGGTTTTGTATGTGGAGAATGTTCAAACACATATTCTTCAAGACAGGCATTAATGTTCACAGAATTAGAATGAAAACTTCAGGTAAGGCTTGTTATCTAATTCTTTTTATAAAAGTCGATCAATTTTTTGACATTTCAAAATAAAACCTAATTTAATATTATATTATTTGAGATATTATAGGATGTCCAAAATTTATACAGTAACATAAGTGTAAATTTTAAATAAGTATTTTGAAATGTCAGAAAATTGATCGATTTTTATAGAAAGAATTAGATTACAAGCCTTATCTAAAGTTTTCATTCATTAATGCCTGTCTTGAAGAATATGTATTTGAACATTCTCCACATACAAAACCCATTTTTTAATCGCAATCAACTATCCATATTAGTATACAGAGTTCACTAGCAGAGACTCTGTTCTCTCTGTTCACTAGTTAGTTGTTATGTTCGTTTAGGTGTGTGTGTGTCAAACGACATTAAAATGGGCTATTCAACCAATCAGAATTGACCCTCATTGCAGGGTCTAGTCGCTTGTCCTTTACATCATTAGGCCATTGCAATTCCAGGCACTGTTTGATCTGATGGATCCTCTATGTGAAGGCCCTGTAATATGCCAACACTATTGTTTTAATACTCAAATCTAACTTGCTCATATCAACTGAAAAAAAATGTTGTTCGAATAGAAGGGTCTATTAGTTTTGAGGATTATTGCCTTTTGAGGAAAGATTCGATTAAGGCTACGTTCACACGGCAATATACGTTTTTTGCAGGATAATTCTTACCGAATAAATAGTGGCGCATACATTGAGTATAGAATCGTTCACACGTCGTTTGTACTGCAAATAAACGTAATACTCGCCGGACTTGTCAAAACGAATGAATTAAAACGTACATTATTCGGTTTACAATAGTGCATAGTATAACACCATCTCTTTCACACGGCGCGATGCGAGCGTCTTTTATCGAATAATCATCTTAATTTTTTAAACAGATAGCTAATTTCATTTTAGTACTTTCGCATATTCCTATATTCTTTTTTGGTAAACTTGTATTATTCAGAAGTTTTAATAACGTGTCAAAACTAGGGAATGCAATTTCGATCTCGCGAGATCTCGAGCCATTTTTCGAGATTTAATCTCGTGGGCGCAGGCAATCCCGTTTTTGAAATCTCGTTCGAGATCTCGAACGAGATTTCAAGAACGAACGCGCTTGAAAAAAAATTATACGTAATAGTTTTTGACAGTCGCGCTAAGTGGTTCTGTTTGTTTCTCTGCATATATTGTTTTAATTATTGTTTTCTTGAGTGAAAATGACAGTTATTTAACTTATAACAAGCATTAGATGGCTAACAAATTCCAAAGTTAAGGGAATACTGAATATGTCTAAGAACAATTCAAACCAAATGTTCGTGAACGTTACTAATAGTAACTTACCCTATGACGTTTTGACGTTTTGTACCCACAATATGTGATTTTCAAATAAATGTATCTTATCTTATCTTATGCTTCATAACTCCTAAGAAGTTGTTTCCAAAATAATTAATTGACATATAGTGTGCTGTATGAGTTGGGGTATTGCTGTTATATTTTGAAAATAAAACAAAACTTTAATTGAATCTTGGAACAAAAAAATCAACGTTTATTTAAGGAAAGTAATAAATAATAATCATCTGCACAGTGTACGTACACAGTGACACAGTCACACTGTCCCAATTAGTAAGCAGTTTTCATTAAGTTTAAGTATTTTAGATACAACATAATACGTTATTTTTAAAAGTAGGCGAAATCTCGATATTGTCGAGATTTATCGAGATCTCGTCAGACAATCTCGCGAGATCTCGAATTGCCAATCTCGAACCCAGACTGATCTCGCGAGATCTCGAATTGCCAATCTCGGCTCGAGATTGCATTCCCTAGTCAAAACTTTCTATGGGCATCCGAAAGTAATTGAAGAACTTTTTTCATTGTTTCTCAGCTTTTCGTAAAATTTTTCAAATGTGTTAGTATCTAAGCATTGCTTCTTGCGATGAACCCAAAATCTTCTATTATACAGGCGCCAGGCGGCGATGCCGTTGACGTCTAACCAATATAAAAAGAGCAATGACGGGTGACTCCATAATACCTACACAGTACCACACGTGAAAACTGCAGCAATTCGTTTTTTACATGAATGAAAATGGAATCGTGTGAACAACCGCTGTTTATTCGGTAAAGAACAGAATACCGTCAAAAACGTGCGGTGAATTGCCGTGTGAACCTAGCCTAAATCACTCTCTGTAATGAAGTGACACACTCTCCAGTCTCCACAGAGAAAAAATACGCCACTGTTGAAAAAATACATGCCTAGTTGTTGAAAAAACACGTCGTTGTTCATACGTCAACATAGATACGCCTCTTTTGTTTATTGTGATTATTTTTGCACGCCATTCAATAAGTATAACCCGTTATTTTTACGCCGAAGCGTTGTCACCGCAAACTGATTGTCGGGACTATTGTAGATTAATTTATTTCAATTTAGTCTATTTTATTAACACGCTTTTATTAGCTTCACTTGTATGTTTGCTTGCTTGTTTGTCAGTTTGTAACCGACTTCTTTGAACTTGATTTTGACCAACTTTGAACGGTCAGATTTAGTTTAAACGTTGTCGACTAATCAAGGACCGACGACAATACAATAATTCATTAAGTTTGTCCCATTATCCTGACCAGGATCTCCAGGACTAAAAAAAAGCAAAAAACTTCAGATTGAACTGAAACTTTGCACACTTATCAAAGACCGATTACAATACAATAATTCCATAAGTTTGTCCCATTATCCTGACCAGGATCTCCAGGACTAAAAAAAAGCAAAAAACTTCAGATTGAACTGAAACTTTGCACACTTATCAAGGACCTATTACAATACAATAATTCCATAAGTTTGTCCCATTATCCTGACCAGGATCTCCAGGACTAAAAAGCAAAAATAAATTATAATTTAAAAAAACTAAAAAATACGCTTTAATGAACTAAAAAGTAAAAAATAATTAATTTTATTGTAAAAAAGCGTGGGGTAGTATGAAAATATGATACAAAGCACCCCACGCTTTTTTACAATAAAATTAATTTCATTTTAAACATTAAAATTTATTTTGTCAGTATAGTGTTACATATTATAATGCTACAACGTAAGCTCTCTGCAACGAAAAAATTGATCAGTCCCTTGAGTTTTCGTTATAGGAAGTTTTGATTGTATTTAATTTGCATGATAGTGCCATATAAATTTGCGCGTTTTAGGTAGTAATTAATAAAAAAAAAGGGTGTGGGTCTCGGGACCCCCGACAGATGTGAAACATCAAAGAAAACGTTATTGAACTCGGTGGTATTCTCTATGTAGTAGTACATAATTTTTCAAAAGCAGCAACTAACTGTTATGCTGACATAATCCTATATACTGCACTGTAACACACGCGGTTGCCCGAGCGCGCGGAAGCCGAGAGAGAGAGAGTGCCGCAGTGGTGGGGAGAACAGCAGCGAAGGAGTGAACCAAACATTTCGTTGCATATTTCCCCTCACTCGGCTGTTCACAGCCCGACATAAGATGTTTCACATCAAAAATGCAATTTGTTGAAATGTTATTAAAAAAAATATTCAAAACCAAATTTACATTTGGTGTTTTAGAAAAATGTATGGTCTGCTAAACGAATTCTGTATCAAATTTTAATAAATATGGCCAGCCCTGTATCGATTGTGTCCAATCCAACATAAAACTTGTCCAGGCATACAAAGAAAACCAGAAACCATTTGTGTTTTCCTTGTACGGCAATCGCCCGCAGTGGGCTGTGCATGACAGTTGACTGTAGGTACAGGCATACGCGCATGTGCACTGAATAAACAATGCAACCTTTGAAAAAAAGCGAATCGCGATGTGGAAAAAACTATTTAGAAAATGCCATACGAAGAGCTGATGCGCCTGTATACTGAATTGAGAACGTTTCAAACTTGCTTGGAAATTAATATAATATTTAATCGTTATTTACAATAATGCATTTGCCTATATACAGTAATAGTATACTATACGGGAAAATGTTGAAGAGAAAGTACACATTGGCATCAATTAACGCCATCTTAGGCCAATGAGCCTATAAACGATTTTTCATGTGAAACATCTTATGTCGGGCTGTGAACAGCCGCGTGAGGGGAAATATGCAACGAAATAATGCAACGAAATAATACAACGAAATAATGCAACGAAATGTTCTCCTTCGCTGCTGTTCTCCCCACCACTGCGGTACTTATAATGTACTAGATAAATAATATATAAATTATTTGTCCGGGTATTTTAAGTTATACATATATCAGTAACAACGGCTGTCTAGACAAGTTCATCCGTAGAGTAGTGGTACGACTTTAACCTTCTATGCATGGGGACTCATGGCATCGTACAATTTTTGACGTTTTTTGTTTTAAATTCTTCATGATATTTATTTATAAAATTTTTTACTTTTGTTATATTCTTTCTTTGACAATAATTATAATTTTTTGAAATTTCATGACACCAAAAATTAATTTTTTTGTTTTTTTTTTTTTAAACGAAAATTTGTGTAAATTAGGGTATTTAGGGTAAATTAGAGTAAATTAGGGCAAATTAGAGTAAATTAGGGTAAATTGGGGTAACTTAAGGCAAAGGGGGCTAAATAAGAGTAAATTAGGGTATTTAGGGAAAACTAGGGTAAATTCAAGAAATTAGGGTATACTAGGGTAAATTTGGGTAAACAAGGGAAAATTAGGGTAAATTGTGTTAAATTGTAAATTATTATCTCTCGAACTACTGAACCGATTCTAAAAATTCTTTCACTTATTATCTTCGCAGGGGGAGAATGTCTCGCGGCGTTGTAATAAATCATAAATTATTATATCTGGAACTATTGAACCGATTTAAAAATTTCTTTTACTAATAGAAAGCTACACTATCCCTAAGTGATATAGGCTAGATTTTATTTTAATAAATGTGTCAAGTTCAATAAATAAAAGAATCAAGCTTTAAAAATGTTTCACATCTGCCAGGCGTCCCGCGACGGCTCACATTTCTTTTTAATAATCGGAATGAACTCCGCCTAAACAATGTACTTCAATTTGTCGTAGTGGTGGAGTTGCCAGTTACGTTAGACGCTTCTAGATGAGGTATCAAACTTTGAACAGGTATACGGGGTGCTAGGCGGACCATGCTAGCCCACTGGCCATCGCACAAATCAGGGAATACCATTTCTCTAAGTGTTCGGCCACCCAGGTCACCGGGACCTCGACACGTGGCCGGAGTGTCCCATACTTTTGCTGCATTTTTTCTCAGCCAGCTGCACAAATAATAACTCCATTTCAGTCTATGATTTAGAAGAAGAATGAAAGAGAAAAATTAAAAAAGAAGAAAATTGTTTACGAATTGTGATTTTTCAGATACGATGTTTTTCATTAACCTTCCGAAATAGCTCAAAGCGGGACGAGTTGTTCACTTACTTAGCTAAATACAAAACAGCGCAATCGCAGTGCCATGGATTTTTCGCCAATTTTATTGTTACTAATTTCGAAAGACAGTCCAATGATTTGTCCGGTAAATACTGGAATTTATTACTATCCAGATGCCTGAAACATTATTAATGATTACGATCAGTGGCGTAACTATAGGGTGGCAGAACTGGCAAAAAGCCAGGCTTCAGGAGGCCCTGCGGCTTATGGCGGTATACTTTTTTCAACTGTTTACTATTTATTTGATAACTTTTAAAAACTACATATTGACAGTAACAAAGTCTGCAAAGAATGATACTAGGTTTCGTTAAATGCAAAGTTCCTTTTTGTCGGCGAGCTTAAATAAATTTTCAATATGCTAGATACCTCCACCATAAAATGTGCCACGGACCCTCAATTTGTAATTATTTCTTACGCCACTGATTACGATAATATAATTTTATTTTTATACAGGGTGCTTATTTATTTATTGTAAATTATAGACGCGTCGACATATACAGGGTGCTGAATTGCTTTGCGGGTAATAGGGATTTAACCCGTAAAATCAAACTTTTGCGATTTCCTGCTCCCCTAATTATTTTAGGAAAAATATCTTTGAATAAAAGTTTTAGAACATAAAATTCTGCATCTAAATCATTAAACAAAATTAATTTTGCATGTTTTGTGACGGCAGAAATTTTATATGAAAATGTCAAAATTACCTCAAAAACAGATAGCGATAGCCATGGAACTTGAACAAAATGATTAGAAATTATTTTTTTTTTTTTTTATTTGGAAGCGAAAAAAAAAATACTATGCGACTTGGCTTCTGTGGCCATTATCGCTATACATAGATTGGTAGATTAGAAATTATTCTGACAGCTAAAACGTCATCATTTTGTTCAAGTTCCATGGCTATCGCTATCTGTTTTTGAGGTAATTTTGACATTTTCATATCAAATTTCTGCCATTACAAAGCATGCAAAATTAATTTTGTTTAATGATTTAGATGCAGAATTTTATGTTCTAAAACTTTTATTCGAAGATATTTTTCTTAAAATAATTAGGGGAGCAGGAAATCGCAAAAGTTTGATTTTACGGGTTAAATCGCTATTACCCGCAAAGCAATTCAGCACCCTGTATAATAATACATTATTTCCTTAAAGTTTCAAGAAGCTTTAACACTATTCTTAATCATTCAAAAATATGATATTTACGAAGCTTCTATTCAGTGATATATTTTAGACTTTATAGAATTGAGTTTGTATACTTACAATTTTTGCAAATTTGGAGTATCAGAAAATATATTTTCGTTGAAATGTTTCAGCATGTTATTGTTCAACAAAAGAAACGTAAGATTACCAAGTCCCTCAAAAGCTCGTTCACCGATACGTTCAAGATTATTTGAGAATAAAAACAGCTTTTGTAAAGCTGATGAATTTTTGAATACGTTTTTTGGGATATTCGTAATCAAGTTTTGTCCTAAATGCAGTTCTTTCAAACTTGTTAAATTGTTGAAAATTGTCGACGGTAACTGCAAAAAAAAAAACAGTTATAATCTCTTCGAAAAAATCAGCTTAATTATCAGTAACGACATTATTACTCGAGGCATGCGGAAAATCTGGAATCTTTCAAATACAAAGTAAAAAATGTGGAAAAAATTAAAATAATACAGTGAAATAAAATTACATTGTGAAAATTTCCCTGCATTAAAATAAAATATGACTTAAGCATTTAATATTTTGATTATATTAAACTATACAATATACATCCAATGAAAATATGGTATACTAGCCGTTACCCGTGGCTTCGCCCACGTATTTTACGATTTAGAATTTATTATCCCCCCGCGAGGAATTTTTTTCCTGCGAAGCGAAGCTAGGCTGGTAGTGTTTATTCGCTCGAATTTATAATACATAACTCACTCGCTTCGCTCGTTCGCTCGGATTTTATAAATACATTACTCACTCGCTTCGCTCGTTTGCTTGAATATTATTAATATATTACTCACTCGCTTTGGTCGTACGCTCGAATTTTATAAATACATTACTCACTCACTTCGCTCGTTCGCTCGAATATTAATAATACACTACTCACTCCCTTCGCTCGTTCGCTTGAATATTACTAATATATTACCCACTCGCTCCGCTCGTTCGCTTGAATGTTATTAATACATTACTCACTCGCTTCGCTCGTTCGCTCGAATATTAATAATACATTACTCACTCGCTTCGCTCGTTCGCTCGAATTTTATTAATACATTATTGCTCATCTACGATACCTATATAAGGAACTCCTGTGCAAAATTTGTAATCCCCCCGCGAGAACCTTCTCCCCTAATTTGTTATCCCACCGCGAGAATCCCCCCCTAACTTGTTATCCCCCCGTGAGAAACTTACCCCCTAATTTGTTACCTGCCCCCGCGAGAATTCCCCCCCCCCTAATTTGTTATCCCCCCGCGAGAACCTTCCCCGCTAATTTTTTATCCCACCGCGAGAATCTCCCCCCCTAATTTGTTATCCCCCCGAGAGAATCTCCCCCCCCCCTTAATTTGTTATCACGCCGCGAGAATCTCCCCCCTAATTTGTTATCCCCCCGCAAGAATCTCCACCACTAATTTGTTATCCCCCGCAAAAATCTTCCCCCCTAATTTATTATTCCCCCCGAGAATCTTCCCCCCTAATTTGTTATCCCCTCTCGAGATTCTCCCCCCCGCGTAGCTTTCTATTAGTGAAAGAATTTTTAGAATCGGTTTAGTAGTTCCAGAGATAAAACAAAAACAAATCTATCCCACGGGAACCGTACATTTTTCTGGGATAAAATTAACCTATAACATTCTCTGACCCCTAAACTACCACTATGCAAAAAATCATGTCGATCCCTTGCTCTATGAAAAACAAAAACAAAACTATCCCACGGGAACCGTACATTTTTCCGGGATAAAAAGTAGCCTATGTGCTATTCCAGACTATAATCTATCTCTGTACCAAATTTCATCCAGATCCGTTCAGCCGTTCTGGCGTGATTGAGTAACAAACATCCATACATCCATCCATCCATCCATCCATCCATCCAAACTTTCACATTTATAATATTAGTTAGATGCAGGGCCAGCCTTAGCGATTCTGACGCCCCAACAAGATTTTTTTAGCCACCATCCACCAAAAAAAAATTTTTTTTTCCTATTTGTTTTAATAAATTTGACTAGTCAGCTGGCAAAATCTTTTTAGAATAGCTTTTTGCAAAAATTGAGTAGATCTTGATATGACTATACGTGTTGATAGGATAAAACAACCTGCGTGTACACAGTCTTTTAGCTTTGCCAACGATTCTGATTAAGAAAGAAATCTAGCCTTCCGCCACCCTGAGCGTTCGCCCCCGGTACTGGGTATACAGGGTGTCCCAAAATTGCTGGGACACAGAGCTACCACGTGTAGTAGAGGTCAAAATAAGTCGATTGGACCCAATTTATTTATATACCAAAATGTACCGTTTGCCTGTGAGAAGAGTTCAAAGTTTACATAAAATTTTGTATATAAAATTTTGTATTACAATTTTATTAAACTTGTACTAGGAATATCTGTTAGCATTATTTAACATTTTTTTCCTTCGGAACTATGCGGAATACGAAATTTTTACAAGAGTAACAAAATGAAGATAATCAATCAGTCTTCTCGCTAAAAAAATTTGAGAACCGTATTAGCACCCCTAAGAAAGTTCTGAAAAAAATGTCAAGGGGTGAGGGAGGTTTTAACCCTTCTACAATTTTTTTTGGGTTTCTTTGATTACCGAAAGGAGAGTAATCCTCTAAAATGCACTTTTGTCAAATTTCATTCAATTTGTTTCACTCATTTCTGAACAGCGTACAAAAATATGTTTTTTTATGTAAACTTTGAACTCTTCTCACGGGCAAACGGTACATTTTGGTATATAAATAAATTGGGTCCAATCGACTTATTTTGACCTCTACTACACGTGGTAGCTCTGTGTCCCAACAATTTTGGGACACCCTGTATATATGTACCTATCAAATAAAGTTCAGATTAATTATTTGAGGCGCCAACAATCCTAAAACCGGCCCTGATAATTATTATTACCTGTGAAATTTGATTTGCTGTCAACTCCAAGTAAGTAAGCTGATACGTATTTTTAAATATTTTTGGTGGCAGCTCATAAATACGATTTTTTCGAAGTTTTAGAATATTAAGACTGTACAAGTTTTGAAATAATTCTAGAATAAAAACAGAATCAGCATTTTTGTTCGATTTTTTGAATATTTAGAAAATTTTTGTACCTATCGTGGATATTTTAAAATCGTATATAGGTACCTTTGTCTGAAATTATTGTGTTTTCAACGAAATTTCGACTTAGATATACCTACAGTTTATGTATTAGTTTCCGTACCTCAGAATGAAAAAACGTAACCCTTATAGGATTACTCTCGTGTCTGTCTGTCTGTCCGTCCGTTCTCCCCCATCCCTTATTTCCGAAACTACTGAACCTGAAATTTTGAAAAAAATAGGGAAAATAGGGCCTCGCGCATAGTTTACAAGAAAACCTAAACGAAAATTTTAAGTCCTTAAATTCCCACGGGAAACTGAAAATTAGACATAGAGCTGTACCAAGTGTATCAAATATATTGTTTATGCCGTGGTACACGTGGAGTATAGTGGTAACGCGTTAGGCGTTTGCATGCCACCACGAAGAGCCGGGTTCAAATCCAACTGACGATACGTGTATTTTGGAATTTTTCATAATTTTTCATAATTTTTTACCCCTACCTAATTCCGTATATTTTTATTTTTGTACGGAACCCTCGATGCGCGAGTCCGACTCGCACTTGACCAGTGTTTGTCTGTCTGTCTGCCTGTTTTCCGGGTTAACTAAAAACTAAAACTACTGAACCGATTTAGATCGGACTTTCACTATAGTGTAATGGGGGCTGTCGCTGAACAGTAGCAAAAAACCGACATTAACTCGAGCGAAGCATAAGTCGTCGTTTATATGGTGTTGTCATATATGACTCGTCTACTACAATCCCCCAGTTCCCTGGTTCTAATCTGAGAGCTGGTGAAAGTAGGGTTACCATACATAAGCAGAGGGATGCCTGTCTATGGTGTCTGGAATGCCTGATTTTTCAGAAAAATGCCTGTCTAAAAAAAAAGCTGTAGGTAGGTAATAAAATAATATCGATATGTACGCACACGCTCAAAGTGCGACGAAGTCACGAAAGGGCGCGAAATTTTAAAATGCCTGTCTCTGACCACTGACCAGCGCCAGCCGCATGCCTGTCTAGACCTTAAAATGCCTGTCAAATGCGGCAAACGCCTGTCAGATGGTAACCCTAGGTCAGGGGTCGGCAAGTAATTATAGGTGGGGTCCGGATACTGTCGAAAATTTTTATCGAGGTCCAAAAAAAAAAAAACTCATATTCTTTACTAATTTTTTATTTTAATTTTCACTCACAAAATAATATGAAATACAATAGATAGGCATAATTGTATTCAAAAATCAATGGGAGAAATTACATTTGCGGTCTTGAGTCAGTTTTTTAAAGTTAGGTTCACGCGCGGAGCAGCTTATGCGAAGAGTGTCTTCAAGGTGGGCGGTCGTTAATCTTGAGTGATATTGGTTCTTCAAAATGTGCCTCTTTGTTACCGCCACAAAGCACTCGAAAATAAAACTTTCGTAGCGGAAAGTACAAAAAAATATTTTTTAAATAATTCAAAAAAATTTTGGTGGTCCAGTTTTTGACCTTCCGCGGTCCGGACTTGGACCGCGGTCCGCCAGTTGCCGATCCCTGCCCTAGGTGAAAGTAGCAACTGAATTTTCTTCCCGTTATTATATTTTTATGACAAAATTAATTAACGCAAATTACTCAATTTTTAAGTGTTACCAACCTGACGGCAATTCCGTAATCTGGTTATCACTCAGATCAAGACTATGCAACGCTTCCAAATTTCCAAACTCCATACCTTCAAAGGTGTTGAGTAGATTGCTGCTCATATCGAGCTCTTCCAGGGCCGTTAGCGTGGCGAATAATTGCCCTGGTACGGAACGCAATCGATTTCGGGCAATTTGCAGGACGCGTAAACGCGCACATGTACGCAATGTACCCAATTCAAGAGTGCGCAGACGATTGCTCGACATGTCAAGTGTCCGAAGATTACGCAGTTTATTGAATATGTACGGATCGAGGTGTTCGATTTTATTTCGATGTAAACGACTGAAACATATGTCATGAATCTAAGTTACCCCCTGCACTCTTCACCTCAAATCCAGTCTCCTCGCCTATAAAACGGTTTCCGCTCTCCCGACGCTATATTATTACACTACTATAAAATCTGAGAAACGTTGAATGTGTATAATAATTTATTGAAATATGAATAAATTTCAAATGAAATCGTGTGATCAAAAACGGTGCGTGACGTCAAAGCATGTATCGAGAGTCCGTTTCCGTAGAAACATAGCTTTGATGTTTAGATATTAGGTACCTATATTAAGTAATAAAACCGTATTTTTCAATAATCTTTTTCTTATAGCTTTTATTTTAGGGTATATAAACGCGCGTCCTCCATAATCACATGAATATATGACATCACGATTTAGAATACAAGCAAAAACGCTTTTTAGCGAGCGGGATTTACCTATAAAAAAAATTATATCGAATAAAATAAAAACGAATCGATTATCACTTACAGATGTTGCAGACTGTCTAAATTTTCAAATATAGCCGGTGGCAGGAAATCGATCTGATTATCAAACAAACTGATTTCAATCACATTTGGCATTATTTGGAAAGTGTCCTTGTGCAAGGTTGTCATGTGGTTAACCCCGAGATCACTGAAAATTAACTTTCATTAGTCATTATTCCAGAGTCGTAGGCTCGGAGCTAAAAACAAATTTTAGGTACAGAGAAATGAATTAGCTCGTAAATTACAAAAGGCAACATGTGGCTATTTTTGAGGTAGAAAGAGTGCGTGTGTGCGCCCGCACTACTTAGTTACGTAGTTATAACCCTGCATTAGGTACTTCCAAAACTTTGTCCGAGGATTGTAAATGTAAAAAAATTCGACTGATGACCAGTCCTATACTTCCCACCTAGTAAATATTTGCAAAAAATAAACACTCTTTTTTTTATTCTTTGACTAGGCCCAATTAACCTTAGCTGTTGGTGGTCTTTAAAACACAATTTAATTTTTATTCTTTGAAGAAAGCATGGCCCTCTTTTTTGTTTGGTGATCTACTGATGGCTAACTTAATATAGCAAAAATCATGGTTACCTTGATTTACGTACAATTTTTATTTTTTTTAGTAAAATATTTTTTTCTCGAAAACTATACATTTTAGAGAAAAACAAGCCGTGAGGTGGGTCGTTTATTAGGACTAAAGTGCGACCCTTGAGGTCCACACGACGAACTTCCCAGTTTGATAAATATTTAATAATAATAATTAAATTAGATATTACACAGAAAAGTAATCATTTTAATCATTAAAACATCAATAATTAAAAAAAAAAAAAAAAAAAAAAAAACGGCTGAACCGATTTTTATAAAATTTATGTCGGATCAAAATGACGTTAACACGCCTCGATTGACACCCTTACGAAGTCGATATAATTTTTTATTCGCGAGATATTGTGTAAAATCTACTTTTTTGGAGGTTATTTGGTTAAGAAAAAAGAACGGCTGAACCGATTTTAAAAAAATTCCTTTCAGATCATATTTACGTTAATACGCGTCGATTGGCACCCCAACGTAGTCGATATCATTTTTCGTTCTCGAGATTTCGTCTTAGAAAGAAATTGACACATACATACGTACGTACGTACGTACGTACGTACGTACATACGTACACACACACACACACAGACATCTTTCTAAAAGTAGTGTAAAAATAGTGTAGTGACCTTGAAACATAAAAATTTTTTTTCCTTTTTGATTTCGATTTTCGGACCCATTACAATAACTTCCAATGGGAAGTTAAAAATATTTACATTTTTTTCATATTATAACATCTATAATTCATTTATATTTTTTTTTACCTATGTTAATACGTGACATTGAGGTCGTTTTTTTTGAATATATCAGGATCCACTGAACCGATTTGACTCAAAATCTAATCAGATCTAAGTTAAAGGCTGATAAACACAATAGAACAATCGGCATGCCCGTATGTTGTTCCGTTCTTAAGATATCGAAGGCGAAAAATTGACCACATACACACACACATACACACACACACACACACACACACACACACATACAGACATCAGTCAGAAAATGATCTTAAACGATTGCTAGGGTCTCAAAACGTGAAAATCTGTTAAAATCTCGAAATATTGTTTTCGGACTGAATCCATTACTTCCCTACCATAGTAGAGGTGGGAAGTAAAAATGAATTAAATATAATGGTTTGATTACTTATCCATTAATCTGTCGGTCTGTTTTTACACCGACTTTTCTAGTATTCGAAGACAAACTTTACGAGTATAGGAGTACCCTAATACCTAGTATATATTATTATACAGGTAACAAATAATTCGACTGTTTACATGTTTTTAATGTCCTTTGGCACAATCTGTCCTGCTGGTATTTTGTTCAACTCCTGGCGCCAACAGTTTAAACTCCGGGTCTCTGGGTGACATCTACAAGGTCCTTCCGTACACCGGAACCAACGTTCTTCATTATCGCTTACAGTCCACACTGAAAAATTATACAGATAATGTCCATTTAATGAGACAGATACCACCGGCAACATATTTTCGGGAGTCAAAAAAGATATCATAGAATTTTACCGTCTTAAAAAAGGAGATTCTCAATTCGATGCGTATCTATACCTATAACCTATAATTATTTTTAGTTGAAAAGAAATCGACTAGGTATAGCACATATTTTTAAGTTCGTAACGTAAAAGCAATTGAACAAAAACAAAACATATTATTTAAATTTTTTAACAGACATCATGAACCATAAAACCGAATATTTTGTTTTTTAATAAGATAAAAAGATTGATGAATTTTTGCTTAGTGGCTGTTACGAATTTAGAGGAACCCCTGATAATTTTTAGCTCCTAAAATGTCGCGGCTGCTTTAAATAGATAGTGGATATCCTACACTACAGTATGTTTGAAATGTTTCATTTATGTAATATTTGAAAGGATAAATCCAAGATATCTTTTGTAGGTATGCGTTATGTATTTCGCATATTATTATTGTTTGCTTGTTGATATTAGTACCTACCTATGTAAATTGTTTTTTCAATGAAAATGGAATTAATTTATTCTTAATGTACATAACCGCGGTTAAAAAGTTATTTTTGTTAATACTTAAAAGGGTCTATTGTTACATTGTATAATGTATGATGATGTAGGTGGATACTGGATATAGTGGATACCTATGGTTACACCACTATATTCATAAATTATCTTTGGATAAGAGAAAATGAAACAGGCGAGTTTTTTGAAAAAAAGTTTTGGCTACGTGTGAAAGATTACGTAATTTATATTTTTACTTCCCACCTCTACTATGGTAGGGAAGTAATGGATTTAGTCCGAAAAAAATATTTCAAGATTTTAACAGATCTTCACGTTTTGAGACCCTAGCAATCGTTTAAGATCATTTTCTGACTGATGTCTGTATGTGTGTGTGTGTTTGTGTGTGTGTGTGCGTGTATGTGGTCAATTTTTCGCCTTCGATATCGTAAAAACGGAACAACATACGGACATGCCGATTGTTCTATTGTGTTTATCAGCCTTTAAATTAGATCTGATTAGATTTTGAGTCAAATCGGTTCAGTGGATCCTGAGAAATTAAAAAAAACGTTCTCAATGTCACGTATTAACATAGGTAAAAAAAATATAAATGAATTCTAGATGTTATAATATGAAAAAAATGTAAATATTTTTTTTCTCTAAAATGCACAGTTTTCGAGAAAAAAAATATTTTACTAAAAAAAATAAAAATTGTACGTAAATCAAGCTAACCATGATTTTTTTCAAAGAATAAAATAGAGTGTTTATTTTTTGCAAATATTTACTAGGTGGGAAGTATAGGACTGGTCATCAGTCGAATTTTTTTTTATAAAGATGTAAGTTTTTCCAGGAATTTTTTTTTTCAATTTTTCGCTTGTAGGATCTGAGTGTGATTCTCGATCCTTCATTTGGCGTTTACTCGAACCCTTTAGCTTTAAAAATAGCGCCGGGAGAGCGGGAAGCGTTTTCAGGCGAGGGAAGAAAAGATCACGGTTGCATTACTTTATTACCTGTAGGTAGGTAGGTACTAGTATTTCGGAGATTTCAACGATCGGTCAGGGAACGACTTCAAGTACAAAAAATATGTAGGTACTTACTTATACCTAATACCTATATTGTTTCATTACTGTGACTCTGATGCTTAGTTGATGATACGACTTTCAGCTTTAAATCTAGATTAAAGAATGTTATTTGATTTGCTTTCAACTATAAATGGAGATCTCCATTTAGGTAGTTAAAAACAAATAACATTCTTAAATTTACATTTAAAGCTGAAAGTCGTATCAGAAGCCCAGCATAAGACATGCATAAATTAGAAATCAGATGAAAACAAAACCTAAATTCTAGTAGACATGAGGAACATTTTTTATGAAATTTTTGGAGATTTTAACGTTTGGTCAGAGAACGAACCTAATTACAAACTTGTTGTTTCGATGAATCAATACTTACTTATGAAATATTTTTTTATGTTATTTCATTGTTTTAAGATACGTATATCTTCAGTGCCGGAATACCAAATAGGCACCAGCTTATGAGCCCCGCGCCCTTTAGGGCCCCGCAACAGGGAAAGAGACGTTTTGCCGCCAGCGCTGCTATACACTGTTAAATTTTGATTGCTATATACGTGTGCATTACATAGCCAAATCATAACAATTTTTTTCGCGCACCGTTAAAGTTTTGTCAGTCTATTAAAACGAATATTTTTTGGAATGTGGAATGCCATAGAGCAAAGGTGACCGGTCGAGCTGTATAACTTTACAGCTCGACCGGTCACCGGCGACGGCCGAACTGTATGAAAGCCATCCGGGAAACAGTGCAATATACTTAATTATTGTTATTTACTGCACTATGTGACTATACACACAATCATAAACAAACGTTTTGGGCCAGCGCACCACATGCTATATAGCTGTATCGAAAACGCGCGATGGTATCATATCGCGAATCGCGATTTAACGATTACTCAGCGACTCGAAATTTCTCGTGATCAGTAAATCAGCTGTGCATTAAGCTGTTGGTTGCTTCATCTGCAGTTCTGACTATCTTCGAGCGATTTAATCACATAAGTAAGTAATTGCGCGGCAAAATGTAGCATGATGTAATGTGCGCTGGTTCTTAACGGCTCGAGCTCGCATAAGAAGTTAGGTACCTACACTTCAAATTATTACACTTTAAAAAAATATCAGAACTTACAGGGCTGTTCAACAGATCGCAATCGTCTATCGATATTCTTGAGCCTCGTCTCAAGGTCATGCTCTTCAGTATCCGGACGCATCTCTTCTATTTCTTGCCTGCAAAGTCTCAAAGCTTCACAAGCATTAATTGAACATGCGTTTGCACTATTTATTGTCTCAAGCAGAGTAATTAAAGTAATTATTATTATGTTTACAGCTCGTAAAGACATTTTTAATAATATACCTACTTAAGTAAAACGATAAATACTTAGTTATTTTATCAGACTTGGTTTCAGTAGCTCATCAAACAATGTAAGTAGGTACCTACCTAAGCAACAATAAAGATTAATCTGTTGGGGCCAATTATTTAATGTTACGCAAATCAAAATCAATTTTTATCCAATTAACCAATTAATTTATTTAAAATTTAAGCCACTTGAGCATGCTGCATGCTTATGGAGAAGGAGAAGAGAATTGCTCATTAGCCAATCAAATTAAGTAATCAAACGTTAGTTTATAAATTTATTTATTAAGTTTTTGAAATGCATATTATTATGTTCGATTTAAAGGATTTTTTATTTTTAAATTAGAGCTTGAAAAAAAAATCAAAACCGTATAGTTTTATTGTTTTTTTCGCATGTTTTTAGTCAAAAGTTTTGAAAAATGAAAAATATTTCAAGTAGTGCTATAAGCTTTTTACGTTGGTACTCACTAGTCACTACTCATGTTGGTACCTCTAATAATACTTGACAAATGCCATTTAATTTTTAAGGTTATTAAAGTGCAAGTGAATTGTGCATTTTCCATTTGTGATTGTGTAAAGTATTTGAAACTTTAAAAAAATACATAGTTTATTAATGCTGTGTAATGGAGCATCGAAATGTCGATGGTAAAATAAGAAAACCTCGCCAGGCTAGAGGGACACCGGCGTTTAAATTTTCTGGTGGTGTTGCTATTGGAGTTGTTTCTGTCGCTGTAATAATCGGATTGTTTATGCAGTAATTATTTGCTTATATTTTTTGTATAGGCCCCATATACCTCGTTATTTTTTTACAGTTTGAATTGAGCGGACATTTAAAATTTAAATATGACTGGAGAAACTGAAGACTTTCTTTTATTACGTAGCCATCCACTTCGATTATAAAAAAGAACGCGATATCTAGGGGCCATAATAAGCTTGATTAAAATGTATGTTGAAAAGAAGACTGAAAAAGGTAAAATTCTACAGAATGGACGCACGATTTTTGGTAATTTTTTAGAGGAATCCTTGCAGAGTGCAGAGTTTTTCGCAAAGGTGGAGTTTCTCGTGGGGGGTACTGGAGCAACGCCGTTTTTCTGGTTGTTGAAAAGGGGATCGGTTCAGGGGGAGAGTTCCCCAAAAAAAGTTCGCAGGGCGAGAGTACGTATGAACGTGTATCCATTCGTGAGTATTTTACCGTGAAAAGCAATACTGATTAGTGATTATTTAAAATTGCATTTTATTATATTTCGGCATATTTTATGTCATTTTCAGAGTTTCAAATGAAGTAGTATGTCGAAATGTTAGTAAAAAAATACAATTATTAATAGTCAGTACCTATTGCTTTTCAGTCGATCCTATGTCACGAAGTCTTCAGTTCATCTTCAGCTTGTATTTCACCAAAGATCGTAATTTCCTTTAAATTAATTTTTAGAGGTAATAACTATCATAATTATTAATACCTACATCTTTTCTAGCAATTCTTCATACGCTGCTAATTGGGAAAAACAAATGCACACTGGCTATTTGAGACCCAACCCAAAAGATGAAGAATTTGCGAGGAGTATGTCTTTTGTTGGTCAAAAAACGTCAGCTCAATTGAAAGAAGAAAAAGAATATTTAGAAAATCTTGGAGCACCTAAGGATATGTAAAATTATGGATAAAAAAAGCAAAAAGTTTTCAAGATTGCAACTACGTTCGACACAGTCTAACAATAGGTTTGTTGTAATAGTTTAGTTATGTAGATAATTTAATTTTTATTAGAAATAAAACCTTAAAAAATACATATATTCGTTTTATTTTATTTAGGGTCAAAAATAAAGAAGTCATTTCACATTACTTTCAAAGCAAAACTAAAAATTCGAAATCGTTCAGTGAAAAAGAAACAGACATTCAGACAGTTGATATTTCACAAGATGATGAGTGCGTTAGTAATAGTAGTACTGATATTTCTCAGTTGGATAAATGTAGTTCTGATGGTAATGTTAATAAAAATGTGCGAAAAAGTCGGGCTAAAAGTGATTCAAACATTGAAAGTGTAAAATTGTCAATTGAAAACATTCATTATAGTGATGATGATTCTGCTTTTAAAACTCCGAAACCGGTACGTAGAATAAGTACTGATTTAATTCCCAAAAGTCGTAATAAAAGTGGAAGCAATGAGACGAAAAAAAAAGGAAAGTCTACCAGAGGACGGAAAAAGATCGATAGGTCACAAACGGATATTCGTAAGAACTTTCTGCCTCCGCAGAAGAAAACAGATGTGAATGAAGAACATATGAATTTGGCTGTTGCTTTATCATTATCGATGAATGATCAATATTCACAAGAAAAGTCGTTTATTAACGAAAGCCAATCTTCTTTTCAAGAAACGATCGATGTGTACCCCAGTACTCAAGAAAAAATTTTGAGAACTAGAAAAACTTTAGAAGAATTTGGTTTTAAATGCAACAAAACTAATACTCACGTAGAAAATTTTAAAATTCCTACCGTACAAGTAAGTTGGTACTTTAAAGCTGACTCGAGCATTGATAAAATATATTCATTAATTTTCACGAATGTTCAGAACCGAATGTTCATTGGCAATTATTTGTCAAATGTTCTGTCCACACCTTACCCCATATTCGTTATTCGTGAACAAACATGCTGGCACGCCAAGAGAAATGAAAATATTCGTGTAGAATATTTTCAGAGAAACACTAGACTAAACAACTGCAAATGTTTGTTAAGTAAGTATGAAGACTTAGGGCCAACGCACACATGCTAATTTTTGTATCACGATTGTAAGATTAGATCACTTGTAGATCGTCAGATGCCGCAACCAACAGTGTAAGCCCGTACACTACTCTCTGAAATACACAACTCAAGGTTAGTAGAGTATAGGTTGCCTCGTTCCGATAGATAGTAGTGGGGGGATGACGTCACTCGGAATATACCATGCTTGCTGACTTCAATAGGAAAGATCAGACCATGGAAATATGGAAATAAAGATCACATGGTAGTGTGATATGTTTTTTCAATACTTAATAGAAACATAATTCTTCTGTTAGTTAAAAAATATGATAGTTGTCAATTTTGCGATAGCTGTTAAGTGTTATGGTGTTTTGTGGTTATTTTTAATTGCTTACGGTTATGTACTATGTTATTATGAATACTAATGTTGTAGGTTACAGTACAAATTTTATTAATTACAACCTCTTATTTAAATGTCGGTCGACGTTTCGACAAATATATTGTCCTATTCATGACTTATATGTGATAACGGGTTGTAATTGTCCAGTTTCAAACATCTATAATATTATTAAATTCCAGGATGTATACAAATTATGAAAGATGATAGGTTAAAAATTTAGACTTTGAATTAATATATTTTTTATATATCCAATTCCATGTGGCAATGTCCATTGAAAATATGCTTGTCAAATAACTCTTTATTTTTAATATTTTGTGAATATAATATTTTGTGAATATAAAAGATAAAATAATAATTTATCAATTTGTTAATTAATTCTATTTATTTCTTAAATTTAAAAAAATAGGTAATTAACAAGATCTGCCATTTCTTGAGCATTATTTAATTTTTTGTTTGTTTATATTATAGATATTAAAACCTAACTTTTGTAATAAAAATAAAAATTATCCTATTTTTTAACATCTATTCTTCTATTTATTGTCTCCTGCCAATTTTAAGAAAAAATGTGCACGAAACACCTAATATAAATAAGCATAATCTTCAACAATTTTTGTACTTGATTTAAACTAAATTCCAGCTGACGTCATTCCCGCGCTTACGCTGGTTGGTCAGATGGAACGAGGCAACCTGTACTCTAATAACCTTGTACACAACTGATGTATCTCAAACGTGCGATTGTCGAAAACGCAGCACACTAAGTCGCACATTCGTGCGACACCATGCCATGAATTCCTATGAGGCTGCGCTCTTCACATGCAGGCGCGCGAATGCGAAGCAAATGCATCGATCGCACGAAAGTGCGATTGAGTCTCCATGCTGTTGCCAAATCGCAATGCAGTCACGATACAGTTGCTAAATCACGCGTTTTTGTTACAAAAAGTAACATGTGTGCGCTGGCCTTTACACAAACAATCTCAAGGCGATTGTTCGTCCCCTTTGCTGTGTGGTTGTCTACCGACTCTATGCCGAACTATGTTTTCGCTATATATGACAAATATTCAGATACGAATATTTTATCCCCATTTGCGTGATTCAAAGCTAACATTGAATGTTTTTGAATGGATAACTCTTGCGTGGAACCAGCTTAATACAAAAATAAACACTATTCTTTTCCTAAAACACCAGCATGTTAAAAACTAGATCCTAGTTACTTCCCACCTCTACTATGGTAGGGAAGTAATGGATTTAGTCCGAAAAAAATATTTTGAGATTTTAACAGATCTTCACGTTTTGAGACCCTAGCAATCGTTTAAGATCATTTTCTGACTGATGTCTGTCTGTATGTGTGTGTGTATGGTCAATTTTTAGCCTTCGATATCGTAAAAACGGAACAACATACGGCCATGCCGATTGTTCTATTGTGTTTATCAGCCTTTAACTTAGATCTGATTAGATTTTGAGTCAAATCGGTTTAGTGGATCCTGAGATATTAAAAAAAACGTTCTTAAAGTCACGTATTAACATAGGTAAAAAAAATGTAAATGAATTCTAGGTGTTATAATATGAAAAAAATGTAAATATTTTTTTCTCTAAAATGTACAGTTTTCGAGAAAAAAAATATTTTACTAAAAAAAATAAAAATTGTACGTAAATCAAGGTAACCATGATTTTTGCTATATTAAGCTAGCCATCAGTTCACTAAACAAAAAAGATGGCCATGCTTTTTTTCAAAGAATAAACAAAAGGGTGTTTATTTGTTGCAAATATTTACTAGGTGGGAAGTATAGGACTGGTCATCAGTCGAATTTTTTTTAAAGAGTTAGCATGGGTATCTAATGTGTATTTTTTGTGTCAGACAAATACATTTTTTGTAAAAATTGCACTGAATGATACAGCTAAAAAATATTTTTTTAACTTCACAGAACTTATTGTTAAGAGGCTAATACATTTTCAGAAAATTAAACGAAAACTTACTAAATTTGGAAATATAACGCCTGCACTTTTAAGAAGAACGTCGATTGAAAGACAAGAAAAAATTGCGGAGAAAGTGTCCTCTATTTTAGATGAAAACATCGAAGAAATCAACACCTCAAATTTTTACTGTGATTCTGTGAAAAATGTAAACAGTTTTTATTTAGAAAATTATTTCTGTCCTGAAAACATTTTATTCACAAAAGCTAGTTTAAATCCAACTGATGCATCTTCATTTTATATAAAAGATTTTATATCAGAGTTTAGAACAAAAGTGGGCAGTTTATTAAAAAAATGGAGTGATATTCCTGGTCGAGATTTAACGCCTCCTCGAGTCATAAAACCCGATGTATCGCAGGATGGCAATATTGAATCTGTATCCAGCGATTATCCTAGTAATATCGTAATCGAAAACTTTTCATCGAATGAGTTCACTAAATCAGTAGCTGAAGTTTCTCCCAAAATTATTAGTCCTTATAGAAGGCAGAGTCAGAATAGAGAAAATGATGTAAAGACTGAGCACATAGAAATTACTTCTGAATCTGTTAAATCCATTTGTCAGCATGATCCAAAACTTAAATTACAAAAGAAAATATTAAATAATGATGCTATGAGTCATAGTAAACTTTTAGTACCAGAAAGAATATTCTTAATGAAAAGCAAAAGCGAATTACATATAGAAAAAAACGTTCATCAAAGTAGAAATGACAAATCAGATGATGAAAAAAGGAAAAGTTGTAGAAAAAGTTTAAGTTTTGATTTTGGTCGAGAAACAGAAAATGATAAAAGTAGCTTATCGTTTTTAGATAACTTAAAATCATTTAGCTATCAGAAATCGGATAAGAAATTAGATGATTCTGCGATGGATTGTCAGCGGACTAATTTAAATGAAATGTTTAAAGGCTCACGGCAATGTGTTTCTCCAGATTTGTTTTCGGATTCGGATGATAATAATGAAATGTCAGCGGTTATTTCAGAAACTCTGACTTCGTTGTTCACAGGACCTGTCATTAATGCGACTGAGAAACTGATGACGAAAGCTATACTGAGTGAGAATAAAACAGTTGAAGGAGCCAGTGAAGGTCAAACTGAATTAAATGTGTCAACTAAACAAACAAATGAAGTAAACTGCACCAAAGATGATTTGAAATGCGAAAAAATCGATTCCGAGAATAAATGCTATGATTTAACACAGTCGTCAGATCAATCCGATGAAGTAATTGAAATATTTGATAATCAGATAGATAGCGAACATAGCGTTGAATTCAGTTACAGTGATAAAAGTCATAATTCAAGTTTTTATGCAAATGTTAAAGATTCCGATAGTGGTAATGACAGTTTTGATCTTCCAGAAGTTTTTAAGAAAAAAGTAAAATCAAAACGCAGTTCTTCAGAGAGTGGGTCAGATAAGAGTACTGGACGTATAAAAATGCAGAACAATCATAACAAACTGAGTCAAAACATAAAAAATAATGAAATTGGAAATATCAATCAATTGAATTCAACACAATCGGATAGTGAAAGTGATGTATGTATAATAAATGACGATGAGCTAAACTACTCATGTAGTACTCCATATAATAAAAAGTGTATTTCTTTAAGAAGGAAAACGTCACCGAATGTGAAAATTAAATTGATTGACAAAAAAATAGATCATAGTGAATCGGATAAAAACAGTTCTTCATCTTTTAGTTCTGATAAAACGGTATCGTTAAACAATGAACTGAAATGCGGCAGTGATTTAACGCCTAAATTGGTTCGGAGTCAGCTTTTACAAGGTGATCGGTCGATTTCGAATTCTTTATTGTCCGATTCTAAAACGATTCATAATGAAAATGAACCTGTTGAAAATGAAATTGATTTGAATTATGAACCAATCGATCCAATTTTGTTCGATAATTTTCATATGGAAATGAATCATACTTACAATAATACGTTACCGTTACCAGATGTCTCTGAAAAAAAAGAAAGTTCAGGTCATAGCAAAGCTTTTGTACAAAATTTGAAACACAGTTCACCGAAGAAGGATCAGAGACCGTTTAAATCAGAGTCCAATAAAGAATTTGCTGATCAATGGAAATACATAACACCAAAAAAAGAAATTCTTATCAAAACGGATTCTGTAACGCCAATGGCTAATTATGACGCAATGAATACACCGCAACTCAAAGGCGAGTTACAGAAATTCGGATTGAAACCTCTGAAAAGAACTAGAGGTGAGATAGAGGTCACATCATTTTGTTTTTCTTTTATTTGATTTTGTTGTTTATTAATTACGTGTTAATTGTTATCGCTCTCTAGATGTTCATTGTTATGACACTATTGTTTTTTTTTCTGACCATTTCGTGAATATTTTAGGTACTCAAATTTTAAAATATATTTATAATGCAACGCACCCAATCAACGAAGATCTCAAACTTGTAGACAGCAGTGATAGTGAAGAGGAATGCTTAGCTCCAAAAAGAAGGAAAAAGAACAATGCCAATAATACTAATTCTCCTATAAAAAGTTCCCAAATCGAGAGCACTGTAGATCCATCATATAATTTTGCATGTTCTGATTTTAATAAAATTAAAATCGTAGGCAATTTGTTATCAGAAAAGTAAGTTTAAAAGCAAATTAAAGCTGTCAAATTACACACTGACGTTGCAAGCGCAGCATGTGGGGCATAGTTATACAGGAATTTTATAATGGATTTGAAAATAACGCAAAAATGTAGTCAAGTAAAAATCAATATGTTTTGGCGTACCTACAAATACTTATTAATTTATTATTAGTATACATCAAGCCTAGACTTAATTTGCTACTGAGTAACTTCTTTAACACAGTCTGATTTTTTAACAAGAAAAATATGTACAAAAAATTATAATTCTTATACTAATTAGCTTTTTTTGTTTCTGGACCTGGTATCGATTAAAGGTCGCATGTGCAATCTGACAATGTGAAAAGTTATATCTTTTTGACAACACAGGTTACAATTTTTTTTTAGTCATTCAGTCAATGATTTAATATTTGAACGTAAGCAGTCTAAGAAAATATCATCTTGTCGATTACCTTTGCACATCGCTTGGCATAATTTTATTGCAAGTCGACCTGATATTCATATAAAAATATTAAAATATCAGCCGATTCAATTAGAATCACTTCACAAAGATTTGAAGGCGTTGGGATTTAAATACAATATACAGGTTTGTAAAACTCTTTTCAATTTATATTTTAAGTTATAATATTACAACTGTATCGCAAAAAATTATTTCTGCGTTTCACTTTGTAGGATTTACTTACATTTTTGGATCGGAAATGCATTACGGTTCGTACCTACCAGAATGCTCAACGAAATAAACGACCGGCATTAGCGAAGCACAGTAGTCAGCAAAATAAAAAAATGAATAGTTGACAAAAAAAGCATGTTATAATGTTGTTTAAGTTGTTAATAGATAACGCTAATGACCTCAGTTGTCGAGCGTCTATAATCTACTACTTATATTTATAATATATTGTAAATTATAGACGCACAACAACTAAAGTCATTAGCGTGTATCGTAAGTTGTAAATTTATGTAAATTGTTCATGTTAAAGGACATTTTTAAAAATTTTTAATACTATATTTTAATAATAAATTAATCTAAAACACTACTTTGCGTTTATCTTTTGTAAATTAGTTTAGCGGCGCAATTAGATAAGCAAAATTCGCTATACAACTTTTCAATTAGATAAATTATTATAAATACTATTGTTAACCCCGGGAATAAATTTTCATAGCACGTCTATAGTGGTCTTATGCTACTGTGCTGTTAATAAAAAAAACTGTATAGATGGAAATCGAAATTCTAGTTGTTTCTAGAAAGCTTTATTTTATTTATGTTGCATTAGAGGTTGCATCACTTTTGAAATGCGGCTTTAAACCGGTGTGTCAAATCGAAAACAATTAATTTAATAACGAAATAAAAATTAAAAAAATGCTTTTTTCAAGTGCGGTTATTAAAAGTCGTTTCTTAGTCAGCGGATTTTCTCGTGCGAATCCAATTAGAAACATTTACAAATGTTCTAACCTAACAAAGATTGCAAGTGAATTAGAAAATAATCGAATTTGTGCAGGAGTTTCCCGTTTCAGTTTTTTGAATAATCGTAGTAACAACAGTTATTTTAATTATAATTCTGCAACACAGTTTTTGAGGAAAAAAAATTTCAGTTCTTCCAAGCGATGTTTTAGTTCGCGCAAGTAAGTACCTAGAATAAATTTAATTAATTTATTTTAAAAATTAGAAATCGGTAACTAAATTATATTTTTTGCTACAGAGGTAGTGATGAAAACGACGATGATGACCCAACTGTTGTACCACCTCGCCGAGAAGAAGATGACTTTGCAGCTCAGCTCCCAGCAACTGTCGCTGTACCTGAAGTGTGGCCACAGGTCCCCGTTATAGCAATTAACCGAAACCCAGTTTTTCCGAGGTTTATTAAGTTAATTGAAGTTAGTATATTAAAACCTAAAAAATTAGAGATAATATTTCTCAATATTTATATACTTTTTTTATTCCAGTTAACAAATCCAGTATTAATAGATTTGGTACGTCGTAAAGTTAAATTAAACCAACCGTATGCTGGAATTTTCTTAAAGAAGAATGAAAATGATGATTCGGATATCGTACACAACTTGGACGATATTTACAATGTTGGAACATTTGCACAAATTCACGAAATGCAGGATTTGGGTGATAAATTGCGGTTAGTCGTTATGGCTCACAGACGAATCAAAGCCACACATCAGTTTAATGAAGATTTGGAACCTGCTCCTCCTGGTATGTATTTTATTTAAATGTATGTTTATAAAAAAGAAATGCAGTCAACTCTAGGTATTATTTCGTAAATTAATATGTAAATTCTATGTCCAAAGGGCGCCATTTGTGAAGCGCAGTTATTAAATAGCAGATTTTTTGGAAAGTGTGTATTAAGGTACAAGTTTTTTTTAAATAAGTATTCGAGTACTGAATTTTTAGAGTTCAAAAATCCGTCGTCAAAATTTTCGAAAAATGTATCTATTATTCAACATGTTCTACTCCGCCTCCACCATTATGATAAGGCATAGATATTACAATCGGGAGACCTCTTATGTAGTTACTCGTATTATATTAATATCGTTACATTATAGAAATGTTGTGATGTGCCTTATGCTTATGATGCGCATAAATACATGCTAATTAAACATTTCTTATTTAAGATTAGGTACTTACGCATTCGATAGATAAATTCATATACATAAGTGCAAATTGAGAGTCTTTATTTTTAGTAATTCGTTAATTATATGAAACTTTTTCGCGTGAAAAGCCAAACTTATCTGGAACCGACAGTGATAATCTTTTACAGGTTAATTAGTGTTTATGTGCCCGCTTATAAACCGAAAACTCGTAAAGCGGGAATAATTTGTTATGTGAATCAGTGAGATGTTCTTGTCTGTCTGAACAAATAAATGCACGACACAGTACTACTACAGCATAAGAAACACAATATAATTACTCGACTGTCGGCACTTTGATGTGTGTCAGTGAATTTCTATAACCTTGAATTACGCTATCGACACAGATGCACTTTATAGGTTTCTAATTTCTATGTACTACACGACAGCTTAAGTCACCATGCTAAGAGCATCACTTCGAGTGACGCTGCTGGTTGTTTCTTTGTGCTGTGCTTGTACTGTACTCTATAAATAAGCGCATGATTTGAAATACCATTTTTTATTAATGTTTAGCATTTATTTATTACAATTGATGTTCATATTTTTGATTTTGTTGATACTTGATACATAAAAGAAGAAAAAAAAAAGAACTCATGAAACCAAAATTTGTAAAGCGGGAACTACCCATTAATTTTGTTTGTTGAAAGCAGTAATTCAATTTATGCTTTTGTTATGTACGTTATGCTGCAGAAATGATATTGAAATTTCCACTCTTAAAAACTTCTATGACCGTCTTTGTAGAAGAATCTGACGCGGATAAAAGACGGCGTAAACATCGTTTTAACAATCGTATAAAAAAAACTGAAAAATCGACTGACAATACATCAGTTGTAGAAAAAGATGCGCCACTCGCAGAGCAGAAGGAGGGCAAGGCTAAGCCGAAAATCGATATTCCAAAACCGTTGTTGATGGTTGAAGTCGAGAACTTGGTTCACAATAAATTTCGACAAACCGAAGAAGTTAAAGCTTTGACCCAGGAAGTGATTAAAACAATCAGGGATATAATTAGCCTGAATCCATTGTATAGAGAAAGTTTACAGCAAATGTTGCACCAGAGTCAACGTGTTGTGGATAATCCGGTATATCTTAGTGATTTAGGAGCGGCGTTGACAGGTGCTGAGCCAGCAGAATTGCAAGCGGTTCTTGAAGAAATGGATGTAAGTTTTTGATTTTTTTCATATGGTAGCACAATATTTTATTAATGAATCAACTAGGAATATGCTGTAATCACTAAAATTAGTATCTATATTCATTTTTAAAACCACGTTTTAACTTTTTGTGGTATAATAAAAAAGTAAACAGTCCAAAATTAAATTAGATATATCTATTATCTAGCAGTAGTTTTGGAATATTGACTCTCGGGCTTGAGAATAGCCGAGAGTGTAGCGGCGCTGTTGTTTACATGGCGTCGCTATGGTTCCTCTATTACAAGTTCCCAGCTCTCGGGTTCTAGCCCGAGAGCTAGTAAAAGTGTCAATTGGATTTTCAATTTATTATTAAAAAAAAAAAAATAATAATAATGAATTGAAAATATGAATTGGTGCTAGGCCCAAATAACCTTAGGTGTTGGTGGTCTTTAAAATACAATTACAATTACAATATTGACTCTCGCATGTAGTGGTTTTTCAGTGACAGAATGCTTTAAAGGGAGAAAGTCGATCGTTTGAAAATGTGTCACTGTGTGAGTAATGTCAACTCAGTCCGCCGCGATAGTGGAAAGTTTAGGGTTAAAATCCCTACGGTGACATAGGTTTGAATTAATGCATTTTTCCTGATTACAGCATTGTGTTACGTCATTGTTCTTACTCAGGTGTTTCATATACTGTTTGCAGTCATTATGCATTCATTTAATTATGTATTTGTTCACGACGTCCGTGTTAAAATTTGTATTTATTATATCTATTATGTTTGTTTATATTCAGAATACAGGAAAATTTCCTGTAAAAATTATTTGTCCACAAATTAGTGAGAATACACGAAATTTCTCGACCTTTTTTCTTTGACCACTTAATATAACAGTCTTAATTTATAGATTTAAGAAATATACCTGGCATCAGGAACGTTCCTCATAAGGTCTCTTAAAGTATTAAAAAAAAATTTTAATTCAATATTATCAAATTTGCTTAAGAACTAATTTCAAAATGCCATTAAGTCGCTAATGACCTAAGTTGTCGACGCGTCTATAATCCACAATAAATAAAAATCAAAATGCCGTACACAGGGCTTCCCACGCGATTGAAATTTTTAAAATGCTATTATCCATTTAAAATAAAGAAAGTGTTTTTGTTGTAACTTGTAGTTATATTTATTTTCAGATACCAAAACGCTTGATGTTGTCATTATCATTACTGAAAAAAGAATTTGAACTTTCCAAACTACAACAAAAAATTGGACGCGAAGTCGAAGAGAAAGTGAAACAACAACATCGGAAATACATACTTCACGAGCAGCTAAAAGTTATTAAAAAAGAGTTGGGCCTCGAAAAAGACGACAAAGATGCAATAGGAGAAAAATTCAGAGAACGAATAAAAGAGAAAGTTGTTCCTAAAGCCGTTATGGACGTGCTAGAAGAAGAACTGAGCAAATTAAATTTTTTGGAAAGCCACAGTTCGGAATTCAAGTATGTTGAATAAGTTAAATTAAAACAGGGCCACAACCTCCATTCCCGAAAAAGTATGGTTATTTCAAAATTTATTTGTTTTAAGATTTTTTTTATACCTTTAAAATGAGTTTGCACAGATATCTTTTTGTGATGGTTTTAAGCGAGGATTGTGGAAAAAAACTTGGCGTTGATGATTGAATAACATACTTTTTAACTTCCCGCTATTGAAAATAAAATTCGGAAAGTTACTGGTTTCAGTCTGATTTTCGAAAATCGAGTTTTCAACAGATCACGACGTTTTGAGGTCCTAGGAAGCTATTCTGATCATTTTGGGATGCATTTCCGTGTGTAACACAAGATATCTTTGGAACGAAAGGATTAATTTGGACGATCAATACGGCGATCGAAAGGGATTATAAAAACTTAGATCTTTTTAAATTTTGAGCCCAATCGCACAAGTGGTTTGAGAGTTATACATATACATCAAACACGTTAAAAACAATTTTTTTTTTTTTTTTATATTTTGAATAACTTGAAAACTACTCGTGCGATTGGGCTCAAAATTTAATCAGATCTAAGTCGTGAATAGCTCTTTTAATTGCTGCGAGATTCATCAAAATCGGTCAATTGGTTCACGAGATATTGCACGACAAAAATTATTTTAATCAAAATACAGATTAACTGTCAGAAAATTCACATGACAGTGGAAATTATTTTATTTCTTTTTTCTTTTTTTTTTTAATTAAATTATGTTTTTTTTTTTAATAAAGAAAATATTAGTTTTCATCTCGAAGAGCTCAAAAGTATATTTTTTTTACGTTTTTTTTTTTATTTATTTAATAAAAAAAAATTAGATTCATAACCAAGAGAGCTCAAAAATATATAAATAATAACGTTTTCGAGCTCTTTTAGCTCGAAAACTGCGAAAAGTTTTCGGGTTGGCCCACAGGATTCCGGGTTGACCCGCAGGATCAACCGGTTTCCACATTTATCAGGTTGCAATGGTGCAATCCTTCCGTAATAAACTTTCTATTGGGAAAACAAATTTACAAATATTTAATTTTTAGTGTAACGCGTAATTATTTGGACTGGTTAACATCATTGCCATGGGGTGTATCGAGTCAAGAAAATTTGGATATCAAACGTGCTACAGAAATTTTGGATGCGGATCATTATGGCATGGACGACATCAAGAGACGTGTTTTAGAATTTATTGCCGTCAGTCAATTGAAGGGAACGACTCAGGGAAAAATACTATGTTTTTACGGTCCACCAGGTGTCGGAAAAACAAGTATAGGTGAGTATGTTTTTATTATTATAAATTTTATTTTGATTACCATAAATACAGCCTATAGTGCATAACAAATATTTGCTGTAAATTCGCCATTTAGCGAATGCAATATTTTTTCGTGGATTGGTGTATTTTGCCAAAACAGAAATTTACTAGAATTAATTATTGTATTGCTTAAAAAAAATTCTAAAATTACCCGGATGGGTAAACAGCAAGGGAATGTGTTTGAAATGAGCGAAATGCTGGCATTCTAAACTTCACTCGGGCGAAACTGGGTTAAAACGTCTAGTAATGTTTATAAAATGGGAAGTTTGTATGTTTGGAAATTCAAATCAACTTCCAAATATGCTGAATTTGGCGTAATTACAGAAAACGTGTCTAAACTAGCGGAAGAAATTTAAAATCCGCAACTTTTTAACCCAAAGGGTGTAAAGTAATGGTTAAAGAGATGTGTTTTTTTAAAAATATCTATAAGAAATTTTAAATTGCATAAATAAACATATTTTTTATTGTTTTATAGCAAGATCGATAGCACGAGCTTTGAACAGAGAGTATTTCAGATTTTCTGTTGGCGGTATGACGGACGTAGCTGAAATTAAAGGTCACAGACGGACATATGTCGGTGCTATGCCTGGCAAAGTCATTCAGTGCCTTAAGAAAACGAAGACTGAAAATCCATTGATTCTTATTGATGAAGTGGACAAAATAGGAAAGTATGTTATCTTTCTATTTTTATGCTTGAAAATTATTGATATGTGTAATTGAATATACAGGCTGAGTCAAAAAGAATGTTTCGGGCGATATCTCACTTATTATGTACATTAGAAAAAAAAGTTTTGAATAAAAGTTGAATTTGAATAAGAGCACTATACTTTAAAATTATTTTTAACCTGAAAATATACAGAATGTTCCATTTATAAAAATACAAGTCATACCATGACACCGTACATCCTGTATAGCTAAAAATAATTTTAAAGTATAGTGCTTTTATTCCAATCCAACTTTTATTTAAAACTTTTTATGTTCATAATAAATGAGGTAGGTATTGCCCGAGACAGTCTTAGTGACTCACCCTCCTGTATGTATTTATTTCTCTGTTTATTCGTCATACATTATAAATATGACTAGGAGTGGCCGGTATTTAAAAATAATCGAAACTATCGATATTAAAAAAAATTGATAACATTGATAATACGTAAAAGCATATCGTAATTCGATATCAGAAAAAGCGCCCAGTACACATCAAGACGATAATTAAAAAATAACTGACAGTGGGTAAACTGGAACTGTTTACAGTCAGTCTTTTTTTGTGTCATAATAATTTGTGTCTGTTTTTTAGGGGATACCAGGGTGATCCTAGTTCAGCTTTACTGGAAATGCTGGATCCTGAACAAAATCACAACTTCCTGGATCATTATTTGGATGTTCCTGTTGATCTATCGAAGGTAGAAAACAGTTCAATGTGAGAAATAATAAAATGGATTAATGAAATTCATAAATATTTTTGACGTTGTGATTAATTTTTTTGTAGGTGTTGTTTATTTGTACAGCCAATGTGATCGAACCAATTCCAGAACCTCTACGCGATCGTATGGAAATGATTGATATGTCGGGTTATGTTGCCGAAGAAAAACTTGCCATTGCCAAACAGTATCTTGTACCGCAGGCGATGAAAGACAGCGGACTCAAAAATGAAAACATTAAGATCAATGACGATTCACTCAATGCACTCATCAAGAGTTACTGCCGTGAATCGGGTGTCAGAAATTTACAGAAACATATCGAAAAGGTATATTTTCATTGTCTTTTTTCAAAAATTATTTTCCCTTGATAATTAACACCTTGACTGCCGATACTCAAAAAAATGACAATAAATAATTTTATATAAATTAAATAATTATTAATCACTTCTAAAACATATCAAAAATAAAATATATTTTTTGAAATTTTTAAGATTTTTGGTTACCGGTCCCATGGGACCTCACAGCGTGAACACATACTCATTGAAATCTAGCGCTGGCCTGGTCCATTGTTGGTCTGCACAATTTGATGTTTCAGCAAAACCGAAAAACATGACATGCAAAATGTTCAGCAGGGTTGCCTCGGTCCACTGCTAATGATAAAACGTCGATACAATGGACCGGTGGCTCATGACAAATACTTAAATACATCTATTACTTACCGGCCCCATGGGACGGATATGGCAGTCAAGGTGTTAAGGCGAGAATATTCACGAATTTATTAGTCTTAGTTTATAATGAATCAAATTACAGTAGAAATTTTGAATGCATACGGTTGGAATTGGATGTTCTGTAAAAGTTATTATGCAACCATTTGTCACTGATTAGAAATGAAGGGGAAAAAACACTTATTTTATAACTGTTATGAAAGTGACATTAAGCTGTTTGCTTCTTCCAGGTTGTTCGAAAAGTAGCGTATAAAGTAGTGAAAGATAATGTTAGCAATGTTGATGTGACGCCTGGAAATCTTTCTGATTTTGTTGGCAAACCTGTCTTTACACAGGACCGTTTATACGCTATTACGCCACCTGGAGTCGTAATGGGTCTTGCATGGACGGCATTAGGTGTGTATAAATCGAATAATGAGAATTTCAGTTAATTTCATATAAAATGCGAAAAATCGTATTATTGTGGTTCAGTTGAAGAAAACGACCAAGGATTCACATGAAAGTGGAAATTATGACAAAATAGAGCTGTGGTTATTCTGTTTCAAAGATAATAATATAATACGAGAGCACACTAATTAATAGAGGACACCAAAATTATAGCTTTAAATGGCTAAACAATTTTTTTTAGGTGGATCGACACTATTCATTGAGACAAGTCTAAGAAAGCCGAAAATCGGAGTTGAGAAAAGCAAAACAGAAGGATCTCTAGAATTAACCGGTCATCTTGGTAATGTCATGAAAGAATCAGCACATATAGCTTTAACCGTGGCAAGAAATCATTTGTTTAAATCCGATCCCAATAACGATTTTCTGGATATTAAGTAAGTGCGATTCTAATAAAAGAAATTGGTGATTTACAAATTATTTTTATGTTCGGACAATAAACTATTTTTATTTCAGTCATCTACACTTACACGTTCCTGAAGGTGCAACCCCTAAAGACGGTCCGAGCGCAGGATGCACCATTGTTACTGCATTATTATCACTGGCAAAAGGAAAGCCGATAAGACAGGATGTAGCGATGACTGGAGAAGTGTCATTAATGGGGAAAATATTACCGGTCGGTGGAATTAAAGAAAAAACCATTGCCGTAAGTATAGAGAATTTTGAATTAAAAGTTCTGTTCAAAAGGTGTATGAGTACAGATAAAATTTTAGTAATCTGACAGGCTTTACTTGTAGTTTAAAAAAATTATTAAAATGTTACTTTTTCAGGCAAAACGCGTTGGTGTCAACTGCATTATTTTACCAGAAGAAAATAAAAAAGACTTCAACGATTTACCAAAATTCATAACCGATGGCTTAGAAGTACACTTTGTAAGCAATTACGAGGATGTTTATAAAATAGTGTTTAAGTAACATCAATTAGATAACAATTTAATAAGGCTGTACCTTTTCTTTCAATTTTTTTTATTTGTTGTATTCAAATATAAATTTTATTGTCAGATCTAATCTGAAAAATAAATAATATTTGAAGATAAATTCTCAAATTAATGATGCTGTTTTTTTTTCATCAGCAATAAATTTAGCAGATGAATAAGTTCGGATCTTTTGCAATATCATTGTTTTAAAAATTTGATGAATTAAACAAATAATCCATTTACTTTTGAACAATTTATAAATAAGAGCTGTTTGTCGTTACTGACACGAATTTGTTACTAAATAAAACATTTAAACATAGTTTACTTATATTTTATAGTTTTTGTAATGCATTTCTTGTTTTGAACTGGGCATTTTTATTTTCTTTTTTAACCTGTTGATAAACAGTTATGAAAATCTCAAAAAAAATATTGTAGAACTTAGGAATGAATGAATTTTTTGATATAATAAATGGAAAAAAATTACCAGTGTAAATATTTTGTAATAAAAAATTAACTTGTTATCACATCGATCAAATATATTTTTTATTAAAAATTATCATAAAAGAGTTGATCGTGTCCATCTTGATAACAAATAGGAAATATTTTGCAGGTATGTGGACAAAAAAAATAAAAACAAATGTTTTTTTTACTGCATGTTCTACGTTTCATCTTTTTATTCAAACTTCTTCAGGTACTCAGTAATTAACATCACATAATATATCAACTATTGTAGAGTAAGTACATAGAAAAATCAATTACAGAATTAATGAAAAATATATAATTAATGTTAACTTTGTCAAAAATTAATTCAATAATTGATTTGCCTATGTACTGTACAATAATTGACATGTGATGTTAATTACTGAGTACCTGAAGAAGTCTGAATAAAAAGACGAAACGTAGTATATGTAGTAAAATAAAACATCTGTTTCTATTTATTTTGATTACATACCTGCAAAATATTTCCAATTAAAAATTATAGTAATTTTCCCATAGAGATATCATAGTTAGATGAGGGAAGCGGCCCAAAAAAGTGTCGGTGCAAAAGATTGCGATGGAGAAGAGACGTGCACTTCTATCTTTTTCTATCACAAATACATAACCATGGTTACAGATGTAAATTAATAATACAGACTATAAATTTTTAAATTCACAAATGCGTCAATAGACAAGGAAAAGAGAAACTATCCGTTTTCCAACCTGACACTGTCACCTACAGTTGTGCCTGACTCCCCTACTCTATGATATCTATGAATTTTCCTGTGCTATTTTATTCCTTAGAGGGTTCGATTGTTTTTTTCGTGGAATAGAATTTAGGAAACTTGAACTTTAACAGACTTACATTTTATTGCAGCCAATATTTACAGGGTGGTTACAGATCTGGAAGTCAGGGAATTTTTTTATAGGTCAAGGAAATCATGAAAATGCCAAAGAATAATTCGACCAGGGGAAAATACCCAAATAAGTATTTTTTTATTCAAACGTGCAGCGTGCTTATTTCGCACTAAGCTCTAAGTGCTGCGAATTAGTATATTGCACTACAAGAGGTGAAACACAGCGTAGGCAACTAAATTTATTATTAAAAATAAACAATAATTATGTTTTAATGAATAAAATGCTTACTTTTCTGTGTAATTTCTAATTTAATTATTAATATTCAATATTTATCAAACTGGGAAGTACGTGTGGACCTCAAGGGTCGTAGAGTCCCAATTAAAAGTAACTTTAGTCCCAATAAACGACCCGCCTCATGGTTTGTTTTTTATGTAAAAAAAATGACCAACTATTTTATTTTTTAATAACAAACAAATACACCTTCACCGAAAAATAGTAACTTAAATGCAAATTATAATACGATAATATTATACATGAATTTAGAAACTAACATTTTATACTGTTAATGTATTTTAAAATACTTTCCATGCATTTTTCAAATTCTTCATTGTTCCCGCTATTAACAAATATAAAATCCCAATCTTTGATGTCATCCAAATCGCATTCAGATTCAGCATCATCGATATCTAAAAAAAATGCAAATTTAATATTTTTGTTCATCAAAAACACTGAAAAACAGATTACAGTACAGTCTGCACTAATAATACTTGCATGAAATTTTTTTGTTGTGCAAAACAAAAATACAGTTGAACTTCGATAACTCAAACTTCGTTAACACGAATTCTTGATAACTCGTACAAAAATGGTTGGCAATAGCGTCAAAAATGAAAATTAATACTATTTGGTAACTAAAGTTAGACGCTAATGACCTCTGTTGTCGAGCGTCTATAATCTACAATTCAATTCGATAACTTAAAGTCTTGATAACTCAAATTTTTTGTAGCAAGTGATGGTTCGAGTTATCGAAGTTCGACTGTAGGTATACATTAATTTGAACAAAACTTTAAAATCTGAGAAACACTGAAGGTTTTTTCTTGTTAAAAAGTTTTTCATTTTTTACTTTTTAGTGGCTTTACAATACGTAGTTTGCACGTTATTAACCAACTTCTGTTTTGATATTTGACATTTACCTTAACGGTGTTACATCCCGTTACTAGCTTTTTATTAAAATCAGTCGAACTACTGAACCGATTTAAGTAAAATTTATATGGGACCACCCCGGAGTAATGCCCTATTAAATAAAACAATAATCATCATAATCGGTTCACAAATGCAGGAGAAATCGTAACATACATACAAAAAAAAAAAATACAGTCGAACTGAGAACCTCCTCCTTTTTTTTGAAGTCGGTTAAAAATAGATGAGTTACATAAAACGACGGTATTTCGACGGAGAAGGCTTCATAAAATCTAACACACTCGTCTGACAAGACAATAATTTCTTCTTTTCGCGCAGAATTTCTTTGGAGTACGATAATAATTTTTTTGTATCCTTAGTTTGTAACTGAATCAGAAATCATGTAACTCCGAGTTCGCGCAAGTCGGGGTAAGTATTACTGTACCTTTTACAAATTTCCATCCTCTTTCAGATCGTACTTGATCATCTGTTATAACTCGTACTGTCTTTATTCGATCACCATAGTTTTCTGAGAACCATTTTAAATCAGTCTTTCTTCTTATATCGCTAAATATCCATATTGGTTTTTGACCTATAAATACATGTTCGATAAAAATTACAAAGTAGCCACTTTTAAAATTTGTTCAAAGTAACGTGCTTCATAAATAAAATTCGATGACTTGCCATTTTCACACGCAGCTTTACAAAAATATCCATAATTTTTAGATCTAACTTCTTCACTCCATTTTATCATTTCTAATCTATATTTTTCTTTATAGTCAGTATCACTTAATAGTTCACTTAAATTGAGATTTTGAATTTCAGCCCAGTGTTTTTTAATTGGTTCGGAGATTCTCAATATTTGCGACTTTTCTTTCCCAATTCTAACAAAAAAACCTTAAGTTACAAAAGAATAACTAATATTCTTTTCTTTTATATCTACTAACTTTGAAAGCAAAATTTCTGTTACGTAGTCTTTTCCTGATTTTCTTTTACCACTAAATAAAATAATACAACTTGGAGAAATCATTTTGTTCAGTTTTACTTATTCTCGCACGAATTTTCAAAAACGTGGCAGTTGAATTAACTGTCGAGACTTCCAAGTTCAACTCAAAGAGCAGTACCAGAGCAGGTTAACTGTCAAAAGGTAAAACTGTCAATTTGCTGTCGCCTCCGCCTGTCAATTTTGCGTCATTGCTAAACAAGAAATAAGTGAGAAAAAGAAAGCTATTTATAACGAGTAAGAGAGAGTAGGTAAATAAAAAGCATTTACATAAGGCTCTTAAGTTGGCTCTCCCTAAAACATTTGTAGAGAGTAGAGACTTGTCAAAACATTGATTTTTTTTTATTAAAAATATAATGTGAAAAAATAATAAGATAATGGAAGTAAAAACCGACGTAAAACACGTAATGCATTCAATTCCTCTAGATATTCTAGACGATTTGGGCAGGTAAGTCCAACAGAAATATTAAAATAAGATAATTTTTGCTCTAAATATAGGTATTTTTATTTTATTTTTAGCCGCTTTATTATTAATGTGCCAGAAGAAGAAAGGCACAATTTAGTACGAATATGTTTTCAAATAGAATTAGCACATTGGTTTTACTTAGATTTTTATTGCACCGATGAAAATTCACAATTACAGTCTTGCGGCATGCAAGAATTTGCCACACATATTTTTCAGGTTAGGAAATGAAAAATATCTGTAAAAAAATCATTATTTAATCAAGCATGCATTTTTTACAGCACATACCTTTTTTAAGACCGCATCTTGGAAATTTAAGCAATATTCTTGATCAATGGAGGGAATACAAGCAATCGGTGCCAACGTACGGTGCAATAATTTTGTCAGAAGACTATAGTCATGTCCTTTTAGTTCAAAGCTATTGGACAAAGAGTTCTTGGGGATTTCCAAAAGGAAAAGTAAATGAAGATGAAGATCCATCGCATTGCGCTACTCGCGAGGTAATTATTGTTTCCAGAATACCTAATAAGAATGTAGGTATAAAAAGACATTACTTCGATAAAATTTAATTAGTATCATCAACTGAAACTAAATTAAAGCTATAACAGTTACCGTTCTTTTTTTTATATATATGACAAATATGTTTGTATAGTCACTAGTTGTCAATGCGTGAAACTGCCTTTTTGTTGTAATTTTAGTTCATTACTTGTATTTGTATAATATTATGTGTATCTTAGTTGTAACAATTTCACTACAATGGTTCGGCAAATTTTAAGTATAAATAGAAAATTATTTGATTTTATTTCTGATATTTTTTTTAGTGGAATGTACCTTGAACTTTTAAATATTGTTTAATTTAGAAAATAAATTTAAATGTTTCAGGTATTAGAAGAAACTGGCTTTGACATAACAAGTCTTATAGATAAGAATGAGTTCATTGAATCTCAAATAAATGATCAGTTAGTTCGTTTATATATAATAGCTGGCGTGAATCGAAATACAAAATTCCAGCCGAAGACGAGAAATGAAATTAAAGCTGTGGAATGGTTTCCGCTATCAGATCTACCAATGAGTAAAAAAGATAATACACCAAAAATGAAAATGGGTGTAAGCGCAAATGCTTTCTTCATGGTGTTACCATTTGTGAAACGGTTGAAACGATGGGTTTATGAAAAAACGCAGAAAAACTCTCAATCGAGTTCAAGTCGAAGATCTAGAAATACGAAATCGATGAGTGACTGTGATCAGCAAAGTAAGAAAGTTGGCAAACAGATGTTTTCACAAGCAATAAAAACAGAAATTGAGGAATTTGAAAAAATGAAATTGAAAAATGCTCATGCACCTAGACAAAAACGACATGAAAAAAATAAACCAAACTTTAAAAGGCAACTCTTTGATAATAATAAATCATCAGAACAAGTATTTACAGCGCCATCGTGGTTGAATTTCAAATTGAATCGACAGGCAATTTTAGAATGTTTGCCATAATTTTTTGTTTTGTTCTAATTTTGTTTTAAAATTATGATTATCTTTAAATTCATTTCGGGAAGTTGTTAGGAAAAACATTGTTTTATTTAAAAAATATAAAACTTTTGGCAAAGTATAAAAAAAACTCGATACAACTTCCTGAAGGTTTTTTTAATATTGTGTTAGTTTGATTGTGATTTTTACATTCTTTGCCTGTATTATAATATTTCACATTCGAAAATGGAAGATTATCAAAAAATTTATTATAGCCATATTTTTATAAGAAATAACGTATTTTTTTTATAGGATAAATGCAGTTCATGATTTAAGAAAATATTTCATTTAAGTATCATTTCATTCTATTTGTATTATGACAAACTGTAAATTTTATTTACATATATTGTTTTGTTAGAGAAAGAAAATAAATTTATTTTTTTTAAATGGGTTACATTTTAATTTAATTAATTCCCTCTTTTAATGTCCCCCATCCTTCCTTTGTTTATACTAGTTGAACCGTGAAGAAAAGAGATAGTGTTATCGGAATCTATCTAAACGGTATATAGGTTTCTCATTTTTTTTACAAGTTGAGTACGTCTACGTGTCGGTATTCCAATGTAAATGATTTATGGTGACGTTTGATTCCATAAGTTTTGTGTCAGTGGTGCGGGCAACATGGCGGCTGCGTTAACAACTCAGCAGGAGTTGGTGAGTTCTTATTAAAAACTACAATTGTTATGATATTAAAGATATTTTACAATCACAGAATATATTAGTTATATAATACTGACTGTTATATTGATAAGATATTAATTTTTTGCTCTAAAACAGTTGTTATCTGTGAAAACACAATATGTCAAATTAACGTTATAAATTTGTTTATGTGCGTTTGTTTTGTTTTCTATCGCTGCTGTTTTGTCTTTGTATAATACTGTTATCAGTTACGTTATGTTAAATTAATGTTATGCTTTTCCTGTTATCAGTTTAATTCGTTCAATTTAATTTGATAGCGATAAAATGGTAAACATCTGAATTGTTTGGCGCGTAGGAAGGTAGGTAGTATGTATAATCAAAAGTTCAAGTTTATGATACTTTTTTTTCCTTTTTGTAGTGACTTTACTTGCATTAATTTGATTAATGATTATCATTCAGTCATGTATCAGTTTTATTATCAGCAATTCCGTGTAAAATCAAATGTTGATACAACTGTTTCATTAATTTTAAACAGCACTCCCTTTACCTCAAACAGGAAGTGGGAATCAGTCACATCTGCCATACCCGCATACATATACTTTAAAAATGCATACGTTTTTAAGGAGGGCGTCCAATATTTTTAATTTTTCGGAAATAAATATGCAAATTATTGAAAAAAAAGTATGTGCAAATTTCAAAATGTAGCTAATTGTTACTGAGTTGGTTTGCGTATTTATAAGGACAGAGTTTAATTTAAAATTCTCATTTTATACATTATTATTTTTTAAATGAATGCATAATGACTGCAAACAGTATATGAAAACACCTGTTGTAAAGAACAATGACGTAACACAATGCTGTAATCAGGAAAAATTCATTAATTCAAACCTATGTCACCGTAGGGATTTTAACCCTAAACTTTCCACTATCGCGGCGGACTGAGTTGATATTACTCACACAGTGACACATTTTCAAACCATCGAATTTCTCCCTTTGAAGCATTCTGTCACTGAAAAACCACTACATGCGAGAAATATTCCAACACCACTGCTAGACTACAGACAACTCAACATGTAAAGTATCAGTCCGCCGCGATAGTGGAAAGTTTAGGGTTAAAATCCCTACGGTGACATAGGTTTGAATTAATGAATTTTTCCTGATTACAGCATTGTGTTACGTCATTATTCTTTACAACAGGTGTTTTCATATACTGTTTACAGTCATTATGCATTCATTTAATTATGTATTTGGTCACGACCTCCGTGTTAAAATTTGTATTTATTATTATTTTTGTTTGTGGTTTGTTTATAGTTGTACCTAATTTATAATTTCAATTTCAAAATGTATGATTGGAGATTGTTCTTCAAATTTTTGGTAGTGTAAAAAAAATTGTCTACAATATTAATTAATATTCCTTCAGTGAGGTCATCATTGCGTTATGATTTGAGTCATATTATGACATTTGCTTTTTATATTAAAGCAAACACACATATGCGTTGACAAATCATCGTTAGGTAGGTATATTAATTTTCACGAATTTCGTGTGCAATTATTTGCCAAATACTCCGTCCACAAACGTATTTTTATGGTCAAACATACTGGCGCACCATGAAAAATGAAAATACTCGTGTAGAAAACAAACACAAACTTGATTGAAACATTTCCACATCAATTATTTCTTTTTCCTCGTACCTAGTTGTTTTTTTTTATTTGAAATGACAAAAGTGATGTTGAAAAAAGTATTAATATAGCGCAAACTTGAATGTTGAACGAATTTTCAATTAAACTGATTTCACGAATTTTCTTGAACATTTATAGCAATGATGGAGAACTTTGCACTAATATCACTGGTTTCCCAGATTTTTTGATGTGAAAAATCTTATGTCGGGCTGTGAACAGCCGCGTGAGGGGAAATATGCAACGAAATTTCTGGTCCGCTCCTTCGCTGCTGTTCTCTCCACCACTGCGGCACTCTCTCTCTCGGCTTCCGCGCGCTCGGGCACGAGAAGACAACCGCGTGTGTTTCAGTGCAGTATATAGGATTACATCAGCATAACAGTTAGTTGCTGCTTTTGAAAAAATATATACTACTACATAGAGAATACCACCGAGTTCTTTGATGTTTTTTTATACAGGATATCCATGGAAACGAGTCCTAACACGGATAACTTTGTTAAGAATTCATCGAGAAAATAAATGAATTCGCGCAGTTTTTATTTTATTTTAAGAAACGTTAAAATGGCCAAATTCTAAAATCGACTGTAACTTTTTAAGTATTGATCGTATCGAAAAACTATTTGAACATCCCTAGAGCAACTTTTTACGAAGAATAGAATGACGTAGTGTGCATTTTTTTTAATTCATTGGTTTTCGGGATACTTCTACAAACTTCTTTTTTAGTAACGTGCGTCATATAGACTTTTTAGATATTCGAATTCTGCTTATTTTTATTCTGATTAATGTGGTGTATCACCTGCCACATTTCGAAGGTATTGAAGTAGAGATTGATTAAAAACAATTGACAATCAAATTATAATTCAGTTCTGCTAAACTACGATTTATTATTAATTTTACACTTCAAAATTTCGCACTACTTTGTCCATTTAAGAGGCTTTTCAACTCTGATAATAACAAAGTTACCGTAAGGCGTGAACACCCTAGTTATAAGAACGGAATAACATACGGGCATGCCGATTGTTCTATTGTGTTTATCAGCCTTTAACTTAGATCTGATTAGATTTTGAGTCAAATCGGTTCAGTGGATCCTGAGATATTCAAAAAAACGTTCTCAATGTCACGTATTAACATAGGTAAAAAAAATATAAATGAATTCTAGATGTTATAATATGAAAAAAATGTAAATATTTTTTTTCTCTAAAATGTATAGTTTTCGAAATACACAACTCAAGGTTAGTAGAGTATAGGTTGCCTCATTCCGATAGATAGTAGTGGGGGGATGACGTCACTCAGAATATACCATGCTTGCTCACTTCAATAGAAAAGATCAGACGATGGACGCTGCTAATTTTTGGAAATAAAAATCACAGTAACCATGGTAGTGTGATATGTTTTTTTTAATACCTAATAGAAACATGATTCTTCTGTTAGTGAAAAAAATATGATAAGTTGTCAATTTTGCGATAGCTGTTAAGTGTTATGGTGTTTTGTGGTTATTTTTAATATTTTGTGAATATAAAAGATAAAATAATTAATTTATCAATTTGTTAGTTAATTTTATTCGTTTCTTAAATTTAAAAAATAGGTAATTAACAAGATCTGCCATTTCTTGAGCATTATTTAATTTTTTGTTTGTTTATATTATAGATATTAAAACCTAAATTTTGTAATAAAAATAAAAATTATCCTATTTTTTAACATCTATTCTTCTATTTATTGTCTTCTGTCAATTTTAAGAAAAAATCTGCACGAAGCACCTAATATAAATAAGCATAATCTTCAACAAATTTCGTACTTAATTTAAACTAAATTCTAGCTGACGTCATTCGCGCGCTTACGCTGATTGGTCAGATGGAATGAGGCAACCTGTACTCTAATAACCTTGAGCCATCAGTAGATCACCAAACATAAAAGAGGGCCATGCTTTTATCAAAGAATAAAAATTAAATTGTGTTTTAAAGACCACCAACAGCTAAGGTTATTTGGGCCTAGTCAAAGAATAAAAAAAAGAGTGTTTATTTTTTGCAAATATTTACTAGGTGGGAAGTATAGGACTGGTCATCAGTCGAATTTTTTTAATACAATTTATGAATCACAATTTTACATTTTTGTAAATTTGTAATTCAACACCACCTCCTTAAAATATATGGCGTGATTTTAATTTTTACATCCTTTTAAAATTTTCAAATAAAAGTTCCCGAGCTATTTTTAGCGTTTCCGTGCCGCAAATAGAATTTATGTTTTAAGCGGGAACAGATCGTATGAGATACAGGAATTCTAATGTAAATGTAACATGATTGCAATAGATAAATTCTTGGAAACGAGCGGTTTTTTTACCTATACAGGGCGCCCTATTTCTTGACTGTTCTATGGGTACCTTCGTTATTTGTGATGGTAGAGAATAGGTTAAATTAGCAAAGTAGTGCATTTTTAATACGCTTATATTAGCTTCACCTGTATGTTTGCGTGCTTGCGTGCTTGCTTGTTTGTCAGTTTGTAACCGACTTCTTTGAACGTGATTTTGACCAACTTTGAACGGTCAGATTTAGTTTAAACTTTGTCGACTTATCAAGGACCGACGACAATACAATAATTCCATAAGTTTGTTCCATTCTCCTGACCAGGATCTCCAGGACTAAAAAAAAAAGCAAAAAACTTCAGATTGAACTGAAACTTTCCACACTTATCAAGGACCGATTACAATACAATAATTCCATAAGTTTGTCCCATTATCCTGACCAGGATCTCCAGGACTAAAAAAAAAAGCAAAAAACTTCAGATTGAACTGAAACTTTGCACAATTATCAAGGACCGATTACAATACAATAATTCCATAAGTTTGTCCCATTATCCTGCCCAGGATCTCCAGGACTAAAAAGCAAAAATAAATTATAATTTAAAAAAACTAAAAAACACGCTTTAATGAACTAAAAAGTAAAAAATAATTAATTTTATTGTAAAAAAGCGTGGGGTGCTTTGTATCATATTTTCATGCTACCCCACGCTTTTTTACAATACAATTAATTATTTTTTACTTTTTAGTTCATTAAAGCGTGTTTTTTAGTTTTTTTAAATTATAATTTATTTCATTAGGAATTCAGTTGTAAAAAGATAAATGAAACAAGAATATGACCAAAGCTAACTATAAACTGTCTAGGTCAGGGGTCGGCAATCTTTTGAGACGGAAGAACCAAAAGTTACAATTTACAAAATTTCCCAGTTTTTAAAGAGCCACTAACATTTTTATTTCAATATTATGGTATTTGATTAGGATTAGGTATATAAAAAAAAGTTCTGACTGCGACCGTTGACGACACAGTGCACCAATAACTAAAACAAACAGAACAGTGTTGCCACATTTAAAAAATGTCAGCTGTCCGTATACTCTGTACTCCACCTATTCTCACTGTTCTCTGTTGAGTGTTTTTATCCTGTTTAAAGTTTTTTTTTGCAGTATAATATTTTTTATGAGTTTTGAAAATAAAATAATATAATTATTAATATTTGCGCATGGAACTGGAGAGCCGCATCTTGACATCATAAGAACCGCATGCGGCTCGCGAGCCGCAGGTTGCCGACCCCTGGTCTAGGTAGCTTTATTCTGTTTGCGAAATCGTTTAAAAAACATCTAAAATATTTTTCTCTAACTCTTCAAATCATGGATCTACTAAGCATAATAAAAATATTGAAAATTTCGTTTTTTCCATTAAACTTTTTACTGACACCCGGTATATCAATTATTTTTTCACGACTGAATTCCTTATGAAAAACTGCACTACTTTGCTAATTTAACCTATTCTCTACCATCACAAATAACAAAGTTACCCGTATAACAGTCGAGAAATAGTGCGCCCTGTATACCTACATTTGTTTTCAAAATTCTATGTTTAATAGCGAGTTAAATTATTGATTGTCGTTTGTTTTAATGCGCATAATTTCTACCGACGATATTTTATAAATATGAACAGCTATGACTTGCTTTACATTAATTAAAATATGCATTCCGCTAGTCTGTTTCCAGGTAGAGCATTGTAAAATACTTTGTCTTATCACCTTATATTAGTTTTTGACATTTTTTAAATTATTTGCGTAATAAATGAATGAATAATGTAGATTATAGACTAGGGTGGGTCAAAAAAATCAATTTTTTTTTTTTTGCAAGTGACGGAAAAATAGGTTTCTAGACACCTTAAAAAAATTCTCACCAAATATGAGCTCTTAATTTTAATAGGAAGATCCTCCGCATCCCAGTTTTTTATTTTTTTCTGAGTCCAATAGAAAAAAATTCATACTTCATCATTAATTATTGATTGTACAAAAAAATGTTTTAAGAGAATTTTGTAGGAAATTTAATGCTCTACAAAAAAGGTATCTTATATTTTTTCCGCAAACCTCACCATTTGAAAGATATTGAAGATTTAAGTTTGATTAATTTATCACAAATCACATTTTTGTTTATGAATTTTATAACTCGACAATAAATGACTATTATCTTCAATATCTTTCAAATGGTGAGGTTTGCGGAAAAAATATAAGATACCTTTTTTGTAGAGCATTAAATTTCCTACAAAATTCTCTAAAAAACATTCTTTTGTACAATCAATAATTAATGATAAGTATGAATTTTTTTCTATTGGACTGAGAAAAAAATAAAAAACTGGGATGCGGAGGATCTTCCTATTAAAATTAAGAGGTCATATTTGGTGAGAATTTTTTTAAGGTGTCTAGCAACCCATTTTCCGTGTCACTTGTAAAAAAAAATAATTGATTTTTTTGACCCACCCTATTATAGACGCTCGACAACAGAGGTCATTAGCGTCTAATATTTGCGTAATAAGAAAGATATTTTTATCGGAATGTCGAGAAATTTATGTTTTGTTTTCTTTTCTTAATAAAAGAAATTAAAACTCCAAAATTGGTCATGTTTTTTTATAAATGAGTAGATAAGGAAATGCCTGTTTAACCGTTTATCTCACTTTATAGTCTGTAAAAAAAAGAAATAGAAATAAAAAAGAAGTTTATGAGGCAGGGATAGATACACAACTATTTTATTTTTGTGTGAAATTTACGTAATTAAATTTTTTAAAAAGAGGTCAAGTGCGTGTCGAACCACGCACAGTGAAGGGTTCCGTAGTCGGGATGAACGTTCACGGTTAAAATTCAAAATTAATAATAATTTATAGTCTTTCAAAAATAGCGTGTAAGTAGTATATTTATGAGAGTTCTGGATGACGTCACGGCCGGAGTACGGAGGCTGTAAAACTCTCATGAATATACTACCCGTGTAACCAAAAATAGCCCATATCTCAAAAGCCACACAACATATCTTATTGAAATCAATTTTCGTTGAAAGTATTTTATAAGTTCTACTACCTTACATTTTTTCAGAATTTTCCACTCCATAGTTGAAAGGTTAGAGGGGGGGGGGCACACTTTTTATGAGTTTAGAAGCGCATATCTCACCAACTATTGACTTAAATAAAAAAGTCATTTTGAAACTTCTATAGATATCATTTTTCAAGGCCTTTCTAAAATGCACTGAAATTTTTTTTCATCCCTCAGTTACATGTATGGAATGCCACCCCTAATTTTTTTATTTCGTAATTTCACACCATTGTTCATAGAAGACACCTACCTTCCAAATTTCATCAATTTAGTGCCAATAGTCTCCGAGTAAAATGGCTGTGACGGACGGACAGGACGAAATTATAAGAGTTCCGTTTTTGCCATTTGGCTACGAAACCCTAAAAAGTGTTACTATCTGACACCGCAGAATTCCATGAATATTGTTTTATCGAAAATACGTTGAAATAGTAATTTGTAAATAGTAAATCAGTAAAATCCCTCTTATCTATATTATTTAGACTTAGATAAATGTGTGTTCATTATAATTGTAACGGATCCAAAAGATTATTTGGATACGTCACATTTATTAGCCTAAGCCGCCCCTGATTCATTTCATATTTCAATTGTTATATAATTACCAATAAATTATACAATTTCAAAAGATGAAATATTTCTTAAAAATGTAAAATCTTAACAAAAAAGGTAGACAGTTCTGTTTCTGATGCCAAAAGGCGCAAATCGGTCGTTATCGAAGTAAAATTATACTTATATATATATATATTTTCAAGTTATATTAATTATAATCATTTCAAACTTAATAAGTGAAAAAAATAAAAATCCTGAAGGATTCTAACGACCAATAAACGCTTTAAAATCAGTTACATTTTGCATTATTTTACATTTAATTGCGTATATCTAAATTTATCGAGGGCGGCGGCTAATAAATGATTTTTCACCATAATAATAAAATAAAATGTCTTTAATATACTTGATGTACAAATATTAAATAGTTATATTCTAATTTCTACAATAAAAATATATAATTCAATTTTAAACTAAAGTCTAAATCAACAAGCACATTTATTTATAATAATAATAATTTAACCTATTCCCTCAACTTCACTGCGCTAAGAAAGGATAGGTTACAAAATGGTAGCAGAGCGTAGTTTTAAAAATTTAAATAAATAAAATAATATTAAATCATAAATTTAAAATACTATTAATGGTTAAAAATCTCATTTAAAATCGAATAATCTATAATATCATTTCAATCTATTACGCAATTAACAAACAATATCTGGGTGCCGAGCTTTGCTCGGATGAGTTCAATAAAAATAGTACTTGTATGCTGTGAGATATTATTTTCTCAGAATAATATTCCGAAACGAATTTATTTCTGAAACATAATTTAAAATAATTGTTTCTGTTAAATATTTTAAATACCTATGTGTATTTTTAAGCGTAAAAACTAAGTATCAACTTGAATCAAGCATTTTTTCCTGTAAATATTACTTAGGTCGCCATTTTCAAATCTACCGCCGTTATTGTTTTGTTGACTGAAGAACTCGCAAAAACCGATTTTCATAGATTGAATATCTTGTAAAAATGTTCGAATCAGATGAAATTTTGCTTGCCCGTTGCCGTTTCAATAATCCATTTTTAAACATTGATACCAAATATCAACTTTATCGAAGTACTTTTTCTCTGTGATGTCATCTTAGCAACTTCCAGTAAATTTCAAATATTTTTTTTGCATAGGAGGTACCTACTAAAAAACTCACAAAAATCGATTTTCGAAGAAATAGAATTCATATTATATCTTTTAATAACAAACGTCAGATTATAAACCTGCGTAAAACTTTTTTGCATGCATCTTCACCATAGTTTTTAAAAATCGATGTGTTTTGATATACTGCATGCCTGCGGCGCTAAAAGTGCGGCCCTTCGGGCCGCCGGTTTGTCATTATTTACATATTGTGCAAGACACTTCTTATATTAGTGTTCATTTACAATTTTAACACTTGTGATATATTATATAAAATCTATATATAAATAGACTTCGAATCAATCTGACTTTAATTGAGCGAGTTATAATAAATAAAAAAACGCCTTTTTTTTTAATTGCTCCCCTCTGGAACCAAAATTCCTACCTAGATCAATTTCTCGACATCCTCATTCTGTAAATTTCATCAAAATCGTTAGTCGTTTTTGAGAAAAAAGGTCTAGGTAAGATTATACGTCATACTACATTTAACGTACCTACCTACTTACCTATACTACATATTTTATATAAGTAATATAAAAATAACATACCTATTTATTTAAATATTAGCTAAAACTACTTACATAATTATGTTTAGATTTTAGTGTTGTTATTTTTTTACTTTTCAAATAATTACTGATTATTTTAATAAGTTAAAGATTGACTGTCAGATAAATTTGACATAAATAATGAAAATAGTTTGTTTTTTCCAAAGCCTACTCACAATACGACACTGTTTTATGAGGTTAAAAAAACTGTTTTTTAAAATGATAAAATCGATAAGAAAACGAATTTTTCCAGGGATGAGACCTAGCTAGATCGATTTTTTGCCCCCCGAAACCCTTTTTCGGTAAATTTGATCAAAATCGTTAGAGCCGTTTTCGAGAAAATATTTATATAGGTACATAGAAACATATATACAAGATTTACTCGTTTAATAATATAGGGATTACGCAACAAGTTTTTTTTTTACTCTGAAATAAAATAAAAGTTTCAATACAAATTTTAAATAATTTTAAATAATTTAATAAAATATACAGTGCTCATCGATATGGCAAGTAGAAATACACGTCGCACAGCTCGACCTGGTTCACCTCATGGGGAAGAGATCATTGCAGAATTGCCAGAACCGCAAAATAACTCATTGCATCCAAATGAAAATCCAACGATGCCCGCAGCAACGCAAGAAAGAAATGTTACTTCTCCCAGTACGATAGAATTTCTTCGTGCTGGATTACATGTTGCAAGAAGTACTCACGAGACAGTTGTTAACATCAGTCAAGCGATTCAGCAGATGCAAACTACATCGACGGCACCGCCTGAAAGACATGGGCAAGTTATACCTGTAAAAATTAAAATGGACGTTGACAATATCACACGTCTAATACCTACCTGCGATGGATCTTCACCTGTAGATCTGGTCAATTTCATGCATGAAATACAAAACGTTGTCGATTCCAATCTGCTTCCTGAAAATCAGTTAATATATTATTTATTAATGAAAACAACTGGCGATCTTAGAACTTGGTGGACAGCTGCGATGCAGACGCATACATCGTGGGCTGCTATAAAATATCGATTATTGAATACTTACCTGTCTCGAATTGACATCACGATGTTGGTGGATCGTCTCGTCCGCAGAAATCAACTTGAAAGCGAAACGTTTAGCCAGTTCACAAGAGATGTTGTAAAGAAAATTACAGTTCTTGACGTTCAAATGTCGGAACTACAAATAATTGATATGATTTGGGCTCACACAAACCGGAATACATTTGAATATATAAAATACCGCTCAATTCCTCAAACTTTACGCGAATTGGAGCATATTGGCACAGAGATCGATCAAATTCAACGCCGTGAACGATATTATCTAGCCCAGGAAACAAATCAAGAACAAATTAGTTCACCACCAAACAAATCGTGCAACTATTGCAAACAGACAGGTCATACTATTCAAGAATGCCGAAAAAGACAATCTAGAAATTCTCAGCCAAAAAACGAATAAATTCCAGTGTCGACAGAAACTATTCTTCGATGTCGCTTCCTGTAATAAAAATATTAGTCTCTAACAATGACTTTCTTGCATTACTCGACACTGGAGCATCATCAAACTACTGTTCTAAATCTGTTGCACAAAAATTACGTCAAAAGAGGATCGGTTCGATTGTCAAGACTTCTACAACTGCTATCTTGGCGGACGGAAGACAAGTATGTGTTAGACAGCGATTTTCTGCAATAATAAAAATTCTTAACTTCACCTGGAAAATGACATTCTTGGTCATCAAGGAACTTCCATATGACTTTTTAATTGGCAGCAACACACTGAAGAAAACTCAAGCTCGTATTGATTTCTGTAATAAAACCCTTTCCTTCCCCTTTAACAAATCAAGTTCCATTCCATTTGTATCTCATGAAAATATTCCTAATGAAAACTACATTCACTGTGCCACTGAAGAAAAATTTTCCCTTTCTGAAAAGCAAGAAACGTTACTATCACAATTAATCACCAAGTATAATGAAATATTCTCCAATAAAGCCGGTCGCGTGAAGAACTATACGTATCAAATTTATGTCAAAGATAATATACCTGTTAGACAGTCACCTTATCCATTAAATCCAGTCAAGGCGCAAGAGATGCAAGAGCATATTCAAGAATTACTCAAACAAAAGATAATCCGACCGAGTCGTTCGCCGTACAGTGCACCCGCATTTTTGATTAATAAAAAAGGTGGAGGCAAACGTTTATGTATCGATTATAGAAGAATAAATCAGAAGATAATATTCGACGCATTTCCACCTCCTCATATAGATAGCATCCTTCAATCTCTTCACGGCTCATCTGTCTTTACAATACTCGATCTTACCTCTGCATTCTATCAACTGAATTTATCACCTTCATCCAAAAGGTACACAGCCTTTAATACTCCAATGGGCCAATTTGAATTCAACCAAGTACCATTCGGACTCAACGTTTCACCGCAAGCTTTAAACCGAATTATTCAAGATACATTCGCTGATGTTCGATTTAAATTCGTCGTACCATATTTCGATGACTTATTGGTGCACTCATCTAATATCGAAGAACATCTGAAGCACTTGGACATCGTTTTCAACCGTCTCCGAGATGCAGGGTTTACTGTAAATCCTGAAAAAATGAAATTGTGCAGATCAAGATTAAAATTCTTGGGCCACGTGATATCAACTGAAGGCATGTCTATAGATCCGGAACGGGCCAGAGCAATTGAGAATATGCCCATTCCCAAAAACTTACGTCAAGTTCAGTCGTTTCTCGGCATGGCGGGATTCTTTGCAAGATACATTCCTGGTTTCTCGACGATAGCAGCTCCTCTTCATCGATTAAAGAAGAAAAACGTAAAATTCAAAATTTCTGGCGTAGAAATCGAAGCCATAAATAAAATTAAAAAAGCACTGTTGTCATCTCCAATTTTAAAATTTCCAAATTTTAATAAAATGTTTACGGTGCAAACTGACGCAAGCTCACACGCTATGGGCGGTGTTTTACTACAGCAATATGAAGATGGTATGCATCCAATATATTATGCGAGCAAGAAGTTCGATGATGCTCAACTAAACTACACCACCTACGAACGTGAAGCATGCGCAATAATTTGGGCTCTGGAACGTTTTAAACAATTCTTACAAGGACAACATTTTATTTTGCAAACGGATAATGCAGCTTTAATGTGGCTTCACCGACATCCAAAAAATCTAGGACGAGTAGGCAGATGGCTCTTAAAACTAACCAAATTCGATTATGAAGTTCAACACATTAAAGGCGAAACGAATGTTATCGCTGACGCCTTATCCAGATTGTATCATGAAGAAGACAACCAAATGCACTCTGAATCAGAGTCAGAATGTTTAAATCTTCTTCAAGACGTACCTTTATCATTCGTCTTCATCCAGCGACATCAGAGAACTGATCCAGATTGCGAACTCATCAGAACCAGGATTCACTCCGGCGAAGATGTCGATAACTTCGTGATCAAAGACGATCTCCTGGTGAAACAAGTTGGTAGACGGAAGCTAAAGCGAATCGTGGTTCCTTCGAATTTAAAGCAAATGGTCATCTACTACTTCCACAATAGTTTAACAGGAGCGCACCAAGGAATAACAAAAACATACCGTCAGATCAGTAAACGTTTCTGGTGGCTAAATTTATACCAGGACGTTCGGGACTACATCCGCAGCTGTGATCTGTGCCAGCAATGCAAAGCTCCGAACCGCTATGAAAAGGCTCCACTAGCATCGACACCTCCGACGTCGGTTTGGTCCAAGATCTATATTGATCACATCGGTCCCCTTATCAATAGCTCTAAGAACAACAGGTATTGTTTGGTTGTTATCGACGCCTTCTCCAAATGGCTAGAAATTATTCCTGTCCGGAGGGCTACAGCATCAGTTACTGTCAGCAAACTTACCAATCTCTGGTCGCAATTTGGTCCACCGAACACTATCGTCTCAGATAATGCACGTTGTTTTTCTAGCGCTAACTTCGCCACCATGTGTCTTCAGTGGGGTATCAAACACGTGACGACATCACCATATCGACCAGCAGGAAATATGGCAGAGCGTCCTAACAGGGACATCAAAGCAGCACTTACCATTATCCTTAAGCAGTACGAGGCAGCACACAAAGACTGGGATAACTACATATCATATGTAAAGTTTTCACACAATGCGGGCTATCACGAGAGCACGAAAGCATCACCAGCGGCGATATTCCTGGGAAGAGAACTCCCGCAACCATTGGATAGACAGTGGAAGCTCGATATTGCACTCGATGCCGCCGAAAAACCGACAAATGCCGAAGTTGAGCAAGCGATACGAACGAGCCGGTCTAAATATGCTAAGTACTACAACCTTCGTCGCCCACCGCACCACAATTTCACAGTGGGCCAGCTAGTGCTGCAGCGTCTTCATGGACTTCCAGCGTTTAACGAAGATCAGAAGTTTGTACCTCGGTGGTCGACTCCACGACGTATCATTCGTTTTTCAAGTCCAGTATCCTGCGAACTGGAGGACATCGCCACGATGCAAAGATTTCGAACCCACATTGAGCAACTGAAGCCATATTCGCAACAACACGAACCGGAGTAAGCAAACTTTAAGGGAAGGAGCCTGTAACGGATCCAAAAGATTATTTGGATACGTCACATTTATTAGCCTAAGCCGCCCCTGATTCATTTCATATTTCAATTGTTATATAATTACCAATAAATTATACAATTTCAAAAGATGAAATATTTCTTAAAAATGTAAAATCTTAACAAAAAAGGTAGACAGTTCTGTTTCTGATGCCAAAAGGCGCAAATCGGTCGTTATCGAAGTAAAATTATACTTATATATATATATATATATATTTTCAAGTTATATTAATTATAATCATTTCAAACTTAATAAGTGAAAAAAATAAAAATCCTGAAGGATTCTAACGACCAATAAACGCTTTAAAATCAGTTACATTTTGCATTATTTTACATTTAATTGCGTATATCTAAATTTATCGAGGGCGGCGGCTAATAAATGATTTTTCACCATAATAATAAAATAAAATGTCTTTAATATACTTGATGTACAAATATTAAATAGTTATATTCTAATTTCTACAATAAAAATATATAATTCAATTTTAAACTAAAGTCTAAATCAACAAGCACATTTATTTATAATAATAATAATTTAACCTATTCCCTCAACTTCACTGCGCTAAGAAAGGATAGGTTACATAATGATTAACCAGAAAAGTGTTATAAATTAAAATTAATAAAAATTACAAACCACAAAAACTAAAAATTTACAGTTCTATTGCATAAAATTGGTGTTTCCAAATTCCAAACAAATGTAATGTTAAATAAACACAGTAAAAAACCGGGTAGAGTAGAATTTCACAAATCTGGCTGTCAGTAGTCCGGTACAAGCATTCCAGCATTTTCTTCGTGTCTAAATACATTACTACAGACGCTAATGACATCAGTTGTCGAGTGTCTATAATCTACAATATCTATCTAAATGCATTTATTATTCTATAATCCGGCATATCTCCGTTATTTTTCCTTGTATCTTTCCTGCCACTAATCCGCTATTTCCGATAATTCGGTGGTGCCCCGGAACGGGAGCCTTCATAATAATATAAAATAGCTTTTACGTTATTGTTCATAATTGTTTTAATTTTTTAAGAAGGTTTTCCGTTTCTTGTTTTTGTTTAATTAAACAAACTTCACCTAATTCAACTCAAATCGATTTCGTTAATATTTATACCGAGAATGGCGAAAAAATTGCACGCCAGGAAATTTCAGACCAAAACCATTAACTTGTTTTTGAAGTCGAGCTACTTATAACACCCCTCGTTTTGCATCGGGGGTTAAAAATATGAGTTACCACTACATAAATGACAAAGACTAAAGACGGATTATATAAATTAACACTCCGTACCCCATAATGGGCCCCCATTGACACGCCACTGTTTAATCATATAATAATGAATGTATGTAACAGATTTATGTGTAAACAGAATTTTTAAAATTTTATTTTTCAAAATATTCTTTATAACAGTGTTTTTTCTAATTCATATGGGTACATTTTTTAATATATTTTGAGTATTTAAATTTAGTATTACTAGCTTTTTACCGCGGCTTCGCTCAATTTTATCCGCAAATCGGTTTTGATGGAAATCCTATCTTAACCCGGGTGAACCCAGATAAAAATATACGTGCTTTAAATTTGAGTACCAGAGTTTCATCAGACTCAGCCCAGTCATTTTCAATAAACAGGTAGAAATTCTGGAAACGCATTTTCATTTATCCCGTCTGGATATCAAGAATCATACAATTACATGAAAACCCCACAAAAAACGAAATTACAGACAGAGCTCATGCTAGAATTTTTGTATATTGATTGTATCAGTATTGATTAAAGTTTATCGAGACTAGCGCCGGCCTTAGCTATCTGGGCGCTCCAGGCAAGATATTCTTCAGCGCCCTTCATTTCTTATAATTAACTAGCATTTTGCCTGCGAATCGCGGATCAAAACGCGCGACGCCCCCTTGGGGCCCTGGCGCTCGGGTTGCTCCCCCCTCCCCTCTAAAGCCGGCACTGACCGAGACCATTAATATGAGTATGAAATAAAAGTCAGTTGAATTTTTGCGTCTGTTTCAGGCTACAAAAGCATTCCTGGAGGCTGTTAACAAGGCACGCGGGCGCCGCCACGTGAGCCCCGTTGCGTGGTCTACGGCAGTCAAGTTTTTGTTAGCGCGCAAATTCGATGTTCAGAGAGCACTTTCGTTGTACGATCAGCACGAAGCAACACGTATCCGCGAGGGTCTCATACATTTTAATCCGAATGTTGATCCTTTACAAACGGAGTTGCATACGGGAAAGTTCACAATATTGGTGAGTACGATTGAATACGATTTGTTCATGTAGATAAAAAATAAAACGTCTGTTGCGAAAACAAAACTTAAAGATTAAGTAGAAATTAATAAAAGATATTGTTACAAAACTGTTTTCTGAGTTGGCGGAATAAATATTTATTTACAATAATTAAAAATACAATAACAATAAATGCAACAACGAAAAGTCAATTCTAACAATAAAAACACTTAAACGGTAATTATTGAACTAAACGAGACACTTTAATAACACTTAGCAAATAACTATATATACAAGGATTATTTATTTGTAATTATTTATGTCACTGTATTTATATCAGATTTATTTCGCTGTTCAACACTGTCACAGTACAATCTACACTGACTGATTCCCGTTGACTGATCAATATTTATTTCAGTGTACTGACTGATGGCACGACTCACCATTCACCCTCCTTCAACACGACACACTCCTGTTTATATACCTGCGTGCGGTGTACGCTCAGTGTGTCCTCGTATCCTCTAGCGTTGTCTGGAATCTTCGATACCATTCCACGCTTTACTACTGTGACTTTTCTTTCTCGTGGTTTCTATTGGAGGCAGTGGCGTAACATCTTGGAGTTTGCTACAATATTTATTTGAAAGTGATCACGAAATAGACATTGAAAATTAGATCAGTAAGACATTCAGCAATTAAAAGTTTATGGTAGCTTAAAACTCAGTAGATGTACCAATATTATTTAAGATTAACAAAGAGAATAATAGTTGGTTGTACATAGTATATTTCCAATTACAAATGATGCATACACTTACTGGCATTGATTGGATAACGGAACCTATGAAATCACGGCATTTCCCGTCATTTTGAACAACTTGGTACTTGGTACCATTTTTGAAAATGTTTTTAAGTATGTACAATATACTGTGTGTGTGGGTGCGTGCATGTGTGTTCACGCGATAACTCTCGAAAGATTTAACTGATTTAAATGAAATTTAATACTCAAATCGGATTCCATCACCGCACGAAGGACAATGAGTGTAATCGGATTATTTTAAGAGTTTGACATTTTTTTTTGCCAGAAAGCATCAAAATATATTTTTAATATTATTACCAATTTTTTTAATTTGCAGTCGACTCGAGATGCTAGCGGAGCCGCGATCGCACTGTTTACGGCTAATTTACATGCTCCGCAATGCTGTAGTCACCAGACTACGCTTCAGGGTGTTGTATATCAGCTAGATGCAGCATTACGATCATCTAATACCCAGAGGGCCGGTCTAGTTTTTATATATGACATGTCGGATTCCAAATATTCCAACTTCGATTATGATCTGTCACAGAAGATACTTACGCTACTCAAAGTAAGTGAAATTTATATACATTGTTCTTATATTAAGACCACGAACCATAGTTATTTGAGCCTAATACCGATTCATATTTCAAAATTATTATTTTTAAAAATAAACTAAAAATTCAATTGATACTTCTACTAGTTCTCAGGCTAGGACCGGGAACCGAGTGTTTGTAACCTTACAAACATCTTTAGAGGACAGTGTGGTGTAACGGTTAGCGTAGCAGGCCTTTGGATCACACTATCATGGGTTCGAATCCCACCTCCGCTCATGGATGTTTTGTGATGTCATTTAGTTTTAAGTATTTGTTATTTGATTTGATGTAATTGAAAGACGCTAATGTTTTAAGTTGTCGACGCGTCTATAATCTAAAATAAATAAATACAAACATCTCTACTGATTTGGCTGTTACGAAAAAAAACCTAAAATAATCTAGTTCATTTTTAACACGAATAATTAAATAATTACATCAAATATTGAACTTACTGTTTATGAAATGCAACAGTTTTTACAACGCTTTTATTAACTTACTATCTCTGTTGTCCGGGAAAAATTTTGTAATCATATTATTATTTTGTTAAATATTTATTTAGATCTGTATAGAGGGTACCCATTTTATTGTGTACACCGGAAATTGTATAACTCAAGTTAGATTGGGGTTAGACCATTTGGAATTCCAACAAAAAACAAAGCACATCCTTTTCCTTTTACTTTTCTAAGTGTATGCCGTGTTAACAGGGCCGTCTCTTTGGTCAAGCTGAGAATGTCAAAACCCATAGATAGAACTTAAATTTTGAAACCGAAAAATATCCATATAATTAATTACCTTTACATTGCCCAAGCTACATGTATCGTATTTTTAGCGTCCTCCTTCAAAACGATTGTCTAAAAATACTTGCAGGAGGGGTGTCTTTGACCTGGGCGCCTCAACTCCTAGGGACTGCCCTGCGTGTTAAACATTTGGACACTCGGAAAACTTGTACTTTGAAATCTCAAGCAAGATTTCCGAAAGGCCTATCTGCAGCCTTAGTAAATATTGTTTGTTTTTGTATTTTTACTCACACTATGAACAGTGTAAGCAAAAGTTTGGATTCAATTTTCACGAAAATTTACACATCGAAGAATGAATTTTTTTTAGAAAATCGTGTAACTCAAATATCGAATTCAAAATTTGTGTAAATTCAGAGAATATAAAAATGGTCTGGCCGTGCCCCAGATGCTCTGCCCCTGGATATAAAAAAATATTAACACGGTAAAATATTATGTTCTTTAGTATGTCAAATGCCATTTTCCAAATTTGAACGTTCTTACACCGTTCACTTGTTATTTAGGAAAATTTTTCTTTTATTTTCCCAAAGCCGTTCTTCCCTGAATAAGTCTTTTTCGGAAAAATGTTATAGGCAGTTATCACTATTTTTGGTCCCTGGATCCACCATATCAATTTTGCACAATACTTTTGGAACAACCTGTAGGTAGATTAGCATAGGTGGGATTTTGGCAATCTCATGTGGGGGAGAGGGGTCAGTATTGGGCACCAGGGTCTTTTAATTTCTTTGAGGAGAGGAGGAAGTGGCCAAATGAAATAAAAAGATAATTTAACACTTTAATTTAGAAAATTGGTAACATATCTAACAAATCATAATTTTCTATTGGAAAAAAACTTTTAAAACAAATTTTTTTTTAATTGGGGCATTACTACCGCCCCTGCCGTCCAGATCACACAATGAATTATAATAAAATAAACTAATGAAATTGGTAAATTGTACACCATGTATAAACTTTTTTTTTACTTTTATATAAGAAAACAAACAACTGACACAATGTCAACAAAACAATGGAAACTGAAATCGCGTCCTATTTCTACAGGGTCATAATATTTTTTAAACTCGCTAAATGCATTCAATGGTTTCATAATATGTTGCTGTTTTGTATTATTATAATATTATTCAGAGGCTCTCAAACTTTACTTTAAACTCGCGATGCATTGTTTACTATTTACAATAATTAATAATATTAATCATGTTAAGGTTTATTATTATCGTATTTTCGGAAAATACGAATGAGATGGAGTTAGATCGAAATTCCGCTGTTAGTACACGAATTTGCGTAATTTTTGAAGTTTTGTGTTTGGTGCATGGGGGACCCACTGAAGCCATGTGGTGATTGGTAAAAAAAAACGAAAAAAATATAATATAATGTCTTAATACCTGTCGTGTATATCTTTTATATTGTTACACAACTGTTTTCTGAGTTGGCGGAATAAATATTTATTTACAATAATTAAAAATACAATAACAATGAATGCAACAACGAAAAGTCAATTTTAACAATAAAAAAACTTAAACGGTAATTATTGAACTAAACGAGCCACTTCTATAACACTTAACAAATAACTATATATACAAGGATTATTTATTTGTAATTATTTATGTCACTGTATTTATATCAGATTTATTTCTAACGTTTATTTATGTCGGTCATTTACTCAGTTACTTCAGTACTATTTATTTACATCCACTCCACTATTTATATCACTGTACTGACTGATTCGACTGTTGATTGACTAATATTTATATCACTAATCCACTTGATGGCACGACTCACCATTCACTGATTACCGATTGCGTGACACCGTCGACTGATTTCCTAATCACTTCACTCACTCGTTTATATACCTGCGCTGCCTAAGCCCAGTGTGTGCTCGTATTCTCTAGCGTTGTCTAGAATCTTCGCGTAGACACCAGTGTGTTCAACGTCAAACACCGCTTCTCAGAATTGTTGCCCGCCGATCGTATACAAGGTGATCCGTAACAATATTATTATTTAATATCATCGGTTTACAAACAAAACAGAAAAAAATCAGTTTTTTAAATTTTTGGTTTATCTGCAGTACCTATCCTGTAGGTTTTCCGCTCACCGATGGATGAAATTCATTAAGTTGTACCTAATTGTAATTGTATTTTAAAGACCACCAACAGCTAAGGTTATTTGGGCCTAGCACCAATTCATATTTTCAATTCATTATTTTTTTTTTTTTTAATAATAAATTGAAAATCCAATTGACACTCTCGGGCTAGAACTCGGGAACTGGGGACTTGTAATAGAAGAACCATAGCAACGCCATGTAAACAACAGCGCCGCTACACTCTCGGCTATTCTCAAGCCCATTAAGTTGTACCATAATATACTGAGTACATTACAGATTGAAAACGTCCATGGAGCCAAAGTTGACTGCATAGAAGGGAGACGATTCTGTTGCATCTATGTATTTTGAAAAACTAAAATTCTGCTACGAAATGTTATAATATTACCACAAAACACCAAACCATAACAAACACTCTCGACGTACATGGCATCATCAGGAGATGATTAAATCATCTCCTAATGATGCCAACTTGGTTGGCGAAACGTACGTCGAGAGTGTTTGTTATGGTTTGGTGTTTTGTGGTAATTATAACATTTCGTATCTTTACACCAAAGGTTCCACCACTTTTTATTGTAAAATTCTGCTCTCTGAATGAATAAAGAATTAATTATTGCAAATACCTGAAAAACCCCACAAGAAATGAAATTAAAATAAAATTACAGACAGAGGTCCTGTCACTGATTTTTTATAGGTATTAATTGCTAATTAATAATATAAATAATCTTCTACTACAAAGCTGTAAAACATTTAAACACAAACGTTTTATGCCTATTCGCAGACAACCCGTTTTACATCATTGTAACACATGTGCGTATAATTAGATGTAAAAATGTAAAAAATTATAACTTTATCTTTGAAGATTTCAGTAGAGTTCTTTTTTATTTCTAATACATAATATTACTTTTTTTAGACTGTGAGAAATTATGTATTAGGGATTTGAGTAAATATATTAGTTAACATTAAAAAAATGAACATTAACTACGGTTCAAGTGATTTTTTTGGATAAAAATAATTAATTATGACTGACCAGTTTTCTTTGGACGAGTGAAGTGTTATAACTTGATTTACGTATTTTTACAGTATTTTTAAAATAGTTAGTATTTTATATATGCAAAAAAGATCTCAAATCGAGTTACCACTATAATCACAGAAAAAATATACGAGGAAAAATGAATATAAGTAGATCTAATGCGAAATGCCTTATGCACGAACAGACACTGAATCCATACATATGGGCATTTGATTGATGAAGTCAAATTATTACTTTAAACACGAGCACAAAAAATTGAAATAAGTAGGTACGGTAATAACGTCACATTTCGACTTATGATTTGATGAAGTTTATGTTTATAGATTATTGGCACATATGATTTTATATACTGGATGTCACAGAATAACTATTCCTAATTTTCAGATTAAATAGAGGACACTTAAATAAACATTTTTTTTAATAAACTAGTGTCCGGAATATTCGTTAACGTCCGCAGTTATTTCGAAGAATTCGGCAGTCGATTGTGTATTGAAAAAGGTAGTCGTAACTTCGAACAATTTTTATAAAATTTGTATATCCGGACACTAGTTTGACGTTGGTAAGAAAGTGGTTTACACTTATGATCTTTTACCCGATTAACTATTTGATATCTGGGAATTCATTGGTCTTTATAAAGATATTTTTAAAAAATAACGACATGACTTTTTACCCGCCTACCCCAGAAATATATCCGTGGCCAAAAAGTAAAACCACTTATGATATTTTTTTTTCTGATATTTATAGTAGATAATAATTTTCAACTCTGACCTTCTGTAAAAAACGTTTAATTCTTACATGAATGTAAATTTTAATTGTATTTCAAAACGGATTTAAAAACCGCACAGTGGGAATAGGTGATTCATACAGGCCCGGCGGTAAAATTTTGCTGATTATTTTGGTCCTAGCATAGACATAGAAATCTAGGGACGTAGTACAAGCGAGCTGGCGATTGCTGTTACGGGGGGGACGGTGAGGAAGCAAGTGTACGCACATTCTATTGGTTGCTTCATTTGCGCAAGCGCTGTACGAGCAATTGAGCGTGCGTAACGACGCGGGCAATAAAACGTGGGCACATGCATAGCATGGACATGTCCATAAGACAGACATGCACTTCCCCTGAATGGCTTTCCCCTCGACCCTCGTCTAAAGTGTCACTTTAAACTTCGTCCCTATAGATTCCTATGTCCATGAGTCCTAGGTTTAAGATGGCAATCAAAACATTTTGACTGCTGAGGTATAATAATGAAACCGTTTTTTTTTTCTTTCGTTTATTGGGTAGTATAATATGTATTTATTTGTCACGTCATATTATTTACGAGGACAGTATAGCCTAGTGGGTAGCGTGCTTAGTGCCGCAACCTCTGGACTGGACTGCCGTGGGTTCGAATCCCACCTGCGCTCATGGATGTTTTGTGATGTTATTTAGTTTTAAGATAGTTGTTATTTAGTCTAGTTTAAAGACGCTAATGACCTGAGATGTCGACGCGTCTATAATCTACAATAAATAAATAAAATCATATTATTTACGTTGCGTTATATAATATATTTAGTATGCAGAGACCTCTCCCCAGTTCGAGATCCGATAGAGTCCGCTTTGTCACCCCTGTTGCCGGTTCTGCATGCAGGGTTCATTTTTAGCAGCAATGAAAAAAGACACATTCAGTCATATTCCTCAAAAAGTACGTTTCTACTACACGAACTCCGCGTACGACGAGTCGAATAAAATTCATTCACTAACATACATTTTAAATCTTAATAAACTCCTTAAAACTGCGATTTCTAATTTCGTTTCACCATATAATTATAAACAACGGCATGCCTACGGCTCGGCTATTCTTAAACCTTTAAAGTGTTAAATTACAATTTTAAAAGTTACTAAATCACTGGTATTGCTTATTTTTTATCCGCCTGTTTTTACATTATGCTGCTATATTGACTAAACACATCTGCGGCTTATTTTTTTCTTTTGTGTCATTCATTTGTTTCGTGTCCTATTTTTTACAGTTGACCTATATATTTTTTTTTACGATTGTTCCTTGTCGACTTTACGTTATAATATAGTTCCAACATTTTCCTTGTTTTACATTTCCGGAAAAGGGGATACAGTTACAAATTTTCCTATTGATGCTTTTCTACAGAATACAAGCAACCTACGTATAGTACACTACCACTAATCGCTGTAGCACGCTTAGAGAATGAGGGCTAGCATATTTTTATTCATCAGATAGCGCTAGTGGCAAAGTCAGGTCTACGTCAAATGTTTACAGTACATACATAAAAATGTTATGTACTTGAAAAAGTCTAAATCTATAGACGAAACGTCGTACATTTAATTTAATAAATCAAATATTTTGTCCACTATCCTGCGATTTTTCTTAATTTTATTATTAAAAATTAATTTTGTAAATTATTTAATAAATCAAATATTTTGTCCACTATCCTGCGATTTTTCTTAATTTTATTATACAGGGTGAATTCGACCACCCGTATCAGTCGTTAGTCGTAGAGTTGTGTCAAAAATTTGTATTATAAAAGCCCTAATAAAGAATCGAATGGTGATAAATTTTTTTTTTCGGGAAGGTCGGTTTCCCTATTAGTGGGCTTCAGAATGTCCAGAACTCTGGAATTATAAATATAACGATAGGTCGAAAGTGGTATTGTTGAAAAGATCTTTAAAAAATTAGCAAGTTTTGTACGGATTTTTTTTTTATTACTGCCACCCCTGTTAAGTAATATTTGTTTGAAATTACTAAATTAAAATGTCATAATAACGAACTTTTTAAAAGTCCGCATTTAAAATCTAGTTACCTATCTATCGATCATTAAACACTGAAGAAGTACACTCACAGTATAACCAGAAGAGCTCAGTAGTATGCACTAAAGAGTAAATGGAAGACAGTTTGAACACTTGTGACAATGTCTAAGGTTGCTAGATTTTTAATGCCGACTTCGATCGTTATTATGAAATTTTGATTTAATAATTTCAAACGATTGTTACTTAACAGGGGTGGCAGTAATTAAATAATTTTTCCTACAAAACTTGCCTATTTTTTAAAGAACTTTTCAACAGCACCACTTTCAACCTATCGTGCTTTCCAAAATTCCGGAGTTTTGAACATATAATAATTTATATTTATACTTAAAGAAATTTACAGGAGTGGCAGTAATTAAAAAAACTTTCCTACAAAACGTACTTATTTTTTAAAGATCTTTTCAACAATACCACTTTCGACCTATCGTTACATTTATAATTACGGAGTTCTGGACATTATGGAGCAAACTAATAGGGAAGCCGACCTTCCCGGAAAAAAAATTATCACCATTCGATTCTTTATTAGGGCTTTTATGATACAAATTTTTGACACAACTCTATACAACTAACCGTTTTCGAAAAAAACGACTGATACGGGTGGTCGAACTCACCCTGTATAATCACGATTAGATTTATAATATAAATTAATTTTTAATAATAATTATGCTAACAGATGTCATACTTATAATTCTGTCATTAGATAAACAGGCGCTTTTTAAAAATACATAATATATTCGTTTAGCTCCATTTAATTTCATGAAATTGAAAATGGCAACGGTGTATTTTTGCTGGGTTTTTGGACGTTCTTAGTCTCATCTAACACGGTTTCGCACTGCACGATATTTTATAGGAACCTAAATACCGTGTTGTACGAGAACTTATTGTACCCACTTAAAAATGAAAAATTTTCATGACACAACAAATTGGATTTTACTTTACTTCAATTCAGAGCATATTTTAAGCAATTTTTACTGGGCGGCACTAGAGTTCGAGAGTTAGGTCTACTAAAAAAATGTGGCGAAGCGTCAAGGATAATTAAAAAATACGCAATTTTAAAGCATAAGTATAGTACATTTTATTATAGGTATTTAATGAATAAAAAACTAAAAACTATAAGGTGGTGTCTTTTGAATCTTGACCTGCAAAACAGTAAAAAAGCAAGACACTGCAAAAAGGATATGAATGAATGCAATAAGTAATGCAGCTCAATAAACGCGTCTACCCCTCATACTGTAGTTTGCAAACTGCAGATACAATATATGCCGAAAAATTAAAATTCCAGCTCTTGTGCCGCCGCCACAACCGACTTTCACTAGGCGGCACTATAGTGCCGCCTACTTTATATGTTATTTTATGCTCTGCTTCAATTCTCACGATGGATCGCTTGAGAAGATTTGAAAAAGATAGGAGAGACATATTTCGAATTTAATATTTTTATAAAGGAGCTATTACCACAAAAATAGCAGAAAAATTGAATTCTTTCAAATCCTTTTCAGATTTTAATCAGTCCAAGCGCCGGCGTAGAATAGGCTTTAATCGAGTGAAAGTTGGACTATTGCGATCACCCCTCGTACAAACTTCAGAATACAACGTTTATATGTTAACCGACCCTAGCATATTATATAGAGGCACACGTAAGAGACGCATGCGCGCAAACCAAATAAACTAGCATCGGATAGATAGCGTCGCGACGCGATGCGCCGTTGCATCGATTTAATCGTAAAACGTCGTCGCGTCGTCATTATCATCACCGCACATCTTGTATAGGTACCGTTTTATATTTAAACTAAACACGTCCGGCATATTCCCGTCTTCTTCACTGTTGTATCGCTTTCAGCTGTTAAAAACAAAACACATATACCGCCCCTACACCGATCCTAGTCCCTATAAATATCCTTAGTGGAAAATATATTTTTAGATATAATACGCTCAAATGTTTTAGTGATTAGTGGTTTGTTTGTTACACTGTGTTTATATACGTTCACTCGAAAAAAAAGAAGACTGCGACAGTCGACAATCGCGATATGTAACTACATAATTAATATGAACAAGTGCGAATCGCGATTTGTTTTTATGTTATCTAGTATTATGACTTAATAAATGTATACGTGCTTGAAGTATTGACTTCTTCTGCTGAATTTTCGTCTTTTGTTTCTTCATTTCACTACATTTTCGTGTAAGTATTAATTTTGTCCAACTGTTTCAGTTTAATTGGAAAATCAATTTCCATTGCGTGTTCATATATATGTGAGATGTCAAGATATATCACGCCTCTTCGATTTTTCCATTTTCGCGTGTTCCGCCCATTTAATTACCTACTTGTTTACACAGTTTATTTTGTGACTGATAGCAGGAATCTTCTTCTTTTTAATGTCTTCGGGGATACTTCACGTTTATACAGGTGTAAACGGTAAACCCGAACATAGGGAAAATAACATTGAGAACATTTACAACGTTGTAGTAAGCTATGGGCCATAAGATCCTATGTAAATATGTAGTAGATGCTTTGTTTTTTTATGGGTAATCCACTACATATTTACATTAGATATTATGGCACATATCCTACTACAAAATTGTAAATGTTTTCAATGTTATTTTCCCTATTTATGTTCGGAATCGGGTCTACCTTTTACACACTCTATATTGCCTGTAAGGACAGGTCAAATGTATAGGTATTATATATGGATGTACAATTTTTATAGGGACAGGACGTATATATGGACGCGTAAAACGATTTAAGCTCATTTGAATGCGTGAATTTACGTCTTCAGATCAGGACCGTCTTTAACCTATTGGAGGCCCTGGCCACATTAGGATATTGGGATCCCTATGACCTTGACAGAGCACTATTTTGTTAGAATAGACAAAGAAAGTAGATAAGCAAGGTTCTAGATTTTTTTTTATTTCATTACAGTCACATTAAATGAATAGATAATATAATATAATCCACAAAAGTAACTCTTTTAGCATTCACAGGTTAGTGCTTAAAAATCTATGTTGATTGAAGAGGTACCCTTTGAGATTTGAAATGGGCAAAATATATTTTAATTTATCTAAACAGGCTGAAATCGGAAAGCCTGATTTTCGGGCGAAAGTAGAGTAGCTTTGCGCATGCAAAAGCTAATAAGCAAGTAGGTATTGTAGTCAGTCATTATCGTTTGATTTTTTCGAAGTAAATATGTTTTTCGGTAATAAATATCGGTTATCGTTTGGTGATTTGGCAGGAACAAAGGGGTCTCTATCGATCGCGGGGCCCTGGGCACGTGCCCAGTGGGAAAGAGGGGCCTGCTTCAGATGTATTAATGCAATGTGGTTATGGTGATTCATTGTGTCCTTATGAAATTGCGGTTTTATTTCAAGTGTCTCATATAAACAGTTTTTGAACGAGTCGAATGCATCTTTGTTTACAGCTAAGTGACCATTTAAAACTGACCTTAAAATTAAGTGTTCACTGTTCGTGAACGTGGAAGTATTTGTAACCATAATAAAAACATTGGCCTTTTAAGTTAAAGCAGGGCAAATTAGCAACAAGTACCCTCAAGTTAATCAAACAATTTTGCAAGCAAATTTATCTAATTTGTTAATTTGCCCACAAAAAAAAAGAAAAACGATATGTTTTCTTCAACTTTTTTACCATCGACTATTATTATTATTAATGACCGACCGAAGTTCCGGTTTCGGCCAGTTTCGCTCAAAAATGCTGGTTTCGGCCAAAAATTGACCGAAACTAGCGTTCGTGTCGGACACTGTGGGGTAAAGACTTAAAAATTGATATAAGCTGTAGTTTTATGGGTTTCTTTCTAAATAATTTTGTATCTACAATTGCATTTCAAAAATAATTTGAAGACTGAAGTCTTTTAAATTTTAATTAATCTAATTGAATAATCTGTTACAAAGCTAGGAAAAACACTAGATTTTAGGATATAATGAAAATTTACCTAAATTTTAACTTAACTACATATATAGACCGAGAGCTAGAGACAATTTTTTGGTGTTATTTATTCAAGGCCTTATTTTTGTAAATATGTTGAGGGGGGCATATTAAAGTAGGTACCTGAGTAAGGGATTTTGCTAGATAGCGGTGTGGGAGGGATGCAGACCGCCCCCGACATGTAACAAAAAAAATGGTCATAATTATTGTTGCTTCAAGGCTGAAATTTTTTGTATAGCTTGTCGGTGACACAATAATGCCATTATAATATTTGCAGATCGATTGGTCAGTATTAAAGGGGTGACAGATCACCCTAAACGTGTCATGTACCCGACGAAATTTATATTATTAGTTCAAGGTTCAAATTTTAATATGTTGTTACGGCGACTGTTTTAAGCATATATTTCAATTTGCCGAACAAAATGTCGGTGTTAACCCCCTTGCAGAACTATATAAACACCTAGGCGAGCAAGTTACCCTCTAAGAGAGGGGGTTACTACCGACATTTTGTTCTGCAAATTAAAATATATGCACTAAGAATTTTTTTAAGTATTCCCACTACAAACTTTTGTGGGGAGTATCGACACAATAGTGGGAGACTTCAGAATTCAGTGTTAAATTTTGATGTAGTCCCATCAAACAGTGGCGTAACTAGACCACTTGGCGCCCTGAAATCGCAACAGAAAAGATATTAATAGTAAGTAATGATACTTAATTTTAATATTAGTATTTATTTTGGCGCCTTTTGGGGGGGGGCTGCGCCCGCGTGCCGTCGCACACATCACACACTGATAGGTACGCCACTGGGTTACTAGCAGATATTTCAAAACTAAAACATTTTCTTTTTATTCTTGATTATATTATTATTTACTGAACTAATTTTTAGTTTAAGCGTAGGATGAATACAAAATTTTAAAGAAGTTAATAAAGAATAATTAGTGCGCCACTGACAAAAAGTGTTCACTGTTTGTTTAGAAATTTGTGCACTTAAATTAGATTTGTTTTTCTCGAATATTTGAAGGTCGCTAGTTCATCAGTTCTACTATAATATATTTCCCAAATATGTCAACTGCGAGGAAATGAAGTCTTTCTGTAAAGCAATGTAAAGGAGATCCATTTTTTATTTGCCGCTATCCTAATTATCCCTACAATGATAGCAGGTCCGGACAGGCAAAAGTTTTTTCTACCGGACATCTTTGTTAGGTCTTAGTCTATTTTCGAATGACCATGGGAATGAAGGAAGACTTGTATAATGCCAGTAATGGCCAAAATAATTGAATTCGAGATTTCGACGGATTTAGATTTACTAACACACCGTTTAACGGATCGAAACCAAATTTTAAACGTGGATTTCTAGGAGATTCTTAAGGTTTTTTTTATTTCCTTCCTGTTGCTCCAAATAAGTTTAGTTTGATGAACAAACATCGAATATTGCGATTTTCTCAAAAATGTCTCAAACGGTTTTGATCATATTTCATAAATAGGTATTAATAAATTAAAAACCCAACAATATGTCACCATTCATTTGTTTCTAAAAAAAAAAAAAATTCGACTGATGACCAGTCCTATACTTCCCACCTAGTAAATATTTGCAAAAAATAAAATTAAGAAAAATCGCAGGATAGTGGACAAAATATTGAATTTATTTAATTAAATGTACGACGTTTCGTCTATATATTTAGACTTTTTCAAGTACACAAAAAAAAAAAAAAAAAAAAATATTGTTATTTTTGTGTACTTGAAAAAGTCTAAATATATAGACGAAACGTCGTACATTTAATTAAATAAATTCAATATTTTGTCCACTATCCTGCGATTTTTCTTAATTTTATTATAATCACGATGGACACGATTTCTAATATAAATTTGCAAAAAATAAACACTCTTTTTTTTATTCTTTGACTAGGCCCAAATAACCTTAGCTATTGGTGGTCTTTAAAACACAAATTAATTTTTATTCTTTGAAAAAAGCATGGCCCTCTTTTTACTTCCCACCTCTACTATGGTAGGGAAGTAATGGATTCAGTCCGAAAACAATATTTCGAGATTTTAACAGATTTTCACGTTTTGAGACCCTAGCAATCGTTTAAGATCATTTTCTGACTGATGTCTGTATGTGTGTGTGTATGTGTGTATGTGTGTGTGTGTGTATGTGGTCAATTTTTCGCCTTCGATATCTTAAGAACGGAACAACATACGGGCATGCCGATTGTTCTATTGTGTTTATCAGCCTTTAACTTAGATCTGATTAGATTTTGAGTCAAATCGGTTCAGTGGATCCTGAGATATTCAAAAAAACGTCCTCAATGTCACGTATTAACATAGGTAAAAAAAAATATAAATGAATTCTAGATGTTATAATATAAAAAAAATGTAAATATTTTTTTTCTCTAAAATGTATAGTTTTCGAGAAAAAAAATATTTTACTAAAAAAAATAAAAATTGTACGTAAATCAAGGTAACCATGATTTTTGCTATATTAAGCTAGCCATCAATAGATCACCAAACAAAAAAGAGGGCCATGCTTTTTTCAAAGAATAAAAATTAAATTGTGTTTTAAAGACCACCAACAGCTAAGGTTATTTGGGCCTAGTCAAAGAATAAAAAAAAGAGTGTTTATTTTTTGCAAATATTTACTAGGTGGGAAGTATAGGACTGGTCATCAGTCGAATTTTTTGTTTGGTGATCTACTGATGGCAAAAATCATGGTTACCTTGATTAACGTACAATTTTTATTTTTTTTAGTAAAATATTTTTTTTCTCGAAAACTATACATTTTAGAGAAAAAAAATATTTACATTTTTTTCATATTATAACATCTAGAATTCATTTATATTTTTTTTTACCTATGTTAATACGTGACATTGAGGACGTTTTTTTTAATATCTCAGGATCCACTGAACCGATTTGACTCAAAATCTAATCAGATCTAAGTTAAAGGCTGATAAACACAATAGAACAATCGGCATGCCCGTATGTTGTTCCGTTCTTAAGATATCGAAGGCGAAAAATTGACCACATACACACACACACATACACACACATACAGACATCAGTCAGAAAATGATCTTAAACGATTGCTAGGGTCTCAAAACGTGAAAATCTGTTAAAATCTCGAATTATTTTTTTCGGACTAAATCCATTACTTCCCTACCATAGTAGAGGTGGGAAGTAAAAACAAACAAGAAAGGGTTGTTTACTTATGAACGAATATCCACTGTCGATGCAGTTGAGCGAGAAACTCAGCACGGTAAAGCCGTAGATACTATTTATTTTACTCTTTTTGGCGATCCTTTTGCTGCCTACCTATCTTATCTGAGTATGAAAGATAGGAACGGAACTGCAAGAAAATCTAAAAATAAAAAAAAATTAGGTAGGGGTTGTAGATATAGTACTAATACCACTCTTAATTCTAATTTGTCACCGTTAAACATATTATGTTATTTATAGGATTAAACTTTGTGGTCTGTATGTTAAGCCATGTTTATGAAGTCCGCCAATAGCTGTATATTGACAATAAATCAATAAAGATTAGAGAATTCTCTGGGAAAATAGCGCAGTTGAGTTTTAACTTTTGATATATAGGAATCGAAGCTATTATCCTTTTAAATATGTCAACTTGTCAACAAATAATCCGGCAGGCAAAAGTTTCCGTATTTTCCCTATATTATGTACCACTGTCGCTATTAGTTATTTTTAAAGACACTTTCTTGGCAACTTTTACTTTACGTAGAGAAGTAATATTACGTTGTTGCCAATTTCTCGTGACCTGAAAAATTTTAAAGCCTAAAAAGAAATAAAAAAGAACTGCAGTGATTAATATAATAAAGTCAACTGTAGAAGTGAGTTCATACTTTTTTTTATTACCATAAAATGAAATGCATTTTATAACATAAGTACTGAATATGCCAACGAATTACTCGTTGTGATTAGGGCTGCGGATAAACGAGACGAGAGTCTCGTTAAATCGTCGTTTCAATTTATTTCAAAAACAAAGCGTAGATTTTTTTGTATAAAAACTTTTGATTTATATATTAGATGAAAAAAATAAAAAATCATATAATTAATACACCGCTGCTCATACAAAAACGAATGAGTTCCCGGTACTCAAGAGATATGTAAAGACGCAGCTTCGAATATGACGACAACTACATATAACCTCAAATTTTTTGACAGCTGGTATCTTAATCTAAGACTTACATGAATACAATCAATCCGACCTCTGCTAAAGATTTGCGTGTTGAAGGAGCCGTTGTAGCGCGACGGAACTTCGAACCCAAAGTCTTGTGAACAGAACTCTATTGTTTGTTTATTTAGAGGTTAACGTTTAATTAACAATCGTCGCTACTTACGTAACGGCCATCTGTTTTAAGACCGATTTTGATCTTATAAAATCTGTAGTCGGAATTTTTAATATTATATGCATAAACATTTGGATTGGTTTTTACGAACTTGCAACTTATCTGAAGGTTGATTTCGGACTTCAGTTATTATGGACCTAAGCCCGCCCCAAGAAATAAACAGGCTAACGAATGGTAAAGACCGCATTCAAATCCGTTCAGTTGCTCTTGAGATTAGCCGGTGCCCGATACTGCCGGTACAAACAGACAGACGAATGCCGACCGAGAATTCCTTTTATACTTTGTATAGATGTATAGTAGGTATATTGAAGTCATCTGTTGCAATTGGATATTTCTTGATAATGTTTTAACATTTCGTGAAGTTGTCCATTTATACCAGATAGGTAACATTTTTTGTTACGAAAATTCCAGTTTTTAATGCATAATTAATTTGCGAATCCACCTTTAAAAGTAAAAAAAAACTAAGCTAAACACAATCAGTAAACTCTCCACTTAATGGGAAATTTGCAAGGTCATGAGTTTGTAGCATCAAATGAAATAATTATGTATTTAATTACTATTTTGTTTTATTTTTAACTATTAATTGACTGAAATCACGAAAAAATTCTACGAATCTGCATATTTAAAGGAAGAAGAATTAATTTTTAAATGATGAAAACAATTTTCGAACCAAAATAGTTCTGTACCCGAATATTTAATGAAAACTTCGGTATAGGAAACCATACAAGACTTCCATGTTCCTAAATAATTTTTAGTATCAAAAATTGCAGTGAAATTTTCTAGAATCGCCTTAGGGTTTAGCAGTGGCGTAACTATTGTTGTGCGATGTGTGTAACGGCACACGGGCGAAGCCCTCCAAAGGGCACCAAAAAATGTACAATAAAAAAGAGAGTGAGTGTACTATGTACGCACGTCAGAAGTTATACTCCTTTGGTCATGAAGGTAAAATTAATTAATTTTCTATATCTCCCCCACTAATTTGTATCCCCCCCGCGAGAATCTCCCCCCCCCCTACGTAGCTTTCTATTAGTGAAAGAATTTTTAGAATCGGTTTAGTAGTTCCAGAGATAATAATTTATAATTTATTACCCCCCTCCCCGCGAGTACCCCCTCGCGAGAATCTCTCCCCCTGTGTAGCTTTCTATTAGTGAAAGAATTTTTAGAATCGGTTTAATAGGGTATTATAATATAATCATGAAAAATAATAAAATAAAGATATTAAATACAAATGATGAAGGTTTAATTAATTAATTTATTTTAATAAATTATTAATTTATTAAATATATTTATTTATTATATTTACATCTAATTATTTATTAAAAAAAAGCATGCTTGTGTTGTGATTCGAACCCGTGTCCTATAGGCTATAGCGTTTGAGGAGAGGACGGTAACCACTACACCACAGACGTCTTGCATTCTGTGCTATATAATCGGGTATTATAATCATATGCGTGCACAGTACAGCTGTTGGAATAAGGACTCTTATTTAACAAAAGCGGCATACACCAGCTTTTGTATAGAAATAGCTTTTATTAATGTTATTCAAAACTGAAAACGCTCTTGTCACATTCTGACTGGTGTAACGACTCTAGTTACTAACGACTAACTTCATTATGTTACTTTCGACTAGTTTCATGGTGTAGAATCGTAAAAATTCACTCTCATCCATTTTTCCATAACGCACCAAAAGAAGTATAACTTCAATAATTATATATTTTATTAATACCTTTTTAATGCGGTTTCAAACAAATTGTGTAATTAAGGGCGCAAAAAATTACTCGCAGACGGTCGCCAACTGGTCTAGTTACGCCACTGAGGTTTAGACGATATTGTTGTAAGTACGAAATTGCATATATTTTCAAAACCAATCTGAGTGGCACCAAAATCAATAGCAAAATGTGGTTGCCACCCTCCATGTCAGTAAAAAAGTTATTAGCTAACTTGGCTTAATGGTCGCCCATTTTACAACTTCGTCAAACAAACGTTAAACGAACATTGACTTAAGAGGTCTTCGATATCCGAAATTATTAGAATCCACCTCGCAGTTACAAGATTTTCTTATTTTTTATCGCAATTTTTTTAATACTTTTTAATCGCAATTTTGTTTTTGTGGTAACAACCCTCCCCTGCGTTCTGTTCACATAGCCGTATAGTTACCGAACGACGTTAAAATTCAATCCAAAACATTCATTTATAATTGGTTCTATTGGCATTTGGCAACATAATCAAGTATAAGTTTTAGTAATTTATTTTTTTCTGCATGAATCTATGTGTCTGACATTTGCAGCTACATAAAATAATATTAAACTTTTATTTGCTTTCTCTCTATTTGAACGGCCGTACAGTAAATTAACGCATTTTCCCCGACAGCTCTTGACCTTTGCCACCATAGTGGGTGTAACACCTTCAAAGTTGCGAGTTTAACATTGTCAAAATAAATATTTGGAACTTTTGTACTCGTTCAACCCTTGAGTTGAATTTGTGTGCGTAAGACGTAGTTTTTATTAGGGTTCCGTAATTAAGGAGGAGAACCCTAGTACGTGTTCTGTCTGTCGGTCTCACAGCCCTCTAGCTCCTACACTGGCTACAAAAAATGCAGTTGACATACATACTAGACCCAGATAACCTTAGCTGTTGGTGGTCTTTAAAACACACATAATAATGTCAGTTGATAGCACAAACGCAGACAAATTGTGTTTTAAACATGTACTGCTGATAGATCAAAAATCGTGAAGCCAACATAGGTGCAGGTATATATTTCTGTCTTTGTTTATGCGGGCTCAGCTGACTGGTTCCTGATTGGCTACTGTCATAGACAAAGACATTTTGTCCGAATAAAATAGAGAGATATCTTTAATTTCAACGTTTTGTTCAGATGGAAAGCCCGAGTATCATCGGAATAAATGCGAAATTACTTCGTCAAAAGAGACGCAGATATATTTTTGCTCTCTTTGTTGGCTTCACTCACCGCATATTGAGTAAATAGACAAAGCTTGGTATATATTTTATAAGTATATGGTTTTAAAATATGTAAGTAATCATGTTCTATGAATAGGTCTGATCGAGTAGAGTGAGACATTTTAATAAATCCTTTTTTTGTCCAAAATGGCGGCGTGAGACCCGCACAAAGTGGCCAATTTTGGTACAATATTGTATCCCCCGATCGCATTTGGAAACCATTTGACTTAGAAACATGAAAAGTAGAAATGTCTTCACAATTACGACGACAAATAAGTTTAATCAAAATCAATCCACCAATAATAAATTGCTCGGAAACTCGTGAGATATAATAGCTGCAAGCAGGGCCGGATTTAGGGGAGGGCAACCGGGGCTACAGAAGAGGGCCCCCACAATAGAGACTTCGGAAAAAAAATTCTCTGAATTCTCGGTTATTAAATTTTGTCGTTGAAAATATGCTAAATCGCGTTAATAATTTTAATAAGTAATCATGAGGAAATGTTCCGTTCGCGGTTCGTTAACGCTAAAATTTAATTTCAGATAATTCTTGTTTCCGATTATATTTATATGTTTGTTAAATAATAAAAGAATCTATATATACTTGGTTTCACAATAAATTATTTATTGGAAAACTCGACTGAAAAAAATTGTCCATTTTATTTGGAAAATAATTTGGGGCCAGGAGGCCTCCACTCCTTTGTTGCCCCGGGGCCTCCAGACCTCTAAATCCGGCATTATCTGTAAGTACGGAACCATCATTGTACAAACGGAGTTGTTACTTGAATGTTTTTTTGTGAAGTGAAATGTTTAATTTGCCGTAAAAATTCATATTTTACGTCATTATTTCCTAGTGTGAATTATATGATTTTTAATTTCGCGGATTTTCTGATTGTGAACTTGTGTTGTTACTGAGTATGCTGTGGTATTACCATATTTTGCTAACCGCCAAATAATTACGAAAGCGGGTCCCACCTACCAGTGGCGGCGCGTGAACATTTTAAATGGGTGTTCTGCAAAGTCAACCTGGAGACTGGAGTAGCACCCCCCCCCCCCCATTATGCGAGGACCTCGAGAAAAAAAATCAAAAATACATTTGATGCAATTTTTAAGTGTATTTGTTGATCTGTTAAGTCTGTTACACCAATTTCCGTCCACCATTTGTCACCACCAAATAAAACACACGGAAAACAGAAAAGAGCGTTTTTAATATTGCAACCGCATATCCAATTATTTTTAAAATATAGTTCTTTGTTGAATTGCCGCTTATAAGTTTTTCCACGGCTAGAGCACTGTTTTTCTATGAAAATATCAGGCAAAGGGCGACCTTGTGCCTTCAATTTTAGTTTTTCTTCAAATTTGTAATTTGAAAAACGTTTCACACGCGTGAGGTTATCTATAACATTCATTGTTTGAAATTTTAACTACAATTGAAAACGAATTATATAGCCATCAACACAAACATAATATAGACTGTACGCACCAGCCAGTGTGTGTATGTGTGTGTGTGCCAACAGATAGATATCACCAGTCACTATGTGACAAGAGCGTTTTCAGTTTGGAATAACATTAATAAGCTATGCTATATAAACGTTCGGATATGCCCGGATATGCCGCTTTTATTAAATTAGAGTTCGTACTACACTACTATCTATACTACCTATACCTACGTGCTGTGCACCCAGAATATCTCTTAACGCGTACAAATCTGTCTCATTCTTTACTGTTTTCACTCTCTCTAACACACTAATTTTGGTGCAACATATAATGCAGCACGCGTCACGTGCGTAGTGAATTTACTACGGCTGAGGACTGTTTATAGAATATAGGCCCTGCGGCATGCCGTCATTTATAATAATGCTATGTGATGACTTCATAATTATGAAATTTTAAAACATATTATGCAGATTTATAATACAATTTTTTTTTTAATTGTGCGTTATTTTCTGGCAGTGTGGCAGCTCCGCAGCTCTTATAGAGGAGCCGCCACTGCCACCTACTATTGAACTACAACTCATTTTAAGTTGATTTCTAAGTATGAAATTGCGATGATGCTATGACAAGATGTGTAAGGTGTATGCATAGGCGTACGGTGTGTAGGGAAATACAAATATTCGAATATTTTTTAAGTGAAACTTTATAGCCTCGTTTTTTTCCATTCGGTTACGCATGTCTCGGTCACGTCACGTCCAGTCGAATCGCGTATATTTCCCAACACTATTGCAAATCACTGCGTCATCCCAAATTCAAAACAGACAACTTGGTATATCATATAAATATGTAGCATTATACACAATGTGATGCGTGGCATAGGAGTATCACAGCTGCTTTATACACAGTAGATTGCTGATTCAAACCCGGGCGGCACCATTCAGTTATTACGTAATATTTCACGCGTAGCCAAAACTTTTTTTCAAACAAAATTTGATCTGTTGAGTGATTCTTGGTCCTTCATTTGACGATTACCCGAACCCTTTAGCTTTAAAAATAGCGTCGGGAGCTGTGACCGTTTTTAGGCAAGGGGAAAAGATTTAAGATGAACGTCCGGTAGAGAGTATTCAATACTCTTAAGGGTATTCGATAGCGAAGTTCCCCCCTGCACCCTTTATCTCAAATCCTTTTCCCTCGCCTATAAAACGGTTTCCGCTCTCCCGACGCTATATATCTTTAAAGCTAAAGGGTTCGGGTAAACGCCAAATGAAGAACCGAGAATCACACTACAGATCTTACAGGCAAATTTTTTGAAAAAAAGTTTTTGATACGTGTGAAGGATTACGTAATTTTTTAAATAGTTATAAATTTTTTTTGGAATTTTTTTTTTCAATTTTTCGCCTCTGTAGTGTGATTATTGGTCCTTCAATTAGCGTTTACCCGAACCCTATAGCTTTAAAAATAGCGTCGGGAGAGTGGGAACCGTTTTATAGGCGAGAGGAAAGGATTTAAGATAAAGAGTGCAGCGGATAACTTCCGCTACCGAAAACTTATCATGGACCGGAAATGTAATTTCTTTTTTGAAAAAACAATGGCACGTTACCGTACAGAGTTTCTGTAGAATTACTTCAAAATTTCGTTTTTTGGAAAAATTGTCGGCACTCCAAATTTTCTACAGGAATTCTGTGCATATAAATTATAGGTGGGTACAGTTTTGACGCGATGGGAAAGCTATACGATGTCCGATTGTAATTAATTCGTTTCTGCTGTCATGTTAAGTTCGCAAAATGACTCATCGTCGCATAGTGCCACACAAGCGCACACACATGTGGAACGGTGTTCCGCAAAGCGAAGCGCTATAATATGCATGGCCGCAAGACAAAGCGACCTATGTCAGATAGGTATTAGATCGAATAAAATCTAATACAGTCAAACCTGGATAAGCGAGAGTTCAAGGGAGCACAATCTCATTCTCGCTTATAGAGGTTTCTCACTAACCCGAGTTTCTCGCTAATGCAGGTACATGGGTAGCGTTTCTCTATTATAGAGGTACGCAGCAATAACAAGTTATTTAGGTACAATATTGACGAGAAAACAATACAAAAACAATGGTAGGAAGTTCCACGATGTTAAATTTGTAATTTGTTTTGTCATTTGTTACTGTATGTGTGTATCTTTTATGTATGTATGTATTTTTATTGTAGCTATAATTTCGATTATAGAGGTATAGATAAGTAGCAGTCTCACTTACGGAGGTCCATGAGGGAAAAACGACTCTCTCTTACAGAGGTTTCTGTTTCTCGCTAATAGAGGTTTTGGAAGCTTAAAATGACGGGTCCTGCCTATTACTCTCACTTATAGAGTTTTCTCACTTATCCAGTTCTCACTTACTCAGGTTTGACTGTATACATATTTAAAACAAAACGTTCTTTTTTGACCGAGAACTTTCAGCAGCTTCCACTTGACCGATTTTGATATACAGTTTTTTTTAAGTAATCGTAGGTATAATTGCCATTTTTGCTCTCGCTCCGTGATACGGGCTTCACGGGAGTTCGACCGTCAGACGTAATTAACCCTTAATTAGGCGCGTGGGTGCCCACGATCCCAAACAATCTATATTCAATCATATCTTGTTTTGAATTAGGCGTGCCTTGGTTAAGTTATGTAGATGTGACTGCATTATTTTAAGATTCAACCAATTAAATTTTGAAATTAATAAAACCACTGCACGTCCATAGTTTTTCCGAATGAAAATAATATGAGCGCACATACCCATGAAGAGTGATGGATTGGTGTGAAGATACAAAATATTAAAAATAATCACAAAACGCCAAAACTTTTAGATATTCTCGATGTACGTTTCGCCAACCATGTTGGCATCATCATGAAAACTAAAAGACAAAAAACTATTGCCTACCTATTTATAGATTAGCTTGCGGTTAAAGCTAATATAAAATACCTCCTATTTACAGAAAAACCTAACGGTCCATTGAATCCTAGTTTAATAAATCATAAAGTGGACTTACTATTTACACATCAACTCTCGTGAGAGCCGCGTCCCGCGTCACTCATACCTTTTTTTAAATGTTGAATCCATCTATATGTTTTGCCCCGTCATCGATTGGTAGCAGTGGCGGACTAAACCCGTCGGAGGCCCGAGGCGGCAGAACTAAGTGCTTAGAAATTGATGTGTAAATTTTAGTGTAAATTTCGTAAAAAATGAATAATATAGATGTAATGTAATGGGTGGCAAAAAAATCAAATACAGTAGAGTCCGTCTATTACGACTTCGTTTATAACGACTAACCGTTTTTAGTGACGTAAATGCAAACTTAAGTTAGGTTTCATATAGATTACAAACTTAAATTATGCGTCCGCTTTGTGCGTCGTCCTGTTAATAGGACATATTGTCGCCGGTCCCTTGAAAGTCGTTCTATCCGGATTCTACTGTATTTATAATAAACGACCTACCTACGTTTATATTTTGTATACGTACGGAACTTCCAACTCCAAACTACCTCTTACTTACCAAACATATTTTGGCCTTGTTTGGGATTTGATTAAGGACTTCTCGAGATTTGGAGGCCCCCAGGATCAGAGGCCCGGGGCGAGCCACCCTCTCCGCCTACCCCCCCCCCCCTTAGTCCGCCACTGTACAGGTACAGCTGGTAATTATTGATTATTTCTATAGAATTGCTGAAAACAATTGCGTATATTTCCAAAACCACTGACGAACATTTTCCAAAAACGTTCAAATCGAAGAATTTTTGCTAAAGCTATCGTGAACGAACGAAAATTCCACATACAGACGCGCGCGCAAAGCCGCCAAGCGAAAATCATTTTTCTCTACGTTTTAAGGGCAAGATAATCAGAATCTGACCTAATCTTGGACATGAATTTTCTACCCCACCACCGTACTTTCGGTTCCCACATTCCGGGAATAAATGATCTGGGGGGAGTACCCTGGAAGAACTTGACTGCTTTCTATGAAGGTTCATGACTGTTCGGAGATGCACACCCTAACAATAATAAACAACGCGGACCGCATGCAATGCGCTGTCAGACTCAAACCTTTGGGAACCAAAGATTTACCTGGTCCATTACGAAATGGACTGAGTATGCCTTCTCAAGAGGACCTAGAACTGTTCGGAACCTAGTTAATTATCGGGAAGGCACAACGGATCCTTGTAGTCCTAAGTCCTGTCTCCCAATTATCTATCTATCTATCTACCATACTTCCTTACGGAACATGGAAATAATTATCGAAAGTTCGACATGAGCAATTTTTCCGTTCCCCATGTTAAGCGGAGACGAAGAGAGAACAATGTGTCACGGTATGCCGACGTCGCCTGAAGCAAGGCCTCCTTATGTAAACACAATATATGTGTATATGGTGTGCGGGCGGCGGTAATTGGTGCCCCGTGTATTTAAAAAGCCTGCTGGTGTTGTCCAGCAATGTGGAGAACCTCCTTTCTGTCAATAAAACATGATTCGTCGCGCGTACAGATTTACTCATATCGTGGCTGGTGATGCCAATTTACTTTGCCACCAACAGCTAAGGTTATTTGGGCCTAGCACCAATTCATATTTTCAATTTATTATTTTTTTATTAATAACTTTTACCAGCTCTCGAGATAAAACCTGGGAACTGGGTGCTTGTAATAGCGGAACCGAGGACAGTGTGGTCTAGTGGTTAACGTCTCGGCCTCTGGATCAGATTGTCGTGGATTCGATTCCCGCCTCTGCTCATGGATGTTTTGTGATGTCATTTAGTTTTAAGTTGATTGTTATTTGATGTAATCAAGGCGCTAATGACCTAAGTTGTCGACGCGTCTATAATTTACAATAAATCGCTTTTGAAAAGTTTTTTTTTTTCAGATATTATAATCATGTCTTTATCTACAGTTTCTACGTTAACAGCAATAGCAATACTTAAGAACGGCCTATCATTGTTCCATCGATGTAAAATTTGGATTCAAGGACGGGTTGCATTTCCTAACTTATCTCCATCGCTGTCTAGATTACAAAATTTGTGTTAACTTAAAGGTTGTGTGATATCCGTTTGAGCGTTTCGATTAATTTTTTAAAAATCCAAATTTTATGTAGTTAGAAACTAAGTATAGGCCAGCATAATTTTGCAACAACCGTGTCATGATAAGATGTTTATAAAGAGTTGACTAAACCACTCTAAATCTATTTATTGATACCATGGGTGCAGACGAATTTTCAAAATGGCCTTTTAAACCATTGGCAATAGCTACTGTGCTGGTAGCAATGATGTCTAATACAAAGAAATGTTATTTTAATTAATATCATGCATGATTGTGGTACAGAATACCGAAAATCTAGGATTAAAATATGTTTTTATATGCATTAATTTTTGACCGTACGAATGTCGATTTTGCTCGCAGGTACGAACAGATTGAGTAACAAAAATTCTGGAAGCGTATTCATTCGCTTAGTGTCATACGAAATACCCGTAAAATCTGCATGCAAACGAAGCTTTGTATTATTAAAACTGAAAAGATTCGTTACAATTTTATTTGTGTATTGACAACAAAGTCGTCCTTTGCTTGGAAAGACTATCAATATTTTAAAACACATTAAATGCAATGTGACCGAATTTGTACGTGAATAAATCTCATACATTTTATTTGAATTAATTGTATTTTATTGGGCTCAAATAATTTTAGCGGTTGGTAGACTTAAAATAAATGGTACGGCAGACGGCTCCACTCGTTAGAACCGTTTCAAAGAAAATCTCAATTTTAGATTTTCGTTCATCGGGAAACTACCCTTATTTGGGGGAGAAGGGGGAAAAAATACACAAAGGAATACTCTAAAAACCCTGTTCAAAATTTTGTTTCTATATCTATTGAACGATGCGTCAGCCAGATCTCTGCACAAACGGACATCCAAACCTCGCTTTTTCGGTGTGTAGACTGTGAAACGTCTGTCGAAATCTCGAATTCGATTTTTGATGTGAAACATCTTATGTCGAGCCGCGTGAGGGGAAATATGCAACGAAATTTATGGTCCGATCCTTCGCTACTGTTCTCCCCACCACTGCGGCACTCTCTCTCTCTCTCGGCTTCCGCGCGCTCGGGCACGGGAAGAGAGAGAGAGTATACATACAAACGTACTGTATAGCAAAAGTATATGTATACACGTGTAGGTATGTAATATAGATACTTCGATGTGTATTTAGTTGCGTTTCTGGCTCAGGCGTGCTCAAACGCCGCAACCGCGTGTGTTACAGTGCAGTATATATAGGATTACGTCAGCATAACAGTTAGTTGCTGCGTTTGAAAAATATATACTACATAGAGAATACCACCGAGCTCAATAACGTTTTCTTTGATGTTTCACATCTGTCGGGGGTCCCGAGACCCATACCCTTTTTTTTCGCCATTTCAAGACTTCTTCAGATGGTCGCTCGAAAGTAAAAATATTTCGGGGATTCACGTCGACAGAATGGAGGTCCGAGCACAAGCCGTGACGCTCCAATGTTTTAACTTTTAATCATCAAAATGTACATTGTGCATGCATAGATACAATAGTTATATCGGAAGACGGCACGAAGACAGACAAAAATTCGACGGTATATCACATTCGCCAAACAGCGTGTGTACAGTTCGACAGCACGCGAGTGACACCTTTCCGCACGCGCCGTATTGATTTTATTGATTTTCATCTGTTCTATATATTATACTATATACACGCACGTTGTTCACTTGTTTTATTTGCATGGTGTTTCCTTGTGCGCGGAAGTCGTGTGTTTTTGTGTAAAGGAATTTTGTTTATATGGAAAAATAGTTGACACTCGAGAAAAAGTGAGGTTTTGAAAAACAAATGCAGTGCGACAGTGTTCAGTTATTTTAAAATTACATACTTAAACAATGTGGTTTTATTTGACTGCAGTGGACAGATGTTTCTTTTTTTAATTGTTATTACAAATTGATATAATTTTTATAATATACGCGTGTTATTTGTTTTCTCTGGAAATTTCAGTGTTCTTAATTCAGTTTTCCTGGAAAGCTGCGTGTTGTGCACATTTTTTAAAGTTGTTTATTATATAAAAGCAAAGAATGCTTTTGAAATGCTTTTAAATTATTTGTTTCCTGGAAATAAAGGATTACACACAAAGCGACGTTGTGAAATTGTATTTTTAGGTAAATTTCGTGTATTATATTTTCTGTAATTAAATTAGTCGCAAATATACTGAGAATTGAAGGTTGTGTTCATCTGAAAACATCTATTTTCATATTTAGCATGTTATTAAAAGTTAAAACCGACATTTTTGGGAGATTGTTTCATTCATAAGCTTTTCGGAAGTGACAAATTCTCTCTTCACTTTCCACATTACTCTACTCATTAGTCATAACCGAAGAATGTCTGTGAAACTGAATGAATATCAAGGTCAACGTGAAAATTGAAAACTTGTTTTTGATTGTGTTCCATAAATTTTAAAATTGCAAATTCGTTTTTTTCCATCGTATTATTTATGTAATAAAATATATTATCGGGTAATTTATTTTCCCCTGCACTAATAACAGTTCATTTGTTTATAAATTATAATCATTCATATTTTTTACGAGATGTCTGTAATTTAGTCCACTTGTTAGTTGTTTGTGACTGTATTCCATACATTTTAAAATTACAAATTTGTGTTTTCCATTGTATTTATGCAGTAAATTAATATAATCTAAAGTGGTAATTTTCCTATACAAACCGTTCATTTATTACGATAATTTATTTTTTTAACCAGGGGTCTAGATATATTTAATTATAGCCTCCAATGCCCCATTTTCCATTCAAGTCACTGTATTCCATAAATTCAATTTTCTCCACTAGTTTCAGTTCATTTGTTTATAAGTTAAAATCTTACATTTTTAAACGGTTTTATTTAACTTGACCCCGTATATTAAACGGTTTTATTTGTTTGTTACTATCTTTGTTTCAAATCTTGCGGCAGCTTTTTCAACTACTTCTACTTAACCGATTCTTATGAAACTTTGCATACACATTGAGTTCCCGAGACAATACAACATTATGATAATTTCAACTTGGTAACGAGGGTCTGATGATGGAATCAGGAAGTGGACAGTTGAAAGGATGAGGAGTTTGCATAATGATACGGACCAGAAATCAAACTAAAAACTAGGAAATAAAAATAGGTAAAAAATTTTAAAGTTAAACAGTTTTATTTTAAATCATCAGCTGTACCAAAAACTAGAAAATAATTAGGACACAAATCAAGGGGCACTTTGTGTCGCTGCGTCAGCGGAATAAGTAATAAAAACGTGGGGCGCATAAAAATCTGTATATAACGACTGTATAATTATTAAATAAGAACGGCTTGTCTAGAAAAATGTGTTTCCAAGCCCACCAACAGAAATATTTCAAATGCGCCCCACGTTTTTGTTACTTATTCCGCTGACGCAGCGACACAAAGTGCCCCTTGGTTTGTGTCCTAATTATTTTCTAGTTTTTGGTGCAGCTGATGATTTAAAATAAAACCGTTAACTTAAAAGTTTTTTTACCTATTTTTATTGTATAAGAGTTTTGTATATACCTGATGCTTATGTCTACTTGTTATAAAATTTAAATTTGGATTTTCACTTTCCATCGCATTTACGCCATATAATTTATATAAATAACGACATCCATAATAAAAGAGCTCAGCTCTCAAGCCTAAATATAGCATTTGATGCACTGGTAATTTGCCTAAACTAATTTTCAGTTCATTTGTGTATAAATGACTATCATTATATTTTTTTTCGACAAGATGTTTGCATGATAATATATACAATTTATAGGGGTACCTTCTGTGATATTAAATCTGACCCGTCATATAGATACTTGTATCTCCAATATGACTAAATAAACTATCTATCTATCTATCTATTATGTCGTTTCCAATTAACTAATTGTTAATACTTCTAATCGCAACTTTATATTTACAGACGCATTAGTAATAATTATTCACGCCTTGAAAGCTATTAATGAATTAATCTTATCTTCATACGTGCGATTGTCCGTTGTTCGGGAATTCAAATACAAACTGATTAAACATTACACAATCGATATACCTCGTAGCGTGTTGTAGTAAAAAAGTGACATCATGAATTATTATATCACAAATTCTTACATCATACAGTATTTCAGTGAAAGAAGTGCGCACTTTTGTCATTGTTTTTTCTTCTACAAAAAATATCTATGTAATTGAATTATTAAAAAGTTGTGAGATTTTTACCACTTCTGGATTAATAACATAATGTCAAAATCAAAAAATGGAGTTGTATTGAAAAATTTTAATTGTCATGTGTTATGAAACACTCGATTTGGCGCTGCCAGGGCTGACGTTACAATATCATTGTTTTTAATGCAAGCTTACTTGTAACTCTATAGTTACCAAGTATTGAAATATAAAATTTTGACGTATAGCCCGACATTCGGATCACATTGGCTCCCCTTTTGTAACTGAACTTTTAAAATATTATTGACCGGTTTCTCGTACATTTTAATCACGATGTTTTTTGCTATGGCTCGTTCGCTATATATATAAACCTTCCGTGAAAAATTATCTAACTGATGGTGAAAACCGCATCAAAATCCGTTGCGTGGTTTAAGAGGAGTTAGCGTTTATACAGACAGACAGACGCGGAAAGCAACTTCATTTTATACTATGTGGAGATATGTATAAATTTAATACATCGAATTGTTTTTTTTTTTGTTTTGGTTCGTTCGTTTGTTTACAAATGGTAGTTTCCGCGAATACTGTTCACTTGTTTATGGCGCGTGTTCGGCTTGTTTTTTTGTTGTTTTCATTTTTTTGTTTGGAGGTGTGTTATTTTATAATTCATACGTAGTATGACGTGCTATTAAGTTTATGAATGGAGGTGGAGAACACGCGACTAAATAATAAACGACAATCGTGTGACACAAACAGACGAAGATCGTGCGACGGAAACTCACATACGTAATAAAATGTACAGGCCTAAATAGTTGCGCAGCATTTATAGGAAGAGATGTTCACTACAATTTTCTGTTAACGTAGATCAAGAATATTATGTTAGTCAATTAATTATACAGAATTGTTTCAAAGGACACCTGCGATTAATACACGTCTTCTGAAAGGACAAGTACGTGACTTTTCGGCGATACCGATGCTATTACCATAGAAAAAACTATGCTAGCATTGGTATTATCTATATATACAGGGTGTCCCAAAATTGCTGGGACACAGAGCTACCACGTGTAGTAGAGGTCAAAATAAGTCAATTGGACCCAATTTATTTATATACCAAAATGTACCGTTTGCCCGTAAGAAGAGTTCAAAGTTTACATAAAATTTTGTATATAAAATTTGGTATTACAATTTTATTAAACTTGTACTAGAAATATCTGTTAGCATTATTTAAGGAAACATTTTTTTCCTTCGGAACTATGCGGAATATAAAATTTTTACAAGAGTAACAAAATGAAGATAATTAATCAGTCTTCTCGCTAAAAAAATTTGAGAACCGTATTACCACCCCTAAGAAAGTTCTGAAAAAAATGTCAGGGTGTGAGGGTAGTTTTAACTCTTCTACAATTTCTTTTGGGTTTCTTTGATTACCGAAAGGAGAGTAATCCTCTAAAATGCACTTTTGTCAAATTTCATTCAATTTGTTTCACTCATTTCTGAACAGCGTACAAAAATGTGTTTTTTTATGTAAACTTTAAACTCTTCTCACGGGCAGACGGTACATTTTGGTATATAAATAAATTGGGTCCAATCGACTTATTTTGACCTCTACTACACGTGGTAGCTCTGTGTCCCAGCAATTTTGGGACATCCTGTTACCTGTATAAAACAGTTCCGTTACTCACTGACTGACAGACAACGCCCAGGTCAAACCGCTGAAGAAATAAACTTGAAATTTGGATAGTAGGTTCCAACCGCTATATGTATAATGTACATCCTTGTGTCTTGCTCGAGCACGACAGAAGCGATTTGATGAAACTTGGCAAATTATAAACCGGTACCCAAACTTAGCACCTGTATAATATGGTATTTTTTTTGCGATCGGATAAAAATAGGGTTCCCGACAGAATAGATATTAACGCGAGTGAAACCGTGGAAAAAAACCTAATAAAATTGTAAATATTATAATAATTTATGTATTTATTTAATTCCAACAGTTAAAATAACCAATTATTGGTGTTACTAATAATAAGTACAAATATCCTGCAAAAAAGAGATACAATAAAAAAGCATAGGTATATGAAGTATGAAAAACAACCGGAACACCAATCTATCAGTCGGTATTCAGCGAAGGATACAGAATTCCGACAAGTGTGTGTACATAATATTTACCCAATTAACGTACGCATCTGTCGGTAAAATGACGATTGAGGAAAATAACTGCTCTATCAGTGGCGTCCGCAAAATAAATGCCGCTGATACACTTTATTAATGTCTGCGGCCAAAAAGCAAAACTGCTTCCAGGTTAATTAAAAAATTTCTGAACGGATTTTGATTGGACTTTTTACTATGTTGTGTTTATAGATACTTCATGGAGTAGGATAAGATTGCGCTTTTACTAAAAGGGGCGCAGTTAAATGCTGGTGCATTATATAAAATTTTAACAGGGGCTCTGTGTAATTTTCGTTTTCTTGCGGATTTTTTTTTGTAATTTGTATGATACCTAGATGAGAAAGCGTGTTATCACTTATCAGGACTTTTGTCTCTGTCTGGCGAGACCGATTTTGATTAAACTTGGTACACCGTCTACTGGTACCGAAACTTTAAGTATACGATCCTTTTATTGGCGGAAATAAAAATATAACACGCCGTGAGGTGGGTCGTTTATTAGGACTAAAGTGCGACCCTTGAGGTCCACACGACGAACTTCCCAGTTTGATAAATATTTAATAATAATAATTAAATTAGATATTACACAGAAAAGTAATCATTTTAATCATTAAAACATAATTATTATTTATTTTTAACAATAATTAAAAAAAAAAAAAACGGCTGAACCAATTTTTATAAAATTTATTTCGGATCAAAATGACGTTAACACGCCTCGATTGGCACCCTTACGAAGTCGATATAATTTTTTATTCGCGAGATATTGTGTAAAATCTACTTTTTTGGAGTCTATTTGGTTAAGAAATAAGATCGGCTGAACCGATTTTGAAAAAATTTCTTTCAGATCATATTTACGTTAATACGCGTCGATTGGCACCCTAACGTAGTCGATATCATTTTTCATTCTCGAGATTTCGTCTTAGAAAGAAATGGACACATACGTACACACAGACATCTTTATAAAAATAGTGTAGTGACTTTGAAACATAAAAATTTGTTATACATTTTGATTTCGATTTTCGGACCCATTACAATAACTTCCAATGGGAAGTTAATAAATCAAAACCAATTTAAAGATCTTTCGAAAAAATAAGAACTTTTATGTAGTGAATGAAGGATGTAACAGATATTTTATACTCTTATTTCATGCTCTTTATTTTTATGACTTTTGTAAATATTTATTTACAAACAAATATGAATTCGAATTTGAAAGACGCTGCGGGTAAATGCAATTAAATAATAATATATTGAAAATATGAATTGGTACTGGGCTCAGATAACCTTGGCACTTGGTGACTCGGCCAAAAAACTCGTAATTGTAAAGCTTAAAATTTATTCGCAACTTGCTGAACCAAACATTTTTTCTTTTTTACAGGGTGGATATCCGGCCAAACTGAAGAAAGTATTGATAGTAACAGCACCATTGTGGTTCAAGGCACCATTTAAGATCCTACGGTTGTTCGTCCGTGAGAAGTTACGCGAGCGCGTTTATACGGTATCGATACCGCAGTTAACGCAGCACATACCTCGGTCAGCGCTGCCCCGCCGACTGGGCGGGGACCTGGAAGTGGATCATGCGGCTTGGCTCCAACAGTGCGCCGAACAACAGTCAACAGAATTTGATTACATACCGACCGACGGCGGCACGATGATCACCCAGGAAGCGCAGAGTCCTGCTGCCGCAGCCGCCGCGGTCACAACTGTTAATCCCGCCGACGACACTACTGCTTCACCACCTCCGTCCTCTGTCTCTGTCATGTCTATAAATGCCACTACCGGTTTACAACGTACGGACGATATACGCAGTAAGTAATACGATAATCTCAAATAGCACATAGACGCTAATGATCTCAGTTGCCGAGCGTCTATAATTTACAATTCAATTCATTCAAATAGCACAAATTAGTTGACACAACTGACCCTAGGAACTTTTCTTGATGGTGCGAAATTTTGTGATGGTCCCATTGTCGTACACATTACACCCTTACGAGATTTTTTTTACCTATAAGGCAAGATCAATGCTAGGGTAAGAAATATTATGGACGCATAATATAGTATATGTATTATGGATTCTGTCTATAAATAATTTTGACAGCAGATAAAGCATAGATAATGGGAGATAAAATAGGCAGGAAATTTATTTGAGAACATATTATTATGTTTAAAGATTGTTGCTAGGGTGGCTTAAATCTGAAAACTTCAGGTGGCACTGCATACTTTGTTGATGACGCAGTGACATCTGTGTTGCATAAAACTTTTAAAATGACGCCAGAGCAAAACATAAATTCAAAAGTAGCTCAACTGTCAAACTTTTTTTTTTAATAAGACAAAATTTATAATAATTATTGGATACAGTCTTCATTACTGGATAATATTTTGTTTTTTATCTACAGAATTTATCTGATATGCGGTAGATTTAACCAAAAGATTTAAAATTTTAAATTCAGAATAACAGATCATAAAGAAAACTAAACTAGTAATATTATTATCTTTCGATTTTTTTTTGTGCGAAAAAACTAAATATTAAGACTCAAAACTACAACTGTTAATTATTTCTTTTTGCTGTGAAAGTTTCTCCAATTATTTTTTTTTCTTTTCCAGTTAATTCTACATCACCTTCAAAACAAAAGAACGGTACACCTGCCGGTCATATTGTAGCAATTCCAGCAGCAAACGGTGAAGTGGACATTTCGACAGCTAGGGATATTGAAGTAGACATTTGGGGTGAAGAAGCAGGCATTAACCCGCCAAGCAGCGCGTCGAGCGGATTCTCTGATGACGACAGTCTTCATGGCGACGGAGCGGCTATGACCATAGAACAAATTATCGATTATGTCAAAGAGCGTGGTCGAATAGGCTTGGTGCAAGATTATGCTGAAATTAGATCAAGACCGCCCGACGGCAGTTTTAATATAGCGAGGCTTAGAAATAACCTACCGAAAAATAGATATACGGATGTATTGTGCTACGATCACAGCAGAGTTCTTTTGTCTCAGATAGACGGTGATACGTGTAGTGATTATATTAATGCTAATTTTGTAGACGGTTATAAACAAAAGAATGCGTTCATTTCAACGCAAGGTGAGTGTGTTTTGTTATGTTCAATGTGCGCTTTTCGTGAGACGTTGGGTTTCCAAAAAAACCGACTTGTTTTTGTATAACTTCCAAAATTATTCAGTTCGACATTTGTTCAAATTAAATTAAGAAGTTAGAAATATTTCAAACTGTCTGCCTCAGGGTATTGGCAGTTCCTGATATTAAAAGCTAATTTTCTTCAAGAAAAGTAACTTCATTGAAGTTGAATTCATATTTCCGATTTTGTTGGTGCTTAATATTAAAAAAAAAGAAGTACTTACTGATTAGCCCAGGAACTCGTAAAGAAAAAAACTCATAACGCGAGGACGTCCTGCATTTTATTTAGTGTTCAGCTGCATTAAATAAGTAAGCAAATGCTATGACACCTCTGTTTATTCATTAATTGTGACACTCATTGATATAGAAAATGGACTGCGCGGTCTCTATTCAGCAATGTGCTGAAAATGTTCACCGTTGTGTGAGCGAGATAAAATAGAGTTACTGCCAATCTCTGTGAACGCTGTTGGTCCAAGTGTGAATTTTTAAGAAGGGCATTGGTTCAAGTAGAAAAAGACGTAGAGGTAGCATCGCCCACCACTGCCTATCTATTTCTACTGAGCGACAGTTTTTCTGATCTGCTGTCCAGTTCATTTTCTATGTCAGAGGTGACAAATCCTGAAGACTAAATACCGTTAAAATACCATACAATTTAAATACAGAAAACATGGCGGATGATGAACAGCTGATATTCTGTAGTGTTACGTCATGTGACATGTAGTGTGTGAAAGTCCCCTTTTCGCATCTATATGTTCGGTATGAACATGTGAACCGCTGGACTGATTTTTATTTGGTTTTCATCATTTTAAAGAACAGTTGAAAAGAAAATAAAAAGCTCTATCTAAATAATTAAAAAAAAACCTTTGGTGTCATTTAAAAGAAAAGTTAAATGTTGCGTCTGTGACCTATACGGAGATAATTTACCGCCACCTTACAGAGAATTTAATCCTATTTACGAATATGTAAGGATTTGATGGGGTTATCTTCAAAAATAATTGAGATACAGGCCTGGGGAGTCATGTATGGGACACCTGTAAAAGAAAAAATCTCTGAAAAATGCAATATGGACACGGGTAACGTCTAGCTTAACAGCTAGTAGCTTATAGAATTGGTGCATTTTTTGTATACCACTTTATCCTGTGTCAGCTATATGTACACTGCTCTACTAAAGAAGAATGTTTTTTCGAGTGGAAAAGCATTGGTCTTCTTTAGCAAACTAGTGCAGAATGAATGGGTTATCTGGGCGTAGCACCAATTCATATTTTCAATCCATTATTTTTTTTTTTTAATAATAAATTGAAAAGCCAATAATAATTGACACTTTTACCAGCTCTCGGGCTAGAACCCGGGAACTGGAGACTTGTAATAGAGGAACCATAGCAACGCCATGTAGAAAGAATTAAAGACTTACTAAAAACATGCAGACAAATTTCGTGAAAGATGAAATTTATGCTGAGCTGTGAAATAGTGGGCAAAAAGAATTATTGTTAAAACTGAATAAACTGCGGCATTAGTCAGGAGACTTACTGTTTTGAAATATTCGCGATTAAATTCAAAATAGCTGACCTCTACAGTCGTTCGCTGAATTTAATCCTAAGCGGGACGATCACGCCTTAGACTATAGATATAGAAATGGATAGCTAGTTAAGTAGCAATGTCAAACGAATGTCTCTGGTCAAAGCAGGATGGAGACTCCGTTCTCCACTGTGAGTAGCAAAGAAAATCAATTTTTGTCAAATAGTAATTGCGCAGTTCCTGGCTGTTACGAAATATTTCCAAAGAATATATTTCCGGAAATTTTACAACACCAGTTCTACCAAAACGCAGAGCCATAGTGAAGTTAGCATTGGCACTCCATAGTTGTATTGTCAAAGGTCAGATAAGATGGAGAAATCCATGGACTTGTTAAAGTAAAGAGGTCGTCCCGCTTATAACATTGCTCATGCTGCCACCTATAGTTCGATTAATTTGCCAATAGGTACAATAGTTATTCGCAATTAAAAGCGATTGTAGATGTCAAGACTTTGGATGAAATGATGGTTTGAATGGTTTTGTAAGTAAAGTAAATTTTTAAGTTAATGAGATTAAATTTTTATGTCAACAATGTTGGATTGAACATTAACATACTGATATTTATAAGTAAAATTGTTTTGACAATCGTTAACGGGATCAGCAGCAGGGAATTACATTTCGGGAGCTGTCATTTTTTTCCCTCATAGACCCCACATATGATGACTTCGGATTCAAACATTAGATGTCAGCCACATTGCTTTTAATTGCGAATTGTTATTTTTTTTCTCTTATAATTTACAAGCTCATCGATCTGTTTAATGTAAAAATTAAACGGATGTAAATTATAACATGTAATATTTTATCTAAGGTCCTTTACCGAAAACGTCTGGAGATTTCTGGCGTATGGTCTGGGAACAACACACCTTAGTGGTTGTAATGACAACACGAGTAACGGAACGTGGCCGAACCAAATGTCACCAGTACTGGGAAACGGATGTTGGGGGTAGCTCCACACATGGATACTTCAATGTTCTCACTACGGCTATTGACACAAGCCCCGATTATACGGTTTCTACTATACAACTTACTAATCTTAAGGTTAGCACTATAGTAATGGAAAATATTAATTTCTAAGGAAAAATAATGATTTTCATTTAGTAATTTTTGGAAAATTTTAAAATTAACAATCGACTATTTTTTTTAATAGAATTAAGATAAGAATCTTTCGGGCTTATGAGCCGTGGTCTACTGGAATGGCTTCTTCTTCTTCCAGACGTTTCGCTTGCAACTGCGGCAAGCATCTTCAGTGGTGTGTTCGACGTGGTCGGAGTGTTCTTCTCGGTGTCCTGCTGTCGAGTGTGACACCAGGACACCGAGAAGAACACTTCGACCACGTCGAACACACCACTGAAGATGCTTGCCGCAGTTGCAAGTGAAACGTCTGGAAGAAGAAGATGCCATTCTAGTAGACCACGGCTCATAAGCCCGAAAGATTCTTATCTTAATTCTATTAACGCCGGCCGTGAAAGCCTACATTCTTTTATATTTTTTTTTAATTTGCTTATATTATTAATGATCTTGTTACAAGTAATTTTCAAAATGTTGACCAGTAATCAAAAACATGCCTTATCCAGGCAACCTATAAATTTAAATTCTATTGTAACTTAAAAGTGCTCTTATCTGACTATTGTTTGAAATAATTTTACTTTATCTCGCATCTGCCAGTTCCATGTTATTTCCTGTTTTGTGTAATTGGGACTTGACTGTATAATGAATATTTTCTTCTGCTTACACAACAGCAGATAGGTGGTAACAATTGATCCAAAACTCAATATAAATGTAAGTTTAATTTGTTGGTAGACTGATGAATCACGCACAGTATCGCACTGGCAATTCACTTCATGGCCGGACTACGGTGTACCGCGATCAGCGCTCGCAATGTTAGATTTCCTGGCTCGCGTTCGGCGGGAACAAGCAGCGGCCGTTACGGCCCTCGGTGACACGTGGGCCGGACACCCCAGAGGACCACCTATTGTTGTTCATTGTAGTGCGGGCATCGGAAGAACAGGTATTTATTTTTTAGACACAGCATAATCCAGTATTTGTTGTTAATCCTGTGTGATTAATTAATAAACAATTGTATTAATCTCAACAATGACGAAGAATTTCTCAACCGTATAGATCTAAAGAACAAATCTGAAATGTCGATTTTTCGACTAAACATTAGTGAAATACAACAAAAATCCCCCAGCTCTACCTTAGTGTAATGCTACGTAAATTCCCCTAAGATTGGTAGCACTGAAATGAATGACGGTGTGAATTGGCATGAGAGGTTACGTTGACTAATTTTGTTCACAGGCACGTTTTGTACCCTGGACATCTGCATATCGAGGTTAGAAGATGTGGGCACGGTTGATGTACGAGGCACAGTTGAGCGCATTAGATCTCAGCGCGCGTATTCAATACAAATGCCAGACCAGTACGTCTTCTGCCATTTGGCTCTTATCGAATATGCCTTATCGAAAGGACTGGTGCCGTCGGCCGACCTTGCCGGCTTCGAAAACTCACCCGATGAAGACTCGGATTAGAATGAGATAGATGCATAGGTAAATTTAAATCTTCAACCTTTACTACTGACAATTTTATATGTTATATAATGAAATTAAGAAAAATACGTCAATAATAAAAGTACAGGATCGACTGTTGTTAAAAAAAATTATTGAGAAGAACTGATTGTTGAAAAGTATATATTTATATAAGCATTGTGTGTATGTACAGTGTAGTAAAGAAATTGGATCATAACTGATCCGAAAATTTTTACTCGCTGTGCTTAAGTTAGGGTGCACCGTCAAATAGGTTGTATTCACAAGTTTGTGACAAATATTTACAAGATACAAGGCAAACTAACCTAACTGACAATTATTTCTTACATAAAATCTCTTATAGAGAACTTTGGTAACTATTTTATATTCTGTTACGTGATGTTTTTGTCTTTGTATGTTTTTACATGTTTTGAGCAATGAGAACGAATATTTATTTTTACCCATTTTCGTAATGTTTGAACTGATCGAATCACGCATATCAATCATTTTTAATTAAATAGTGCTTCAGGTGATAACGAATTAATAAAATTATAAATTTATCATATGATTTTTTAAATAGTCCAAATTATACCAAGTCTTCATGGTTTCCGGGCTTGTAGGCCGTGGTCCGGTGGTATTTCTACCTGACGTTTCGTCTACAACTGCTGTAGACATTCTCAAAGGCGATGTGGCGGCTCACAGGTCAGTGTGTCAGTGACTGGTGTCCTCCCTTCTTTTATGCCTAGTACCAGTGTGTTCTCTGTTCGGTCGTAGTCCGTCTCTCTGTAATTGGTCAACTACCACATCGCCTTGAAGAATGTCTACCGCAGTTGTAGACGAAACGTCAGGTAGAAATACCACCGGACCACGGCCTACAAGTCCGGAAACCATGAAGACTTGGAACAATGCCGGCCGTGAAAGCTTGCACAGTCCAAATTATAGTTTGTGGGCACTTAATTTTTAGGTCAAATTTTATGGGAACATTAATTATTACCGTAATGCCGATTTGGAATAAAATATTAGATGGTAGGATATTAAATAAACATACATAGTTGACAGTTCCATTAGCAAGTTTAAGAAAGCCTTCAACATCTCTAATAATTTACAATTTTAGAAACGGAATAGAATGATCATAATATGAGATAAAGTCCCATTTTCGCGTCTGTCTGTATGTTCGCGATTTACTTGAAAACAGCTGGACCGATTTCAATTTGATTTTCACAGTTGTATAGAACATTATCCTACGAGTTCTTTGGGCTATATATCATCACGCTAAGTCATCGTGGAGTATGAACAACAGACTAGTGACATTAAACGGAATTTATTATGATCAATTAGTTTAGCATTTAATCGCTGTCACTTTCTTGTAACATGCTTTTACGCTAAATCATTTAGGGCTCGGGCAACGCCAGGCTTAACAGCTAGTATATTATAGTACATACTAATTAATATAATTTACTCATAAAAATTATCAGATCTAAAGAATTATATTTGATTAATAAATCTTCTAATGACCACACTGTCCAATTTTTACGACAGTAGTGAACAAAACATGACCGAATAACCACAATCGTCTTGAAATTATAAATGTTCGAACAAATGCAAATATTAAGTGTCCACCAACTCCTTGATTTTGTAATTTGTCAGACAGTGTAAATCTTTAATTTACGTAAATATTTCCATTGCTCATTAAAAATTTATTTGTAAAATTTGTAGACAAAGATTGTGAACGTGAGAAAAATAGGTTAAGGCTGTTGAACTTTTTTTTACATTATGATTGAAGTTCATTTGTTGCAATCAGTTAATAAATTATTTTATTTTTGACACGGTTTTTTTTTTCCATTTCTGGTCGTTCTGTATACTGATCTGAATGTAGTGGCTGGCGGATAGACATCCCGTCCTTATACAAGTTTGAAACCTCTTAGAAGTAGTGATGGGCGATTACGAGATATTTTAGTCGATTGTCTCGATTGTTCAAACATCTCGATGACTCTCGATGGTTTTCACTTGGACTCGATTGTTGTTGTTTCATAGTTAACCGAGTCGCATAGTACTGAATCGTACAGACGATGTACACATAATATACAATCATTCATCACTCAACACAACTGTAGTCGAGTCGATGGTCGATTATGCAGTAATTGAGTGCTCAGACAGAGTACTGACTGAACAGTGAATAATCAACGATGAACGAGTCGCGTGAACGTCAGTCGACTAGCATATAACCTTGAATCGCGATTATATGTATTCTCATTCGCTGGCAAATAATCGACTTAAACAATTGAACATTTCGATTGTAAAATCAAACTCCGAGTCGATTGTGGACTCGATTGTTCTTATGAACGATTGCAATTGTTTTGATTGTAAAAACATCTTACAATCGCCCATCACTACTTAGAAGTATCAGGACCAATGTAGAGATCAGAAAACTTTGATGGTCGGGGTGTCCTCAATTTTGAAAACACACCTCGGAGTACAGTTTACCTCCACTAGGTTCGTCTTGGTATGTATTTCGCTACAATATAAAAAGAGAACAGGATTATAATCTGTTTCGGTTCCAAGTGTAAATGTAGACTATGACGAATCCAGCAGAAATAAAGTGTACTCCAAGTGGTGTCATCAAAACTGAAGACATCTCCACCAGCGAAAAACCCGACTGATTTTACCAATCTGTATATAATATATACGGCCATGGTATTTGGATCTTTGGGTGAAATTTGCACGCACAAAGTTGTTTTATTACTATACAGTTAGAAAAATGTCGAACTGCTCGTAAGTCACCAATCAAATATGGCGCTACACAGATTCCTTTTTTCATAATGTATCTACTATGTTCAGATCAGTGATTTTGTATTTATTTTCGTTTTCTTGGATTTGATTATAAACTGGCTACCTATAAAATTTGTGCTATTTTTTTCATCTTTAAATTAATGTTTTAAGTTTTAATTAAAAAAAATCTATATTATTTATTAACAAGTTATTATTTATTTTATATTTCAAAAATAAGCTCTCTTGTGTCGTAGACAAATTTAATTTCATTTGAAACATCAAGTAATTTTATAGGAACAGAACTCGTACCTTAGTGATTTTTTGGATCGTAAATTGGAAGGGTTCTGTGAAGTGATCTTTTTTTAAATTATTTTGTGAAGAAAAAATAATTTTGTATTGATATATACAAAAGTATTAGGTATTTAACATCATATTTTTTATTATTATTGTATATTGTATGATAATTTTAATAATTATTATATAAATAATTATTTTTCTATTTACAGCTACTTTAGCTGCATTAAGTATTGCTGTTTAATTGTATAATTTCTAAATATTTTAGCCACTGTGATTATTAATATTAAACATTTTAAGTAATTATAACATAATATGAATTTTTGTTCAAAAAATAATAAATTATTTATAATAATTTTAAGATATCATTAAACCCGTTTCTAGTTTTATCCTCGTCTATAGAGCTTAATGTTTGCCGGGAAACCAAATTTGAGCTAATTAAAAATCGAATAATTTGTGCCAATAGTTTAGTACAATGCAATAGAATTACGTTGTAATTTTTACTTCGAAATTAAATAAAAATCATTGCCTTATTTTAAGGTGTTTTTTTTCTTTTCTGTAGTATTAAATAAAATCCAGTCCAGTGATTTATCGAAAAGTTTCATTTTGCACGATAATATTTTCTTAAAAATGTTCAAAGCAATATTTTTTTGAAAATATTATAATTGAAAGTATTGAAACGCTAATGCCATTTGAAATGTACAAATTTACGTATTTCCAGAGCAATGATTTTTGCTAAAATGAAGAAAATATGTATTTTTTGAATGCAGAACGTTATAAATTTTTCTCAAATCTTTCTTTTTCAAAGTAATTATTTTTATAGACACAATAATATAATAAATTATAATTTCGTTTTGGGTATGAATTAGTAAAACATTACGATAATGTTTTATGAAGATTAAACAACTTAAAGAAATGGAGAACATTCTACCTACGTACGTTTTTTAATTTGTCGTAAAATTTCGGGGATAATTGGGTTTTAGAATTTAGTCGGTTACAAATTTAGTAAAAGTCAATTTAAATTTATAGTAATTATTTTAATTTAAAAGACACCATTAAAATAATAAATAAGTCCTCACAAATTGAAACGTATTAATTTTCAAAACCCAATATACTTATTTTTTAACTGAATTTACTTTTGTACAACTGTTTTGTAAGTCAAATAATGCTATTAACGCGTTGACTGCCCAGAAAATTCTGAAAAAGGCGTTTTTTAACTATGTCGTATTTGTGAAACGTGGTGGTGTAAATTATTTATGAAAATAAATGATATTTTTTGAAATACAATTTTATTTTTATCGCTGCCTCCTTGAAAATTCCGCGACGATCGGAAAAAGATTTTATTATATCTAGCTATTGTATGCTGGATCCAAAGAACCAATTACGACGACTATGCGAAATTTTCTTTCCGGTTTCTTTGGATCATTGTGGCAGTCAAGGTGTTCAAAATAATATAAATGTGGTGAAACGCCAACACTAATGGTCATTTTCTGGTAGCATAAGTACCTGTGCATTACATACAGCAGCACATTGTATTATACATTGTACACTTTAGGATTGTAACGAAGAAATGTATTTTTGACAGAACCGGCAAGTTCGAGATAACTGTTGATATATACCATCGTGGTCTTATTGCAGGAAATTTTTTGCTCTATCTGAGTATGAGTGTCAGCGTTCAGAGTAAAAATTGGAAAAACACATTTTTCACAATTGTTCCACCGAAAAGTCGCCATATTAATAAGTTTCGCCGCAATTATTTTTGGTAATTTCGGCTTATAGTATGCTTACCTAAATTGCTCCAAATTCCGTTTTTGTCAAAAAAAAATTTTTTTGCTGCTAATTTGTAATCTGTATTACATAATGACGGACTATCATATTACGCTTTCGATAGTTTTTTATTTTTAATTATTTAAAAAAATGTATAATTTGCTTTTTTGTGTTCTCGTTAAATTGAACAGATTGCCCAGGAACTATTTTGTTACTTTCTTTGTTTGTGGTCAAAGTTTTGTCTGCTGCAAATTAAATTAACATAGCCTTAAAATTAGTGTCACAACCACAAACTGTCAAGAATACATTAAATGAAGTGCAACTGCAGGTATACGCCGTCCAGACCCTGTTCAGTAAAGGTACATCTGTTTTGAATCTCATCACAGAGATTTACTAAAATTACTAATTCACTAAGAATTACAAAATCGATAGTTCGGTTACTTGACTATCGATATCAATCGATAGTTCTCCACCTCTAATGAACAGGCACCTAAGTTATCTGAAAATAGCCCTAAAAGTGAAACTTATGGTTATTATACATTTATAACAGCAAACGGACCAAACTAAAAAAAAAATTGTTATACCGATATTGTAATATTGTGTAAGTGGTATACTTAAATGAAAAAATTAGATAATAATTTTTAAAGGCCAATTATTCGAGTTCAATCATTTTTTAATAGATATTTTTCAATCACTCAAGATGAACTGACTTTTTCGATATATTTTTAAAACTCTGGTTTTTGCCTTCGCTTGTCTTGCCTGTTTTTTATAACTTGCATTATTGTCTTCCAGATTTATTCATTGAACATTAATTCACTTCAACTTCGTGTTAACGCATTTATAGAATTAGAGTTTATTTCTTGAGTGATTTGAAATCTAACAATAAAATAAGTGATGTCTTGTAAATTTGCTTTGGAAACTTTAAAATAACTTAAAATTGCGAATTGATTATAAACGAAAAGAATGATTTAGACACACAAAAAAAAAATACATTTAGTTGTTGATGTTAAAAAAAACAATATCATTTTGAAGTAACTGAAAATTAGTTTGGTGCATGTTGAACTAAAATTATAATTTTGTTCTAAATTGGTTAGGTACTAAAATAAACTGTTTCAAAGGAAGTTTGCCAGTTTACCGTTTGCTGACACTATGGGTGCGTACCACTTGGCGACCGCAACGCCTACAACGACCAAACTGAAATAAACGCAGTCATATGGCGTAGGCGTAGTGGGCACAATGGTCGCCAAGTGAAACGCACCTTATGAATCATTTCTGTGTTCAACGCCAAAAAGCGTTACGCCGTCTCAATTTTCTGGATGTAAGTAACTCCAGAAACAGACTTTGAACAAATATAATAAATTTGATAACACAATTATTAATATGCAATATCTCTGACTAATTTATTAAAATATTAACTAATTTTCTGCAAGAAACTTTTTTGAATTAAAGTGACATTCGCAAATATATTTTTTTACTGTCATTTCAAAAACAAATGAATTGTTATATAACCTTAAACTATTTAACGATATTGAGCTTCTGAAGTATATTTACAGATGGCATCACTGTTACAACTAGTATTGCCCACTAATAATAATTATTTGTACCATAACAGTTAATTTATTTTGGAAAAAATACGGACTAATCATAAATTGTTTTATGTATTTGAATATAAGGTCGCAGAGGGGGGAAGTTGAGGACTTCAAACCCCGAAATTCCCAAGATCAACCTCAATATCTGGCGCATTCTTAAATAAATGGAATTTAGAACAAGTTTTAAAAGCATAAACGAATCTAAAAAGCGGGAGTTTCGTTTTTTAGAGATTTTTCGACTACTCAGACCCCTCCCCTCAAAGTCTAGCTACGGCCTTGTTTGAATAGATACATTGACTGTTCAAATTGTCTAATTATGTTTAATTAACAAAAATCTGCATATCATACGTAAAAGGAAAAATAATTCTAGACAAATTGATATCTGTTTAGTTAGATCTTATGATAATAAATAATGATCCTTTAATAATGAAAATGCGTTACTTAGATTTATTAATATTATAAGTACAGGTAGTTCCCTCTTTATGAATTATTTTTTTCAAATCTCAAGCATAATCAATATCGAAAATAAGAACAATACAATAAATAAATATTAAGCAATCAGAAATACAACATTTCTGACCACGCTGTCATCTATACGATCATACAAGTAATTACCAATAAGATGTCTCGCCAGTTATTCTATCTACAGTAAGCCAACCCCTAGTATTTCTAGTGGCACTATTCTGGTACTGCAATAATTATAGATAGTATATTGAAAATTGATAATGCATAAACAGTGTGTAGAACCTTACGGGCAGTGCCATATATTGAATAGATTACTATGCCAAATTCCAATTTTTTTTTTTTTTGTTAAGGCAGACGAGAGTGTTTTATGTACCTACATAATATTCATAATGTCCCGCTCCAGAATTAATTAAATCATGAACTCGAGAACTACCTGCAGTGATGATCAGCATATTATCTTAAGATCTGATAAATCAGTTGCTGTTATTAAATTTCATTGTAAAAAATTAATAGTGGTAATGAAATTTTTAAGAATCGTAAAAAGGACTGAAAAAACGTAAAGTTAAAAGTAGTTTGATTTGTAAATTGTAGTTTACAATACGTGCTTGGCAGATGACGTAACAGTTATTATTTTTATGAAGGAACAAAAATATCGTATAAGTAGACCTATGTGGGCAAATTAATTTACATTTCCACATTTTAGGGTGTAGTTCCCCAAATCTGCCGCCCTAGACCCGGACCTAATCTGCCCTATAAGTAAATTCTCCATTGTATGTACAGGGTATGGCAAGGAGGTATGGTGTTTTTGCAAAGACGATCTCCCATTTATTTTCGAACCAATTTCAAAATTAATTGTTTTCATACATTACTGATACCTATATTGCCATTTGAGAATACATAACAAAAACGAGGACAGTATGGCTCAGTTGGTAGCGTCGCGGCCTCTGAATCAGACTGTCGTGGGTTCGAATCCCACCTCTGCTCATGGATGTTTTGTGATGTTATTTAGTTTTTAAGTGATATATTATATTTGTTGTATTTAAGACGCTAATGACCTAAGTTGTCGACGCGTCTATAATCCACAATAAATAAATAAACATAACAAAAACATAAGAAAACAAAATCGGACCCATTACAACAACTTCCAATGGCAAGTTAAAAATAATCAACTGCTTCAAGAGTATGTGGTTTGTTTGTGTAAACTTGAGCTTTTAGGTAGCCCCGTAAAAAGCATTCACAAGATAACAGGTCCGGTGATCGAGGAGGCCACTCCACATTTCTGGAATAAAAGTTTGGTGTTATTAATTTTTCTATGATAATTTACAAAACATTTATCATGAAGGGCAACAGCACATTGGTCACAAGCTTTATTTGTCTTATTTCTCTCCGAAAACAACGCGAGAAATTCAAAGAGTTCCACTTGCCATGCTTGAAAGGATTATGGACAATTTCGCCACCCGTCCACAAGGTCTCAACATCGCAGTTGATTATTTTTTCTTATGTTTTGTTATGTATTCTGAAATGGCAATATACCAGTAATGTATGAAAACAATAAATTTTGAAATTGGTTCGAAAATAAATGTGTGACAGTCTTTTCAAAAACACCATACCTCCTTGCCAGACCCTGTATTAAGAATACAGTGCATTCAAAAACCTTTTTATTATCAGAATTAAATACGTTCATTTCAGTATGCTTAAAATACAAGCCTTTAGCATTGACGTCCCTAACATACATGTTTGCTGAGTTATAAAAGTAATAGCTATAATGTGCAAACGTTGGTTATAATAAAAAAAAACAGTGTTGTAGAAAGCTGTATCTTATTTTGAAGTCTACCAATATTTTTCTCAGTGACCCATGTTAATAATCTTATAGAACTGAAATGTCAACTATAATCATGAAAAGCCATTTAGTTTTGTTCATAAATTGTCAAATAAAAGGTTTAAAGTAGGAGCTTACTTGAATGAGCCATTTTCCTGAGAGTAGTTCCTTCAATTATCCACGAGAGGCAGCACTTGTAGTAGGTACAAACATTATTTATCCCCCATTTGTGTCTTGTCATTTTAGTGGTATAACTTAATTATATAATTAATTTAATAATAATAATATTTTAATACTTAAGTTCTACCACTAAAATGACACGACACTAATGGGGAATAAATAATGTTTGTACGTACCACAAGTGGTGCCTCTCTTGGATAATTGAAGGAACTGCTCTCAGGAAAATGGCTCATTAAAGTAATGCATTAAAATTGGTCACTTAGTCGATCGTAACAGTGTTATGACCGACTTAGTAACCGATAAGTTATCATGTTCAGTGTTCATGATTCGAAAACGCAGTCGACCGTAGAGGATCATGTCTTTATTTCGCATTATAAACGATGCGAAATCGAGTCACTGAACGTGTAGAAGTTCGAAGTGTAGATTATTAATACGTCGAAAGTTTTTTTACCATTAATACTGCTACGTCAGATGCCGAATGTCATCAAAATGTTGCTTTTGTTATGTTTTTTTGACGTTTACTGTTTTAACTGAAATAATGTTATTAAATTAAAAAAAGTAAATGTTCATTATTATAATAACATATTTGGATTCAGTACCCCTCTGCCAAAAACAAACTGCGGTGTTCCTATTTACATTGCTTTGTACCATTTTGCTGTTAAACGTTTTCAACTAGTAGGTAAATGTACCCAAAAATCATTTTTTCGAAACAACTTTTTTGTATTGTATTGTCAATTTTGTTTCCAAAACTGATAAATCAATACATAGTTTTAACTGTTGTAACTAGCGATAAATCGAAGATCAGCAAATCTTTTTCATGCAGAATACTTTGTAAGCGAACAGGAATCAATCTATAGTTTTTCTGAGTGATCTCAGACACGAGGTTAAATATAAAAGGCAGACATTAAGGATACAAGGATGAGAAAATACAGAAAATGCGGAATTTGTTACGAAAATTATTTTTACGTGTCGGAAAATTTGTCTTATAATTGAAAATCCCATCGTTACTGTTTGTCTGCTATTATAAAAGGTCGACAGTTTTTGTTCTGTAAATGAAAACATAACAAATTCTTTATAATTTTCTGTTACATAGGTATGTTATTCTTTTCTTTTATTATGTAATGATTTTGTTATCGACCTTAATTGCATGCAAACTGCAATTGTTTTCGTCAAATCGGTCATCAGTGTACCCAGTAACAATTTTTTTAGAGCAGTTCAAGAAAGTACAACGGCGGTGTGTACTACCGTGGTGTAGACAAAGGGTAAGTTCGGTTTTGAGCTCAGATTGATTTGAGTGCTCCAATGCGTTCGAATTTAACATTTATATGCTCTGAAAGATCTCTATCCTGCGTTCGGATTTAAAATCTGGATGAGATCGAGCACGCTCTATGAGCTCCGAGGAAAGCGAGCGAGCAATTAGATTTAACTATCTTCATTTTAAAAATGAGCGGAAACACTTGTTGTAAGAATGAATAAATTTCGAAGTTTATTTATATGGGGTAATTTTTCAATAGGTAAAAATACACGAATAATATTTATTCAAAGAATAGTAGCAACCAATAAATCTGTATCGCACAGAATGATTAAATAAAATATTTATTATATCTATGGGTCGAAAAAATCAACAACCTGTGGTACTATTAATTTTAAAATAAAGGAAAAAAACGAAAAAAGTTGTGAATCATGATTTATTATTATAACAATGTTGAATTAAATCAAAATGAGGAGCAATAAAGAATATATTTCGGCTTTAGTAATAAGAATTTAACTTGCTGGGACTATTTTATTCTGACGTTTGGAAAAATCTGCTAGATTACGTTCGGAATTGTTTAGATGGCTCGATTTACTCGCTTGTCACGTGACCAAAAATCTGTTCGCTCGGCTCGATTAATCGAATGCAAAACCGAACTTACCCAAAGAAATTATAGTTCGAGAATTCGCATGACTCATTTAAATTATTGTGAAAACTCGCAATATCTGGGATATACCTGTATAGAAGGATGGCCTAAATTTTGTTTCATGACAGTATGAGACAGCCTTGTCTCCTGAAAATTAGGAAATATAATCATTTTTACAGATAAAGTAATAAGTAATAACTAGAAAACGTTAAAGAATATGTTTAATCAAAATTACGACAGTGCAGTGGGGTTTTTGTTAACAGAAAATTGTATAGAATTTGTACTTTCCTATAATATATTTACAGAACAAAATGATTTTATTTGTATTTTTTTCTTTCTTTCAAAGGATGTAAATATACATAGTTTTTTTCTGATAAATAAAAAAAGTTTAATATGAAAGAGTTTTTTTTCTTTCGATTCAAAAACGTACTATTAACATTTTTATCTTAAATTGTTCTAGGTCAAAAATATTTTTTCCTGAAGATACTATCCTTAATTTCCTCACAAACTGATTTCCACAACTATCCAAATGCTTGAAAATGCAGACGATATATTCTGATTTTTCAAAAGTGTAAGTTGTTTTTACTTTTATTATTTATTTTGTTTTACGTTTGAAATTTTATTAAACCCGCGGCTGCTTTCGTGGTAATGTCGGTTTTTTTGGGTACTGCTCGACACCTTTTAATGGAAGCGCGACGAGAATATAACCTGTCCTATTCCCTGTTGTCTAAACTATTGAAATTCCGATCAAAATTAGCTCCGCAGTTTCTAAGTTAACTCTGTGCATACAGACAAAATATCTGAAAATATCTAATTCGATCAGGCATCCTATAAACTGTACATCTAAGTGGAAATTTCATTAAAAAAGACAAATACCTTATACATACAAAGTTACGATATTATTATTATATTATTACGATATTGATTCAGAGATGTTAAGGGTAATCAAAACAGATAATTTTCAAGCGAGTTTAAAAAATGATTTTGTGTGGGCTTCCCATAAACTGTACCGCACTTAGTATAAATACATGTGTATTCTTTGCGTCAAAGCACATGTGTTTTTTATCCAAAGATTATTTCAAAGAAGTTCTCATTATTAAATAATTATTGTTGTTTTGCAAACGCGCCAAACAAATAAGATAATATTGCGTAAGATCTGCAGACCCGGATTGGAAATAATTTTGCTACCTGGCAACTTCTATGACCCGCCCCAATTGTCAGTATCACGGGTACAGATAGATGATGTTAATACCGTTAAACTCGAATAATCGTATTCGTTGTCATAGAAAGAAATACATTCATTTTTATTTATCTTATAAAATCATGTTCATAAAAATAATTATAATTTTATTTTTTTATATTTTAAATTGTTATCCAATATCTATATATTTTCATTATCTATAAAAAAATAAAATACCTATTAAAAGCCTTTGGGATTCGAACCTGTCGGTAGACTCGTACTTTTCCACACGGCCACCTGGCTTACTGTGTTTGAGACCTTAACATAGATATAGCAGCTGTATTTTGTTTCACGTATCAATCACTTCCGACTATTTCCGTTAAATCTAATATTTTTAAAATGCCACCCCAGTATGAGATATATTAAACGTTATTTGCATTGTCTACTGGGTATTTGCCCCATTGTCCGCCGATCTTATCTGAATAAAACCACTTTTTAACGAATGCTCTACAATCTTGCGTCAGTGGAGCTTCTCGCGGCACATGTGCTAAATTTGGAACGTCGTGGTCTAGAAATAGTACATCATTTTCAAATCTAAGCAAAAAAGATTTTATTTAAAAATAAGATGTTTCACATCAAAAATATATATGGCAATAAAATTTACACGGCGACATGCGAAAATTAAACGAGCCTTGGCGCTGTGTGACTGTTTGGAGGTTCACCTGTTAGCAGCTCAGGCTTTCTAACCCCGAAATCTCGTTATCCTGATTGAGTTTAAGCGTGCTTCGGGATCAGGATTACATTTTTGTAATACCTAGACACAAATTGGGATCGGATACGTAAATATATACAGTAATCGGTTAGAGCGATGACACACTCAGCGGTTTGTGGCGAGGGGGTTGTCGAGTCGACACGTATGTTAATGTTTTTCAATGATGCAAAACACCGCGGCGAGAATTGCCTGTCAACTGAAAACCGCCTCGACACGTCGTTCTTCACAAGAAACGCCTGACTGCCGAATTGACACCACTGTGTGTGTCATCGTCGAGTCGGCAACCTCCTCGGCTGCCGAGGTCACAAACATTCGCAAACGTTTTGCGCGATTGGTGGAAAGGCACCTTAACAGCTCAGCTAAAAAGGCGCCCCTTTGGCTCTGGCACCCGGGGCAACCGCCCGGGTTGGCCTCCCCCCTTAAAGTCGGAACCAACACTTTTCGGTGTCAGTGGCACACCATGTTTGGGGCATTGGGAAAGTGGTAGGTACTGATCTGCATGACATACGATTAAATAAAATTAATTAATGATTTAAAAATTTTGGAAGGGCTTGAGTTAAGACAACGCGCTAAAATCGCGACAATTGCAGTTCGAGATAAACGAACGTTTACTGTATACCTGTTGCATGCTAATGTGTAATCAAGCGGTTAACCTCTTTTAAATTGCAATAATACCTATTACTGTAATTCGGCAGTTTGTAGTTAAAAACCCACTTAGATTCAGCCGGCGAGCGCAATGCATATTATTCAATAAAGCTGAGGCCGTTCATACTGTGGGCGGAATTATTCCAAATTATTATAACTTGTAAGAGCGGACGCTAGTACATATAGTTTTGACGAGATCTTGCAGTCAAGCGTTTCGTAATTGTTAACAAATGAAGAACAATTTAATGAAGTGAAGTGCGTCACAGATAGTTTTATTCTATAAACATTCGATTGTTTTCGTTTCCTGGTTTGTACAAACTAAAATGTATTAGGTATGTGACAAACCTTTTGTTGTTGATTTTTTAGTTGCATATTATTATTTTTAATAGTTTCTTAAATCAAGACCGGATGCGAAATTTCGATTTTCGGGTCACCATAAAATCAGCCAAAAACTAAATGAAGTGACGGTTCATTAAATCGCTTAATATTGTTTTTCTGATATTTTAATGTAAATATTCGAAATGATTGAATATTTTCAAATGCTATTATGGCAATGATATTACTGTACATTTTATTTACAAATAATTTAACAAACTGATAAAAAAATCGCGAAAAATTTCCGATTGTGAATGGTTTATTTTATGAATATGAATAAACGCATACAACAAAATATATTACAATATTGGAAAAACTTTTTAAAAATGTCAGTCTAGTTACTGACTATACCGTCTACAGAACCTTTCATTCGTGGATTACCTATACAGTTAATCAGAAACAAATGAAGGACTAATGACCTTAGCTTTCGGCAGTGCTGGATTTCGTATAGGCCCGTGAGGCCGAGGCCTTGGGATGTCACAGAATACAATATATGAACCCCTCCTAATACATAAATAAAAAAACCGGTCAAGTGCAAGTCAGACTCGCGCATCGAGGGTTCCGTACAAAAAATAAGTAGTTAAGTAGGGGTAAAAAATTAACAGATTTAATTATTTAAGCTTGTTTTTAAAAAGTTTTTTTTTCTTATATTTTACTTTGTTCTTTTCAGTGTTTCAAAATTTTTCCGTATCAAATTTATTTAAATTAATTTTTAAAGTGAAAAATTTCAAATTGTTGGCATTATAAAAAAAAAACCATCACGTATCGTCAGTTGAATTTGAACCCGGGTCTGCGTGGTTGCATGCGAACGCCGAGCGCGTTACCGCTACTCCACGTGTACCACGGCATAAACAATGGTATATATTTTGATACACTTGGCACAGCTCTATGCCTAATTTTCCGTTTAAGGACTTGGGATTTTCGTTTAGGTTTTCCTATAAACTATGAGTGAGGCCCTGTATTCCCTATTTTTTTCAAAATTTTAGGGTCAGTAGTTTCGGAGAAAATGGGGGGAATGCTCGATTTTCATATATATTTTCTTTAATATCTTTTAAACTGTGTATTTTAAAATTATAAAAAAAATATCTGTTTTTCTCATGACATGTATTTCTCATAACGAGCCCTTTCATTTGTTATGTCACATGATGCATTTGAAATTTTTTTTTTAATTTTCTAATTTGCCCTCCAAAATCAGAAATCGTTTATTTACGCTATATGTCCGTGATTGGGTCACCGAACTATATATTATATGTACCAAATTTCAACTTTTTTCGTCTAGTAGATTCGAAAAAAATAAGTTGTGGCAGACAGACAGACACGAGAGTGATCCTATAAGGGTTCCGTTTTTTTTTCTTTCTGAGGTACGGTCCACGGAACTCTAAAAAATGAGAAGTTGAATGTTTGTCGCTCGATGTAATAGATCGGAATGAAATTGCATGCTTGTAATTGATGATCACATCACGCCTAAGGGTCCAAGGGAACAACCAATTTGAATGACATTTTACACGTATAGTCTATGTCCTATGACTATATATTTATTTATTTATATGTCTACAAACGTCTATATAATGAATTCTTTTAAGATATAGGAGCAGTGCCGGCTTGACTCGCGAATTGCGGGCAAAATGCTAGTTAAAAAATAAGAAATAAAGGGCGCTGAAGAATATCTCGCCCGGGGCGCCCGGATGGCTAAGGCCGGCACTGCATAGGAGTCATGACTGGCGAAAGCTTTAAGGTCGATTTATATTATCCGGTCAGACACGGTGCGGCAAGACCAACATTTTTACATGCATTTCATTGAAGCGAAAAATGTAAGGGTTAAATAACACGAATATACGACCGTCGATTTCTTCGTCATATTTTTTCCACTACTGTATTCTGTCTTGGAACTGTACAAGTTATTGAAATGTGACTTAATGCATTTTTTTCTACATTCAACTTTTCTGATAAACACTGGCCAATTGATTACAGTTGACAGTAACAAATGACAACTATGTATGATACGCTGCAGATGTTTAGTAGTTTAAATTATTAGTGCGTTTAAAAGTTATTAGAAAAAATAACTTTACCGGAATTTTTGAATGTGAAATATCTACACTCTGCACACCTAATGCGAAAATCGTAACCTTCAATTAGTGTTATCTGTACTAACTAAAGATTACTTTTACATAATATATACTTGTGTTGTAAAGTGAATTGTTGGAATATCGCCTATCGGTAAGCAGAAAACTTTGGTTTGATTCTGTATGAATTTTGAATCCAGTTCGTGACCGCGATGGTTCACTTTTCGGGTCGCTATCTCTTAGAATTAAATGATAGGGGTCAGAAGGTGTACACTGCGACCAATAAGGTCTATTGTGCTCCCCTAATGTTCCTTCAGTCCTTCAGGATTCCAATTTCCAAGACTATTTACATAGCCTAGTATCTTCCTTAAACTGATGTCTGTAAAATCCTACACTACGCGTTTCAGAAACGAGTTGCCATCTTCAGGTGTGGTTAATTATTTTTTTTAAAAACACACATTGAGCATTCGTAACACTATATAATATTATGATGCTAAGCACTGTGTATTGTGTCGTGGTTTGTGAAGTACTGATTTAAATTTCGAGATTTTATGATTTATATAGTAGGTAAATGAAATGGAAATTTGAGTGTATGTGTGTAGACGATTACTGAGTATTGGGTGTTACCGTGTTTGTGTGCTGTTATTGTGTCGTATATTATGTTCGATTTTAGTGTTAGTTTGTCATTAAGAATGTTGATTTTGTCGTATTTTGTGGCTTTATATATTTCATATTCTTCCAGGGTGTCCATGTGTTTACCTTTACTGCAAATATGTAATGGAATAAAATTTGTTTCAAAATCATGATATTCATGATTTTGTGAAATTATATGTTGGGCGTAATTTGATTTAGCGTTTAACAAGTTTCTTTTAGGGAGATGTTCTTTGAAACGTTCTTCAAAATGTCTTCCAGTTTGTCCTATATAGAATTTATCACATGTGCTGCATATTATTTTATAGACACCGGTGTGTTTGTTTTTAGGTGTTTTGTTTTTTGGATTGAGGATGTTTTTGATTTTGTTGTTTGTACGGAAGCTTATTTCTAATACCTACTTCATAATATTCATATAGTGACTTGGAGACCCAACTTCTCTAAAAATGTTTCTTTAAAGTTTGTGTACTAATCAGTTTCCAAAATATCGATATAGGGCAAAAAGCATAAAATGTAAAGTCGTGTTCAATAATAATTATTATGTTCTTTTAACGAATTTCAAATTGAAAGTTAGGTACTTTCAATTTGAAATTCGTTAAAAGAACATAATAATTATTATTGAACACGACTTTACATTTTAGCGATGAGTTTCTAATGCGACCGACGCGCGACGTCTTGAGGTGATATTCTCACGCTCTGTTTCGATAACGATGATATTAAAAACACATAGATATTTTGTTGGAAACAATCTTTGAACGTATGCACATTCAGGCTCACCATAATCATTGTGGGCGTCATGGCGCGGGAGGGCGTCGTCGCCTCACAATAGATTATACTTACAATTTTTGTTGTATATTTTGAAATTTATAGTAATATAATTTTTGTTTATGATAAATGGAACAAAAATGTAACAAAAAAAAATAAAAATCCAATCTGGCATTATAGAGGATCCACAAGGGCGCCTGCAGACGTTAGCCCTGGGCGCTTATGTATCTCTGCCAATGGCGTATTTCAGTTCAGTGTCACCCCGAGTCAGTCAAATTAACCGCATCCCACCCATTGACCATAATATTATTAAAAAAACACACAGTATTTGTGAAATGACTCAGAACAGGACTAATTCAACTCGTATGACGTGTGGCATTTTATTATTATTTTCTATCAATAGCAATGGTGTTTGTCAAATTCTGGTTGATGAAAGTTGTGCTTCAATTTTGCTGCCCAGGGCCCCTACAGTTCTGTCGCCCATGCGTACCTAATATTATATGTTTGATCTCAGGACGACCCTGCAATATCTAAACTTAAAAATATTTGTTAATAGATGCGTCTGTTTACTTTTCATGCGCCGGGGGTGAAAGACGTACTGAAAAAATGTCGGTTCTTAAAAAGAGTTTGTACGTAATTAAGTTTGTAAACGCTATACACCAGATTTTAATGGTGGATCAAAAGATTTCATTGCCGACCTCTCCATGAACGTCGATAAGAAGCAATGCACTATCCAGTGGTGACAAAACAGTCCAGCGCCGGTGAGGGAAGGGCTGGAACTAGGTTGGAAGCGTTGACTAAACAAGAGGAACTACTGCATTCATTTTTTTTAAACAAATCGAACTTTTGAATAATTGTGCAGACTTATTCTGTTTAACAATTTACCCAATAGATTATAAGTATTAAGAAATCAGTGTCCTAAAATTATTTTTTTTAAATTTAAAAGCAGAATTATGGCACCCTCAATGGTTTTAATATTTAATCAATTCTAATTATGTATATGTTTTTTGTCATACCCACTACAAAATAGCTACTTTCGATGTGCCTAGGTATAGCGGCCTTTAATGAGTCATTTAATAGGCTGGTGTGCGGAAAGTTACTAGGGCGGTAAGTAAACGGTTGCCATAGCAATTTCTGTTTATTCGCTCTATACGCCTGCGTGCGCCTGCCATTACTTACACTACCTTCATGGTAACCTATAAAAGGAAAGATGACGACGCAAATGAAGTCAAAATTTTTTTTTTTGAAATGAAGTGAAAAGTAGGTGTTTTGTAGTTGGTATGGCAAAAAATATCATATATATTTCGTGCGTAACGGTATTACGACTCGTGTAACTGTAAAAACTCGCTATCGCTCGTTTTACATACTGTCAATACTCGTCGTTATATAGTCCATTACACATCTAGATATACAAGCTACTATTGTATTCGTATTTCATACGCAATACATAATGAATTAATTTAAATTATAGACGGAGAGCTACTGAACTTTTTTTGACCTCATTTTGGCATGGAAATGGCATACTTTATAATGTAATATACCTAATCAGTCAATACTCAATACAACGAAAATGAAATTCTGCCTCACTGATTCCAGTCATTTTTAAAGGTAAATGGTGCAATGATTACTATTGTGTTTTAAACATAATATGTAGGATATAAGGCACATGTCACCTAAGCTATTAGCGTCGGTTAAATGATCAAATGCATGCCGAATATTAAAATTGAGAGAAATTTGATCATTTTAAGGGACGTAATCATGTATTAAGGGATTTGTCTTTTGTCTAAAAACAAAATTAAATTCACATAATAATCCATAATGCCGCAGTGCATGTATCAGCAATTACACTATTTTGTCGCCACTGCGACCCGAGTTATCTTTATTTCCTCGTAGTGACGCTTATGAATATACCTAAACGGGAACATCGATAGTAAAATATTTACATATTTTTTTAATAAAACATTTGCGTTTGTTGTTTAATGTGTTTTATATTTACCCATTTAATAATAGTTAAATAAATGAAGGTACATATATATTACAGGGTGTCCCAAAATTGCTGGGACACAGAGCTACCACGTGTAGTAGAGGTCGAAATAAGTCGATTGGACCCAATTTATTTATATACCAAAATGTACCGTTTGCCCGTGAGAAGAGTTCAAAGTTTACATAAAAAAACACATTTTTGTACGCTGTTCAGAAATGAGTGAAACAAATTGAATAAAATTTGACAAAAGTGCATTTTAGAGGATTACTCTCCTTTCGGTAATCAAAGAAACCCAAAAGGAATTGTAGAAGGGTTAAAACCACCCTCACCCCTGACATTTTTACTTCCCACCTCTACTATGGTAGGGAAGTAATGGATTCAGTCCGAAAACAATATTTCGAGATTTTAACAGATTTTCACGTTTTGAGACCCTAGCAATCGTTTAAGATCATTTTCTGACTGATGTCTGTATGTGTGTGTGTATGTGTGTATGTGTGTGTGTGTGTATGTGGTCAATTTTTCGCCTTCGATATCTTAAGAACGGAACAACATACGGGCATGCCGATTGTTCTATTGTGTTTATCAGCCTTTAACTTAGATCTGATTAGATTTTGAGTCAAATCGGTTCAGTGGATCCTGAGATATTCAAAAAAACGTCCTCAATGTCACGTATTAACATAGGTAAAAAAAAATATAAATGAATTCTAGATGTTATAATATGAAAAAAATGTAAATATTTTTTTTCTCTAAAATGTATAGTTTTCGAGAAAAAAAATATTTTACTAAAAAAAATAAAAATTGTACGTAAATCAAGGTAACCATGATTTTTGCTATATTAAGCTAGCCATCAATAGATCACCAAACAAAAAAGAGGGCCATGCTTTTTTCAAAGAATAAAAATTAAATTGTGTTTTAAAGACCACCAACAGCTAAGGTTATTTGGGCCTAGTCAAAGAATAAAAAAAAGAGTGTTTATTTTTTGCAAATATTTACTAGGTGGGAAGTATAGGACTGGTCATCAGTCGAATTTTTTTCAGAACTTTCTTAGGGGTGGTAATACGGTTATCAAATTTTTTAGCGAGAAGACTGATTAATTATCTTCATTTTGTTAGTCTTGTAAAAATTTCGTATTCCGCATAGTTCCGAAAGAAAAAAATGTTTTCTTAAATAATGCTAACAGATATTCCTAGTACAAGTTTAATAAAATTGTAATACAAAATTTTATATACAAAATTGTATGTAAACTTTGAACTCTTCTCACGGGCAAACGATACATTTTGGTATATAAATAAATTGGGTCCAATCGACTTATTTTGATCTCTACTACACGTGGTAGCTCTGTGTCCCAGCAATTTTGGGACACCCTGTATATAACAATAATTAATTGTTAACCATTGGCGACAAAGGTGTTTTATCCTTGTTAACTTATTGCAAATATTAGCGGTGAATATAAAAAACCGGTCAAGTGTGTGTAGAACTCGCGCTACGAGGGTTCCGTACCGTTACTACAATTTAATTAGGTAGCTTAACCTCAAACCTCCCGGGTTATAAATAATATAGTATAAAACAGATGACGCCACTAGTTATCAGGTTTGATGCAATCACCGCGTTGAGATGGCGCTACTTGTTATATTGGTTTGATTCCAAAAGAAATAATATAGTTAATGCGATGACGCCACTTTGCACTTTTAAGTATAAAAATTAAAGTTATTTCCGTTTTTTGTATGGGGATCCCCCTTAATTTTTACTTTTTGTTTTTTTATTGTTTGTTAGGATATTCGTCATAATAACACATATTCTGTGAAAATTTCAACCGGCTAACTGTTAGGGTTCAAAACATAAAGCCTTCTAAAGGTTTTTCTGCTTTTTGTATGGGGACTCCCCTTAATTTTTACTTGTTGTTTTTTTATTATTTATTAAGATATCCGCCACAATAACACGGATTCTGTGAAAATTTCAACCGACTACCTGTGACGGTTGAAAAGATACAGCCTTTTAAAAGTTTCCTTGGAAAATGCGTGACCTTGAAACATATAAATTTTCGCTTGCGGTGCCTATTCCGGGGAATTATTCCCCCAGACCCCTTGCAACTAGACCAACGCCTTTCACGCAACCCTACTCCGCCTCCTCCCGGTTCCTTACTTCATACAGGTGGCAACCCTTAATACCTCATAAATGTCTTTGGATAGTACCTCCGATAAATAACGTCTTTGGATAGTACGTAATGCTAATACCTGTATATTACAATATACCTACATAGTTTAATCAAAATCGGTCGAGCCACTCTAAGATGGTGCTGGTATATATTACAAACACATAGACAAGAATTTTGAAAACATGTTTTCGTGTCTAAGTATATAAAATATATAAAAAAAAATTCGACTGATGACCAGTCCTATACTTCCCACCTAGTAAATATTTGCAAAAAATAAACACTTTTTTTTTTATTCTTTGACTAGGCCCAAATAACCTTAGCTGTTGGTGGTCCTTAAAACACAATTTAATTTTTATTCTTTGAAAAAAGCATGGCCCTCTTTTTACTTCCCACCTCTACTATGGTAGGGAAGTAATGGATTCAGTCCGAAAACAATATTTCGAGATTTTAACAGATTTTCACGTTTTGAGACCCTAGCAATCGTTTAAGATCATTTTCTGACTGATGTCTGTATGTGTGTGTGTATGTGTGTATGTGTGTATGTGTGTATGTGTGTGTGTGTGTATGTGGTCAATTTTTCGCCTTCGATATCTTAAGAACGGAACAACATACGGGCATGCCGATTGTTCTATTGTGTTTATCAGCCTTTAACTTAGATCTGATTAGATTTTGAGTCAAATCGGTTCAGTGGATCCTGAGATATTCAAAAAAACGTCCTCAATGTCACGTATTAACATAGGTAAAAAAAAATATAAATGAATTCTAGATGTTATAATATGAAAAAAATGTAAATATTTTTTTTCTCTAAAATGTATAGTTTTCGAGAAAAAAAATATTTTACTAAAAAAAATAAAAATTGTACGTAAATCAAGGTAACCATGATTTTTGCTATATTAAGCTAGCCATCAGTAGATCACCAAACAAAAAAGAGGGCCATGCTTTTTTCAAAGAATAAAAATTAAATTGTGTTTTAAAGACCACCAACAGCTAAGGTTATTTGGGCCTAGTCAAAGAATAAAAAAAAGAGTGTTTATTTTTTGCAAATATTTACTAGGTGGGAAGTATAGGACTGGTCATCAGTCGAATTTTTTGTTTGGTGATCTACTGATGGCTAACTTAATATAGCAAAAATCATGGTTACCTTGATTTACGTACAATTTTTATTTTTTTTAGTAAAATATTTTTTTTCTCGAAAACTATACATTTTAGAGAAAAAAAATATTTACATTTTTTTCATATTATAACATCTAGAATTCATTTATATTTTTTTTTACCTATGTTAATACGTGACATTGAGGACGTTTTTTTGAATATCTCAGGATCCACTGAACCGATTTGACTCAAAATCTAATCAGATCTAAGTTAAAGGCTGATAAACACAATAGAACAATCGGCATTCCCGTATGTTGTTCCGTTCTTAAGATATCGAAGGCGAAAAATTGACCACACACACACACACATACACACACACACACACACACACACATACATACATCAGTCAGAAAATGATCTTAAACGATTGCTAGGGTCTCAAAACGTGAAAATCTGTTAAAATCTCGAAATATTTTTTTCGGACTAAATCCATTACTTCCCTACCATAGTAGAGGTGGGAAGTAAAAATAGCAATGAAACAAAATTATAGACTGTAACAGAGGTTTCTCGTTTCTGCACTTTCAGGTCCTGTAGTATATATTGTTATATAGACTAGCTATAAATTATAGAATATAGATATATGTACCTATATATTATCAACAGATATAGATTATATGTTAGAACTCAAACATATTAGTCTATTGCAGTTAGGTACTTATGAATTAGGTATCAAATAGGCCTTTTTTCAAAATCGTATTTCTGTTTCGAAACATGGATTGCTGAATTTTCATATTGAACAAGTAGGTCGTAATTAAAGATTGACAACGCGTCGTCGCCCACGTTTCTCATTTACAAGATTTAATTTGTGATTATTACGAGGTAAAAAATATTTAATATGCAAACGTCGTCTTAAATACTGGCAAGTCTTTAGTTTAAGTACCTACGTAGATATTAATAATAATATGTTCAAGCTATGACAGACAGGGTAGGGCGCAGACTTTAAGTGGCTGGGCGCTGGCCCGTTATCAATGCGCAATTTATGATGTTTTTAAATTTTATGTCTCCCTCTAACTTCTGTCTTACATAAACCATACAGAATAGCACCACTAGTGATGATAAACATTTTTGGAAATCAAACCGTCGGTGGTTTTGGATCTTGTCGATACTTTAGTAAAATTCGGAAACTATAATTAGATCGTTCTTTAATTAATCATGAAAAAAATTGCGCTGGATTATTGGAGCTGCATACATAAACTCGAATTTTGAAGTTACGATCGTTTTTTATGTGTAGCTGGCGGAGAACCGGGGAACCGATTAGCGGCCGGGTATAGTAGTCTAGGTACGAATACGTTGAGTGGGAAACTCGATTGATACGTCCTTTTCTGTTTAGCGTTCACTTGGTTACAAATGTTTACCAATGAGTTTCACTTCAGACATATGAGATTTACACGCACTCATTTTTAGGGTTCCGTTTCTCAATAAGAAAAAACGGAACCATTATAGGATCACTCGTTTGTCCGGCTGGCTAGCTGGGTGTCCGTCAGTCAAGACCCATTTTCTCAGGAACGGATAGAGATATCAAGTTGAAAGGTGTAAAGAATTTAATCTTCTAGATCAACGCATTCGAAAGATACGAGCATTTTGTCATCTCATCAAAAACCTATATAGGGTACTTCCCGTTGACCTAGAATCATGAAATTTGGCAACAAGCCGTGAGGTGGTCGTTTATTAGGATTAAAGTGCGACCCTTGAGGTCCACACGGCGAACTTCCCAGTTTGATAAATATTTAATAACAATATTTAAATTAGATATTACACAGAAAAGTAATCATTTTAATCATTAAAACATAATTATTATTTATTTTTAACAATAATTAAAAAAAAAACAAAAAAAACGGCTGAACCGATTTTTATAAAATTTATGTCGGATCAAAATGACGTTAACACGCCTCGATTGACACCCTTACGAAGTCGACATAATTTTTTATTCGCGAGATATTGTGTAAAATCTACTTTTTTGGAGTCTATTTGGTTAAGAAAAAAGAACGGCTGAACCGATTTTGAAAAAATTTCTTTCAGATCATATTTACGTTAATACGCGTCGATTGGCACCCTAACGTAGTCGATATCATTTTTCATTTTCGAGATTTTATCTTAGAAAGAAATGGACACATACGTACGTACACACACACACACACAGAGAGAGAGAGACGTCTTTCTAAAAATAGTATAAAAATAGTGTAGTGACGTTGAAACATAACATTTGTTAATTGTTATACATTTTGATTTCGATTTTCGGATCCATTACAATAACTTCCAATGGGAAGTTAAAAAACAAGGTTTCGCAGCACAAGTAAAGGGAAAAATCCGAAAATCACAAAAAGTAAAAAATAAAGGGGGCCTTATACTTATTTTGATATTCGCAATCTCACTCATCAAAAAACTATAGTGTACTTCCCGTTGACCTAGAATCATGAAATTTGGCGAAAAGCAAGGTCTCTCAGCATAAATAAAGGAGAAAATCCGAAAATCACAAAAAGTATAAATTAAAGGGGGTCCTATACCTATTTTGATATTCGCAAAATCACTCATCAAAACCTATAGGGTACTTCCCGTTGACCTAGAATCATGAAATTTGGCAAAAAGCAAGGTCTCGTAGCAGAAGTAAAGGAAAAAATCCGAAAATCACAAAAAGTAAAAATCAAAGGGGGTCCCCACACATAAAACGGAAAAAACCTTTTAGGTAAAGGCTGTATCTTTGAAACCATAACATGTAGCCGGTTGAAATTTTCACAGAATATGTCTAATTGTCTACCTAATATAATTGTCGTAGCGGTACGGAACCCTCGTAGCGTGAAGTCCACACGCACTTGACCGCTTTTTTTTCAGCAGTACAATTTTGTTGATAATAATTACGACCCTGCCGCGTAGATTACACAATTACACCTGTATGAAGGAACGCATGCTAACTGGGGAGTGGGGACCTACTTGTTCTGTTCAAATCAACGGAAAAATTCTTCTATGCTTAAAACCGATCTTCGACCGTTCCTGACATAGTAAACAACAGCAGTCATATTTCATAGTCTTGCTACTTACTGCTATAGAGATGTCTGTTATAACTGTGCAAACTGGCTTGATATTATTGATCTAATTATTGTATTTAGATTTAAAATATCAACTTTATTATTGAACTTAAAAACTTCATTGTTGCAATAGCAACGAATGACTTCGGATTTCGATTAAAATGGAGATACAAATTTACATTAAATCAACGCCTATTGGATTGTTGGGAAAGAAAACATTGACTTAACTTAGTCGAAACTAAACAGACTGTCACTGTGAGATCTTATATCTAGGAACTTTGGTCGCATTACGACGTACAGGAGTGGAAACGGTTGCACACAGTAAGGCGCAATTTAACGAGCAAAGACTCAAAGAGTTGCTTATAGGGTTGCCATCTGACTCTTTTTCCACCCGCTTCGCCAGTTTTCCGTAAGCCGGTCAGCATCCAAAAAAGGCTGGTTTTCTTACAATGTCTCAATAGATACGTCATTGAATTTGGGATTTTGATGTAGTTGTAGTGTTTATACCTATTTGTATTTTTTGATAAATAAAGTTTTGCTTTCATATTTTAAAATTTTCATTTAGCATTTATTTAAAAAAAGATGTAGTTCATACTCACATAACATTAGGTAGGTACTCATAAAAAATAATTATTGACAAATTTTGGACGTGGTCCTAAAAATGTTTTGTCTGTCTCGTATTATCTGCGGCGCTTTTCACTACATCACCCCAGTGGCCGGTTTTCTGTTATCAAAAAGGTGGCAGTCTTAGTCGCTTAGTGCATTTGATCGGCAATACAGTTTCTTTTCATTGCGATGAAAAATGAGGAACTGGATCACCAATGAACTGGACGATTAAATCGTCAGTAGCTAATCTTATTTTACCAAAAATTCGACATAAACGGTTTTGGCTTTTGCTTCACATATTGCACTCAACTCAACTACTACAATATTACAAGGTCAAGTAGATGTGAATTCGACTGTATCAGTAGCATAATACATAGGAAATATTAATTGTCCAGAACTAGTTTAGAACTGTGATAAAAAACGAAGATATCCAAGCAGATTTGAAATCATTTATTTTATCGATACTGTGTTGATACTTCCACATCTTGATGTTGGTAACACGTGTGTTGTGTTTTGTTGTTAAGCCCCAGCTGGTACGATGATCTCACAGACACATCAAACAACAGTTTGAGTTGTTGTTGGAATACGTCGAGTGTTGTTCAGACATTGCTATTTATTATTACTAAGTATAGTTCTAATAGTGTGCAAATTCTTGCTAAACATGGATAAAGTATGTAATTAAATATTTGTGAATTTTAAAATTTTGTTCAATGATAAAACCGGTAAAAACTTATAAAAAAGTCTATGTGCAAATGGTTAGTACTTACAGTGTCCTGATTTTTTTCCGGAATGATTATACTTAATATGTATATAATTTCAAGTATCATAATGACAAGATTTATTAACTTTTTGTGTACCTATTGCTTAACACCACTCAGGTTTTTAAATATTAGTGTTCAAACTTAATTTTGCATTTCGAAAAGCTAGCTTACAAAATTATTATGTAAACCGAAAATAAATAAAAATAAAAAAAATAATTTGCTGCTGTTTGGATACAATTTTCAAATACATCATCGATAATATTATGTCGATGTTTCGCAACTTGGAACCATAATCCCAACCCAAATGTCAATGTTCTATAAATTTAAATTATTAATTGCAATAATAATTAGATAGACAGAATAAATGAATTCAGAGCATAAAATAACATATAAAGTAGGTTGTTATTTAGTGTAGTTGAAAGACGCTAATGACCTTAGATGTCGACGCGTCTATAATCTACAATAAATAAAATAAAAATATAAAGTAGGCGGCACTAGTGCCGCCTAGTGACGAGTTTGTGCCGCCTAGTGACGAGTTTGTGCCGCCTAGTGAAAGTCGGTTGTGCCGGCATACATTGCATCTGCAGTCTGTACACTCCAGATGAGGGGTAGACGCGTTTATAGAGTTGCATTACTTATTGCATTCATTCATATCCTTTTTGTAGTGTCTTGCTTTTTTACTGTTTTGCAGGCTAGGATTCAAAAGACACCACAGTATAGTTTTTTATTCATTAAATACCTATAATAAAATGTACTATGCTTTAAAATTACGTATTTTTAAATTATCCTTGACGCTTTGCCACATTTTTTTATTAGACCTAAGTCTTGAACTCTAGTGCCGCCCCGTAAAAATTGCTTAAAATATGCTCTGAATGAATTACAAAAATTAAAAAAAAGTTAGCATTCTTCCGAGTACCTACAAAATACACACCTTTGTAGTAAACCTAAATTTGTAGATCAGTCAGGGCCTCACTGTAAGAAAGACATCAAATACCCAGAGGTGGATTTAAATTTCTAGCTCCTCTAGGCTTTAACGCTAGATGCCGTTATATTTGTTTATCGGACTGTATATTTTCTATAATAATTTTTAACAAATGTTACAAAAACTATAAGCAATTATGGTTCCGAGAATTTTACGTGACACGGTTACAAGTTTTTTTTCTTTTTAACTTTCATCTAAAAGTTTCCGCCCCTTAAAGCGTACCGTCCTAAGTTCTAGCCTACTTAGCCTGTTGGTAAATTCGCCCCTGCCATTATCGTCGATCTTCGACAGAGTCAACTGTGTAACGCTATAGGAATTCCTGGTTATTTAACTTTAAAAAATAGCCTAATGATGTGCGGTAAAACTGTAAGGGCTCTTTCCCACGAACGTCCAGTTCTGCGGGAACGGTTTTTTACAGGATCCCGCAAAACGCACTTTGTGTTCACACGGCAGTATCCCGTTTTTTGCAGTACGGTTTGCATCCTGTTTTCTCGGTACAGAAACGAACGAGCTGTATAGACAGAAATTTGAGACGTGATGGACGTGAACACGCTTGTGACATTGTATTGGTATTATCGCCGCCGCCGGCAGTGTAAAAAAAGAAAATTTTGGGTTCACCCAATTCTGAAACAACGATCGGAATACCATACCAATATGAGAAGTGAGCACTGCGCGGCGAGGCGAGGCGCGAGCACGCACGAACAGGCAGCGGCGGTCGAGGTGGGGCGGGCACCTCCCCCGCTCCACATCCAGCAAAATGCAGGAAGCTGCTAGTCTTAACACTTCTATTAAACTATACTTGCAATTAAACTGGATCCTGTTTTACTGGATCCTGTTTAGTGACAAAACCGAATAGCAAATTCGAACGGATCGGTTTTTTGCCGGACACTGTAAACGGGATGTTCGTGTGAATGTTAGTATTGAAACACGTACACTACTAAACGGGATCCTGCAAAAAACAGGACCTGCATAAAACGGGATGTTGTCGTGGGAAAGGGCTCTAAAGGAAGATTTTCTCTTTATTTTTTAGAGAAATTAACTTTTCTAGGCATTTTGCACCATACTAAGTACGGTAAGTCGTAATTGATCATTTTCAGACTTTTTTTCTGTCCGCCTGTGTGTCAGCTGTCTGATATCCGCCATAACTCAAACTCCGATTTCGATTTCAGTGAAATTTGGTATACGCATATAGGGCTCTTGAACTCAAAAGGTAGATTTCTATATCCGGCTTCGCTGGCGTTGACAATATAATAAATTAAATACATAAAGGTTCTGTTAACGTGTTCAATGCCGCGGGCAACGACTAGTGTATAAAACGTTTACTTTAATGTGCCTCCTGATAACAGAAATTTCTTTCTGGAAAAAGGTTCTGATAATAATTTCAGATACCTATATTGAGTACATACAGCAATAAATATTTTATCAGTTTGATTTAAAAGTAACAAAAAAGTATTTTAAAAGATTAAATAATTATTGTGTACCTACTTTATATGTGTATTTTTATCGCATTTTGCTTACAAGTTTGAAGTTGTGGTTGTGTTTAATAGCTGTGTTTTCAACCGTATCAATGACAAACAGGAAAAACAGTAAAGCCTTAATTGTACATATATTTGTACCTGTTCCCTATTTTATAGTTTTTATTTTTTTAACACTGATTTTACGTGAAGTCGGAGAGGTACATTTTATTGAAATGTCCAAAAGGTAGGGAGCGGTTAATGTGAGTTTCCTGTCAAGCTTACGTTTTTGCAAAGTTATTAAAATTTGAGTAAAATAATATGTTATTTTACTCAGGGGCAGATGCGGAGTGTCGGGGCCCTAGAACCACGCTGCCTTTGTTAGAAGTATCATTCACTTAAAAAAAAATTCGACTGATGACCAGTCCTATACTTCCCACCTAGTAAATATTTGCAAAAAATAAACACTCTTTTTTTTATTCTTTGACTAGGCCCAAATAACCTTAGCTGTTGGTGGTCTTTAAAACACAATTTAATTTTTATTCTTTGAAAAAAGCATGGCCCTCTTTTTTGTTTGGTGATCTATTGATGGCTAGCTTAATATAGCAAAAATCATGGTTACCTTGATTTACGTACAATTTTTATTTTTTTTAGTAAAATATTTTTTTTCTCGAAAACTATACATTTTAGAGAAAAAAAATATTTACATTTTTTTCATATTATAACATCTAGAATTCATTTATATTTTTTTTTACCTATGTTAATACGTGACATTGAGGACGTTTTTTTGAATATCTCAGGATCCACTGAACCGATTTGACTCAAAATCTAATCAGATCTAAGTTAAAGGCTGATAAACACAATAGAACAATCGGCATGCCCGTATGTTGTTCCGTTCTTAAGATATCGAAGGCGAAAAATTGACCACATACACACACACACACATACACACATACACACATACACACACACATACAGACATCAGTCAGAAAATGATCTTAAACGATTGCTAGGGTCTCAAAACGTGAAAATCTGTTAAAATCTCGAAATATTGTTTTCGGACTGAATCCATTACTTCCCTACCATAGTAGAGGTGGGAAGTAAAAATCGTATAAGTATAGGCTAATTTGTTGTGGTTCAATTATTTATTTAGATAAGTTTATGAAGATAGAAAAGTAATATACATATTATATAACTATGAGGCAAATTATTTTACATCTTCCACATTGTATGGTTTAGTTCCCCAAATCTGCCGCCGTAGGCCCGGGTCTACCCGGCCTATATAGGTAAATCCGCCACTGATTTTACTCCCAAAATCCAATATAGACGTTGATGACCTCAGCTGTTGAGCGTCTATAATTTACAAGCTATCCAAAGTTCAAATTTAAAATGTTGACAGCGAAACAGCGGACATCTGTTGCTCGTCGTTTCGCGTTGTGCGTTTTTAAAATTTAGTTTTTCCGAATCGATTTATTTCAAACTTTTCTGTGGTTATACTAAGTAATTGGGTAAAATGATAATGTGATTTATAAATTGCAATTAATAACGACTCATTATAGTCATTTAATCTATTTTCGGATACTTATGCAGTATAATATGCACACGCACCCTAATTAGGGCTGGATGATGTTTTCGATTTTACTTATTATAAGAGGTACCTACGTTCCTTTAAAAAAACGCATTGGAATCGGTTCATTCGTTTTGGAGCTATGATGCCACAGGCAGACAGACAAATGCGTAAAACTTATAACACCCCTCCTTTTTTGCGTCGGGGGTTAAAATATATAGATTTGTATTTTGTTATGTACATAATGTTGCAATGTGCAATGCTCTCAACTATTGACAGATCATGTGACAAATCTAGAAAACATTCTCGAAGCAACAGATTAAGATATCTACATTGAAGTATTTTGTGGTGATGTGAAAAAGTAAATAGCTTATGTTCCATGTTAATATTTTAATTGGTAATTGAAAAGTCATAAACTGCTGTCCAGTTGATCATAGCGTCATGATTACGTAAATACGATTGGCCTTAAAAAAATGTGGATGTGAATACATACCATTATGGATTGTTTGAAATTTATATTAGTCTGAAAATTATAATAGCGAACGCTAATTGGTAAACCATACGTAAAATTGGAACTAATTTGATTAGCACATTTACGTGATATTGTACAGTGCTTCCCAAACACCGATATTTTGCGTAACCGGGGTCTTTGGCGTATAAAAAAACAATTATACCTATATACTCATTTGTGACAAAAATAAATTTTCATTCAGCTTTAATTACAAAGAAGGGATAATTGGTAAGTTATAATTAAAAAAACTTACAACTAATCAATAAACAATGACCCCATGCTAATACTTGGCTTTGGCCCGTACAGTACGATATCCGGGTTAATCCCGTGAAATACAAAAAATAGTATAAAAATAATAATAATACAAAATTTATTCTATAACCCAAGGAAATAAAATACAGTAAATCGTGACAATAAAAAACAATTAATAATAATTAATACAATATGTCAGTTACTCAATTTACAAATAAAAAATGAGTTACTTCAACTGGAATTTTTCTAGTTGAATTACATATCTCTATAAAATTGACTCTATGTTCACAGGTAATTTTAGTGCTCTAAACTGAACTTTCATGGGCGTACCGAGGGGGCAGAGGGGCAGCTGCCCCCCCTGGACAGGGACTAATATGTAACAATGTTAAGTGACCGTCTCACAACTCACAAGTCGTGCTTAGCGGTGACCATCGGCATCATAACATTTTACTGGTTCATTTAAAATCAATCAAATAAAAAAAAACAATTTACATTAGTTTAATAGTTAATCCAGTGCTTGATCGAAGCTTTTGGTCTCTGATAATTTTTTCGCGGATTTTCAAGGAAAAAAGCACTAGTTTATTGTTTATAAAAAATATAAGTTAAATATAAATTATTTACCTATACAGGAAATTCCTAATTCCCCTCCCCCCCAGGCCAAAAGCTGGGTACGCCCATGTGAACTTTAAAACCCTTTGTCTTGATTTTTTACTTTGCACCAGCTGACATCTTTTCTGTACCAGGCGCGGACTATTTTCTCAGGGACACTAACATTTGTAGGGGCCCGAGGGAGTGATTTGAGTAATTTGTTATTTGTTGGGATTGGGAAATGGGAGGGCCCGGGCCTTCTCCAACTCCGGTGCCCAGCGCCCATGGCCAGTCCGCGTCTGTTCTGTGCCACTGGTGGTACACGTACCATAGTTTGAGTAATATCGTTGTACTGCATAAATGACCAGATCTTTTTGCTGCCCCAAGCAACCGATCATTTTCCGTTCTATACATAGATAATATATAATTTTTTTTTCACTTATCTGTTTTTTTCATAATTTCTATTAAAAGTCTAAACTTAAAATAGAAAATTATTTCAAATCGCACGAAATTAGGACGAGTCAAATTACGGGCCCTAATGGCGCGGCGCGGCGTACTCTCTGACCAACCTGATTGAATTGAGCAATAGATAGTTGTAAAACTTATGGCAAACATTTTAAAAGAAAATAATAGTAATATTAATATAATATTATATTGGATTTGAAAGGAAATCTCAATTCTCAACACCTTAACTATCCTTCCTTGAGCATTCAAGGATCTTAAACTAAAACTCTATAGAAATAATGTATAGTTGCCGTCTCAAGCACGTGTCTGTTATGTGCAGACTGGGAATAAATCAAATTCATTCATCTCTACATATTATTTAGTTACCTATTTCTGCTGCCACAAGGGGCAAAGTCGCTTTTTTATTTTTGGTGATTTTTTTATTCTTTCAGATAATTTTGTTTTTAACTCCATTTTGTGTAAGTACATTTCATATCTACAGAAATTCTAAATTTAATCTGTATTTGAAAATAAATTTTTAATGCTTCATTGAATGCGTGGGCTATTCAGTAATATTATGTTTTTCGTTGCACTGAAAAGAGAATACTGTAATTTCTATATCTATGCTGTCAATACAATTTTTGTGTAGGTAGTGTTTCAACAGAAATTTATTATTTTTTATAAAAAAAATGGTTCTCCAAAAAAATAGCCCTACGGTTCAAACCAAATACGAACATATTATAGGAAAATTATGCAAATACATCCAAATTTGCTAAAGGACTCTTATGGAATTTGTAATATTGAAGGTTTTTGCAGATAAGAAATAGTGCCTTAACTTTGGACGTTGTTTGATTTTCCTAATCAATTTATTATTGTGAAGCAGATGTGGTCGGTAAGAGGTTTGCACTTATATTTGAATGACGCAAATAAAACAACTTAAAATTCTATTAAATTAGAAACATGTCTATTTTCTCAGATTATTGTAGCCAATTATATAATCGTGGTTTTTTGTCACTTTTAATACATTTGACATTACACTGTTTATGCAGATTAACAGGATAATTTAACAATAATTGTTATAGTTGTCTATTGTGTATTTTATTGTTCAAGTAAACAGTTTTATTTTGTTCTTCACTTCAGTGTTGAGTGGTGTCAGTATTAAAGTGTAAATAAAAATAAGGCGCAGAAAAAGGTAACATTTTTCGATCTATCTATCGGTAAATTATATACATAATATATTTAGGCTAAACACAAACGTTTTTAGGGTTTCGTAGACAAATAGCAAAAACAGAACCCTTATAATTTCGTCCTGTCCGTCTGTCCGTCCGTATGTCACAGCCATTTTACTCGGAAAATATTGGCACTATCAGTGCCGGACTTAAAGACCCAGGGCCCCTAGGCACTTGGCATTTGGTCCCCCCCATCTCGAAGCCATTTTGGAAATTTAGCGAATTAAATGCACTAGTACAGAATATATAACTTTTAATCGACTTTAGTTAAAATACAGAAGATCTGTAAGGTAGTTTACGGTATTATTATAATTAACCAAGAAATTATTAGTCCTATCCGTAAATAATATTTTCGATAAAGCTTTTTGATAAGGCAAGCCAAGCTTTTGAGCTTATATGTAATATGAAGGTTCCGTCACTGGGGCCCCGGGGCCTTGTGGGCCTAGGCGGAAATCCGGCACTGGGCACTAGATAGATGAAATTTGTAAGGTAGGTGTCTTTTATATGAACCGCTACACAATGGTGAAGTGAAATTACGAAAAAAAAATAGAGGTGGCACTTCATACATGTAAATGAGGGATGAAAAAAAAATTCCAGTGCACATAAGCGTGTGGGGTATCATTAGGTAGGTCTTCGAAAATGATGAAGAAGTTTCAAAATAACTTTTTTATTTAAGTGAAAAGTTATAGTGAGATATGCGCATCTAAAGTCGTAACCCCCTCTATAACTTTTCAACTATGGGGTGGAAAATTCTGAAAAAATTTAAGGAGTAGAACTTATAAAATACTTTCAACGAAAATTGGTTTGATAACGACACGCACTTGGCCGCTTTTTTTCATAATAATTTGTACATAGACATTCTAATCTATTCTATTTTAAAACAAAAACGCTTTTACTCAGGTTCACGCAGAATCCGGCAAAAAGTTTTCGCATTAGGTATACAAAAACGTTGTAGCTAACTTAAAAAACTCGGGTCGCAGTGCCAAAACCCTGCCGACAATATAGTGTATTTGCTAATACAGGCATTGTGCTGTTATTATGTGAACATAAGTTTGTTTTTGGACAAAATAAAAAATTAAACCCCTTAATACATCCCTTAAAATAATAATTTTTCTTCTTAATTTCAATATTATTATCAATGCAACCTCTGTACCAAATTAAATACACCCTTCAGTAAGTAAATCACTATCCGCAAACTAGTGTTTTTATAAAATTTGTAAGTCCGGACCTGTCGGGGCGATTTTATTAAAATTTTAGCAACACATTTTAATCTTCACTAAAGGGTTAAATTTCAATTTTGAAACAATTCTGAGAATTTTTTCGGTATTTTTGGGCCTAAAAACCTTTTTCAACCCCTAAAAACCACCCTTAAAATGGTCCGATTGGGCCCATTTTAAATAGGCTTCGTGCGGTGATGGATTGCAACGTGCCTACCCAATTTCGTCAAAATCAATTAACTCTTTCGAAAGTTATAGCCCGTACACATATATATATATATAAATATATATATATATACATATATAAACAGACATTTCCAAAAATGGTGCCAAAGTGTTCAGGAGGCTATGAAACGTCGAGAAATTTTGGTCCGACCCCTAGGTCCCGCCATCCGACCGACGCCAATAGTGTATGTGCCATATGGCAAATACACTAAAACTGAAAACGTTAGAAAAAACTTTTACTTTAGCATAATCAGAGGCGGATTTAAATTTCTGATTCCCCTAGGCCTAAGGGCTTAGGCTCTAACGTGAATATCGTCTTTCTCGTGAGTTCATTGGCGACGGAAGAGGGTCTGGGAGGGTTCCGCCTCCGCCCGAAGTAGCGTCAAGCCCTCCCTCAAAAATTCTAAACTAGCATGTTTAATACTGTTTACAATGTGAATTTCCACAGACCACAAGTGATCATGAGTCTATACCCCCAGTTGTTCCACCGTCAATGTGTGCAGAGTTGGGACCGGGCACTATTTTTTATAAATTTCAAATATTGCAAAAATTAACAATAAAAAGTGGTGGAACCTTTGGTGTAAAGATACGAAATGTTATAATTACCACAAAACACCAAACCATAACAAACACTCTCGACGTACGTTTCGCCAACCAAGTTGGCATCATCAGGAGATGATTAATTAATTAATTAATTAATCATCTCCTGATGATGCCAACTTGGTTGGCGAAACGTACGTCGAGAGTGTTTGTTATGGTTTGGTGTTTTGTGGTAATTATAACATTTCGTTGCAAAAATTAAACAATGAATTTGAGAATTTTAGATGAGGAGTTTGCGCCTATTTCTTTTTAACTTTCATCTAAAATTTTCCGCCACTCGAAATGTGCTGCTCTACTTCTAGACTCCCTACTAATTAGCCTATAGGTAAAATTCGCCCCAGAACAATAATATTATAGTGTCTACAGACATGGACGAATATTTTAATAGATATACCTACATAATCTTTCTTAATATACCGTTGTTCTTTCCAAATGATTTTTTTAAATTTATATTAGTTGATATTTTTTTTTTGTTTTTGTTACAGAAACTTCGGATTTGATAAAAATTAATAACTGTTGATAAAAAACGTGGAAATAGAAAAACAGTGTTTAATTTATTTTTAATTATAATATTGTAAATTTTGTAGAAAACAATTTAATAAATACGACGCTAATTAAAAAATAAATAAAATGCATGAACTGATTCTATGAAACAAAAAGTAAAAGCGATTTTAATAATAAATCGTAATTTAAAAATGTGGACGATATTAATTCCAGGTTTAAAATTTTTTGTGTAAACAATCAGTAATTTAATAAAACACCATGAGTCAAAACAACATCAGCTATCAAGCAAGTGCGCCGCCTATAGAACCGTTAATAAGTAGTTCGAATATTCCGTACGCCGACGAATCGGTACGAAACAGTGTTGTCGACGATGGAACGACCAATCACGTAGAAGGTCCAACATCAGTTGTCGTCACTTCTCCAAGGTCGAATGGCATCTCTATCGGTTGGGCCGTCGGAAATGACGACAAAACCGCCAGCGCTGCTTCCAACAGCGACGACAACAATGGTTCCGACACAAGTACTGTCAGAAACGACGATGCGCCTCCGAAACGGGGCGAGGGCAGACGGAAGCTGAGAAGGAACAGTATCTCGCTTCCGTCGGGGATGAACGATCTGGACTTGGAATTACTCAGGGCTGCACACAACAAAGAGCGAAACGCGGTGAGTAGTTTGAACTAGAGTTTCAAAAATGGTTTTCCATTTTAGAGTAAGCGCTAGGGAATGGAGTACGAAATGTCACGTATTTTGAATCAGTTTCAACGTTTGAAATCTTTAGCAGCCCAAATCACTGAAAATCATTACCACAATAATGTAAAAAGTCGCACTATCCAACAAGAGCAACCACTAATCATGAGTTTCGGTTGTGAAATGACAGGCGATTCGGCAAACAGTGCCGGCGAAACGTGTTTAGTCCGTATGGGTAATGCAGTGGAGAGGAGAATCCCCCCGCCGTAATTATTTATTATGTTTAGGGATTCTTTAAAAGAAAACAGATTAACAGTGTGATCTAAGTAGTTATATATCATTTATTGTTTACACTTACTTTATGGCAAAAACTGAAGTTCGTTTTGAATTGCGAGAAATGAATTCCTTCATAAGTATTTCTAAGTCGAGCTTATCAAGTTCATCTGGGAAGAGTGTAAGATGGCTATATGATTCAGTCGAATTTGCAATGTCGAGCGCAAGTAATTTTTAACCCGTCGTAAAACAGAAAAGCTTCTTTTGCAAGATTGAAAATCGAATACGAACATCGGCTTAATTTTTTTTATTTTTCGCTCAACTTTTCAGGTGGGTAATTATCCACCTACAGATTTTTTAGGTGGGTAATCGTAATTCTATCTACTGTACCCACCTCTTCCGTCGGCCCTGCAGGCGAACGACTTTTAGTGCTGTTTTTATTTTATAAAATATAGAATTTTGTGAAATTTTATGCAACGGCATAGGTTAACAGATTATAGGTGGATCGTTGAACGTAAATATACTGTGCTAATTTCTGACAGGATGAAAATTTTAGTGAAGGCAGTGTTTAACGTAACCCTGGGCGTACCGAGGGGGGGCAGCTATGATTTATTATCCCCCCGCGAGAAGTTCTCCCCCTGCGAAGCGAAGCCGGGCTGGTGGTGTTTACAATGTTAGTAGGATTCCGCCAATACGTTGAAATGCAAAAAAAATGTTACAGAGTTACGTTTTGTTACTCTCCCACAGGAACTATAATTTTTTCCGGGATGAAAAGTACCCTATGTGCTATTCCAGGACCTAAAGTAACTGTATACCTACCAAATTTCATGAAAATCCGTTCAGCCATTACAGAGTTAGAGTTGCTGCCTGTCATCGACATATAGAAATGTTGCCGGTGCCTTTAGGTCGGCAACTAATCTAGCATCAGTGCTTTACTGCTTACATTAATGATGCGAAATGAGCATCATTTTATATTTTGTACATGGGCTACGCTGGAGGGTTGAGGCAAGATGGGGCAGTTAGCCCTTCCTCCGGAAAATGACCGTTAAGTATCAAGGTATCATGATAATTTAGCGAAAACCCCCTCTCCCCAATCTTCCCCTGAACATTTTCCAGCAGCGCGGTCGTGTTCTTGTAGCAACAGAGAGAATCCTTACTAGAAGGATCGCTATAGAGAAGTATGTACCTAATTCATACGAAAAAACAGAATTATATTGTCGTGTTTATAGAAAAAAAAACTTGTTGCAATTAAGCACACGCACACTTGTAGGTAGCCCAGTAAAATAAGACACTATGGGGACCGTTGATGGAAATAAATGTTGGAAAGCGAGAGATAGTTTTGATCGCTTCATTTGACGTCAAGTAGAAGTCTCCTAGGTTTGCACGGTCTCTCTACGAGAGCTTACGTGAGGGCATCAAAAAACCATGAAATTACCACCTTTTTGCTTTTTTAGAAATATCTCAGAAACGGTTGACTTAAGCGATTCTTCCATTATGTAATATTTTAAAGAGGATTACATTTCCTACAACTTTTATTCTTACAACTTTTCTGTGGTACTAATGGTAAGTGCGCTACAGGTTCTTGAAAATCACGCGCTTTTTGTAACCTTGGTAACCAATGGCTAAAACGTAATGTCCTTTTTAATAGCTTTTTTAATTATTGTGTTCTTCATCGAATTTTAAATTGAAAATACATATTATATTCATAAAGCAAGGAACGCCCTAAATCGTGCTTTTTGTCTCATATCGATATCTTTAAAAAATGAGAAGTTATAGGCAGTCAAAGTTGAAATCATCACAGAGTTTTATATGTTTTTTAACACGCGTTACGAGTACCCTCCATACCGAATAAAAAAAGTCCGTCTAAGAATCCATAGGAAATTTAATGTCCTAAACGATGCTTTTTGTCTTATCTCGGTAACTTAAAAAATGTTCAAGTTATAAGCATTAATTAAGTTCATTTAAAAATCTTTTCTTTTTAATTTGGCAATTTTTCATTCAATTCGCTTGGACTTAAATGCTTATAATTTAAAAATGTCTGAAGTTATCGAGATGGGGCATTGAATTTAGGTACTATGAATTCTTAGACGGATTTTTTTTATTGTTGTAGTGTCGGGAACAACGTACTAAAAGTGATATATCCCCTTCATGCCCTCTTTTTTCTTTACAAACTATTAGTTGCCAGAAAATATACTTTTCAAAGCCAACTTGGGAACTAACTTGTTCTTATGAGGGTTCAAAACTAAAATTTAATACGTATATCGTATGGATACCTTGCCGTGAAACGCACTGTATATGTTGTTTTATATTGCGTCGCTTATGTTCTCGATCAATCAAATTTTAGTTTCAGCCATTAATATCAAAACTAGCCCTGGCTAATTGCTAGTCAAAGCAATAATTGGTCAATCCGTTAAAAAAAGTTGTGTTGAATGCCTCGATCATGGACCGACACCGGCACCGCGTAAGATATCAACATCGGTTCGATACTGATTTACTGCACTAGTCACTCTTTTTTAACGTTGCATGTCGACTCTATAATATATTAGATCTTTTTTGGGAGGGCTGTCATGATTCATGAAACATGCACTATATTATTAATAATTTTATATTATAACGAGTCGTGTCTAAGGCAGAACCGAAATGCAACTTTATAAGTGTTTAACTTATAGACTGTTGTTGCATACAGCAACAATACGATTAGCCATGTGACTCAGTAATCATGAACACGCAGTAGATCTTAGAAATTCAGATGGCGCTCTGTGATTTAAGAATAACATTTTTGTTTATTGCTGAAGCAATTAGATTAGATTCAATCATAGGATTGATCTTCCATCTGTCCTTGAAAATACATAAAATAACATGTATTTGTTATTTTATGTATTTTATAATAAAAAAAATTCGACTGATGACCAGTCCTATACTTCCCACCTAGTTAATATTTGCAAAAAATAAACACTCTTTTTTTATTCTTTGAAAAAAATATAAAGAAATATTTTGAAGTTTAATTTCTTATTAAATGTTTAACGCTAACAGTGCAAACATGGCAACGAAAAACCAATCATATATTATTCTGTAAATGTCAATTCATAAAATTTTATAATAATATGTACATTTTGCGTAAGTAAGTTTCACTTCTGCAGTTTAGTAGTGTAAACAACATATCGCTGGTTGCCGAACGGCGTTCATAATACAGTTCTGCAGGCGACGGCCGATGAACGCCGTTCGGCAACGTTGTTTACTAGACTGCAGAAGTGAAACTTACTTACGCAAAATGTGCAAAAAATTTTGTATAACTTTTTGCATAACTTTGTCCACTTACAAACTGGCGTTCCAAATCGCTGGCTAGATTCACTGTTTGTGTAGATTTTACGTTTGTAGTGTGTAGTGTTCACTGCATAAACTGCTTATTTAACTAAACTAAATTTTACTGCGTAACCTTTGAGTATTGCATAATAAGTTACACTTCCTCCGAATGTAGCGACACACGTTTTTTTAAAATTTGAAGCCGAGGTTAGGACCAATCGTTATTCTGTTCGGTCTACTGCGTCTTTGTTTGTATACAGTAGAACGTCGATTATAGTACGAGCTATTGTGGACCGACCATACCTCAAATAACCGAAAAGCTCGAATATACGGATTTTTTAAAGATTAAAAAAAACTACATATTTCTGTGACGAAATCAACATTATTTACTCATTAAATTATCAATTTGTACATATTAGAAGCTAGGATAACTCGGGCTCTTACGCACGAAGTATATGTAACATCGCGGTAAATCGGGAACTCTTCTACTGTAATTTGTAGTTCCTGTGGGATACGAGACTAGTTTTTTGTTCGATTGGACAGACAATCAGCGCCTGTATGAGCTAAAGCAGACACTCAGGTTATTATTTTACATAATCATTATACACAAGCATATATGATTTTCTAGTTAACTAATTCTCCCTGATTATATACACGATGAGTAGTGGTGATACAGTACAGATCCAATAAATTGAACTAATATACTGATTTCTAATCTTGACCCTGAGCGTTTATAATCTACAATCTCTCTCTCTCTAACCTTGACCCCCGCGAACATATTGTAACAAAACTGTTTTGAATTTGGCGGGATAAAATTATTTATTTCAATAATCAAAATATGTAATTGACAATATACAATAATTTATTAACAATGAAAAGTCAATTCCAATATACAACACTGTTTACACAATCAGTATTTCTCAAACAAAGTGAAACCACTTCAATAGCACAGATTTATTTTTCAACTCTGCGCGCTGTCCGTTGTCCGCTGTTTCTCTCTGGCGACCGCCGCACTTATATAGCGGAAGCAGCCTGACCCCCCACCACGTTCGCGCACCTTCTAGATCCTTCTGGTGATTTATCTGCGTCTTCGGTATAATGCCACGCCCACACATTGTTATTTGTTTCCAGAAGCATCGATTGTTGCCAGTGGCGTTATCATCTGGGTTTTTCTTGTTACAATATTATGTCAGTAGGCTTCGTCAGAACGGATAAGTTTTATAAGAGGCAGAGCCGTAACTGTAGGATGGAGTGTCAAAAAGTAGGTGTCCCGCGGCAGCTAACAATAAGAGCGATGACACACACAGCGGTTTGTGCCGACTCGGCACATAATATGTTAGTGTTTTTCAATGATGCAAAACATACTGCGACGATAATTACCTGCTGACTGAGAGCCGTCTCGACACACCGTTGTCAACAAGAAACACGCGCGGTTTTATTGCTCGAGCGGCGCTTGTTTACACTGTTTTGTATAAGCGCAACCACGCACACCGCTTTATCTCACGCTGTTTCGCAAACACTACTACGGAATTAAAAAGGCGAATTTCCGACGCCGAAAACAATGCACGTATCACAAATTAAAAAATTTGCAGGGGGGGGGTCGCAAATTGCTTTTTGACGTTTTGAGGGTAGCAGGACTAAACAGGTTGGAAAACTGGGAAAACGGTTGGTTTGAAATTTGTTTATCCGGATGCCAACGAACTTTTTTGCTCTACGTTGTATCTTTTACACCGGATATGTTGATATCGACTTATCGGATTTGAACTGTCGCAGTATCACATTATTCACTCACAAACAACTGACAGTCGCGGGGGACAATGTACAAAGCAATGTCAAATCAGTATTAACTGGATAACGTATACCAGAAGATTTTTGTAAATATTGTGTGTCATTTTTTTGAAGATATTTTTTAATCTCTGTTACGAAAGTCACTGTACTTAATTCACTTCAAACAGTTTGATGTAATTCTGGCTTTGAAAAATAATAAAGTGTGTTTTTGTACGAAATTTTCGGTGCTTGAAAATATGTTGTTTAAATAAATATTAAAAGCCGATGAACTTTGTTTAATTAGTGTTTTAAATGTAATTTTAAAATCGTGATTATTTAAAACATGTGAGAGCGGAAAGAGTTGCGATCGCCAGTTAATATAAATTAATTAAGCACCCAAAATTAATGAAATCTGGAAATTATTTTTTGTGATTCTTTTAGTGTCGCTATTTCTGCATAATATATTAAAGACATTACCCCTTAGCGAATACATGGACCATTGATTAGTCTGTTTTTCTCTGCTGCAATGGAAGCAGACATCATATTTGTCACGTATAGTTAATTTAGATTTAAAATGTATATTGTCGAATAGATTCCGTTCGACGTGACGCTCATGATTCATGTAATGAGAAAGTATCTAAAAGTATGTGATCAAAGGTACTGTCTGAAAAATAGATAAATTGTTGATCCACGCGCTCCTTGAAGATTTGTATTTTCTTAACAAGTCAGGTAGATTTGGGTGCCTGCATAGTGAAATGTTAAAAATTAGCAAAGTCGAGACAATTAATTATAGACTGAGAGCTAGTAACAATTTTTTGGTGTTATTTATTCAAGGCCTTATTTTTGTGAAGATGTTGAGGGAGGCATATTAAGTGCCCACAGTAAGGGATTTTGCTAGATAGCGTTGCTTCTAGGCTGAAATTGTTTGTATAGCTTGTCGGTAAACCCAATAATGCCATTATAATATTTGCAGATCGATTGGCCAGTACTAAAGGGGTGACAGATCACCCTAAACGTGTCATGTACCCGATGAAATTTATATTATTAGTTCAAGGTTCAAATTTTAATATGTTGTTACGGCGACTGTTTTAAGCTTACATTTCAATTTGCAGAACAAAATGTCGGTATTAACCCCCTTGCAGAACGATATAAACACCTAGGCGAGCAAGTTTTCCTCTAAGAGAGGGGGTTAATACCGACAATTTGTTCTGCAAATTGAAATGTATGCTATTAAACAGATTTGAACATCTCTGAATATTATTTCTACAGCCTTTTCCGAACCAATTTCTTCCTAAAATGTAAATTTCGTCGGGTACCGTACATGACACGTTTAGAGTGATCTGCCACCCCTTTAATACTGGCCAATCGACCTGCAAATATTATAATGGCATGGGTCACCGACAAGCTATACAAACAATTTCAACTTTAAAGCAATAACAATTATAAGAAAGATTTTTTCGTTGGAGAGCAGCCAATTATATTATATTAATATTATTTTCACTTTCTTGTTGGGCTCTCGCTGGTACGAGGATTTACTTCATATCATAGCTATTGAATTAGCAGATATGAATTGACACTCGCGTGAAAATCTATTGATTCTGAAGCATATAAGGAGAATATTAATTTAGCAATCATGTCACAGTTGAGTATTGTAAGCTCATTTCGACGCGAAATTGGAAAGTTCAGGTTAGAATCCTGACTATCACTGGTTGGTAAATTGATTTTTTCCTATATGTTTCGAAACAATTATATAATTGGCTGCTCACCAACGAAAAAATCTTTCAATTGCATACAGCCGTATAAAAAAACTATTAGGTAATAATAATTATGTCCATTTTTTTTGTTACATGTAATCCCTCCCATACCGCTATCTTATAGCAAAATCCCTTACTCAGGACACTTTAATATATGCTTCCTTCAACATCTTCACAAAACTAAGACCTTGAGCTCTATTTTAGTGTTGCCGCCGAATCGACAAATATCACAGCTTATTGGGATCCGTCAGATAGGTGGAGCTTCAAAAACATGGCGCAGACGGAGGGAAAATTTCATATACGGGGTATACTTTTGCGTGTAATTTTATGATTTTCAAAGTGATAAGAAATGATAAATATAAGTGCAATTTGTGATTGGGCCGGTACGAATCCTAAACAAGGAATTTCGTTGAAGGAGAACGGATTCTCAAAGCCGAGCATATTATCAAATGTCGGAAATATAACGAGAAAAATGCATGCAAAATGAACTGTCAAAAGTAGTAATCTTTACGACATATTGCTTAAAAACATCAAAATTAAAAGAAAATCTCCACGAAATTAATCATCCGCGTTCAATGCGCTTTTAAGGCTGGGTTAGGTGAATAATGTAAACACATAACTGCAACATAATAAGTTATATTGTAATAAGTAGCTAAGTTACTAACCTCAAAATATTTGTATACGAAGTTAATCCTATAAATTTGTTAATCATCAGGGATTCAACTATTTTAGTGCAGTATGATAACAAGTACAACTTATTATTACAAAATATTTTTTTAATTCATAAATACAGTTTTCCCACATTTCATTAGAAAATAATTCTCTGTAAAGTAAGTTTTACAAGGCAATAACTGACAGTGTTTATTGCCATGATATTAGAAAACGTCGCGAATTCCATTTTCGATAAACTTTTTGTATATTTTTCTTGTTTTATTTTTGTAATAAACAATTTCATGATTAATTTGCACTGTTAGCATGTAAAATTTTCCCTCGTTTGAGTACAGTTTTCTGCCACCAGATGTCAGATGCTCATTTGACGGATCCCAATTCGATGACATTTAAATTTTGCTAGATTTTATCATTTCAATCATAACCATCTTTTTGTTTCCGTTGTGAAACGAGCTGCCATGTTCTTAGTTAGTTAATAGTGCTTTTCATTTTAGGTTGTTCTCTTTTCAATCCCACACGATACGCGCAATAATTAATATTCTAAAATGGAAATATTGTCTGTCCTAAATTTGTAATAAAAATTTTGAATTATTTTTGTAACTGCAGTTTAAAACGAACACGTTATAATATGTTTTCACGCATAAACTTCGTGTACTACATCTTTTGAATTGTTTATTTATTTGTGTCAAGATTTTTAATACTTTTGTAAATACATACTTTATCTACTTTAACGTTAAAATACTATTCTGTATATTTTATTGTTGTTTCAACAAAGAGTGTGTCTCTTTTTATCGCAATACAATACAGTAATGCTAAAATGAAACAAAAACATTTGTGATTATTTATTTATATGTGGAAAAATGCAGTTCAGAAAGCGTTTTTTAACACAGCGCAGCAGTTTATCATGTTTATTAAATTGAAAAAAAAACTTAATGAACGTAGTGTTTAGAAAAATCGTATGCCTACTCATTTTTAGGGAAAATTTTTGATGCTGCGAAAATATAATCGTTAGTTATGTAGCAATTTGCATCATAGCATAGGCCAATTTAGGGGAGGGGCACGGAGCCAAGTAAAACTGTACAGATTTCTCAAAAAGGGCACAACTAATTTTAAAAATATTTGTGTAGAAAAACATATCAAAGCAAGCTATCTCTTGGCAAGAAAATTCTCGAAGTCGAAATAGTCGATTATCATCTATTGGGACCCGTCAAATGAGCATATGACATCTGGTGGCACAAAATTGTACTCAAAACGAGGGAAAATTTTACATGCTAACAGTGCAAATTTATCATGAAATTGTTTATTACAAATATAAAACAAGTAAAATAAACAAAAAGATTATCGAAAATGGAATTCGCGACGTTTTCTAATATCATGGCATTAAAAACTGTATTTATGAATTAAAAAAATATTTTATATTAATAATAAGATGTACTTGTTATCATATTGCACTACAATAGTTGAATCCCTGAATATTGACAAATTTATAGGATTAACTTCGTATACAAATATTTTGAGGTTAGTAACTTACCTACTTATTACAATATAACTTATTATGTTGCAGTTATGTGTTTACATTATTCACCTAATCCAGCCTTAAAAGCGCATTGAACGCGGATGATTAATTTCGTGGAGATTTTCTTTTAATTTTGATGTTTTTAAGCAATATGTCGTAAAGATTACTTCTTTTGACAGTTCATTTTGCATGCATTTTTCTCGTTATATTTCCGACATTTGATAATATGCCCGGCTTTGGGAATCCGTTCTCCTTCAACGAAATTCCTTTGTTTAGGATTCGTACCGGCCCAATCACAAATTGCACTTATATTTATGATTTCTTATCACTTTGAAAATCATAAAATTACACGCAAAAGTATACCCCGTATATAAAATTTCCCCCCCCTCTGCGCCATGTTTTTGAAGCTCCACCCATTTGACGGATCCCATTATTGTTATCAGACCCCCTACATTCTGAGACGGGAACCCCCTGACCACAACCTACGGCAATTCGGTTAGGTACCTAAAACCCTTAAAAAATCTGACGTACGATCGGGCGCCAGGTCCCCTGACTACAACTTGGCTGATCATCTCTTGTGGGGGGCCATGCTTGTTATCTCTAATTTTGAAAACATTTGCGTTTATAGTGTATAGAAAAACATTTCCAACAAAGTCTTACAAATTTTCATCCTAATTATTAAGCGCGTAAGTATGTCAGAAGACCGTATTGCCATCCCTTGGCAACTATATCCTTGAAATATAAAATTAATCGGCGGACTGATCTACTATTATTTGTAGAGAGAAATTCTTATATAAGTACCAATGCATTGCTAATTGTTTACATATTTATATTATTAGAAATTGCAACTTTATGGGTATTGACAACATTTTAATACAATTAAGTGAGTGTCAATTGTTTGTGTAACGATGTCGCTAAATCAGTTGAACAATCCAAGGCTGTACAATCCAAAACGGCGCTATTCTGAAGACACCGCTTTGCGACTTCATCTACCTCATCACATACAGGTATGAATTATCTAGAAATTAGAGTCTGGATTTCCAAACCTTTCTAGTGTATTTTCTACATAGGCAGATACACTACGGCGCTGATCGGATCAGGGGCGCCGGAAGACCTGTTGTGTGTGTTGAGAGCTGAATGCGCGAAAATTTGCCGTGTGGAATTTTCACGCTTTTTTGGGAGTGTCCGAAAAAGCAAGTGTTGCCATTTGCCATAAACCGTCCTCTTTCTCACTTGCACGCGCTATACAAGGACAAAATAGACATAGAAAAACTTATGGATGAATTCATTGTCAGAAATACGAAACGAACGAATGTGTTTGCTTTATCTAAAGGCGTTCGACGGAATAAACTTTTCTTGTAAAAAATAACACTAAGAACGCATTTTTTGTGTATCCTTCACAAGTCTGTAATATATTGCAAATTTCTGAAAATTTTCATTTTCAAAGGGACCCCCCCACCGGTAAGCCTACTTAACACTCGCTTTTGAAACATTCAGGCATCTCTGGATCGGATGACTGGACCATATCTCGACGTTTCCTATCATTTTGAAAAACTTATCGACATGAAAAAAAAAGGTCCTGGTTCTCAAGTCGACGCGTATATTTGTTTTTTTCCTTTTTTTATGTATGACCACGCATAACTTTTGTAATACGTGCCTTGTAAGTGCATCATTACATACTTATTGTCGGAACCGATAGTTGGTTTTTGCATGCCAATGACGTAAAATAAAAGTCGCGCATGCGCAGGTTAAAAGAAAAGTGTTTTCGTCCCTTGGAAAATTCTTTTCGGGTCGAAAGTAAGCGAAAGTGGCGCCATCCTACTCAATGATTGTAAACTATATTTGACGGATCACCTAACTTACAATATAAAACTTTTCATTTACGGTGTTTCTGTAAGTATTTAATGTTGTTCTTTCAATACCTACACTTATTACATAAAGCATTGTGTGATACTCGGACAGAAAGATGGCGTTTGCGACTCGTGTGGCAAACTTCACACTCATCGCAAACGCCAACTTTCTGCTCTAGTAATTAAAACCTGAAGTAAATTTTAAAATTTCGACGCGTATTTGAGTTTCAAGATTTGAATTTTGGAATTAAAATATCCATGTTTATGCATCGTCATCAATTCCAGAGGGCTTGAGAATGGCCGAGTGTGTGGCAGTGTTGTTGATTACATGGTGTTGCTATGGTTCCTCTATTACAAGTCCCCAGTTCCCGGGTTCTAGCCCGAAAGCTGGTAAAAGTGTCAATTGGATTTTTAATTTATTATTAAAAAAAAAATAATGATTTGAAAATATGAATTGGTGCTAGGCCCAAATAACCTTAGCTGTTGGTGGTCTTTAAAACACAATTTAACAATTTTATCAATTCCAGATTTATGCTATCTCTCTATAAAAAAACAAACAATTAAATATAGTATGTAATAAAATTTTAACTAAAAAAAATATTGCCTTCAAATTGTTATTGTAGATTGTAACTTTTAAAACTAGTTCATTTTAGAAGTAATCAGTTTCGTCTACATTCTTCCAAGAACTCAGTTATTACGATCGAACTATAACGCCATTCAGCAATGCGTCATTAGTAGGTACTATTTTTTTATAATAATTGTAGGTCTTATTATATGTCATCTTAATTTTAATTACTAACTTTTACTCGCGGTTTCGCTCGATTTTGCTTGCAAATTCCCTTGCGTTAGTGTTAATTTTGAAGGAAAAACCTTCTTAACCATTGATCTCTAACATGTGGACTGTGAATGGCGGCCATTGTATGATATCAACTTGTCCAGCTCCATATTGATGAGGAACTTCATGGCGCAGGCTGTTGAAACGTTAGAGTTGACATAATATAGTTTCGAGAAAAGCAAAACAAGTGGTAAAATTTCGTGGTTTTTTGATGCCCTCACGTAAGCTCGCGTCGAGAGACCATGCAAACCTAGAACACTTCTACATGACGTCAAATGAAGCGATCAAAATGATCTCCCGCTTTCCAACGTTTATTTCCACCAACTGACCTCTATTTTACTAGCCTGTTATACGCCCCGTTATGATTTAAATAGTTAATAACTTTTTTATTTACCTTTTTTTGGTTTCACGGTCCTTTAGTTGAAACGTTGGAATTTCATAATGGAAAACGACATCTTGCAAATGACACCCATTTTCAGCCTCGAACTAACGTGCTCTCTTCAAGGCATTTTGCATGACTCTGGTTAGGATATATGGTCCCAACGCCTGAATTTCATGTCGAATTGACGTTAAATCAGGCAAACGGGGGGGGGGGGGGGTGGAGCAGTTGAAACTGGAAAATCGCGAAATTATTCGATCGCCTAAAATTTCCCTCAGAAGAGTCATAGTCGGCCGAGCTGTGTGAGCACTGAGCAGGTCCTGTTGGAACAACATCGCTGGATGTTTTTATTTGAAGAAATTATGGTATGCTCGCTGTGTTAAAATAATGGGATATTGATTTTCAAAATAAAATTGAACAATTTTGCTTTTTTGTTCTGAGTGAATTTTTCCATTATGAAATTCCCACGTTTCGGCTATAGAATCGCGAAACCAAAAAAAAGGCAAATAGAAAAGTTATTAACTATAATTTAAATCACAACGGGACTTACGCGCCATGCTTATTTTAATACTTTTTGTTTGGAAACTGTTAGATAATATATTTTGTGTATATTATGAAGCCAGTAAACTATAAACAATGCAATGATAATAGAGTTGACACCTCAAAATTAGCATAGTTTTTGGACTGCAATGGAAAGTTTCTTGTTGATATACAGAAATAGATCGAACTGTATAAAAATAATATTAATGAATCTCAAATTGGCGTTATCAGTGCATTGCGGAAACAAGAACCAAACGACCAAAGTAGTTTACAATTTTTATTGTTGATATTCAATAATGAATAGAAAGTGGATGTCAAAATCTTTGTCAAATTTATTTTATCAAAGAAGTTTGTCGGGATATCCGGGCGGAATGAATAAAATTGGATCTAACCTATGAAAATCATAATGAATAGTGACGGTAACCTGCACGAATGGATACCACCTTGCATTTTATGGTCAAGCGTTGAAATTTGGTACACTTGCTCGTTAGACCCTACCCTTTGATATAAGAAATGTTATCACGGTCGGAGCCCCCGCGGGGCCCATGTTATAGTATGGTTGTCCATCTTCAGGAGCAAATACGCATTTTCGCTTGTTTTGGAGCTAAAAAGTGTCGTAGAGGGCTGAAATTTGGTACACGTGTGGTATTTGGGATGTTTAAAGCTACAAGCAAATGACCGAGGGCCCACGGCTTTTTTGTCAAAATTGCGCATTTTTTCGAGTGAGGTCTCGTTTCATATGTTTTCGGTGTCACTGATTTCGAAAAATCATTTTTTTAGTACTTAAGGTCAATTAAAAAAGGTGACAGTATTTGGGAACCCGTATAGCGCACAAAGCCTTGTAGCCTCATCAGAAGTGTGCGAAGCCTAAGTTACTAAATGTAGCTGTAAAAAGGGCTGCGTTGCAAATCGCTGTAAATGTCTCAAAAACAATCTACAATGCTGTGATCTATGCGCATATTGAACTACTATACACTTTCAGATGTGTCAGTTGTCACAACTATATTTACATAGATCACAGCATTTCAGATTGTTTTTGAGACATTTACAGCGATTTGCAACGCAGCCCTTTTTACAGCTACATTTAACTAAGGCTTCGCACGCTTCTGAGGCTATATAGGCTTTGTGCTTTGTGCACCACACGGGTTCCCAAATACTGTCACATTTTTTCCATCGACCTTTTTTTATCGACCTTAGTTTTGGCTATATTCAACGTGTTTTCCCTATCTTACAGTATAGGCGGCAATCGACGTACTTCTGTCTACGATTGTACCTCCATAACATCCTTAACATGGAAATGGAAGCGTGGCCTGATCACATTTTGCTATACTTTCATTTTCTGCCACCAGACGGCAGCCTTATACTTTAATGAGATCGAACCTTTAAAATTGTCAACTTTAATTATTTTCAATGTTGCAAAGTCGTGTTGCAGTGTTTTTTTCGACAAACACTTTGAACTCCGCAGGTTTAACACAAACTAAGAATAGAACATTCCTTATATAAATAGACATTTAATTTTACTAGTTCAAACAACTTTGAACTCATCATTGGTGTCCAGCGTTGGGTTAGAACTTATAGATGTCATTTTACTTTGTTCAGTGTGGTGAGTTAAGCTTGTAGTAGGCCATGGTCCAGTTAATGACTAAATATGGCACGCTCTACTCGACGCGCGACGTACATCACAAAAAGAAGAAAATCTATCCGCTACTCGATAGTGTATTTATCATTTTTAATTGATCTGTTAGTTAGTTTTATTAATCGTTTGAGTGAATGTTACAATTAATTATGAATTCTGAAAACAGTTCAATATTTTACAACTTTGTAAAAAACACTTTCATTAACAACATTTTTTTTTCTCAGTAAAAAGAGAAATTTAAGAAAAAGGGGCTGGTCAGTGGTTTGCTAGTAGGTACCTAATGAACTGAAAATTGCGAAATATTCAACCGTTTTTAAGTTGTATTTTTGTTTTAATCGATGGTGGTAATGTTAGTGTAGTTACGAAGTATTTTTTGTAATAGTTTTTTTTCAGTTTTTTTGCGTGATTTTCCGTTAATAATTAATTATTTTTGATTTGTTTTTTATGTTTGATTGATTTATTAATGACTGATTATCAGGGCCGGCGCGAGCCTATTTGGCGCCCTGGACAAAGAATTTCTTTGCGCCCCCTCCCCATATTTTCGTTTCAATAAAACGTGTACACAATTTCCTATCATTAATATTAAAAAAATTTCCACAAGGTTTTACGTAAATTGTTTTTCATCCATCTTTTTCAGTTCTTATAACATGCGAAGCCTTATTCCAAGTATTGCACCGATGTTTTAGAAAAAGATGTCCATTTAATTGCTTCAGAAATGAATTCTGCGAGCTTTTTTCTCTGGAAAACTTCTTATCAATTTTTTGTAATCTAATTTTTTTGCCAATTTTTTTGTGGGTCATCAGTGCCGCCCCTATTTTGATGACGCCCTGGGCAGCTGCCCAGTTTGCCCGCCCCAAAAACCGACCCTGCTGATTATTTGGGATGTCTTTGTCTTTTATTGTGTTTTCTGTTTCCGTTTCGTAAGTTTTTAATTTAACTCTGAATTTACCAACTGAAAAAAATACCAGTACAAACTAGAATAAATTGTATAGGGTTACAATAATTTAATTTGTTGACTGAGTTTTATTTGGTTTTGAGTTTACCGTATCTTTTATCCACAAACGACTGGGCCCTGCAGTCAGGATCCCATCTGATTGGTCGAATATCCCATCTTGATGTCGTTTGACACACACACACACACCTAAACGAACGTAACAACTAACTAGTGAACTCTGTATACTAATATGAATAGTTGGCAGCGATTAAAAATGAGTTTTTTATGTGGAGAATGTTCAAGCACACATTCTTCAAGACAGGCATTAATGTTCACAAAATTAGTATGAAAACTTCAGATAAGGCTTGTAATCTAATTCTTTCTATAAAAGTCGATCAATATTCTGACATTTCAAAATAAAACTTAATTAAAATTTATTTTTCTATTCCAATTTCTCAAGAACACTGTTATTGTATAAATTTTGGACATCCTATAATATCTCAAATAAAAAACTCGGGTCGCAGTGCCAAAACCCTGCCGACAATATAGTGTATTTGCTAATACAGGCATTGTGGCATTATTATGTAAACTTAAGTTTGTTTTTTGACAAAATAAAAAATTTAACCCCTTAATACAGCCCTTAAAATAATTAAATTTTTCTAAATTTCAATATTAGACATGGATTTCATCAATACACCCAATTAAATACACCCTTCCATATCTAAGTAAATCCGTATCAACAAACTAGTGTTTTCATAAAATTTGAAAGTCCGGTCCTGTCGGGCCGATTTTATTAAAATTTTAGCAGCACATTTTAATCTTTACTAAAGAGTTAAATTTCAATTTTGAAACGATTCTGACAAATTTTTCGGTATTTTTGGGCCCAAAAACTTTTTGGAACCCCTAAATACAACCCTGAAAATGGTCCGATCGGGCCCATTTTAAATAGGCTTCTTGCGGTGATTGGTTCCAATGTGTGTACCAAATTTCGTTTCAATCGATTAAGTCTGTCGAGAGTTATCGTGTACACACATATATATATATATATAAATGTATATATATAAATATATAAGCATATATATATATATATATATACATATATATATATATACATATATATACATATATATATAAACATTTTTAAAAATGGTGCCAGTGTTCAGGAGGCTATGAAACGTCGAGAAATTTTGGTCCGACCCCTAGGTCCCACCATCCGACCGACGCCAATAGTGTATGTGCCATATGGCAAATACACTAATAATAGTAAACTAGGTTTTATTTTGAAATGTCAAAAAATTGATCGACCTTTATAGAAAGAATTAGATTATAAGCGTTACCCGAAGTTTTCATTTTAATTTTGTCTTGAAGAATATGTGTTTGAATATTCTCCACATACAAAACCCATTTTGTAATCGCTGTCAACTATCCATATTAGCATACAGAGTTGAGAAAAAATTCTACTGTAATCTAACTTTTGTCTTTTTGTTTGCAGATTCCAGAAAATGGCACAAGCACAAATTCGAGTTATAGTGAAGGCGAAGACAGCGAAGATGATTTACGAATTGGTCGGGATTCAGTCAAGTAAGAGATTTTTTTATACTTATTTTACAAATATATTTTTCAGTGCTATATAGTCCAGTCACGAGAGCTTAAGAAGATAGGTCCACCTTGCGTTTTGAGCAGCAAATGATTTTATTTTTTTTTTGTCCTTAGGCATGTTTAGGAGATGTCAAATCCAAGTTTGCGACCTCTAAAACATGGCGGGGGAGTTTTGGTGGGCTAAAAACCATGATTTTTTTGCACTTTTTTTGGTTTTTGGCTTATAACATAAAAACGGCTGGTCCTATCGAAAAAATGGTCCTACTTAAAATTAAAGGGCACAAAATTTACTTCAAAATGCACTAGTCAAATATGTTTTTGTTCCGATTTTTACCGACTCTACAGAACTTAAAAAAACAAAAAAAAAAATAAACTCTTTTTTTGTTTGAAGGTGCTAATCTCAGGAACTACCAGTCTGTAAAGAAGTAAAGTAGTAATCATTGAAACCCTAGACGAGTTTTTTAAAAATTCAATCCCAAAGGGTGAAAACGGAAGTATAGGATTTATTGTAATAACAAAAAATCCTACACCCACGTTTTACCCCCTTTGGGTTTGAATTAAAAAAAAATCGAATAGCCTATAACCTTCCTTAATAAACGGGCTATCTAACAAAAAAAATTTTTTTCAAATCGGACTGGTAGTTCCTGAGATTAGCGCGTTCAAACAAAAAAAAATAAACTCTTTTTTTGTTTGAATGCGCTAATCTCAGGAACTACAAGTCCGATTAAAAAAAATTTTTTTTTGTTAGATAGCCCATTTATTGAGGAAGGTTATAGGATATACGAGTTTGTTTTAAATTAAACCCCATAGGGGGTAAAACGTAGGTGTAAGATTTTTTGTAATAACAAAAAATTTTTCACCTCCGTTTTATCCCCTTTGGGATTGAATTTAAAAAAACTCAAATAGCCTATAACCTTCCTTAATAAACGGGTTATCTAACAAAAAATATTTTTTTTTTTAATCTGACTAGTAGTTCCTGAGTTCAGCGCGTTCAAACAAAAAAAGAGTTTATTTTTTTTGTTTGAACGTGCTAATCTCAGGAGCTACCAATCCGATTTGAAAAAAATTGTTTTGTTAGATAGCCCGTTTATTAAGGAAGGTTATAGGCTACTCGAGTTTTTCAATAGTTAAAAGCTTGAAAAAATGCTTTTTTTTCATTTTGATAAATTTTGGCGATTTTCTAAGTTCTGTAGAGCCGGTAAAAATAAGAACACACACATATTTGACTAGTGCATTTTGAAGTAAATTTTGTGCCCTTTAATTTTGAATAGGGCCATTTTTTCGATAAGACCATCCGTTTCCATGTTATAAGCAAGAAATCGAAAAAAGTGCAAAAAAATCGTGGTTTTTAGCCCACCAAAACTCCCCCGCCTTATTTTAGAGGTCGCAAATTTGGATTTGACATCTCCTAAACATGCTTGAGGACACAAAAAAATAAAATCATTTGCTGCACAAAACGCAAGGTGGACTTCCTCTCGTGACTGGACTGTAGGGAATATTACAAAAACAGTGGAAGTATTGATTAATTTCATAGACTTATTTATTCTGATACATTTTTAGAGTGTTGGGTCTCCAAGTCACTCCAAGTGACTATATGAATATTATGAAGTATTAGAAATACCTTGTATTATGTCCATCTTGTGACTTCTTGTGAATTTACACTACGCGTTTCCAGGGCCGGCGTTAGGGGGGGGGGGTAAACGGGTCAAAGGTACCCCGGGTCCGAAGAGGGCCTGCCGGCCCGGGGCTTACCTATTATATGTGACTACCGTGTTTAATCCCAACATAAAAAACGTTATTTGATTTTTTTCATTAAAATGTTCTATTTCGAAAAAAAAAACAAATTTTAGAGAAACATTTTTTTTGGAGTGGACAGGGGACTGAGAACGCTTACCCGGGGACCGAAAATCCTAGCGCCGGCCCTGCGCGTTTCAGCAACGAGTTGCCATCTTTAGGTGTGGTTAATTATTCTTAAAAAACCCACAATGAGTATTCGTAACACTATATAATATTATGATGCTAATCACTGTGTATTATGTCGTGGTTTGTGAAGTACTGATTTAAATTTCGAGATTTTATGATTTATGTAGTAGGTAGACGTAATGGAAAAGTATGTGTGTGAATTTGTGTAGACGATTACTGATTATTGGGTGTTTGTGTGTTGTTAATTATTGTATCGTATATTATTTTCGATTTTAGTGTTAGTTTGTCATTAAGAATGTTGGTATTGTCGAATTTTGTGGCCACAAAATTCGACAGTACCAACACACAAACACCCAATACTCAGTAATCGTCTACACAAATACACACACATACATTTCCATTCCGTCTACCTACTATATAAAATCATAAAATCTCGAAATTTAAATTAGTACTTCACAAACCACGACATAATACACAGTGCTTAGCATCATAATATTATATAGTGTTACGAATACTCAATGTGTGTTTTTTAAGAATAATTAACCACACCTGAAGATGGCAACTCGTTGCTGAAACGCGTAGTGTAAATTCACAAGAAGTCACAAGACGGACATAATACAAGGTATTTCTAATACTTCATAATATTTATTTATTCTTTCCAACTTCAGTCAAAATTCTTATTTTTTTTCTCGGAAAATCAGTTTAAGTTTTTTTTTAACGGCACATTTTCAATGTCAAATTAGCATTGGTGTAATAATTAAATCAGCTCACGATCTTCTCCCCCGGACCCCCCTAATTTCTGCAATAAATTTAAAGAGCAACTTAGTTCTATTGTCTTTTCAAAATGAAAATTGAATTTCATCCAATATGACCCTGTCGCGATTTTTGATTTCCTTTTTTTCGAAGCCTTTATGTATTGATTTGCGTAATCCACTCGCCTCATTTTAGGGATTTCGGTATTTTTTTCTATCTGGCTGTAATTTATTTTATTTTTTCCAAAACCCTCAATTTATCACAAAACATTGAAAAAACGATTGTGTAAAAATTGCATTAACGTAGGTGTACTTGAAAACAGCGTACCATTTGGAAACTGGCAATACAAAAGCCGTTCTTCTGCAAAATCTTTTTTTTCCTTCAGGGTCCCGTTGCGACATCACCGTAAGAAGTCGTCAGCGCTATCCCCATACAAAACTGCCGACGAGATGGACTCCGATAGCAATTCACCTGCCAATTCAATCACATCAATTAACTCATTGGCCAGTTTGCTCAAAGAGAAAATGCAGGTTCGATTTTTTAAAAGGACTATTGAAATAGTAAAATATTCTCCTCAAAAAGTACATTCGTTACCTTTGAGGGGAGGTTATTAACAATATTTAGTGAATTCATGCGCATCTATTTTGTTTGTTTGTTTTAGAATATTCAGACATCCGTTCTCAAGAAAAAGAAACGCACGCCAGATTACAGAATTCGCGTTTTCGTCGGCTTTCTCTTTCTATGCATTGTATTTCTGATAGGTTTCGCTTACGTAATGTACCACCAACAAATCCTCCAAAAAGCTTACTTTGATAAATTGAAATTTAATAAAAACGAACGCTCAATGAAAATATTCAATACAGAAGGAATTGAAATCCTCCGTGGAACTTTAGGCACAACGATGAACACAGGTCCTGTTTACAATTGTTTACCGGGCGATGAACTGAACGACGGCAGCATTTGTTTTGAGTGGATGTACGCTGCGCGGTTATATTTGAATTACAAAGAGGTGAATCATGACGTTCGCTGTTATATGTTAAATTGGGTTTCATTATCACATGACGTCGACCCTACTGATTGTTTTGATTGGTCGTTTGAGGGTGGGCATTGGTATGGCGGCGGACAAACAGCTGATAATGCATGTCCGTTAGACAAAGGAACGCACGATTTCACGCCATTTATAACAGGCGACGCGCACAAAAGATTGTGGTCGAATGTCTTAAACCGATATTTCATCAGTTCAAACGGTGTGGCAATTGTTGTTGATCCGGCGACACCACTTTACACTTCGATAAATGCAAAACATTCTAAACAGATGTGTTTGAAAGCAAAATACGACGATTTCGCGTTCGTAAATCGATTGACTCCCACTCCACATTTAAATTACAGTATTTGCACCGGTTCAAATATGAAGAAATTGCACAATGCTCTGTCGGAAAAGTCATTGTGGGATGGATTGAAGCAAGAAGATGTTGATACAATCAATTCGCTTTTGAGCGAACCGGTCTGGCAGATCGCTCCGAACAATAAATACGATTTAACAGAATCAACCATTTATAATTACACGGAGGATGTTATTTCGTTGGGTTTCCTGAAGCAAGGCCATGTCTTGGTTAACGAGTTCTGGCAAGAGCAGGTTGGAGATTTTACTCTGGACACAGACAGATTTCCAACGTTGAAAGAGACTGTAAATATCATACACAGGCGTGGTTTTAGAATTGTTTTTAGTATTCAACCATATATTTCCACTGAAAGTATGAACTTTGCTGAATGCAATAAAAAAAGGTTGCTTATATCGGAAAGATCTAGTGTCAGAAGAATCCCGGCGCTGACGAGTTACAAATCGGTCGAAAGTGCAGGAGTTTTGGATTTTACTAATAATTATACAATCCCCTGGTTACACAGGTAAGAATAAAAGCAACTACGTGTATGCTAAAAAGTTCGTTATTATAAAAACCGAAATATAGGTATATACAATATGTAAAAATGCTAATAAATATAAGATTTTGTCGGAAACCGAACCTGGTGCATTCCAAAAAACCAAGTTGAATAGCTATTACCGTTCGTTAGATCGTTATCTTATATATAAAATTCTCGTGTCGCGGTGTACGTTATTGAACTCCTCCGAAACGGCTGGACCGATTTTGATGAAATTTTGTGTGCTTATCGGGTAGGGTGGAGAATCGGACAACATCTATTTTTCATCCCCCTAAATGTTAAGGGTGGTCCACCCCAAAAAAAATTTTTTTATTTTTTTGACAAAATTTTTTGTTTTAATTTTTTCATGATTCAGCATTGAAAAATACATACAACTCTAAATTTTCACCCTTATACGATCAACCCCTGATTTTTAATCGCGATTTTTATATTAAGCTTTAAAAAATACATATATATGGCGAACGAGCGAAGCGACTGAGTAGTGTATTTATAATATTCAAGCGAACGAGCGAAGCGAGTGATTAGGCGAAAATAATCAAGCGAACGAGCGAAGCGAGTGAGTAGGCGAAAATATTCAAGCGAACGAGCGAAGCGAGTGAGTAGTGTATTAATAAAATTCAAACGAACGAGCGAAGCGAGTGAGTAATGTAATTATAATATTCAAGCGAACGAGCGAAGCGAGTGAGTAGTGTATTTATAATATTCAAGCGAACGAGCGAAGCGAGTGAGTACTGTATTAATAAAATTCAAACGAACGAGCGAAGCGAGTGAGTAATGTAATTATTCCTAGAAATTATTAACAACGTTTGCCGGATCAGCTATACTAAATATACGTGAGCGGAGTAATGGGTGACCGCTATTAAATCATAATTTCATACCACCCGAGCGAAGCCGGGACGGGTCCGCTAGTTTTACCATAAAATGTCAATTAATGACTTTGCATTATCGATGTAATAATGTCCATTTCTACGAAAAATACTCTACACTGACATGACAAACAAAACTAATCATGAACTTTTTGGTACTACGAATTTATTATGAATAAGTAATAGAGTAAAGCACTACTTTACAGGCAACTTAAATACATCCTGGATATCTACAACGTCGACTCATTCTACCTGGACATTGGTACTGCTTTTGATCTGCCCTACTATTATCAATGCAAAGCGCCTCTGATGAATCCTGATGAGTACAAAACGATACTGATCAATGGCTTGCAAGGAAGTATCAATTTGATCGGAGTTTCAAGTGCCATCAAAAGACCAAGGCCACCGATATTTGTTTCATTACCTCCTTTCCAATCATCCTGGAAGGCTATCAGGTATGTTACTTTGGAATGTGTGGAGGTTAAAACATTTTGGAAATATTTTGTTATTACTGCATTTTGGATTGTTTTTAAAATATTAAAATATATTATCAACATTAAATTAAACTATCAATAATTAAAAATAAATACCTATGTGCAAATACCTAATTAGTTTTCCAGTTTCGTATCTTGATTATCCTGGTAATTTCTATTGAAATATGTAATTTTAATTAGCTTGTATTCAATCAGATAGACTTTTTTAATACTGATTTTTTTTCTCTGCGAAAACAGAACGGTAATTCCAACGGTTCTGACGTATGGAATTAATGGATACCCGTTCTTAATCCCCGGAGCTGTTGGCGGCGACATCGAACCAAAAGACGTCTGGAATCCAAACATTCAAGGAGATCAAGGCGGTGATATCGCCGCAGACATAGAACTGCCGGACAAGGAACTTTACATCCGGTGGCTTCAACTCGCAACTTTCTTACCAGTTGTGAGGTTCATGCATTTGCCCAGCAAATATGATGATGCTAAAGTTTTGGAGATTACCAAAATTTTGACTTCGCTCAGGCAGCAATTGGTAAGTGTATGATTCATTTATGTTCTTTTTTGAGACGTATAGCAGAAAATTATAAAGTATAAATTAAATCATCATTGACACTTGACAAAATTTATAGATAATATCTTTTGTTGCAGATAACGCCTCTTCTAAAGAAATACGCCCGCGAATCCTTAGATTCCGGTCTACCAATGATCAGACCTCTGTGGATGCTAGATCCAATGGATCCATCGTGCCATCAGGTGATCGATCAGTTCTCTGTTGGCGAGGAACTGATAGTGGCTCCAGTCTTAATGGAAAAATCATTTCAACGCGAAGTCTATCTTCCAGCCGGCGTCTGGAAGGACGGAATTGATGGCAGCTTACGCAAAGGCAGTCGATGGATGCATAATTACAAAGTTAACTTGAACCAGATTGCGTATTTCCAAAAGATGCCAGACAACACAAGGTTTTGAAAACAGACTTTTGTTAATAGTTTTGGGAGTTTTTTTGTGTGTGTAGCATGGTTTGTACTTCGAACTTCTCCTTTATAATATTTTCTTGATCAAGAGTAGTTCGTACGATTGATGGGCAATGTTTTCGAGAGATGATTTTGTTTGTTGTAGTTTTGTGGATTGGGAATGGTTTTATTTATTTTTTCTGAGTTGGTAGAAACGTATTGATATTTCAGTTTTAATTAACGGATAAAAATTCCAGTAAACAGTCATGAAGGAATGACGATTTTTGTAAAATATATTAGTACATCACAACACAGTTGCAATATAATTCGTAAAATTGTATTTGAACGCTATAACTGTTCACTAAAGTTATTTTTTCTTGTTTTTTTTTAAATGTAGGCAGGTTTATTGGTATTTAGTTTTTGAAAACTCATATTTATTAGCCGAGCGTGTATCAATACTGTTATTTACATGGCGTTGCTGTGGTTCCTCTATTACAAGTTCTCAGGTTCTAGCCCGAGAGCTGGTCAATTGGATTTTCAATTTATTATTAAAAAAAAAATAATGAATTGAAAATTTGAATTGGTGGTAGGCCCAAATAACCTTATAGTCTAAGAGCGAACCATCCGACTAACCCATTTCCCACAAAGTTAGAAAATTTTTAAATGATGTTTTATTATCGGTCAATTAAGAAAGTACCGTTCTGGCAGGCATCTCGCGGTTGCGTCATCATCCCTTAAATTTTTGAAAATGTCAAAAAAAAATTTATTTTAATCGACTCCCAGAAGGCTACAATTTTAGTATGTTGTAATTTATATATGTATAAGTGTAAAAAAAAATTGACAACCTATTTTGAGGGTTGCAAGTATGTGCCAGACGATAGCAAAGTTGTCATCGGGGTAGTAATTCATAATCTGCTCCCACAAGGCTGACATTTTGAGGGCATATTCTTTCAATAGTTTAAAAAATATATGTAGACATCCAGCCTATGCTGGCGTTTACAATTAGTGCCTTGGTTCCTTGGTTACTTTACTATTTTTATTTAATAAAATTGTAAACCTGAAAAATATAAATAATCTAATCTTAATTTTGAATTTTTTTAAGTGCTGTTTCACTTAAGCCAGACGTTATTCATTTGTTAAATTTCTACAATTATTATGGAACAGACTTTATTCCAAAAAAATTCAAAAAATTAATTCTTAACTTTTTGTGCGTGTTTTAAAACTTTGGGACGATTTTAAATTTCTTAAGGACTTGTTCTGGAACTTTGTAAATAAGGAAAGGTCACAAACTTCACGTAAATAAAGAAAGGTCACAAACTTCACATGTAACAATCTTGGAACTATAATTTGTGGTTTTCATAATATTTGTTAAAAATGACCAAAAATAATATCTGGTAGGTAAATACATCACAAAGGGGCGGCATCCGTTTTAGAGCCTAATAGAAAAATAGCTTTGTGTCGTGATCGAGATGAGACATACGGTTAATATATCCACGCGTTGTGAACTTATTTCTTTGTGGTGTATGTTGTATATGACGTTCAGACTTCAGTGCTTATAGGTAGATAGATATTGTAGATTATAGATGTCAAAATTCTAACACTGCGAAGTTACAGAATTGATTATTTAAATAGAAACCGTTTTACCACTAGCTTTATGTATTCATTATCAATATTTTTAGATGTGCTGTTGATATTTTTTTAAGACAAAATGAAAATTCTTTTTTTTAAATAGTATTATATTTTAAGAACAAAATTTAGTTTTAGATTTAAAGATAAAATAATTTAAATGATAAATAATTAATTGAATCCAAAACAAACTTATTTTCAGTTGTTAGAATAGATTTTTTTGTTAATTTTTTCGTTTTTTAATATCCACACAACCAAGGACGTTTTCATATCAACAAATAAAAAAATTGTGATATTTTTAGATGCTTTAAGATTTGTATGTATTATTTTAGTTCAATTTTAAGTTATTTTAATTTATCCTTTGTAAATAATAATATCGAACAAAAGATTAATAAAATTTACTTTGAGTTTATTGCGAAATATTAAATCATGTGTCCATTTTTCGAAATAATCTATTTGGTATTGCAATCGACTCTTTTTTTTTTGAAAAAAATTCAGTAAGTACCTACATGTGTAAATTCTATGTGCAAAAGGCATCACATGTAGTGCAGTTTTAACATACCTAACATTTTCCCCGCAGTTTTCTAAATAGTTTTTAATACCCGCTAAGATAATGTCTTACTGTATTTTTAAAGTTAAAAAAATTTGTACACGAAAAATATGTTATATTTAATTAACTTATGTTTCGATTCCACTTATTCAAGGCCATATCCATAAAAAAATTCGGAGAATTGTCTTAAAATTTAAGAAACCGTTTATGAAAATGCATTACCTATTTTTTCGACTCAAGGCCGTTTTCTGAAAAAAAAAAAAAAAAAATCGGCAGGACGGAGGGGGCGGTTGGTTGGCCAGAATAATTAGAGAAATATATTTAGAAAATAAAAGTGGTGCGGTCCGGTGTACAGTAGTTGTGCGGCGTATTGAGAACATTTCATGCAAACAATATCTTTTTTGTGAGAGTTTCGGGATTGCTGTGTCTAAATCCCCTTGATTCTCCCCTGGTTACGGTGCTGGAGGAAGGGGCCCGAAATTCCCCATCCCGCACAAAACGGTATAGTTGATTGTAAACCGCATGTTTTTTACAGGCATATTGACAAAACTGCACCGGTGTAGTAAATGGGTAATTATGGTGGAAGTAAACAGTGTGCGATGGTGGAAGTAACGTATCAATTTATTGATATTTTTTTAAAGCGGTCGGCCTTTTTACCGACTTTTATTTAAAATGTATACGTGTAACAACGAGAAAATATTAAGATGTAAACAAAATCAAGCGCAATAATACTTGAACCTACTGGATATTATAATAGGGGAAAGAAAATAACACTATCAACTATTAAAAATTACTGTCACGTGTATTTTTAAGTAGGTAATGTTAAAATATACAAAAATAATCTATAAAAGATACTTACCTTATCTTCAGCCAAAAAGTAAGTAGAGTAAAAGCACCGACTGCGGACCACTCACCAGTGGTCGACTACTTTGATATTTATAGTTGGCAAAAAAACATAAAGATCTTCAACTGAAGTTAAGAATTTTTGTCTGACGAAGATACTGTAGGTACTGTGCAAAACAGTTGTTGTACAATGAATTAAAATACTGTTTTATTAAATTAAGATGTATAATATAATAATATTAACTTACATTAAATAAAGGCCGAATTTATTATATTTTATGTATAGGTACTTAACATAATAATATATGCAACGAAGAAACGTATCTATACATATAGTTCCGTTTTACAAATAATATACTCAATCGATGTAAAGATAAATTAGAAAACATTAATTTCCAATGGAGTTACACATCTGTTGCTTGATGTGTAACTCACTTGCAAATTTATATTTTCTTTTCGCACCGACAAAGTATATTTTTGTTAAATGTTACTGTTACGGATCACCCTGCATATGAACGGCGGAGAATAATTCTGAGAAGCGGTGTCTGACGTTGAACACACTGGTGTCTACGCGAAGATTCTAGACAACTCTAGAGAATACGAGTACACACTGGGCTTAGGCAGCGCAGGTATATAAACGAGTGAGTGAAGCGATCAGGCAATCAGTCGACGGTGTCACGCAATCAGTAATCAGTGAATGGTGAGTCGTGCCATCAAGCGGATCAGTGATATAAATATTAGTCAATCAACGGTTGAATCAGTCAGTACAGTGATATAAATAGTGGAGTAGATGTAAATAAATAGTACTGAAGTAACTGAGTAAATGACCGACATAAATAAACGTTAAAATAAATCTGATATAAATACAGTGACATAAATAATTACAAATAAATAATCTTTGTATGTATAGTTATTTGTTAAGTGTTATTTAAGTGGCTCGTTTAGTTCAATAATTACAGTTTGAGTTTTTTTTTTTTGTTAAAATTAACTTTTTGTTGTTGCCTTCATTATCATTGTATTTTTAATTATTGTATATAAATATTTATTCCGCCAACTCAGAAAACAGTTTTGTAATATTACATAATATAATCTGCTCATTCAACTATAAATATAAAAGTGACGAACCACAGGTGAGTGATTATGGGAATCGGTGCGTTTTCATATAGAAAATACTTCCATTTTTCTTTATAATTTATAAAAATCCTGCAAAAAATTGGAAATAGACGAAATAAGTGAAATTGTTACGTTTTTATTTATTTTAATTTATTTTTATAATTGTATTGGATATCCATAAAAAGCGTAATTACATAAACATAAAATAATAAACAATTATTAAAAAGCATAAAATACTAGAATACGGTCATTTTTTGGGCAAAGTAGGTAAATATTTATAGTAATTATAATATAACAAACATAATATGAATCAAATACAATAATAATAAATATTATCTTTAACAGTAAATAAATATTTAAACATATAAATAAAATGTTCAATAATTTTATCATTTAAAAAAAATGATATTCCGTTCCTTACTTGCGGATTTCAGTCAAATTTTTCGTGTTTACGTGAATCAGTTGTTAGCATTTATTTGGTAAATAAAATTTAATTTTACGATGGATACGGTTTATATTAATCACTGCCTACTACATATTTATTTGCTGCCTGTTCAAAAACCACGTTCAAGTGATTCCCCGTCAGGCGCGGTGATAGTGAAAAAGGTATGAGCAATGGTTGTGCAGGTAGGAGAATAATTTATCTGAAGTGATGCTCGACTCTATTTTACCGAGATTATATGAATTCAAAGGTCAGGCATTGCGATTCTCATTTCTTTTTATAAAACGGCGGCGATGATATTAGTTATAACTTATAGTGGAATGGAATTTATTTAACGCTGGTTTTTAAGACAATTAATGATGGTATTACAAACAAATGCATTTATTTATTTTTATATAAGTCAGCTGAGTCAACTTCCGTCATGTTATGTTTATGGACTATGGTTAACTAAAAATAATATTTTTAGTGTATTTGCCTACACATTATAATAGGCGTTGTTTGGCTGGCAGAACCTAAAAATATATTATACAAGTATTTTTTTTGGGCAAATTGTTTGAACTCTTAAATTCAACCCTAAAAATTGTTCGATTGGATAATAATTGGTACATATATTGGAATTTTTAGCGTATTTCTAATCGGACCATTTTAAAGAGTTGTAGTATTTAGAGAAAAAAAATTGAGCACAAAAACACCGAAAAAATTTGCGGAATTGTTTCAAAAGTCGACATTTAAGCCGTTAGTAAAGATCAAAATGGGCTAAAATTTTAACTAAAATTCAATCAAGACGATGTAGAAATTATTTTTTTTTTTAATATTTTGCATTGTGATTCTTATTTCTTTTTATAAAACGGCGGCCATGATATTAGTTATAACTTATAGTGAAATGGATTAATTGTAGATTAAAGACGCGGCGACAACTCAGGTCATTAGCGTCTTCAACACAACAAATAATCCATTTGTGTATTAGAATCCGCCAGCCGGCATACACAAACCGACTGGTACGAGCTCGGGTCCCTGGGAGCGCTAATTCCCAAAGAACATTGAAATGCAATTTGCGATAGCAACCACATTCCAATGTCCCCCCTGGGGGATAGTGGAATAGAATTTATTTTACGCTGGTTTTTAAGACAATTAACTCTGCGGTAAAACAAACAAATGCATTTATTTATTTTTATGTAAATCAGGAGTCAACTTCCGTCATGTTATGTTTATGGGCTATGGTTAACTAGAAACAATATTTTTAGTGTATTTGCCTACACATTATAATAAGCGTTGGTTGGCTGGCAGAACCTAAAAAAATATTATTATATAAGTATTTTTTTTGGGCAAATTGTTTGAACTCTTAAATTCAACCCTAAAAATTGTTCGATTGGATAATAATTGGTACATATATTGAAATTTTTAGCGTATTTCTAATCGGACCATTTTAAAGAGTTGTAGTATTTAGAGAAAAAAAATTGAGCACAAAAATAGCGAAAAAAACCCTTTAGTAAAGATCAAAATGGGCTAAAATTTTAACTAAAATACAATCAAGACGATGTAGAAATTATTTTTTTTTAAATATTTTGCGATATAGGTAGAGAAATGGTGATCCGTAGATGATGTAGAAATTAGGAGAGAAAAACTCAGTGGCAAAAGTATCAAATAAAATTTGCAATACTGATGATTAAATTTGCATTTATAAGCTTACGTTTCGGTGCTGAATTTTTGACAGCATTGATGCCCTGAGGATGGTGCAATGAGCACCGAAACGTAAGCTTATAAATGCAAATTTAATCATCAGTATTGCAAATTTTATTTGATACTTTTGCCACTGAGTTTTTCTCTCCTAATTTCTTAATATTTTGCATTGTGATTCTCATTTCTTTTTATAAAACGGAAGCCATGATATTAGTTATAACTTATAGTGAAATGGATTAATTGTAGGTTAAAGACGCGGCGACAACTCAGGTCATTAGCGTCTTCAACACAACAAATAATCCATTTGTGTATTCGAATCCGCCAGCCGGCATACACAAACCGACTGGTACGAGCTCGGGTCCCTGGGAGCGCTAATTCCCAAAAAACATTGGAATGCAATTTGCGATAGCAACCACATTCCAATGTCCCCCCTGGGGGGTAGTGGAATGGAATTTACTTTACGCTGGTTTTTAAGACAATTAATGCTGATAAGACAAACAAATGCATTTATTTATTTTTATAAGTCAGCTGAGTCAACTTTCGTCATGTTATGTTTATGGACTATGGTTAACTAGAAATAATATTTTTAGTGTATTTGCTTACACATTATAATAAGCGTTGGTTGGCTGGCAGAACCTAAAAATATATTATATAAGTATTTTTTTGGGCAAATTGTTTGAACTCTTGAATTCAACCCTAAAAATTGTTCGACATTTAACCGTTTAGTAAAGATCAAAATGGGCTAAAATTTTAACTAAAATACAATCAAGACGATGTAGAAAATATTTTTTTTTTAATAGTTTTATAAGGAATTTTCCAACAACATTTTTTTCATCTACCTTATTCATCATTTTTTTCACTTTTAACGTATTTTTACTATGTAGATATATTAAAAATGCAATAATACATTTTTCAAACTAAAATAAAAAATAAGTATTTTTTTATTGAAATAAAGTTTTCTTTCAAATTATGAATTTTATAACGCTTTTCTCAATCAAAAGTAAAATGTTTATAAATGATATGATTTCAGTTTACGATCACAAAAATATAAAAAAAAAATTTATGTTCGATAAAATATACTAATTCTCAGTTTCTGATACGACTTTTAAACGCTAAATCTACTTTCAAAATACGTTTAGAATTGAAACCATGGTAAAATTCACTCTAAAAGTACTTTTATCTTAAATTTACTTTCAAAGTCGCACCAGAAATCGTCAATCGAGCATAATAATGAACTAAAAAACATGTTTGTTGCGTTTAGTTTTTGTTGCGCTTGGACTGAATATTTCAGTGTTTTGTTTTTTATAGTATGTCAGTTGTTACTGAATTTCCTCTGAGTAGAACATTGAATGAAAACATAACAATTGACATATTGTAAAATAGGAAAATGATGACATTTTCCTTGTTACTAAAAGTGACTTTCGTTATGCCTCTAAAAGACATATAGGGACAGAACAGTTACATATTTTTTATAACACATTTAATTCGCTTAATTTTCTATAACAAATATTGGTAATCGTGTGGTTTAGTAGTTAGCGCGTCGGCCTCTAGATCAGACGGTCGTGGGTTCGAATCCCACCTGCGCTCATGGATGTTTTGTGATATCATTTAGTTTTAAGAAAGTTGTTATTTAGTGTAGTTAAAAGACGCTAATGACTTGAGATGTCGACGCGTCTATAATCTACAATAAATAAAATATAACAAATATTCTAGAGTATGTGTCTGTGCAATAACTTATCCATTATATCTATCGAAAAGTGTGCATATCTATTTTTGGCTATATTTAGTTTCTCTGATCACAAAAAGATATATTTAAAATTTCCGAAATATAAAAGTTCATGTTGGTAGAAGCAAAAGGTCGATGTGGTGGAAATGACGTGTCTTTTAAAAACGAAATTTTCACTGAAAGACAAAAAAATATAATAAATGGAAGAAATACATTTTTGCCATAAAATAATTCTACGAATTTTATAGATTTGGATCTCACTTTTGATATTATACAGAATTGCTCGCATAATCCAATGTGTCGTCGTGAGGTACGAATAAGCCGCGAATAACCAGTTTGTTATCGTATGCAGAAACGCAAAGAATCTAACATCAGATGTTTCTGAAGGTATCCTACTATATTTTAGATATTAGATAATTGTTAAGTTAGAACTATTACCGGTTGACGGTTCCTCTGTACAGCGATTGCTTGCATTATTTAATGTTACCGTCTAGCAGGGTATAACATTAAAAAATGCAAGCAATCGCTCTGCAAGTCTCAGTGGAACCGCCAACCGGTAATAGTTCTGTCCTAATATAACTTAACAATTATCTAATATCTAAAATATAGTAGGATACCTTCAGTTACATCTTTGCGTTTCTTAACAACATAGATGTTTCAAGATTTATAAATCCAGTATACCGTTAGTCTGAAATTTCTGATGTTACCAACTTACAGTCTGTACTCTGTAGTAGTTCGTGATGTTCTTTTTAATTAGTCCACTGAATTTCTTTATCTTTTAACTTGTTGTTCCTTGCAAATAGTATTTTTGTTCTTTGTTGGTGTTGCTGTCTAGACAAGACAAGACTTTCAAAGTCTTGTCTTGTCTTGAAAAATCAAGACTTCATTAAGTCTAATTATAGATAAACAAACTCTTGTCTTGTCTAATATCAAGACTCTAGATTATTTTCAAGAGTCTAGATTAGTAGTAGTAGGTAAAGTAAACCTTTACATACTACTACTTATTTTATCTAGACTCTTGAAAATTGTCTAGAGTTTTAGCAAGAGTCTTGATCTAGATAAAGAAAGTCTTGTCTTGTCTTGAAAATTTTTAGACAAGACTTTTGCAAGTCTTGTCTTGAAAATCTAGACAAGACAAAACAAGAATCTAGAAAGTCTAGATCTAGACGGCAATACTATTTTTTGTACATTTTCGCGAAGGTTTAAAAAGTGAAGATGGATAAGCTGGATTTATTTTCCAAACGTTTTCCATCGTTAAAATTTATTAAGCTGGTTTTATTTGTTACATTGACCTGATAGGTGACTTTGTCTCCGAAATTGCAAATGATTGCTCACATTATTCAACATAGCATCTTGAAGTACGACCGCTAGACAGCAACATTAAATAATGTCAACAAATCGTTTTGCAATACTCAGAATAAGCGATAGTTGTCAAATGTTTATTTTTAAGTTAAGACGCAATAAAACGTAAATATAGCCAAAATTCATCTAAAATTTCTATTTTACATTCATATTATAATGGTTAACCCCTGAAAAACCTATTCTTATAAATATTATATTTTTTATATCTTAAATTACTTAGTGCTTTCTCGATCGATACTATTTTATTTTTCACATAAAAATTTTCCTGACGGCGAACATTAATAGTTTTATTTATTGTGCGTTGTAAAATTAGTATATAGAGGGTTAACTTATTACCACCATGTATAGTTATCTTTTCTATTTTGTTTTCTTCGGTTTAATTCTTTAATTTTAAACATAACCTCAAAATCTCTTTGTTGCAAATATTTAGGATACGACATTACTTGTAAAACATGCATGTAATTAATTCCTCAACCTACGAGTATTAACCTAGCCTAACATTTATAAAACTTAAACTTTCTCTTGTTATACGTTCTATCCAATATTGATAACATTTTTGCTTGGGATTGTTAAATATATTATTCAGTTGAATTGTGCAAGGTTTAGATCGTCAGATATTGAATTTTCTTTTCTAGTATTTTCATAGCTACTTTTTCAAGTCACAATGAATATGTCAAAAAGTTATCGTTTCGAAAGAATGCAAAAAGGTGAAATCTGTTTATTTATTAATATATTCATCAATAAATAACCCCAAGAAAAAACTTTCAATATCGAATTGATTCATTTTCCCCATATACAAAGAACTCTGCACTTGCTTTTGTTTTTAACGATATATTTATTATCTTATTAATCTTTAATCGACTATCGATAAAGTAAATGTCGCTCTTTAAGCTGACCGCGACATTTAATTGATTTATCCAGAAACTAATAATTGGTTAACAACTGATCAGTTTATTAAATCTGTTTTCAGTTTTGTGCTTAATCCAACTTAAAACTTTATAGATTGACAATTAAAATTCGATCATAAAATCATAAACTTGTCGTTAAATAGCTCTATGCACATTTCAAAAATGAATCCATTTTTCCTCGACCCCATTGATCGAAGTCGCAGATCTAGAAGTGAGGTTGCGATCACTTCTGAAATGCAAGTTCAATATAATATCCTGTATATTTCACATTATCATACGAGTAACGGTGGTCCAACTGACAATTATATCGCGCAACCACAGCTTAGTCGACACTAGTGGAATAGTTAATTCGGACGATGCTATTATATACGAGCCCCGTTCCGCTTCAGTTGGCCCACTTACCAAAAAACTCAATTATTAGTCCTCAATTAACAGAAATCGAAACAATAGTGTAATATAAGTATTTTTTATTTTGTATCAAACATTTTACAGACTTTTTGTCATAACCTAAGCCTACTAAGATAATGTATTCTTACTAAGACAAAAAATAATTAAATAGAAAAATGAAAAAAATATAATCAGAGAAACTAAAACTCCAAAAATATTTCAAAAGTTAGGGCAACATCACCTTTAATGATTATAACGGCCATTATTCTTCGAGGCATAGTATTAACTAAGTTAAAATACGTTTCGAGTTTTAGTTTCTCTGATTTGACATTTTATTCGTTTTTCTATTTAATTTACTATCTTAGTAGGAATACATTATCTTAGTAGTCTTAGGTTATGACAAAAAGTCTGTAAAATGTTTGGTACAAAATAAAAAATACCTATATTACACTATTGTTTCAATTTCTGTTAATTGAGGACTAATAATTGAGTTTTTTGGTAAGTAGGCCAACTGAAGTGGGACGGGGCTCATCTGATCGATAGCATGCAGCGGGGCTGTTCATTTTTTGATAAGAAATTAAAACCGTTAATCAGCCACAAATTTGATTTCTCAGCAAAAACTGACAGCCCTAATGCGTATGCTACCTTCCATTGATATAAATTGGCACTAAACAGGTTTTAAAAGAGCCTCCTCTAATTAATTAATCGCTATAGTAGACTCAGTGTCCTTAAAATTCCTAATGAAATCGATTTCTCAACAACAAAAATTCAGGTGTGCAAGCTTTCACGGGCGGTATTGTTCCAAGTCTTCATGGTTTCCGGACTTGTAGGCCGTGGTCCTGTGGTATTTCTACCTAACGTTTCGTCTACAACTGCGGTAGACATTCTCAAAGGCGATGTGACAGCGGTCGAAGTGTACTCCTTGGCGGCTCACAGGTCAGTGTGACCTGATCTGACCTGTGATCCGCCAAGGAGGACACTTCGACCGCTGCCACATCGCCTTTGAGAATGTCTACCGCAGTTGTAGACGAAACGTCAGATAGAAATACCACCGGACCACGGCCTACAAGCCACGAAACCATGAAGACTTGGAACAACAAAAATGATTCCCGTGCTACAGGCCATTAATTAATCGAAGGTATACAGTGCACGTACCGTTCATCGTTAAGAAACTGAATAACGTTACTTTGACGCAATGGGTGTGTTCGGTGGTTTCTTCTTTTTGAAAATTTCCATCAAAATGATGGGAGACGTAGGCGCACCGTCGCACGCGCAGTCTAAAAATAGATGGTGCGCGTGCAAAATAGACATTGCACGTGCGCCTGCCATCATTTTGATGGAAATCTTAAAAAAGAAGAAACCAACCACCACACCCAATATTTGCGTTTGTGAAACTACTGAATTCAGTTTCGCAGTAAGTAGTAACAATGGACAAGTTCATGACGCGTGCCATCGATCAATATCGACTGAACAGGTTTCAAAACAGCAATATCTTAATTAACTATTTCACTTATATTCTGTTCAGCCATGGACGCACAATATAATATGTTCATCGGTTGTCTCATCTTTTAAAACTGGTTCAACACCTTGATATTTTCATATGATAACAGACTAGATACAGAATATCCTTTTCTTTTATGTGTATGATAGCCACTTTGCTTTATTTTGAGCCATTTTAAAGCAGAGGGTCAACACATAATGTAAAAACATTCAAATCTGGTTTCAATAAAACAAATATAGCGATCTGAAATGAGGTTAAAATCACTTAAAAATTTACAGTTTGACCCACCCGCCGATCCATCACAAACCTCCATTATTCGACTAATTGTAACCTCAAATGACATTTAAATTATTGAATCAGCAAATTGAACATTTCATATAGATATGATATTTAGTCCCAGAAAATGGTTAACAGATCGACCTTCGTTTCTTAACCCGTACAGTTAACATTTTAATTTAATAAGCCATTTTCCTGAGAGTAGTTCTTTCAATTATCCACTAGAGGCAACACTTGTGGTAGGTACAAACATTATTTATTCCTCATTAGTGTCGTGTCATTTTAGTGGTATAACTTAATTATTAAAATTATTAAATTAATTAAATAATTAAGTAAAATGACACGACATTAATGGGGAATAAATAATGTTTGTACCTACCACAAGTGCTGCCTCTCGTGGATAACTGAAGGAACTACTCTTAGGAAAATGGCTCATTGAATACAATACCGGCTATTTCACTAATGTATAGAAGTTAAAAATTAAATCAACGGTTTCATTATTTGTAAGACTTGGATCATTGTCATTAGTGCATTTCAGTGTGTCATTTCTGATATTGTAAAGTTTTGCTCACATAATTCAACGTAACGTCTTTAGGTACGATTAAGCCGCAAAGAGCAGTTTGTTATAACATGCAGTGGGCTGCCAGACTGTAACATTAAATAATGCAAGCAACTGTACAAGTTTCAGAATAACCGATATTAAACAATATGATTTTTTTATTTTCAAATAGTTCTGTCCTAACGTATTTTAACCATTCTCTGATATCTAAAATGTGACAGGATAACTTGCGTAACATCTATTGTTAGAATTTTTGAGTTTCTCAACAACTTAGATGTTTCAAGATTAATAAATCCAGTGCACCGAGGTCTTAGTCTGATATTACCCGAGTCTGTCTGTTCACTGCAGTAGTAGTTGTTTTGATGTTACTTTGTCTGTCCTCTGCAGTCATTTGTTTTGATTTGATGTTCTTATAACACCCTGGATTCATTTGTCTTTCATTTTAATTTGCGTTATCCTTCTTGATTTCATAATACCTGAGTGATCGCATTACAGTACCGTACCGTGGTCACTGGTCATGGAGTGTGCATGCAGATTAAACTACACTTTGAAACATTATTTTTTAAGATAATAATAGTTTTTTTTTTATACGGCTGTACGCAATTGAAAGATTTTTTCGTTGGAGAGCAGCCAATTATATAATTGTTTTGAAACATATAGGAAAAAATCATTTTACCAACCAGTGGTCACAGTCAGGATTCTAACCTAAACCTTTCCAATTTCGCGTCTATTGATTCTGAAGCATATAAGGAGAATATTAATTTAGCAATCATGCCACAGTTGAGTATTGTAAGATCATTTCGACGCGAAATTGGAAAGGTTCAGGTTAGAATCCTGACTGTGACCACTGGTTGGTAAAATGATTTTTTCCTATATGTTTCGAAACAATTATATAATTGGCTGCTCTCCAACGAAAAAATCTTTCATTATTTTTTAATGAATAGTAATTTGTCGATATTTATTTCTAATGGACATTAAGTAATTTCTTCAGCTTGTGTCGCGCGTACGGATGATCGAATTAAGTGTGACTCTGCGAGAATAAATACGTATAATAGGTTAAGACTTAACAAATGCCGGACGCTTCATAGTCAACGTCTCGGAAGTCGTAACCCAGATTATATAACACCCACCAATGCGACCACCCTGGTAATCTGAAAGTATTATTATCATATCTATATATAAGAATTATAATAATTCTTAATCTAAAACATTTAGAATATTTCTCAAATGAGATACTCATAGGATCTCGTTTGAAAGTAACATATTGTGTAAATGGGTTACTTAAAAATGGTGTAACTGTCCCTAGAACTACACCATTTTTAATCTATATTCGAACAAAATTTATTTAAATTGTGTTATTATCTTTTTATAAATTATTATAATTGCAAACATTTCATTGTAGGGATTTGAAAACCACAATGAAAAATTTGTCTTTTTTAGTTGTTGAGTACAGTTTTTGTAGACAATTGAAATTAAATTAAAATATTATTTAAAAATTAAATTCCCTGTATAACCCATAACACGAACTTAACTCTAGATTCTTAAATTACTAACGACTTCAAATGTAAACATTAACCACTGAAAAAAAAACAGCAAAATCTTTTGTACACATCACATTGCTAGTCTTTTAAATATTATTAATATATAAATCTGTGTCAAACATCACATTTAGGGATAAAATAAATGTTTCTTGTCTTAAATGACTTCATCTATAACCTGAGTCAAATCCACCCCTGCTGGGGCGGTGAAAGTTCAGTTGCCTAGAGCGTCATTGAGCCTAAATCCACTTATGGGTATAGTTCTGGACGTTAATTTCTGAATGTTGATTTTATGACGAAGATGATTACATTGTAATTTTATGTTCAGTTGTTTTTAACCTGAGCTTAATTTACACTCATTGCACTTCTCTGCACTAAATATACCACGATTTGATGTTATCATAGTGGTAACATAAATAGAAGTACATTCAATGCATAATAGTTCATTGGGTGTAGAACATTTTTAGATGTTTAATGCTAGATTTCTGGTACGATTTTCAAGTTCAACCTTAAACCTATCTTTAAGAATGTCATTAGTATTCAACTAAATGAACGTCTCCAATTAGTTGAAAACAAATGACATTCTCAAATCTAGATTTAAGGCTGAAATTCGTACAAAAAATCCAGCATTAGTATAGCTATTTAGTATTTTGGTCAATTGGTAAGACTCACTTGTTATTAATATGAATACGATCGAGAAATCTGAGAGGTTTGTTGCCAGTAATTATGCGATATTTGTTCTTATTTTTAGGATAAAAATTGATTTTTAAAGCTGCTCCTATATTGTTTGACAATAATTTTGAGTGGAAGAATAAATCGTTTCGGTTTTTTCACAAAAAACGTCGGATTGGGTAAGCGAAACGTTACTGAAGGACACAATAATTATACTCTGTTCCAAAAGGTACCAACACGATGCCAGTGATACAACCTGAACCTCCAACAACGTTTAAAATGTGTTTATTTTGGATCACAGGCATAACTGCCATTGGAACCTTTAAGTAGAACAAGTTTACCAGTAATTACGCTTTCGTTTATCAATTTGTAAGTTACTGTTATAAATAGAAAGAATGAATTATTTAATTGAAAAATTTCAGGTGAAAAAAGACCGCAGTGCAGTATCGTAATGTGTATTTTTCAATTATATAACATTTCGATAGGGAATCGTATCTTCCTCAGGTATCTGGGGAACAAAACATACTATTAAAACTTTTAAACAATATTAGTCTAAAACACTGTAAAAAGTAAGAAGTTTTAATAGTATGTTTTGTTCCCCAGACACCCGAGGAAGATACGATTCCCTATCGAAACGTTGTGTAATTAAAAAATAAACATTACGACACTGCAGTGCGGTCTTTTTTCACCTGAAATTTTCCAATTAACGATAGCATGGACCAGAAATACGGTCATCAAGAATGAATTATTAAGACTTAGTATACAGGTATTTTGGTAAACGTTTTAGAAAATATTAAAAATCAATTTAAATGTTCCTCCATGAGATTTATTATAGCTGCGGTGATTACGTTATGGTCTGAATTATTTTAATTCGTATTTTTTATGTGCGGGTATTGTGAAATATTTAGTTTTACGGGTAGTTACTCTTTTAGTCGCCTTTTACGACATGCAGAGTCTACATCGGCCCTATTCTTTTTAATACTGCCCCGGTGCCGCAGGGGCATTGTCCTATCTGCTTAATGATGACCACAGCTAAATATATTTATTTCGTTAAATTAATAGATTTATACGGCTGAATTGCAATTGAAAATGTTTCGTTGGAAAACAGCCAATTATATAATTAATTCGAAACATATTGGAAAAAATCATTTTATCAACCATAGTCACAGTCAGGACTGTAACCTGAACCTTTCCACTTTCGCGGCGGAATGAGCTTATAATTCCGCCGCGAAAGTGGAAAGGTTCAGGTTAGAGTCCTGACTGTGACTATAGTTGGTAAAATGATTTTTTCCAATATGTTTCGAATCAATTATATAATTGGCTGCTTTCCAACGAAAAATTTTTTATATTTATTTCGTAGCTACGTAGTCGTTTATTGATCTTAAATGATTTAGAAACAAATGAAATTTAAAAAAAATAACATGGATAGAGCAATTTGAAAAAATGATGAAAAAGTTTTAAGAAACCTAGGAGAATATATAATATATCAAACAGCTAAGTCATAGAGATAAGTTTTTGAAAAAACAAAAATAAAATATTCGTTTTGAAATAATTGTAAAAAAAAACAATCGACGGAGTAAAACAGTTACAACATCGTGAACAATGCTTAAATTGCAAGAAAATTTACAACTAATAAAAGAACGACACAAAAATCTAGAAGTAATTATTAATACCTACAAAAGTGAAAAATAGAAATAAATTGATATAAAGAAGACCAGCATTAGTATAATATGTATAATATTGCTCCTAAATCTCCATAGGTAAATAATATGGTGAATTTAATTTAAAAAAAATGCTATGTCGCCGTTGTTTTTTAGGGTTCCGTAGCCAAATGGCAAAAACGGAACCCTTATAATTTCGTCCCGTCCGTCTGTTCGTCCGTATGTCACAGCCATTTTACTCGGAGACTATAGGCACTATATATATGAAATTTAGAGGATAGATGTCTTCTATGAACCGCTATGGTGAAGTGAAATTACGAAAAAAAATTAGGGGTGGCACTACATACATGTAAATGAGGGATGAAAAGAAATGTCCAGTGCACATAAATGTGTGGGGAATCGTTAGATAGGTTTTCGAAAATGATGAAGAAGTTTCAAAATGACTTTTTTATTTAAGTGAAAAGTTAGTGAGATATGCGCATCTAAAGTCGTAACCCCCTCTATAACTTTTCAACTATGCGGTGGAAAATTCTGAAAAAATTTAATGAAGTAGAACTTATAAAATACTTTCAACGAAAATTGGTTTGAATAAGATGTCGTTTTTGAGATATGGGATATTTTCGGCCGACTACGAAATTCTCCACTGTGCGTGGTCCGACACGCACTTGGCCGCTTAATTTTTTCATAATAATTTGTATATAGACATTCTAATCTAATCTATTTTAAAACAAAAACGCTTTTATTCAGGTTCACGCAGAATCCGGCAAAACAGATATGGGCTTCTAAAGTCGTAAAAAGTGTGACCCCCCCCCTCTAACTTTTCAACTATGGGGTGGAAAATTCTGAAAAAAATTAAGTTGGTAGAACTTAAAAAGCACTTCCAACGAAAATTGGTTTGAATAAGTTATGTTGTGTAGTTTTTGAGATATGGGATATTTTCGGCCGACTATGGAACCCTTCACTGTGCGTGGTCCGACACGCACTTGGCCGCTTTTTTAATGTTTGATGCTTTTTGTGTAGCTAGCTCTACAAGTTTTTCTACAATAACTTTTACCCTGTTCGAATCACAATGGAACTTAAATCTATGAAATTATTATACATTTTTTTTTGTTAGAAAATTCCTCTAATTCTTTTATTTACCAGTGACTTTTGTTTTGTTGAAATTTATTTATTTATTTAAATAGTGTTTGTCAAGACTATAAACAAAAATTAGGTGTATAACCTTCGACTTAAGCGATAAATTTATGTGTGAAATTGTCGTATTATAAATAAATTGTGTATCGAATGCACGTAAAATCATTGTATTTTGTAAGTAAGTACGGATAATTTATAAGTACCTACTGCGAAAGATTAAAAAAATATTTTACGTAAACACGCAAAATTTGACGAAAATCCATATTAAAATATGTTTTCATATTTATGCCAATTTGATTTTATCGCAAATATTGTTACAGAATTTTAATTTAAATGAAATTTCGTATTTTATTCCGATGTAAAACATTTGCGCGTACTAGGTATATTGCATTTGTTTTTTTCTCTTCACTTCATATCCAAGGCATTCTTTGATAGCACCATTCTTACGTAATTAATATAGAAATTAAATAATTTTTACTATATTTTTTATATCCTAATATAATTAATACAAGCTCTCATAATAATTAATTTAACACTTTTTTCTGCGTCATTGTTGCAAATATATTAAATTTGATACTATTTAAAACATAATATTGCATACAAGAACTTACGTCTTTTTATACAAGTTTTCAAATAATATAAACATTATTGAAATTATATCAACGTGTGTTATAACACAAATTATAAATACATGACTTAAAAACAATGTAGGTAATACTTTTAAATAGTTTGCTATGCAGTTTATAGGCCTTTTATCTTAACAGTTAGTTAAATTTACCTATTTTAGGCAAAGGAACCAACATTAAACACTTAAAGGAAGGGTTTCAAAGTGTGAAAATATCTCTTAAATATTTACAAAATCGTCCATCTCTTAAATTCCAACACATTGATCGTTTGCGAACCTGATGGTTATAATTATTAATGATAATACCTATAGTTTTCTTTTGAGAGTTAGAAAAATTGCCCCGCGTTTTTTTCAATCTGGCCGTTTTCTTAAAAAGTTATGTCAACGTGTTAGTTCGTATTTATTTTTACTGTTATGTGACAAAATATTTGTATCAAAAATTGGCCCTCAAATGGTATCTGTACAGTTATCATATTGTATAAATCTTTAAGAAATATTCCACATCATGCAAATTATTAATTACTTAAAAAAGAAAAATATGTCGTAGTACACAGCAAAAATAAAATACTTTATCAATATTAAAAATATGATATCCTTAAACGATTCATTTCTCTGTTAAATTTAAACACAAGTCATTACTGAAATTTGTATATCGCATAAATCGATTTTAAATTCTATTACATAATTTTTTAAGGTTTATAAAATTTTTCAAAATTGATTTTGCTAAATTTTGGACGCCAATACCTAAATATTTATTTGAACATCATTCTATTTAGGTATATTGTATTCTATTATAATAATATGAATATTTAAATTTTTTTTCAAACGTTACTTTTTTAATATCATTCTTTGCAAATCTCCAAAATACTGATTTTTCTTTTTTTTTATACATAGGCATCACATGTCAAAATTGTTTTTTCTTTTGTTTAATAAATATAAATGTAAAATTTTACACATAAAGCAACTTATGTAAAATTGTTGTGTTATAAGATCATTATATACACATAGAATATTACATTCTATAATATGTATTTATCAGCATGATTACAGCTTTTCCAAACAATATTCTGTTTGTTTTTTTTTTTTTGACTTTTTTATACTCCTATTAAACAAGTAAATTAAAAGTATTTTCGCGACGGTGGATAACGACACGCGACAGACAGTTTTTCGATAGACGCGCAGCCGCAGACGCCGATGTATCACGCGATAAGATCGTTCATCATGGACTGTCACTGTCTTTATCACGTGTTGATGTCTCCCGTCGAGGTCGCAAATTTCGAAAGGCTACCTTAAACATTTTTTTTAAATACAACGTTAATTATTTTACTGTAAAGGTGCAAATCCTTAAAAGTTTTCAATTTTTGGTGTCTGAGTGATTATTGAAATCACCCTAGTTTTGATAAAAATTATATTTCTCATACCAATTATTATCTGACCAATTCTGTTGGAAGAAATTGAAAATACAGTATTCAATATTAACTTCATTTCATTATTAATTGTGCTTCAAATTTCAGAATTTATGTGTTTTAAAATTAAAGATCATCATAATACATTGAGGGTGTTTATCAGCTGGCCATTTCGGGTTAAAATTGGAACTTTGGAAGTGCGTGTTTAGTAGGTATGCTTGTCCCAGAACTGTCGCTATAAAATGGACCAATAGTTTTGCATCTTACAGACAGTTCTGAAAAACTACACCAAACAAAGCAAAGTTACTACTAACTTTCAAACAAAGTAGGAATTAATGTGTATTGGAAAAGCCTCGAAGTGAACCTGCATTTATAAACGTATTTATTTTTAGCAGATTATAATAATTCATAGGCGTTATAATGATCTAATAACTCATTAATAATAATGATATTTAAATATCTAAAATGCTATTGATGTTTTTAGCTGGCAAAACTATTATTAACATAGTCTCTAAAAATCTAAGTAATAAAGTTAACAGGGGGGCTTACACTTACTTTTTTATACATCGCACTTTAGGAAAGGAGAAAGGTTCAATTAATTTAATTTTTTTGGTTATTTTTTTCTATTTTAAATTCGTTCATTTCGATAGCGGTTTGGACTCTTACACTAATGTAATAAAAAATACTTTCGCGCTGATCCCCCGTTTTTTTATTGCAAAAATATCAATAACACTGAATTGTTAACATTCCACAAAAAATAACAAAATTATAAACACTTCTTTTTATTCTTATATTCATTTTTTTTTTTTTGAAAAATAAATGTTTTTTATTATTATATTTATTTTTCTTTGAAGCAAAAAATGTGCGTTTATTAACAATAACTAAATAACCTAACAAGTAAGGTTCTAAAAGAATTTAACAATGACTAGATTCTTAAAAATCACAATTTTTCCTTTTTTAAAGTCCAAGCAAAGATTTTTATATTAAAAGTTTAGTTCATTTTAGTATCACTTAATTTGTATACTTTTTTAAAATAATCATCTCCATTATCCCTCTTGCGTTTTTTAAGGTTTTTCTTTCGCTTATTATTGATTAAGTACTAGCAAAACAGTCTTAATGTGGACTAGTTTTTTCATTATTTATAAACAATAATCAAAATGAACGAATTTGAAATAAGTGATAAATATTAGTGTTTTTAATCAGTAGCATGTATACATAATCTTTAAAATTCACCATTTTCAAATACAGCAATTTAAAATAATAAACAATTTAGGAGCGTCAAATGTAGTATAAAAGTATGGTTTTCTTGTACTGCGTTAACAGACTTGCGCTGAAGAGAAACCTCAGTAACACGTAACATAGCCACTAAAGTTGGCGCTTCTAAATCGCTGCAACTGAATTTGAACTTTCGATTCTTAGAGATTACGATTAAACACACTACGTTTTTATTCAATTACTGAATTAATTAAATAGTGCTTTTTCACACTTAATAACATCGGTATAGTAAATGAAGTAAATAGTTCATGTTTTGTTTTACCCTAAGAGATCGGGTGTGCTATGTTTTTTTTTTTTTATTTTAAGACTCGTTTTATTAACTTATTAACACTCATCAAGTATGATTTTGTGTATACAGGATAAGTCTGAACAATTCTCTGCATGACACAATTTTTGATTTATTTTATTAGCAAAACTAATAAATCTTTTAACAAAAATGTTCGTAGTGTCCAGCTGTTTTTTGTGTTAACATTTATGTATACTTTTGTTTTGTTTTTTTAACAGATTACCGTTTTCATATAAATAGATCTTTTATACCTGTATTGTTTTGATGAGTTATAACAATTTTTTATATTAAATTGATAAAGAATTTGATATTTTTAATAACAATTTTAATGTTAAGTATACATGTTGATCATAAAATATTTTAAAACAAACATATTTTAAATAATATGTTAAACAAAAATTTCAACCCTACAGTGGATCACCAAGTAGTAAGTGGATGGGTACCTACATGTCTTTAGTTTATTTTCCCACTTAGGTATACTAGTACCTATTACCACTCGAATACAAGCAGTGGTGTAAACAATAAGTATCGCATCGACTCCCACTACATTTTAATTCTAAATGAACTTGCATAAACCCCTTATGATGCACTGTTTCAAGTTCCTATTTTAAATATATAGTGATGAATACAAGTAAATTTATTCCATTCACGTACTTAGAAACGGTTTTAATATTTTTCTAGTGAATAAGCATGGATTATGCAATCTTACAATTATTAATATAATACGAATGTCTGCATAATATGATCAACATTAATATACTACATTATATCAAAAATGTTTTATGTATATTTTGAATTGTTACATCTCCTAAACATCATATTAATTAATTCTATAATCTACGCTTTAATTAATACATATTTTTGGTAAAAGGGAGGAAGTACATTGATATTTGTAGGTAGATTTTTATATTAAGGGCATTTGAATCTCTATTTTGAATGTTTATTAACTATTAATAATATTTTTCTTTGTTGTTTAATTTTTGACAAAATAGTATAGCCCATACAGGCAAAGTTCGTTTTTTTTTAAGTTTTCAGTTGTAATTTAATTGTTATTCAAACTTTGTAATAACTTATTGTCAAAAAAATTAAACATTTTATATAATATATTTTCATAATAATAATCTTAGATTCCAATAATAGTATAGTTTTATTTCGACTGCTTTTGTTTTACTTATAAAGTTACAATGAAGAGTTGTTTTGTTTTGGACTGGGTTGAAATTTGTTTTACATCTTTTTTATTATTAAAATCAGTTTGATTTTTTCTTTTTCTCTCCATTTCCTGATCTCAATTTTAAAATAAATACCTACGAGTATTTTAGAAGTTTTTGTTTATCCCAAAAACAAATAATACTTTAAATCAGTTGACATGATATTATTTCAAGCTGTGCTGCCAAATAAAAAATCATATTTTCACACTTCCGCTCAATAATTTTCATAAAAAAAATTTCATGCAATTTAATGGCAACACAACATGTCATTTGTTTTGTAGCCGTATTTTGTTTGCAGTCATTTGTTTTTATATTATTATGTATATTTACGACGGAATATGGGTATCTTACAAATATACAACAAATCATTATTGCCAAAATAATAAACCAAATTTGTGACATAGATGCATTTTCTTATCAATCACAAAAAATATGTTAAGTTTTTAAATTATTTAACAGAACTGTGAGAACTACTAATTACTTTGTAGTTATGAAGTTGATTTTGTTATTTTTCATTAAATTCTGCTGAATAATGTCGAAAACTTACTATTTTTTTTATTATGCTATAATATTGTTGTACAATGTGTAAAATTGTTTATTTGTTTCAAAAAATGGTTCAGTTAAGTTTAATTATTTGAGAAATCGTTACTCTAAGTTTGGAATTCCGTAGGTATCTATTATTACGTATTATATTTGGTTTCAGTTTAAATAAGAAATTAAAGTTATTTTTCAATTTTTGTTTCGCAAAAGTTTGACTGAATGTTTGTAAATTTCGTTAATATTGATTTATATTTTAAATTTTGTATCAACTTTTCATATTAAAAACCATTAATTAATTTAGTTTATTTTTAATTCAATAAATAGAGTTGTTAAATTATTTTGTTCTTTTATTATTTACAGGCGTGGCACAATTTTCAACACATACAAATTATGAAGGTAAGACAGTAATTTTTTTACAATTATTATAATCTACTTACTTCGATAATTGTTATTTATTCTACTAAGGACATTTTTTCTTCTAGTTTTAAATCAGACTTAATTCTTACGAATGTCATTTATGTAAGATTGTTTTTAAAATGGACTCACTGTGCCTTTTGACTTTTTAGTAATATCAATTTGCCTTTCAAGTCATAAAAAATACACTGGACAATTAGACCTCATTTTATAGGAACTTTTTTATTCATGACTGCATTTGAAATAATAAAGTGTATAATTTGAGCAACAGGCAATTTTAAAACCTCAATTTTGATACCTGTCTACTGATATTATTCAGACTGCGAGTAATTTTTTCTAATAAAAATTAAAAAAATACTTGATTCTTAAAGAATTGCCGGAAAAGATACGAGTTACAAATTTCGTGAAAAATTTGAATTAAGAAAACTCAGATATCACAAGGTGTAGGGTAAACCGTCAAAATATTGTTTTCTTAAGGGTTTTTTGGTGCCCAAATTTTGGGTTTTATTTTTAAAAAGCATACCCAGCAAAAATAACGATTTCTCAAAAAATGTTTAGTTTCCGGTAATTTTAACTAAATTGTGCTAAACTGTTGAATATTTGTACGTTTATTAGGAGAAAAATACATGGGCGTAACAAGAGGATATTTCCCGTTGACGTATTTTAAATTAGAGTTTGTACTAGTTTAGTATAGTAAATACTCACGTACGATTCGTAATTTTCTCAAAACATTTTGGTTATTCGAAAAAATACTTAAACTGCGCCTCTGGGAAAATTTATATTTATATTTTTTGAATTTACGCAATGAAAATGGACTGGATTCAATATTTTGTAGTTAATATATTTATGCTTGGTTTCTAGTACGACTTTCAGCGTTAAACTTACTTTCAAAGTAGATTTAATCGACTTTCAAAGTTAAATCTATTTTCAAAGTACATTTATCGTACCAGAAACCGAGCATTAGTCTCATAATATTACACATCATTGACAAGGAAAATTTTCGAAAAATCACTTGAGCCGTTTTCGCATCTCAAAATGTTTTTCAAAAACAATCCACGCATTATCCTTAAAGTATTATATAGAAATAATACAAATTTTTTGAATGTTCAAAAAATGGACTGATTTTTTTATTATTGAAATACCCGAAATTATTACCGTACGATGTTAGTTTTGTTATTTTTTGTGTTTTGGCCAGGCCAACTTTTCCGAACCTCTTCTTTAATATTTCTCACAATGTCTGATTTGTTGGTAACCGCCACGTCCAACGCTTCAACAAGATGTTTCTCCTATTTATAACATTTTTTATAATCGATGTTATTGTTTTGTGTGTGATATATAATTATTACATAACCCTACCATTTTAGAGATGTTTTTACATAATAAAGTTTCGGTGTTTTTTAACATAAGCTTTGGATATTATAATAATATATTTACAGGTATGGTAAGTTTCCTCCGAATATAGAAATTCAGGGAAGGAGCATTCGATTAGCAAAACTGTCCTCTTAATCAGTGGCATGGAAACTCTTTATTTCTCGAAAACTGAATATCAAAAACTTTATTTGCATATATATACTCCGGAATCAATTTAGTTCTAACAATATCAGGCGTATTTATTGAAACTCCATATATAGTTTAATTGGTTCTTAATCACTTGCATTCCATTGGTTTTCTCTTAGTGTACGGCCATACAAAGCGCTGGTTATAGATCGACGAAACGCGGCGTAAAGAGCGGAGATGGAAGCGGTGCATACAATTCAATGATGACATAATATAATAATAGTTTTTTTTATACGGCTGTATGCAATTGAAAGATTTTTTCGTTGGAGAGCAGCCAATTATATAATTGTTTCGAAACATATAGGAAAAAATGATTTTTTCCTATATTTTTCGAAACAATTACCTATATAATTGGCTGCTCTTCAACGAAAAAATCTTTCAATGACATAATATGTATTATGTAAAAAGTCACATATACCGCAGCGCGGAGAGTATTTATTTGATATTTTCACGTACTCACTCTTATTTTATGCTCGAATGTAGACGTGCGAATCAGTTTAATGTGGATTGTGTGACATGAATCAGTAAAATTGTCAGTCGGAAAGACATTTCAATTTTCATCTTCATAATCATAACGAAGGTGTTTTTGATAAACGATGGGACGAAGTTTCCAAGCATATGGAAATAATTTCAGTTCAGTAACTAATAAACTGATTGTATCAAACACTTCATTTGTAGTTTGTTGTACCATAACGTCAAAGCAGATCATAATCAAGAGACAGTTTAAATTAGTTGATATAATTATATTGCGCATTTGAATTCACTAATTGACATCTGATCGCTCTAATCTCTGCTTTTCACTACGATATCTTCTCCGTCAACCGCTGCTTGTCTGGCCGCATTTTACAGTCTACACGGAGTTTAAGCTCATCATTTATGTTTACTGAATAAATCAGTTAACTGATTTAACAAGATGGTGAAACTAACAATAATATACTTAGTTTTTTTCAAAATCAATTCGTGTATATTACTACGTAAAACACCAAAACTGTGATTATAGTACTCTGCCGCAGTAGAATTTATGATTGGTTACAAACAAATCAATGCAGAGTATAAATATCACTGGTCTTCATTACAAGTCGTGTCCATAACAAAGACATAAATTTAATTATTTTAACTACTTAAAATTTTTCATGCACGCCAACTGATTAAATTAGCCTTACTTCTGCAAGTGTATTTAACGACAGTTTTACGTTAAAATGCAGTCAACAGAAAGTGAACGGTTTTTATTATGTACCTACTACTTCACTTTATGATTTGATTGTGGTATTATATTGTAAAGAATAAGTTTGAGATAAAATATTTATAGATGCGAACGCAACACTGTAGATAACCGACTTCCGTCACACATCTGTAAAGCTCCTTCCTCTCGATTTCTATATCCCAACAAGATATACGTTACCTTTACTATCCTACTATCTCCCGGAAGGAAAGTGTGTCCGTTTCCGGCGTTTAGAACTCTAGACGGTACGCGGAACAAGACGTTTCGTGATCCTGCAGGTTGATCGTGCACCGGCTTGCCGATGGCGATAGATCAATCTTCCACTTGGCCAACTGCTCCTCGTTTTCTGATACCCAGTAGCATAGAACATCGGTGTCGTAGGTTGGGATTATTGTTACCTCTGCGAAACAATCACAACAATGTCGTCAAATATTATATTTCAGGGTACAAAATTTAGACGCTTGTCATAACATTGTTTACATTAGGTTCGGTTCCACATAATATCGACTATGAAAGAATGGACTTTCGAATGGATGATATTGAATCACTTCTTGACCAGAACAGAAGAAAATAGCGTTTTCCAATCGACTTTTTAACCCTTGTAATATAAAAACAAGGTTTTAAAAATGTTAATAAAATTGAATAGTTTTGAAGATACACTATAATAGGATAATGGGTCTTTTAATCCCTCCTTTTTATTGATGTGCTAAAATTTAATTACGATAATATAACAGCTCGTTTGAAAGGTGTTGCATTTCATCTATTGCTTACCATAAATAAGAGGTAAAAAAGCATTAAATTTCCACGTTTTCAGATGTAATACACGACCTTTAATTTGCTCATTATTAGACGTGGGTCGTTACGTTATTTTCAAGAAACGTAACGAAACCAGTGACTTGGTCGGCGTCACCTGTTTCAAAACTAGTGATTTTTGTAACTAGTTATTTTTATTCAGCTACTGTGATTGCTTGCATAAATATCTCCACCAGTTACCAACTATACAGTTACACACGAAACGAGACGAAACTAAAATACATTAAATCACTATCTTAAGTGTTTGTAGCTATACACTGTGCGTGTTCGGGTTACTTCGGATTCATTCGTGTCACTGTCACCCGCTCTCGCTTAGTAACGCATTTGCAAAAATCACTACTTGTAATGTAACTCGAAACTAGTGATTCGGTTACATACCGCGTAGCTAGTTATTGTAACTAGTGACGTGAAATAACGACCACGTCTACTCATTATATCGTTTTAGTATCTAACATTTTTGAAAATCAATTTTTATTATACAGTGAAATGTTCTATTTAATAAAAAAAGTGCGTCCGTGTAACCTTTACGTGCGGTTGAAGTGAAACTTATATAGTATGTAACCCGGTTACATGTGACCCGTAACGGTTTGACTTATTCTACCGTGAAATTATAGACGCGACTAAAGAACTGTCACTTAATATTTTGTGTCTGTAGTTTTTTCATGTTTGTAATATTTTTTATTTACAATTATAGGCAAATTTCATACACTTAAAGTAATTGCATTATAATTATTGTAGTTCACATGAGTAGGTACATTAGACGGTAATGACCTCTGTTGTCGAGCGTTTATAATTTACAATTCATTCATTCAGTAGGTACATGACACACCTGATATTATACGTATTCGGGCTCGGCCTCTGATAGCTTTGATGGTATATAGGTTTCTGGAGAATACGGTGAACCAACAGATACATAATGAAAAATAGTAGGTACTTGTTTGAACTGTCAATTTTTAATATAAGAAAACGAAACAGCCGAATTAATATAAAAGTATGTTATCATAAGGCGTTAACCCCATTATTGATTCCTCGTTTATTATGTTAATGAATATACACAAAAAATACTTTAAAAGCTGTATAGAAAACAGGTTAATGGATTATTTATTCATAAAATGCAAGTGCTTTCATAACAATAGAATTCAGGAAACAAAAATATTACACTATACAAGAGTGTCCACTCCGATATACGGAAAATAAATGGGTGTGTCGAATGTCGATGAAAATACGGTCAGGTTTGATATTGATGGGAAAATCTGTTGTAAGTGTTTTTACAAAGATAAAAAATAATGTTAAATTTTCGACTGGCTTTTGTTATATTTCTTAACTTAGTAGGTATTTTTATTTCTCTTGTTTCTACTACTGTCACATTAATAAGGCAGTTTAAAATTGCAAAGATATATTATTCTTACCTAGATCTTTATCTTCCCAAGACATTTTGGCTTCTAATAATGCGTTATAGACTTCTTTGCTTGGTTCGATTCCCGAGAAGACATAATATCTCGCGCGAATGCGTTTGAAGAAATCGACGTATGAGTAATTTGCGTTTCCATGGTGTGGAACATAGGTCAAGTCCATGTAAACCGGACTAATCTTCTTACCGAACTTTCCAGGTGACTCAGAACGTCTTTTTTCGTCGTTCATTCGGTTTTTGGCAGCTAGCACCGATGTCGTTGTTTTTCTTTCCTTTTTTGGTGTCGTTTTAACCGTATCGTTAGACGTCGGAGGTGCAGGACTTGGAAGACCCAAAGGTTTTCCCCACTTCGCAATCGGATCGAAATCATCAGATTCTTCCGAAAATTCCCCGTAGTAAGATGTTTCCATTATGTTTCTCCTTGGCTCTGTTGGGTGAGGTAAACCTAATGGTTTGCCCCAAGATTCGATTGGATCTGCCTTCATCTCCTTTCCAGACGCAGATGCTTCTTCGCCATGTTTCGGCGACTTTGTTACTGTCGTAGTTGTTGTAGTAGTTTTTGTAGCACCCCCTTCTTTAGTGACTTCTTCTTTTGTTACGGTTGTGGTCTTATCACTATCCGAACCGTACTCTGTTACCGTTTTCGTAGTTACAGTAGTTACTGTTGATTTAAGTTCTTCAATCGGCTCGTCTGGGAAACTTCCATAAAATGACGTGGACATCGTATCCATTGCTTTTTGAGGATAGAAACTTTCAGTCATGCCAGTTCCGGCAATGTCTTCATAATTGAAGTTACCTGATGTCGGCGATGCCGCTACATGCGAAGTAACACTTAGAGGTGAACTGGGAACATCTTCTTCGTCGCTATATCCTTGTCTTTCGTCACTACCCCAGTGATGAGGTATTCGCGACATCTGTCCAGAACTCATGTCGCTCGGCGGTGAAGATACGCCTCCTGCATCATAATCGTCACTACCCGGTGTTGAACTTCGTAAGATTTCTGATGAAGTAGTTTTTACGGTCACTGTTTCTGTACTGGCGCCAGTACCGTTCAGGATAGCAGTAGCTGCATGAATAATTTTATCGTCATCTGTAACGCTTTCTTTTGATGATTGTTTAAATATTTCTTTGGCATCGTCTGTTTTAGAAACTGTCTCTTCCAACGAAGAAGTGGCAGGTTGTTTATCTTCGCTGTCGTGCCCTCCTTTTGTTTCAGTTGAAGTAGTTGTTGATTGCTTATCACAGTCATCAGTTGTCTCTTTTGTGACAGTAGTTGTTTGTTTTCCATCTTTATCTGTTATTATCGTTGTTGTTACCGTTGTGACAGTACTTAACTTGTCTGGCGAATCGCTACTTTCAACTATAGTATGTTCAACCTTTTCGGTCTGATCGCTTGCGATATACATTGATTGAGTCATCAGTGACTTTTCATCATCCGTCTGCATCGTGAAAACGTCTTCTTTGTCCTTGATAATGTTCGGACTAACTGGAACAGTGGGCGGCGTCGAACGACCAGGAATATGTTTTTCGTGTTTAAGTATTTCATGCATTTCTTTGATTTTTTCAACTTCAGCAATGTCTGGCGTTGACTTTCCACTTAAATGCAAATCTTCAGAAGAATGTTTGGTAATATCTTTTGCAGTAGAAGGTCCAGGTTTATCTAAATCGGTTGGCTCGACACTTATGTCATCTTCGTCTTCAATTAGGTTCATTTCTTTGCCGTCAAGATCAACATCTAGATCTATTTTTATTTCAGGAGTTGATCTACCCGAAGTTTGTGAACCAGGCCGTAAGTCCGGAGATGTATGCCCATTTGCCTGTAAATCAGGAGAACCTGTTGTATATTTGGCTGTTGTCACTTCATACATATGCGTTGGCGAGGTATGAGTATCCATTTTTTTCCCTTCGATGGAGATTTCTGGAACTTCTGTGCCATTCTTTGTTTCTTCTGTCTTTTCACTAGTGACCATTTTTTTGTCAACATCTTCGGATGTTTCTTTGGTAACAGTTGTATGTTTGCCATCACTGTCTGTTGTTTCTTTTGTTACTGTCGTTGTTTGTTTGCCGTCTTTGTCTGTTACAATTGTAGTGACAGTCGTAGATGTCGTCGTAATTATTTCACTTTTCTCTGACGGTTCTATTTTACTCGTCGCTTTCTCTACTTTTGAAACTGTGACGGACTCTTTCGAACTTTCTTCGATAAGATCTATTTCGTTATCTACATCAAGTACACCATTAATGCCATTTTGACTAATTTCTTGTATCGTTGCTTTTTTTAATTCGTCAATTTTTTTAGAGTCTATTTTTTCTGGTTTAGAAGAATCAGTTTTATCTACTTTCGTACATTTTTCCATTGTGTCTACATCTTTTTCTGAGGAATCACTCTTTCCTGTCAGTTCCTCCTTTGTTGGTAGATCGCTTAAATCAACTTTGGAAGTTAACTCATCTAGCTTTTCGATTAATTTTATTTCAGGTGTACTTGTTCTTGAACCATCTTTCGTTATTTTTACATCGTGAGAAATATCTGATACATGAGATTCTAACCCAGAACTAGATTTTTCGGATTTTAATGTATCTGGCGTACTTTTGCCCGAGGTTTCACTTAAAATTAATCTCTCTGTGATATCTTTAGGTTTAACATCTGGAGTTCCAGTTCGAGATGATTCTTTTGAATCAGCTAATTTTTGGACTGGTGTACTTGTGCGTGATATGTCTTTTAAATTCGTTTCAGACGGAATTGTCTTATTTATGTCAGTTTTTTCATGCTGTGGACTAGTTTTCTCAGATTTTATTTTTTCAGGTTCAGGACTAGATTTTTCTATTTCTTTCGAATCAGTCTTTTCATGTATTGGACTAGCTTTTCCTGACTCTACTTTTTCAGGACTAGATTTCCCACTTTCTTTTAAATCTAATTTTTCAGAAGAAACTGGACTAACTTTTCCAGATTCTACTTTTTCTGTTAAACTGGTTTTTCTTGATTCATCTTTTTCTAGTGTAGAACTAATTTTCTCAGAATCAATTTTTTCAGGAGCAGGACTTGCTTTTCCAGATTCTGTTCTATCAGATGGTGCGGGACTGGTCTTTCCGGATTCTGCGTTCTCTGACTTTAAACTCGGCTTTCTTAAATCTTCTGTTTCTACAGTGGAGCTAGCTTTTCTAGAATCTGTCTTTTCAGGAATTGGACTTGCTTTCCCTGACTCTATTTTATCAGACAGTGCAGGACTAGTTTTTCCTGACGCTGATTTTTCTGGTATTAGACTTGTTTTTCTTGATTCTTCTTTTTCAGTCTCATCTTTTTCAGGAACAGGACTGGCTTTTCCAGATTCTATTTTATCAGATGGAACAGGACTGGTCTTTCCAGATTCTACTTTTTCATGTGTTAAACTCGTTTTCCTTGAGTCTTCTGTCCCTGATGTAGGGCTTGCTTTTCCAGACTCAATTTTTTCAGGAGCAGGAGTTGTTTTTCCGGATTGTGTTTTATCAGATGGCGCAGGACTCTCTTTTCCTGACCCAGATTTTTCTGATATTAAACTAGTTTTTCTTGATTCATCATTTGCTGGTGCTGGACTAACTTTACCAGATTCAATTTTTTCAGGAGTAGGACTGGCCTGCCCAGATTCTATTTTGTCAGAAGGTACAGGACTGGTTTTCCCTGATTCTGCCTTTTCTGGTGTTAAACTTGCTTTCCTTGAGTCTTCTTTCTCTGGAGCAGGACTGGCTTTTCCAGACTCATTTTTTTCAGGAACAGGGGATGTTTTTCCAGATTCTATTTTATCAGACGGCGCGGGACTCTCTTTTCCTGACCCAGATTTTTCTGATATTAAACTGGGTTTTCTTGATTCATAATTTGCTGGCGCCGGACTAGCTTTTCCAGATTCAATTTTTTCAGGAGCAGGACTTGCTTTTCCAGACTCATTTTTTTCAGGAGCAGGGGTTGTTTTTCCAGATTCTATTTTCTCAGACGGCGCGGGACTCTCTTTTCCTGACCCAGATTTTTCTGATGCCAAACTTGTTTTTCTTGATTCACCTTTTTCTGGTGCTGGACTAACTTTTCCAGATTCAATTTTCTTAGGGGTAGGACTTGCGTGTCCAGATTCAATTTTTTCAGACGGTGCAGGGCTAGCCTTCCCAGATTCTGTTTTTTCTGTAATCAAACTTGTTTTTCTGGATTCTTCTTTTTCAGGAACAGGGCTCTCCTTGCCAGATTCAATTTTATCAGAGGGTGCGGGACTAGCTTTCCCAGATTCTAATTTTTCTTGTATTAAACTTGTTTTCCTAGAATCTTCATGTTCTGGAGTTGGACTAGTCTTTCCAGACTCCCCGTCAATTTTTTCTGGCGTTGTACTAATATTTTTTGACTCGTCTTTTTCGGATATGTCTTTTTCTAATGAATCAGTTTTTGTTCCTGTCGTTTCTGTATTTTTTTCAGATTCAGACTCTTCTACGGTTGAACTGCCTTTACCTGATTCACTTTTCTCTGGCATAGGGCTAGTTTTTCCCGATGAAATTTTATCTGGTGAGGGGCTGGCTTTTCCAGATTCAATTGGTTCTTTGAGTTGAACGTCAGGCGTGCTAGTTCTTGAAATGTCCTTTGGTGTAGACACTGCTGCAATATCACTGGCAGATACCGTTGACAACCGTGGTTCTGAAGGTACAGGACTTGTTTTCTCAGACACGTCTTTTTGAAAACTCTTTTTGTCTTCGACAGGTTTCTCATATGTTGATTTTATGTCAGGCGTTGCGGTACCGGACGCTTCTTTCTTACTTTCCGGAGTGCTAGTTCGAGAAATATCTTTCACTGCTACTTTCTCATCGTGAACTTCTGAAATCGATGTTCGTGAAATTCTCGAAATTAAATCAGGACTGGATTTTCCTGACGTAATGTCATCTGCGTCTGTTATATCCGGCGTGCCCTTCCCTGACATTTCATCTTTCACGCTTTCTAAGAGTTTACTACTAGCAGTCTTATCTTGAACATCAATACTGGATTTCCTACTAGATATTGCCGATCCAACAGCTTCTTTTTCCTTTTCTTGTTGAACATCTGGCGTTGACGTTCTAGATGCGTCTTTTATGCCAGGACTAGATTTACCAGAACTATCTTTTTCTGATAATACTGTAGGCTCTGGAGTTACGTCATTTGATATATCTCCTAATTTATCATGACCGTCAGACGAAGATATGTCTTCTTTAATATCAGGACTAGCTCTACCTGACCCTTCTCGACTAGTTTGCGAGAATGTTATAGATCCCGTTGGACATATTTCAGTCTCTAACCCTCCATCTTCACTGGAAGCAGTTACTAACATACGCTTAACAGTTCCTTTATCGGAACTTTCGTGACTAGAAACTTCCGTTTCTAAATCTTCTTTCAGTTCTTTTTTAATATCACTTTCGATATCCTGAGACGTTTCTACGGTATTTTTCTCACTAATTTTATCATCATCTTTATTTTCTTCTGTTGTAGAAGATACTTGAATCGGTGCTTTTAAATCTTGCCATTCAATATCGTCAAATTCATGTAGAGGTTTGTCAGACTTTAATACATCTGCAACACTAGCTACGATTTTTAATACATCAACTGTACGACCAAAACTACTTTCAGTATCTTCTTGTTTTTTATCATCTTCTTCTGTTTCTTTATCCGTTTCTGATTTCGTTTGCTGCTTTTCAGACTCTTCTCCAGTTGATTTTGTTTCTGAAACAGAATTTACACTTGAAGATTTTATGTCAGAAATAATCTTTGATGTGGAATCCATCAGAGCTTTTGATTCTTCAAGTAAACTGCTAATTTTTTTCTCTTGTGGAATTGACTGCTCTTCTTCCTCGTCTTGCTCTTCATCGATCTTATCGGTCAGATGTAATGATGAAAGCTTTCTTTCCTCGTCTAAGAACGACCGCATCGTTGCCTTAGGGCTCTCGTGTCCAAAAGATTTACCTAAGTCATCTCTTATGGGCGATTCAACTGTTGTTATGTGCGTTTCTCTAAGTTCTGTTGTTACGTAGCCATACTCAGAATATGGCGTTTCGAATTCTAATGTCACGCACTTTTCATCTGGTTGACTTTCCTTCGTTTCACCGGTTGCAGTCTTCGTGATAAAACGTGGCGAATCAGGCGTCATATCCGGTGTAACTGTTACAATTTCTGCATGATCTGGCTTATGTAATGTATGTTTTACTACGAGATCTTCCTCAACTTTGATATCACATATTGCGCTTATTTGTTCGTCAGTCTTTTCATCGATTATATTGTCTTTGGTTTCATCACTCGTTGGTTGAACACCAATATAACTTTCTTTTAATTCAATTGTCTGTGCACGTGAGTATGTTCCCTCCTTTGTTTCATCCTTAATAGCTTCGGCTTGTTCATTTTCTTTTTCATCTATATCTACAGAATCTTTTTCAGTCTTTAGATCACTTTCCACTTCTTTGGAAGTTCCTACAGTTTCTTCTTTATCTAATGCGTCATTTTTAGATAACGGTGATTTTTCATCACCAATATCTAATTTAAGCGATTGTTTTCGCGAACCCGGGTCTTTTGATCCTTCTTTGTCAAGATCTAATTTTAAAGATTCTCTTCTTGATGTAGGCTTTTCTATTTCTTTTTCTTCACTGTCTGCTTTCAGTGAGTGTTTTCTAGAATCCAATTCTTTAATTTTATCGGTAACTAATGAATCTTTTCTCGATGACGGTTCTTTCGGCGAAGGCTGTTCTTTTTCTTCGCAAACTAAAGATTCTTTCCTGGAGATTGAAATTTCTGGTTTTGATTCGTCTTCCTTTAATTCCTCTTCTAATTTTAAGGATTCTTTTCTAGATTGTTGTTCTACTTGTTCATCAATTTCAGTTTGTTTTAACGATTCTTTTTCTTGGATAAAATCTTGTTTTCCCGAAGATTCATCAGGAATAGCAATTTTTTTCGATAAAATTGATTCTTTAACTTCTTTCTGTACAATTTCTGAACCTATCTCGTGAGTTTCTTTTTTATTTGCTGCATAATCTTTTTTGGGTGACGACTCTATTTCTTGTTGTATTAATGAGCCTTTTCTAGATTCAGATTCTTTTTCTTTTAGTTCAGCTTCTTTTTCTTCTGTTACTGAACTCTTTCTAGACAATGATTTTTCGTCTTCGATTTTTAAAGATTGTTTTCTAGAGCCAATTTCTTCTTTTTCTTGTCTTATTTCAGATTCCTTTTCGTCAATTACCAAGGATTCTTTTCTAGATGTTGGTTCTTTTTCTTCTAATGACTCTTTTCTAGATTCAGATTCTTTTTCCGCTGTGACTAGTGACTCTTTTCTGGATTTAGATTCCTTTTCTTCAGAAGTTATCGACTGTTTTCTTGTTTCCGATATTTTTTCGTCGGCAATTAACGACTCTTTCCTAGAAAAACTTTCTTTTTCTTCTGTTGCTGATACAAGTGATTCTTTTCTAGATTCTGGAGCTTTCTCTTCAACTATCGTTAACGGTTTTTGTTCGGTTGGCTCCTGTTTTTTATCTTCTACAACTAAAGTCTCTTTTCCAGTCGCAGGTTCTTTTTCTTCAGTTACTAAAGATTCTTTTCTTGATACTGATTCATGATCTTTTAATTCCATTTTTAATGATTCTTTTCTTGAACTTGGTTCTTTCGGGGAAGTTTTGTTTTTTTCTTCGCTATCTTCAATTACTGCAAGAACTGCTTCTTCTTTTTCATGTTTAACATCCGTTATCTCCGATTCTTTTAGTTGTTGGTGGTCTTTCACTATTTCTTCTACAACTTTTTCTTCAACATCTTTTTCAAAAACAGGAACAGTTTCTTTATCAACAGTTTTTTCAGCAGTAATTTCGTGTTCTTTAACAATGTTTTCTTCAGTAATTTTTTCATCTTTTTCGGCAATTACTTTTTCATCAAGTTTTTCTTCTTTGTCAGCTTTTTCAGCAATAACTTTGTCTTCACCCTTTTCTTTTACAGTAGCTTCATCTACTTTATGTTCAGGAGTTTTTGTGTTTTCTTTAATGTCTTCTTGACTTTCTTCTGTTTTTTTCGTGACGTCTTTTTTATAACCAGGAAAATCATCATACATATCCATATCGGCTTCTTCGTGAACTGGTAAGTCTGCTACTTCATCTGGAGTTTTAACAATATCACGCAAATGAGTTTGATGTGCTGCGTGCGCATCAAACTGTATTCCAGAAACAGCTGTTGGAACCGGTTGACTTGGCTCAAATTTCGTTGGCTCAATTGATATTGGTATTTCTTTTTCTTTCGTTTCTTCTTTGACATGTTTTTCTTCAATTCCTTGATCAACATTGTCTTCTTTTATATCATCTAAGGTTATTCTTTCATCTTCAGGAAGTGTTGGAGCCGTCGTCGCTCCTGATTCAAATGTCGTTGATAGTTTTTCATCAGGTTGAGATTCTGCAGCGTAAACACCTGGTTCACCTGGTTCTTTAACATCAACGTCTTCATTATCCTTTGTATCTGTTGTCTTTTTTTCGCTTGAAACATCCACTTTATCTTCTGGGCTTGTAGTTGAAACATCTTTTGACATTTCTTCGGTCTTTTCTTTGATATCATCTTTGGATTTTATTACTTCCGTCGCAGATTTAATTATGTCTTGAACTTCATCATGTATTTGGTCCTTATGTTCAGGTGTTATTGATTCATCTGCTTTTTGTTTTCCTTCGACCACTTCTTCAGGGTTTGCTAACTTCACTTCTTTTTCTTTGGTTTCTTCTTTTGGCTCTTCTTCAAGAGTTGGTTCTTTTTCATTTTCCTCAATTGGTACTTTTTGAAGTTCAGTTATTCCTTCTTCGATTTCAGCAATATCTTTTTTACGTTTTTCTGAATCTTCACTGTCTCTCAAATGTTTCTGGGTCTCATCTTCTTCTTTAGCGGTACTTTCTTGTTCCTTAACCGAGTCTTCAGTTACTTGCTCAATTTCTTCCTTTTCAATAATAATATATTCTTCCGTTTCTTCTGGTTCGATTGCTTCGGCTTCTGTTTCAGCGCTGTCGGCAATTTTGCGCGTTTCAACGTCTTCAAGTTCAGCTTTCAGTTCTTTCTTTTCATCTTTGTTAAATACTGCTTCTATTTCCTTAACAACCTCCTGTTCTTCCTTTAAATCTGCAAGTTCTTGTGCTTTCAACGCTTCAATTTCTTCTTTCGTCAATTTTCCTTCTTCAATCTTTTTTAAGATCGTATCTTGATCCGCAGAAGGCGTACTGACAGTACTAGAATCTGTAGTTCCTTCTTTATCAAGTTTAATTTTTCTGATTACAGCATCTTTTTCAGATTTGATACTAGCGCTTGGCGTTGATTTAGTTGATTTTGCAGGACTTCCAGGAGGTCTTCTCGATGGTGAAGTACCTTTTGGTCTGTGAGATATTGGTTTGCGTTCCGGTTTAGTAACGTCTTTTTTTTCTGTAGTTTTCATTGGTTCTTTCTTTATTGACGGCATTTTGTATTTAGATTCAATTACCTTCCTATTATTGGCGTCTTTGGTGCTTTTTGCTGGAGTTGATGAAGGTGATTGTTTATTTGATAACTTATTCGATCTCATTTTAGTAATTTCTTTCTCTTTGATCGTACCATTGACTTTACTTTCTAAAGTTTTTTTCGGCGTCGTTGGAGATGATTTTACATCCGCCGAAGCTTTTTTTTCGGCCAAATTTCTCGCAGTTTTTCTGTCGACAGATTTACCATGTTTCATATCAGTTCGAGATTTGGCAGTGGATTTAATTGTATCTATTTTGGATCTATGTTCAGATTTTGGTTTATTTAATTCGTTTTTTTCGGCAACTTGGTTTGATTCTATTTTTTTTATATCATCACCTTTCGAATCATCTTTATCACTTTCAAACGATTCAGATTTCATATCGTCCGATTTCAGTGATTTGATTGTCGCTGATCTGGGTTGTACTTTCCTTACTCTATTTTCTGTTATTTTTTTATTTTCAATTTTTTGTTTATTTTCGTTCGTTTGCGGTGACGTATCTTTAATTTGCTGTTTGTTATCAATCGTCGGCTGTATTTTCTTTTGGTCAGGTAATATCTTCTCTAGCACAGTTTTATTTTGTTTAGTTTTTAATCCAATTGTCGAACCAGCCGGTGATAGAGTTTTAGCCGTGCACGTGGGACGTTTCATAAATTCTAAATGTTTTAGTTTATCTAGTCCTTCGAAAATCTTGTATTGGGGTGCGCTACCAGGGAACAAGATCCTGGTAATCGTATCATCGGGGTTGGCTGGTTGCCAAACTAGAAGAACACAAATTGATACTAGATTCTGAACTGGAAATTGGCAGTCGCCGTAGTCTTTTTTGGTCGTGAACAGTTTCTGGTCGTTCTGATACCATTTTTGCAAGAACTCCTTGACTTCTTTGGTGTCTTTGGCTGGATTTAACACGTACATATCGAGTGTTCCGTGACCCACTTTGTGATACAAGTTAATTGGCTCAGAATCTCGATAACATCCTTGAGGACGTAAATTCAATGCACGCAAATTTGATACTAAATCGTGACCTTCGTCGATCAAACTGATTAATAACGGATCTTTATCCTTGTCTCCGTCAGGACTGAGTACTGTTTTTCTTTCCTAAAAGAAAAAAAGTCAACATAACAGTGTTTAAAATTAATCAGAAATGTCATAGTTCAGGTTGTTAGTTTACTTGTATGTTGCAGAAAAAGTGTCCGATCTGCGGATAAACTTGAGCATGTCGTTTCCTTTGCAGCACGGCACTAATACCACTAATGTTACTGTTGTTGATTCTTGTCACCAGCACAGCATCCAAACGATCCAAATGCCTGGTGAAGTCCCAAAAACACGCTTTTCTGTTAAAACCTCCATCGACCAGCATGTTAAATCTGTAAAATGCAGAATGATATATACATTTTAATTTGTTTAACTTGTTGATACAGGTTTGTAATTGTATAACATAAGACATTTCGAAAATTCTGCTAGAAAAATATTAATAAAATGCACACATTTGATATAGTACAATCCAAAGAATTTTTTCTGTTCACCACATGGTGTAAGAAATAATAATAATTTTTGACGTGGGTCTGAATGATGTATACTATATAAAATAATATACAAACCCGTTGATTCCAAATAGAGCCGCATCGCCTTGTCCTCCAGGAAAGACGTAAAGCGTCGGATGTGAGAAGCGAATGTTTCCGACGACGTCGCTGCTCTCCAGCAAGGTGTCAAGCGAGACCGGATTGAGGAAAGGTGCTATGTAATCCACGAATGCAGTTATCGCCGGACTACCACTCGTTAGCACGTCTGTTGGGTTGATTCTAACCTTGCAGTGTTTTGTGAATGACTCTTTGGGCAACCGCGGCCACTCGCCTTCCGGTGAACAGTGAATGTCGACGGTGACAGTATTCTCGTACGCACGGATTACCCGCTGTACTTCATGTTCTTGAAATGAGTCGCAAAAGTCCGCGTGGGAGAATGTACCGTCCTAAGAAAAAACAAAGTATTTGAAAACGATGCATTAAAGAATTTTGTTTTTTTTTTATTGAACGTGGAGAAGAGATAAAACAACAATATGGTACCTATACTGTTCCTAATTTGAGTTATTGAATGAATTGCTACAATTTAGCGTAGACAGTAGCGATCCTGGAAGTAATTCTGATGTGAAATTACGAAGAAAAATCTGTGATTAGCTTACGGATCAAAAACAGAAATACTGATGTTGAAAGTTACATACAGTCCTAACGATTCGAGAAATTTACTCTGATTTTCAAAGCTTTGATCTAAATTAGTATCAATCCTCACATCTAGTGGAGTTTGAATGGTAAAAATAGTTCTTAAAATTTTTGAAATAATAGAACTAAACAGTATAATTGTGAGAACCGGTTTTCTTTACGTAAAATACCTCTCTAATAACATGCCTATATGTAATAATGTTATAGGATAGTTTGTAACTGAATTAAACAAGTTTAGTCGTGTAATGGGGAGAGGTCATTGGTCAGTCCGTTTTCTGGAACAGGACTAAAAGTCACGCTGGAATACAATAATACTAACTACACACCCATATGTATTGTCACATAACAATATAATTAGGGTTAAAACAAGCTCAATAAAGTTTACCACTATTTAAACAGACTTTGTCGACACGGTTGCTCGACACACAGACATGCTATTAATATAATTATCAAAACAATTAGTTAGCTGATGAGTTTTGTACGACAATAAAATGTTAAAACATTAGTTCAATTAATAAATGTCTGTGTAATTTTATAGAATATATGTTCTACAGCATGTTGAATTATTTAGAAATGACTACCCTTTAATCTTCAGACACAATTATATTATTCCAATAGAATAGATTAGACTAGATTGTAAATTATTTTTCCAAGGTTTAACCCAGTGGCATAGATACCATAGGGATAGACGGTGCCGTGCACCGGGGCCCCCAAGCTAAGGAGGCCCTCGGACACTGACCATCAAACCTCATATTGAACTAGCGAAAAATTCTCCCATCTTCAGAATGTAAATAAAATAGGTTGCAACACGACTTTAATCATGACAACTCATTTGAAACTTGAAAGAATACAGGGGAATTCTCAACATGTTCCGGCTTCTGTTCGAAACTTGTGGAGAATTCCCCTGTATTCTTTCTGTTGTTTGTGCAGTGTTGTCAACTTGAAAGATTCACTGTCACATTTAGCGGGTTGGCAATAAGGAAACGATTTATAAAAATAATCCGTTGAATAAATTAAAACTTTATTGCAACAAAAACCTTTTATAGAAAACTTTATATTATTTTCAATTCAATTTTCTGTAAACTGTTACTTGAAAAAATAATTATATGTATTCGAGTTCCAGTATACACAAGAAAGATATTCGTTGTTTTCTAATTGGACACACATATTTTGACTTGATAAAACAGTTTAGTTAGGGCCCCAGTTTTTTTTTTTTTGCATCAGGGCCTTTGGTTACTTAGCTACGCCTCTGGTTTAACCACTGATCTCTAATACACGGGGTACAAACTTTTTCCCGCGGCTCCGCTCGCATGGACATAGGAACGCCTTAAAAAATTCATTATCTAGGCGGAGACCGCAAAACGTGCTGAAGAACCAACTTTTCATATTATGAGTGATTGCGAATTTTAAGTTTTAAGGAAACGTTGATTTCACAGTCGAACATGGAAAAACTACGAAATAGGTGGATTGCTCGGGAATTACAAAATCGACCAAGATAAAAAGTAACATAATATGTGTTAATCCAGGTCACAAATTACCTCATTAAATTACCCCATTTTGCAGATCCGTTGCGCTGTTGAGGAGTGATTGAGTATCAAACATTCGTAAAAATAAATTTTCACATTTATAGTAAGATTTATTAGTTCACCGACAAACTTTGACAGATGAAAGCCCATCCAATTTTAAGGAAAAAATTGTATATTAAAATATTATGTCCCATTTAAGAAATTAAACATATAAGCATTCGTTGTTTTAAACCCCCGACGCAAAAAGGAGGGATGTTATAAGTTTGAAGCCTTTGCCTGTCTGTCTGTCTGTCTGTCTGTAGAATCGTAGCTCCAAAACAGATGAACCGATTTCAATGCATTTTTTATTTGCTAATAACAAAAAATTCGTTTTTTTTTAAATAGATAAGCAATAGACGAGCTTTCCATCTGTCAAAGTTTGTCGGTGAGCTAATAAATCATCCTATATAATAAGTTAAAAAAATGTAAAAATTAACATGTGGTCGAAGTTCCGATGTTGGTGGTGGGAAAACGTGTCTCCAGTCGTTTTTACGAGCTTTTTTTCAAATAATATACAGAGGGAGTTATTATCTCACCAACAAACTTTGACCGATGAAAACTCATCTAATTAAAAAAATTAATGAACGAATGCTTTGTTATAAACAAGTAACAACAATAATTAGGTACATATGTTTAATTCCTTTAAATCAGTGAAATGAGACATATTATGTTCATATGCAATTTTCTCCCTGTATATTAGGATTAGGATAAAGGGTGTTCATTGTGTGGAACCAGTTTGACGGGTGATTTTTAAAGCGGGCTGTTGGAACGTTAGAATTTACTAACATTAATTTAACTTGTACCACATATAACATCAGAATAATGCAAAACTTCCTGCGCTGGCCGTTGGGATTGCGTTCGAAACCGCTTGCATTCCAATATTTCCAAGTAATTGAAAAATAGTCCACAATATATTCTTTTTAACTGGATAATAAGGAAAACATATTCATTAAATAACAGAATTGACGGAAAGGAACGACCAAGTTCTATTCGTGTTAAAACTATTGACTTTTGGAAATTAACACGTTTCAAAACAAATTTGAGTTCTCATGCTTCAAATAAGTATTTCAATTAAGTAGTAGGCGATGTTCCACGTCAATGAAGTTTCCCGACAGACAGTTAAATCATTCATGGATTTCCCACGTATATCCAGTTTTCTCAAACATTCTGAATAAAATATGTCACTGACTTAATAATTAATTAAATCAAAAAGCTAGAATGGGAATTCAGTAGAACTTATAAATTCGATAAAAGAAAATTAAAATCGTTTAAGTTTTTAAAAGAAAATCTATATAATATTATAGTCTTAGAAGAAACTAAAAATGTCCGATATTTTTTGCAAAACATAATATTTTGTGTAGAATTTTAACTGGCATCCTCCTCCAAATATCTGCTATAGTGATTTGGTGAAAAATCACGGAAATGTTTCGCTAAAATGACGTTTGTAGCGGGAAGTTCGAACAGTTCTAAAGGTCCTACCGTATCCACAGTTTATGCTACATTCAAACCTCCTTGGTCAGCTGCCAAAATTGTTTGAGATTATAATATGTAGCTGTCATCGTATTCGAATCTGAATCACATCTCTTGAGAGTACCGGGGACTCATTTTTTACAAACTTTTATTTAACTTGCAATGTTTGTATGTTAGTTTGTTTGTTTAGGTCAAATCTTGCAAGTCAATTTTGAACGACATCCACGTATCCGATCGATTTAAAATTTGGTACACATATGCATTCCCGATGACAATACATGAATCAATCGTTTTTAGATAAATTCAACCCCTAAGGGGTTCAAACGGGGAAGTAGGGTTTTTTTGATTAATCAACGCCCAGGCCAAATCGCTGAAGCTAGAAACTTGAAATTTGGACAGTTGGTTCCTTTTCTGACGTAAGCATCCACTAAGACAGGATTTCTCGAAATTCAACCCCTACGGGTGTCAAAAGGGGGTACAATTTTGAAAGATCAAAAAATGAACAAAATAAATATTAGTAAAAAAAACTTTTTAGGGACAAGCTTTTATTTAAATAATATAATAATATAATAATTATGAACCAAAATTATTAAATTTTAATAATTTTGGTTCATAATTATTATAAAAGCGGGGGTTGCGACTAATAAACTATCATAGAGATTACAACCCCTGCTTTTATAATAATTATGAACCAAAATTATTAAATATTATTTTTTCCTTTTTAGTGTATTTAAATAAAAGCTTGTCTCTAACAAGTTTTTTTTACTAATATTTTTTAATTTAAACAAAAACAGAGTGACTTTTTTAAAATTAAATAAAGCCTTGTCTAAGCAAAGTTAGGATAAACGTCTAACTAGCGCATCATTTTATAAACTTTCTACGTTTTCTATGAAATAAGCTTTTCTATTCCGTATATAACATGACCTTTACTATTATAATATTGCATTCAATTTATTCGCTTACTACCTGCTATAATATACATTACATAGCGCAAACCCCACTTCCTAGTTCGCTGCATAGAAATCAGAGTTTCTTCATCAGTGTTGCCAAGCAAAAGAGAAAAAGTTTTCCCTTTAAGATGAAAAATCTCTGTTTTCATTGTTAGGGTTCCGTATCCGTAGTAGCAATAATAGCATGATAGCAACTCTATTGCTCTCACTATTCTGTTTGTTTGCTGACTGTCCGTCTGTCGCAATCTAAACTATAATGCTGGGTTTCTGATACGGCTTTCATCTTTAAATCTAGATTTAAGAATAAAGATCTCCATTTAGTTGAAAACAAATGAAGATGAAAGTCGTATCAGAAACCCAGCATAAATTAATGTTATACAATATAATGAAATTGACATGTATTATGTACGTTAATTGCCCAAACCCAGACAACTGGTAAATTGTTTTTATTGGATTTAAATTCAGGGGATTCCTGTACATTTAAAATGGGGTTAAAAAATAAAAATGTAGGGCGTCTATCAATATGTTTCATCGAGTAGTGTAAAAAACATTATTATTAACTTCCTATTGGAAGTTATTGTAATGGATCCGTAAATCGAAATCAAAATGTATAACACATTTTTATGTTTCAAGGTCACTACACTATTTTTACACTATTTTGGGAAAGATGTCTGTGTGTGTGTGTACGTACGTACATTTGTGATCATTTCTTTCTAAGACGAAATCTCGAGAATGAAAAATGATATCGACTACGTTAGGGTGCAAATCGACGCGTATTAACGTAAATATGATCTGAAAGAAATTTTTTCAAAATCGGTCCAGCCGTACTTTTTTCTTAACCAAATAGACTCCCAAAAAGTAGATTTTACACAATATCTCGCGAATAAAAAATTATATCGACTTCGTAAGGGTGTCAATCGAGGCGTGTTAACGTCATTTTGATCCGAAAGAAATTTTATCAAAATCGGCCCAACCATTTTTTTGTTTAAAGCAAAAGACGGCCAAAAGTGGATTTTACAAGAAATCTCACGAATAAATAATGATATCGACTTTGTTAGGGTGCAAATAGAAGCATATTAACATCAATTACAAGACCCGAAAGAAATTTTATCAAAATCGGTCAAGCCGTTTATTTTGTTTATATAAAACGACTGCAAAAAAGTAGATTTTATACGAAATCTCGCTCAAAAAAATGTTATCAACTTCGTTGAGATGTCTATCAAAGCATGTTAACGTCACTATGATCCGACATAAATTTTATAAAAATCGGTCCAGCCGTTTTTTTAATTTATTGTTAAAAATAAATAATAATTATGTTTTAATGATTAAAATGATTACTTTTCTGTGTAATTTCTAATTTAATTATTGATATTAAATATTTATCAAACTGGGAAGTTCGTCGTGTGGACCTCAAGAGTCGCACTTTAGTCCTAATAAACGACCCTCCTCACGGCTTGTTTCTTTTTTTAATCCAAAATAGCGATATCAGGGAGTCGCAAAGTGGCCAATTTTGATACAATGTGTCTATCGGTCGCATTTGACAACTATTTGACCTAGAAACATGAAATTTAGTAGCTATACTTAATAGACTATACCTAGCTACTAAATTTATAATCGCCTTAGAAACTCGTGGCATATAATAGCTGTAAACTATTTGACATTATCGGGGAAAACCTCAACAAGATGATACAATCAATTATTAACGTATGACGACCGAAGGCAGTACGAGAAAATCCTATTTCACGCCTACCTATTATATATCTGAATTCAAATACCTACTTTTACCACTACACTTGTACCTAAATAACTATGAACTAACAAGATTTAGCCAGGTCCACCCAAGCATTAGGGAGGGCACCAGGAGCCGTCGCCTCCCTCAATTGCCATTTTTTGTTCTAAACTTTGTAATTTCCTAAATTTTAGAATTAAATAAAACAATTAAAGAGAATAAATTGTAAAACGAAATAATAATTTCTTTCACAAGCAACTAACAAGTATACCTACAAGAAAGTATATTACTATAGAATTCTGATGCAAAAATAAAAATAAAACTGTTCTGAAAGTTGCAAAAAGAGATTATATTGTAGCAAACCCCAAGATGTTACGCCACTGCCTCCAATAGAAGCGACGAGAAGGAAAGGTCACAGTGGTGAGGCGTTGAATGGTATCGAAGATACGAGTACCTGCCGGAATGTTCTAGAGAACGCGAGAACATACTAGGTTAGGCAGCGCAGGTATATAAACGAGTGAGTGAAGCGAACAGGCAGTCAGTCGGTGACTCACGCAGTAATCAGTTCAACGGAGATTAGGCAGTCATTAGTGACTCGTGCAATTAAGTGCGTCTGATATAAATATTAGGCAGTCAATGGTGACTCGTGCCGTCAAGTGGATATAAATATTAATCAGTCAGTACAGTGATATAAATAGTGGAGTGGATATAAATAAATAGTACTGAAGTAACTGAGTAAATGACTGACATAAATAAACGTTAGAAATAAATCTGAAATAAATACAGTGATGTAAATAGTCCTTGTATATAGTTAATTGTTACGAATTATTGTATATAGTTGTAGCGTTCATTGTTATGTATTTTTAATTATTGTAAATAAATATTTATTCCGCCAACTCAGAAAACAGTTTTGTAACAATATTATCTGTTTGATAAGTGGAAGATAATTTTAACGAATAAAATCAATTCACGCATGCGTTGGATGTCTCATTATTTCGTTAAGAAAGAGATTTGTTGTTGGAGTTTTTTGTAATTTCGTAGTTTCGAAATTTGTTCGAAAGTAACTGTAAAGATTGGTTTAGGGAAATCGCTTTAAAAACTTTTTGTGTAACTGAACTTCTTTATTTATCCTTTTAAAGTCTGCAAAGATTTATTAGAAGACTTAAACTTTACAATGTTTTGTGTTTACAAAAGGCGTTCCTACTTTCTTTTAGTGTACTCTATTTTGCACATAAACTGTTTAAGTGCTTATACAGCTAGATGTGCTGATAACGGTTTTATACTCATATTTAGTTAGTTCCGAAAGTCATTCTCGATACTTCGTTACTCTATCGAATATCGGCAACACCACCTAAAGTCTAATATCATAGTGTTTAGGTGGTGTTGGTATCGGCAACGAACTGATATCAAAAATCATTAGCATGAAAACTCAATAGATAATGTATAATATATAGGTACCTACACGCGCAACGCAATGATGAATAAAATATAACAATAACAGTTATTTTGGAACTGTTACCCGAAAAGAACCGGCTCCAAGAATAACAGTTCTAATTACTTATTGAAATAATAAGTTCTATAAAGCGTTCCAGTTCTCAAAATTACCATAAATAAATTCTAGATTTAAATTCAAAATTTATGTATTTAAAAAACTCAGTAGAGCATGAAATATGTCATAATAGTATATTCAATATTGTGTAACTAGTGCGCTAAATACATCTTTATACGTCATGTGTTGAATAAAGTAGTGTGCAACGCGTGTGCTAAATCTCTATACGTCAGGCGCGATGTTTTCAGCACTCGTATGCGGCTCGCGATGCACATTCGCCAAGGCTCCTGTGGGCTCGTCTACTACTCGTGCTGGAAACATCGCGCCTGACGCATAGAGAATTAGCGCACGCGTTGCACACTATCCTTTATTCGACACAATATGCATGGTTTTAAACTTTAATTTGATTAATGTCTAGTTACTTATTAATGGTTCACTATGTAACTGTTTTTCATTATAGCACTGAAAAGCGTTACATAATGAATCATGAATCATGATGTTACCAGTCCATAAACGGCAATTTAAGGATCCGCTAAACAGACACGAAAAAACACTAAAAGCGTGCATGTGTTGAATAATAGTATGTTGTGTGACTAGTGTGCTAAATACATCTTTATGCGTCAGGCGCGATGTTTTCAGCATGAGTAGTAGGAGAGCGCTCACGAGCCTTGGCGAGCCGAATACGAAAACATCGCGCCTGACGCATAAATATTTAGCACACGTGTTGCACACTATACTTTATATAACACATGCATGGTTTTAGACTTTAATTGAATAATTTAATGTCACTGACAGAAGTACATCTCATAATAAAAACATTGGGCTCGATACAATATTTATTTACTTTGTTACCATAGTAACCATATTTTATTTATAACACCGAAAAGAGGTACATAATTGTTCATTAGATAACGGGTTTTTTAAATGTTTTTCCATTATTCATCGAAAAGCGTTTCATAATGGATCATGACGTCACTCGTCAATAAACTGTCATTTAAGGTCCGCAAAACTGATACGAAAAAACACTAAAAGCGTGCATGTGTTATATAAAATATTTTATTTCGCATGGCGTGAGAAACGTAGCATTTATGGTGGAAATGACGGGACAGTTACGGAAATTTAGATGACGAAGGAACTGCAGTAATATAAATTAATTACTTTAAAAAAATAGTGTGTTGTCATCGGAACTACGTGTGCAAAGTTTCAAGTCGATCAGTAAATCTACTGTTCACCAACGAGAGGTGTCCTGTCACGGTCGCCAATTGCAACGTTTCTCCATCATCAGGTCGGAGACATGAAAGTATTGTATTGTTATCGGAACTACGTATGTGTGCAAAATGTCAAGTCGATCGGTAGATCTACTGTTTACCAACGAGAGGTGTCTTGTCACGGTCGCCATTTGTAACGTTTCTCCATCATCTGGTCATAAAATGAAAATATTGTATTGTCATCGGAACTACGTATGTGTGTAAAGTTTCAAGTCGATCGGTAGATCTACTGTTCACCAACGAGGGGTGTCCTGTCACGGTCGCCAATTGTAACGTTTCTCCATCATCTGATCGGAGACATGAAAATATTGTATTGTCATTGAAACTACGTATGTGTGCAAAATTTCAAATGGCTCAAATGCGGAAGTGGGTCAAAATTGGATTACAAGATTTGACCTTAACTAACAAGTAAGTAACACGTAAAGTTAAAAAAAAGCTTGTAAAAAATTAAAGATAAAACTTTCTGATAAAATTTGTTGAATTTGGTAAAAAATATTTTTAAAATTTCTTAAAAACTACTATTCTTTGTAACGTACAAAAAAAAATGAAAAAGATTTTTTTTTAAATTTTAAATGTACAGATTCAAGGGAAAGTGTTTTCTAAAACAAAACACTACTTTAAGGGGCAAGAACGACGCATTTACTTGCGATTTCTTTCGTTTGTATTCGTCAGCATTTAACTTAAATCTGATTAAGTTATGTTAACAAATAAATTAGTAAATAATATAATTTTATTTAATAATTTCGCTCTACCAGTTGAATTTTTGTAAAAATAATAAAGAATAGTAGTTTAATTATCACCACGGATCATGTAGTAGTAAAATCTACTTATCTTGATACAACTTTATGTAGTTTAGCCAGCATAGACACCAATTTACCTCAGAAATGGCGTGCGGCATCCTAAACTTGTTTTACATTTTCGCTCACTATTCAGCCTCATTTTGTCTCAGCATAATATTATAATTGATAGCCTACTAGCATCCCCGTTCGGCTTCGCCCGGGTGTTAAGAAAGCCCGGGTGAAATACACTACTCACTCGCTTCGCTCGTTATACTATGTAAAGAAAATAAAGAAGATAGATAGACGGGATAGTGACATCGGACGGAATTCTGTAAAACTATGAGAGCAAATTAAACTAAAAAAATTATAATTATTGTCAAAGAAAGAATATAACAAAAATAAAAATATATAAATAAATATCATGTAGAATTTAGAAAAAAAAGCCAAAAATTCTACGATGCCATCAGTTTCCGAAACCGGGTTCCTGTGCATAGAGCGCTGTGATGTAACCTCTGCGCTACGAGTGAGTACGGTCGTTTTAATGATATATATGTATGTTGCAAATTATTAAGGTCGGGTTACGAATTTAATTAAATAATTATTAATTATTATTATTTATTAATTATGTTATATACCTATATAAACCTTCCGTGAAAATTTATCTAACTGATGGTGAAAACCGCATCAAAATCCGTTGCGTGGTTTGGGAGGAGTTAGCGGTTAAACAGACAGACAGACGCGAAAAGCGACTTCAATTTATACTATGTAGAGATGTTACTCGAGAAGAAGTAGGCTTTTAAATAGTAAAAGAATTTTTCAAAACGCTTTGGTATTTTCTGAGATTATCCGCCACAAAAAACATACAAATTTTTCCTCTTTATAATGAGAAAGTATGAACAAAATGTCAATACTTTCTTAGCTAATAACTTTTTTTTGTTTATACTAATAAAGAGGAAAAGTTTGCATATTTTTTTGTCGCGGGTAATCTCAGGAACTACTGAACTTTTTTGAAAAATTATACTGATGAAAATGTACTTTTTGCTTCACTGTAATGAAACTTGTACATATATGAGCATATTATATAATCTACAGAAACCCAAGAAGCGTCTTCTAAATGGTTGAACTGATTGACTTGTGTAAGACATTATTATGTATCAACATATCTACTTTGCGAAACACAAGAGAAAGGCAGCTCTATCTTGTGTGAATGTCGGTGGTAAGGGAAAATCAATACCCCTTCATATATATTATATATATACTACACACATTTCCTACATTTACCTCTAAATAAAGCGCTAAAGGTGCCGGTTGGCAACCGTTCTATTTCCATCCGGTCTGAATTATAACACCTGGAAACCGTTTGTAAAAGGAAAAGTATAGTTGTTTCTAAACCAAGATTAGGGTGCTCACGAGCCTGGAAAATGTTTGGAAAATTAAAATTAACGGAAAAGTCTAAGGACTTGTTATTTTGTATGACCTAAGAAAGCGGAAAATGCGTCACTTCAAACAGTTAGGTATACTAATTCCTTTCTTTGAGATAACATAAGGATAAGACTATTTAAAACTTTAATTTTATGATCCTGAAACACCAACACGACGAATTCGCCAAGAAAATAATTCAAAGGTTTCAAAGTAGTCCGTAGATAAAAAGGATGTTAGCATCGGCTTTGTCAAGAAACGGTATTAAATCTAATAAAAATATTTCATCTTATTTTAGTTATGATAATTGAAAACCACGGATAAAGTTTGAGACACATTAGAAAATCTTTGTTTTCCAAAAAATAGCCCTAAATTATCTTCACCTTTGACGATAAAACTATATATATGGTCTAAGACCTAAGTCATAAGATCTTCAGTCTTAAGTGGAGGGATCGGTGGAGGAGCAAGTCAAAAAGAAAAATGTGCACTTTTGTTCGTTGAAAAACTATTAAGCTTTGTTTCAAATCAGATATTTTGTTAAAACTCTCCAAACCAGCATTTTCAACTTACTATTCACGTTAATTAAATGGGAGAACAGATTTAAGAACCACCTCAATGAAAAAATATTTAATATTAAGATTCAAGCTTTGAAAAACATTAAATTTCAAGATTTGAGCTTTATTTTAAATAAAAGTATTTGCAAAACTGGTCTTCCAGACTGAAATTTTTCCGTTCCTTTCTTAGTAGATGGAAGAGCTGACCTTTCCGCTCTTTTCCTATTAAGACGTGTTTCAAATCAGGTATCTCCTTCTGTTCATTCCATATGTAAGTGGGAAAATTAAATTTTACTCTCCCTTCGTAAGAAGCGCTGAATTTTAACAACACACTAATAGATATATTAGTGCAATTAGTTACGAGCTGTATATGCAAATTCTGTGGAAAATAAATCCATCCACTAATTAAAGGAGTGTAAACTGAAAAAAAAAATTAATTCCTAACTGTTCTTACTTTCAATTACTATTTTTTATGTAAAATCATATATTTTACAGTTTAAAAAAAGCTCTTTTTGTATAGATACAAAACAGGGATGTAGTCATACCGCTGCAGGGTGTAGTCCCGAAACTTTATCCTTGTCACTGTACATTGCTAAAAAATATTTATTGTTAGTTTTAACTTTCAGCGTTTTCACAAAAAAAAAATATATTTCATCTGGAACGATAACCAGATGTAAAAAATTATTTATATAACACATGCACGCTTTTAGTGTTTTTTCGTATCAGTTTTGCGAACCTTAAATTACCTACTGTTTATTGACGACTGACGTCATGATCCATTATGAAACGCTTTTCGATGAATAATGGAAAAACATTTGAAAAACCCGTTATCTAATGAACATTATGTACCTCTTTTCGGAGTTATAAATGAAATATGGTTACTATGGTGACAAAGTGAATAAATATTGTATCGAGCCCAATGTTTTTATTATGAGATGTACTTCTGTCAGTGACATTAAATTATTCAATTAAAGTCTAAAACCATGCATGTGTTATATAAAGTATAGTGTGCAACACGTGTGCTAAATATTTATGCGTCAGGCGCGATGCTTTCAGCACTCGTATTCGGCTCGCGATGCTCACTCGCTAAGGCTCGTAAGCGCTCTCCTACTACTCGTGCTGAAAACATCGCGCCTGACGCATAAAGATGTATTTAGCACACTAGTCACACAATATACTATTATATTCTATGCCTACTATTATTAAGTATAATACTATAAACAGTAAAAGTTTATTTGTTTATTTGTTTGTTTGTCTCGGATAATATCAAGAACTACTGAACTGATTTGAAAACTTCTCTCTGAACGTTTACACATCGCTTGAGAGTAGGTACCGGGTCCTCACTGTTTTTTTCCACTTCGAAAGAAACTCTATGGTTAAGATTTTTCACAACGCCACTATTGAAAATTCGATTTTCGGTGCCTGTTTAGCGGGTTGTACTGGGAGTTTCAACCCTAGGGATGAAAATTTTCAGTTGTCGGTTATCTCTGTTTTTTGACGTTGTTAAGAGGGAGATAGAGCGATTGAGTCGCGCCAACTTCAGTCCGCATATAATATTCGAAAACCTTAAAATAACACAGACATTTAACCCCACGTAAATTTTACTGACAGATCTAATATTTTTGCGGCTTTTTTGCGCGCCCAAATTGCAGGTACCTCAAATAGAATTGTCAATAGAGTTGTTGTGAAAATATAATTTGGAACGAAACATAGCGTTTGCGTACCTCGGGCAGCAATCTTCATACTAGTTGCAAACGCTGTTTCAACCCTTGTAATGCTATATATTATTTATTTTAGGTTTTAATTTAACTCAAAAAAGCTTGTCACAATCGTCGATACCTCGGCTGTATGTATAAGATTAATTTTTTGTACCATCGCTGCTTTAAAATATGTACGTACATGATAGGTATATTGTTGACATTGAGATAATTCCAATTTTAATTAATTTTATGTACACAGCTCCTCACCTGATAAAAAATTAAATTATTTTTTTTATAAAACCCACGCACTATTATAATATTTTCGTACATTAAAGTGCGTAACCTTTGAAAGCGAAAGCCGAAAATACTCGAGATTTGAACCGCGGAACAATCATGTGTTCAGACAGCCGCGGTGAGTGTGCGGATATAGACGAGAGGGGCGGGATTACATAATATATACTTACACCTCATTTCAAAGATGGAAGTCGAAGAAGCAATATGTTTATATTAAGTTCAAATGTCCGAAATGCTCGGCCTACGCAAAGCAGCTGAACACCGATACGGCACGCAATAGTAATGGAACCGCGCGGACGCGGCGGTTTATTTTCCGGCGGTTAAATGGGGGTAGCCGCGCGGATCGACGATCCGCGCGGGCATGTATGAACAAATATGAAGACGCTAGTGCAAATAAGCTACACGGTTTACATTTGCACAGGTTCCGCCGTGTCTGAACTAGCCCTCAAAAGCACCTATACGAAGGACGATAGCATTGTTTTAAATACATCTAACCCTCAATATATTTGTAGATTGGTTCCGCAAATATAAAGTAAGGTTAATTCACACATGATGAGCTACGCGACAGTTTTCTCATATAGTGACGTGACGCAATAGTGCGTGAAGCCGTATACAATATTCTTCTAAGAGTTTAATTTTGTCGCATCGTGCTGCTGCCGCGTCGCATCGCTCTTATTGTATTGCATTTTAAAACGCGTTTTTAAACAGCACTTTTTCGCGTCCCATTGTGTCGCCATGTGAGAATTGACCATTTTTTTAATCAGAAGTAACATTTGTACATAGTGTTGATAGGCTCTACAAATTAATATAATTTATGTGTATGAAGCTTTTTCACATTTCTTCGACCGTGTTAATCGGCGAATCGAGATCGTGCAATACAAGTTCGATGTTACGTGTAAATCGAAAATTATCTAAAAATCGTGTTCGTTGGTAACCAATTCCAATATTCTAATTTATATGTATTCTCATGGTTTAGCTTTTTTACTTTTTCATGTTCTTTTTGTAATACTGTTCTTTCTCTTATTTTTTTTCTCACATTTTTATTTATTTTTTTAATATTATATTGTATATTCCTCTTTCAAAAAAATTCGTTAAAGCTTGTGTATGTAATTTTTTAAAATTCCTGTCACATTTTTATGTAAGTTTGGCAACTCATTTGACAACGAAATTCAAAATTATGTCTCATTTAGTCGAATTTATTTCTTTTTTTCTTTTCGCGGCTATGAATTTGAGTTTTTGCGATAAAAAGATATGTATTGTTACAAATCAGCCTGTATATAAACGACAGGCGGGAGTTCTGAGAAGCGGTGTTTGCTTGCTGTAAACAACTAGTACCGGCATGAAGGTTGTAGAGAAATCGAGGAGGCACTAGGCTTACGCCGCGCGGCCTATATAAGCAGCGAGTACGAGTGAAGTCTTTCAGTGCGTAGTGTCGAATACGCAGTCAATGGAGAATACTGAGCGACAAATAGTGCGTCTGATATAAGTACAGTGAATATAAATATTTGAAACATAAATAACTAGAAATAAATAGTCCTGTTACTGTTTAGTTATTGTTTACTTGTGTTAATTGTTAGAACTGAATTTTCGTTGTTGCATTCATTATTATTGGTAAATAAATATTTATTCCGCCAACTCAGGAAACAGTTTTGTAACAGTATAATAGTTTTTGCACACATTTTACGTCGGTATATGTATTGCATCATAGTATCGTTGTTTAAATAAAATAGTTATTGATTATACCAGAAAACAGGACACAAGGCAAAGCGACTAATGTCAAATTTTTAATAAAATAAGATTAATGACGATTTAATCACTCAGTTTATTTAGTTCTCCATTTGTCGCTGCTATAAAAAGAGACAGCAGCGACTATCAGATGTTTAAGGCCCTTCCTCATCGAAGAACATTTTAAATCCGGAAAAAGTTTTTATATGAATATAATACAGTCAAGTTCTAAAATTTAATCATGCAGTTCGTAACAGGTTAATGGAGCGTAAAAAGCAATGAAAAATTATAAGCATAGTGAAGTATAAGTGCATGGCTCACTATCTTAAATTTTAGAACTTGACTATATGTGGTTGTAAAATGTCCGTTGGTGAATGAATTTCGTCCGATTATTTGTTCGCTACGCTCGTATAGTAGGAAGGTGTCTCTTTTCATTGCAGCGAAAATAGACTATTTGATTTTATAAATATATTTTTATATTTTTATACACAGAAATGAAACGTTTTAATACAGCGTTACCTAAACTAGAGTTTAAAAATCTATTTCGAGATATTATATAAAACATTTAAACAGCATTTCTGCACACGTGTGGCTTTACAGTATTTCCAAAGGTTCCATAGAGGTGTTATATATGGCACATACACTATTGGCGTCGGTCGGATGGCGAGACCTAGGGGTCGGACCAAAATTTCTCGACGTTTCATAGCCTCCCGAACACTTTGGCACCATTTTTGGAAATGTCTGTTTATATATATATATATATATATATACATATATAAAAAGACATTTCCAAAAATGGTGCCAAAGTGTTCGGGAGGCTATGAAACGTCGAGAATATATATATATGCGTGTGTGTGTGTGTGTGCGGGAAATAACTTTCGAAAGAGTTAATTGATTTTGACGAAATTTGGTAGGCACGTTGAAATCCATCACCGCACGAAGCCTATTTAAAATGGGCCCAATCGGACCATTTTAAGGGTAGTTTTTAGGGGTTGAAAAATGTTTTTGGGCCCAAAAATGCCGAAAAAATTCTCAGAATCGTTTCAAAATTGAAATTTAACTCTTTAGTAACGATTAAAATGTGCTGCTAAAATTTTAATAAAATCGGCCTGACAGGACCGGACTTACAAATTTTATGAAAACACTAGTTTGCGGATAGTGCTTTACTTACTGAAGGGTGTATTTAATTTGGTACCGAGCTTGCATTGATAAAAATATTGAAATTTAGAAAAAAAATATTATTTTAAGGGATGTATAAAGGGGTTAACTTTTTTATTTTGTTCAAAAACAAACTTAAGTTCACATAACAAAGTCACAATGCCAGTATTAGCAAATACACTATATTGTCGACAGGGTTTTGGCACTGCGACCCGAGTTTTTTGTTTTCAAATTGATAATTAAGAATGAAGAAGTCTGCAGTAGTTTTATTTTCGAACTTAATTAAAAAACATTTTCAGGAAAAATTAAACTTTTAGTTTTGTAAGTAGTATAGGTACATTTGTTTTCTTTAATTTTTTTTATGTGTAAACATCTTTACTGCCCCACCCCCCTCAGATTTCTAATATTATAAGAGTGTTAGAGACTCACTGTTTTTTAAGATCCTAAAGATCTATAATAATTAATGTTCAGATAAAAAATAAAAAAATTACACACAGAATTAGGTATATAAGCCACTAAACAATAAAATCAGTTTCAGGGAATGTTTTTGTTCTTTGTTTGTATGAAATAAAAATGAACTTTGACATTTTAAAATATTTTCTTTACAAAAGTAACCGTTTGTTTTGGAACAATATTTTTTAATATTAAAGATATTTAAAACTTCGGTATAAAAGCATTTCTATGAACAAAATGAAGTTAGTGAATTAAAAGCTACCTCCGTGTGACAGGGTTTACTTACACATAAACTGGGCAAATCCGTCCCAGATCCGATAAAACATCTATACTTATTACTTAATAGAAATAATGTGTCCTGTTTAAAAAATGACTTGGTAAGGATTAATTAGGTATACGATATTGACACGAATGTGCAGAGCATATTTTAAGCAATTTTTACTGGGCGGCACTAGAGTTCGAGACTTAGGTCTAATAAAAAAATGTGACAAAGCGTCAAGGATAATTAAAAAATACGTAATTTTAAAGCATAGTACATTTTATTATAGGTATTTAATGAATAAAAAACTAAAAACTATACTGTGGTGTCTTTTGAATCATAACCTGGAAAACAGTAAAAAAGCAAGACACTACAAAAAGGATATGAATTAATGCAATAAGTAATGCAACTCTATAAACGCGTCTACCCCTCATACTGGAGTTTACAGACTGCAGATACAATATATGCCGAAAAATTAAAATTCTAACTCTTGTGCCGTCGGCACAACCAATTTTCACTAGGCGGCACAAACTCGTCACTAGGCGACACTAGTGCCGCCTACTTTATATGTTATTTTATGCTCTGCGAATACGTCTTTAAAATCAGAACAGTACTGGAGGACACGCACGAAAAGTCGAGCGTCAAGAAAGTTGTGACGAAAATTGGTGATAATGTTTCATCTTATAATTTCAAAATTAAAACAATATCTGAACAATACTAATACTCAAATATTCAATAAACAATCGTTCAAATTTAGATACTGTTTGAATAGGTTGACGGGAATGAAGCCAGTGTAATACTTTTTTTAAAAAATGTTCTTTATTAAAAAGTCGACAGTTTCGTAAGCATTTCTTACATCCTCAGGACCCTTAATGTGAACAGAATTACGATTATAAACAAATACATTGCTGTTACAAATTAATTATATTATTAAAATTGATACAATGGTCTCATCTATAGTGATATATTGAACAGTCCTCAGATAAAAAAAAAAAAAAATAAACGTTAATCAAAACAAGCCGTCATCTTAAACATTTAGATACTGTGTCTACTTCATTCATTCCAAAATCCAACATCAGGGTCGAGTATTCACGTCAAAAACAATAAGCCTCAAAATCGGTTCAAAAATGCAGGAGATATGGGGTAACATATAAAAAAAAATGGGTGTGTGCTTATAACCACACGACAGAAGTGAAAACTTCAGATTTTCTAATTTTTGGTGTCATCTATTATAGCGCATTTATGAACTAAAAATAATTTATTACTAAAATACTAAAATTGTATTTTTATAATTAATCCATCTTGGTTTAAAAAAAATTATAATTATTGTCAAAGAAAGAATATAACAAAAATAAAAAAATATATAAATAAATATCATGTAGAATTTAGAAAAAAAACGCGGAAAATTCTACGCTGCCATCAGATCTCGAACCCAGGTTCTTATGCATAGAACGCAAAGACTTAACCAACTGCGCTATGGGATGGAAGTGTGTAGAGGACCGTTTTTATGATATAAGTATGTTGCGAATTCTTACGGAAGTAGTTGTGAAAGCCGCGAATTTTTACGGAAGTAGTTGCGAACGCTTCACATTTTTTCAGTACTCAGGCAAAGAGTGCCTAACGCGCCTAAGAAAGTTTACAGTCGAATTGAGAACCTTCTCCTTTTTTTGAAGCTGGTTAAAAATGCGGTTTGTGTCCCCGACACAACCTACTCGAATTTTTTTTATATTTTATTGCCCATTTGTGACATTTTCGTCGTGTTCAGATTTTGATTCCATGTATTATAGTTTGTTTAAGCTGTGTGGGTGATTCGTGTAATGCATTGCATTGCAATGATTTCTCTGCTTTGTCCATTTAAAACTTTATTTTTCACTCTAGATTTATACGCCATTGTTACTTTTTCTCGAACTGTACATGACGTGAATACTCGAAACATAAAGTAACTACTGAACCTTCGTGAATGTGCAGGGGCGGTTTTAGAAGCAGTATCCGGTGGGGGGTATAGATGCACTATCGGCAAATTTTATTGTTTAGACTTTGGACCAATGTTAAACAGCCTTTTTCCTTAGAAAGGTCATTTTAGAAAATTCTTCTCTGCAGGCCGCAGGTTGAGGAAACTGATTATTTTCTTAAATAATGAAATATTAAAATTGTCATATAATATAAACTTTTTGATTTTTGGCAACTAATTTTCTTAGGTTTGATATTTGAACTGCATTTTCTATGAAATTTTTAAAAGCTAAAATGGGGTCGCAAAAATGTTACAGGAGGATGAATACGACTTACAGGCCTCAGATGACGATTTTTTTTTTGTTATTATACAAAACACAGATTTAATATTCAGGTCGTGAGGGTGAAGTATCTACCAATTGTGAATTGACAGATTTTTAGTTTGATAAAAATTTATTCTATTTTTAATTGCTTATAGCACTAGTAGATTTTTTTAAATACACAAACATCTTACTTTTTTCTAAATACGGATGGAGGAATTAAGATTATAGAATACCTATCACCATTTATATTTCTCTTGATAGGGTCACTGCGCAAAGTAGTTTTAATTTGTTTATTAAATAATATGAATAATCGTGCTAACATATGTCATAGTTATAGTTCTACAAACTACCGTTTAATAAACAGAGGTACTCTTTGAAAAAGTATTCGTTTAACTCCACAAATCTAAACTTCTGCCATTGTTTATTCAATGATATTAGATAAATACGACTACACTTTTTTCTATCTACTCTTAACTTCTTCAAGGTGGAATAATTTAGCTTCAGCTAAAATCCACATTTCACCGAACTTGTTTAGTGAACCGAAAAAAACTTTTTAATATGCAAGAACTGTTATGTAATAATTTTCGATTTGAACCGGAATTGGTATCCGTTTACAGTCTTATATATAGCCCTTACTTGTACGGCTTGGGCCTTTGGGGGTTTGGGACGTTTTATACTTTGGTATGAAACATAATATGCAAATAATACATCATATTTTGTATAGTTTATTATAGTAAATGCCAGTGACACACTTCCAAAGTTAATTTACATAGTTCTGTGAGGGATGTGTAATTTTTCTTTCATAGTAAAAGAAGGGATTAGTTAACACTTCGGATTAAAATTTTCCCATCTTTATTAAAATTTTCGTTGTCAGATGACAGACAGTTCGATCTTTCATGCCGGATTAAACGACTTATAAATAAAATAATTATATAAATAAAATAATAGTCGGAACTAATATATGTATAAAGCTATTGTGATACTTCGTTCTATAATTTGGTTTGCTTGCGGACTTTGCTGGATTTTAGGGTATTTTGTTAAATATCTGGATGGGAAAGAGCATTTCCAAAATTTTTGTCTGTCTATCTATACCGGATACACCGGCCGGAATGATTTAATGAATCTTGGTGCGTTATCAGTAAGTTGGTATCCAAACTTAAAGCTTGGGCTACTTTTTACGCGCTATAGCCAGCTAGAAAGCAAAAGCTATAGTAGTAAATATCGTTTTTAATGCTCTTAGAAAATATAACTGACAGTTAATTCGGTAAATTGTTATTGATTACTTAATTAAATAATTATTTTCATAGACACGTCAACTGTTCTGGCTATGGAAAAAAAATTAATTAAATTAATTTCTAATTAACAAAAGTTTATTGTGACAAAAAATAATTGAATAAGAATAATAGGTATGTACCCGCAAAATAAAACAAACTTTCAAAAATGATATGTCCTTTGGGAATTGCTATGTTTTTGCAAGTTTATTTAAATTTAAAATTACGTTGGTGAATAAGTTTCATTCAATGTGTTGTTCATGATAAAGAGACCCTATAAAATAATGAAACCAGCACTACTGCACTGTTTCTTTCCATTAGAGTGACAAAGAGACTAACTTGGTGATCCACGTATACTTTTGAAATTAATAGTTTCATTTTCTTATCCGTCTGTTCATTTTCTTGATAACTAACTTTAAAGAAACTTTTTGGAATTTAAGATTACATTTTTGGTGAGATTATATTTGACAGAATCATCCTTTCTATAAAAAAATTAACTTAGTTTGTGGACATCAGTAAATGTTAGTTAATAATAATAAATGTTTATATAACCCCGTATCTACAGCGCGAATTTACTTTTATTAGCAAATTACTGTTTTCAGAAAACAATATTGCAACGTTACAAGGCTAATGGCTATAAAAGAAAAAATTCTAATATCCTCGAGCTCGAACCCGAAACTCTTCCGGATTCGTGCTGGTACTAAACCAGCACGAATCCGGAGGAGTTTCATTATCTACCGAATCTCATATATTTTTATGTCATTGTGGAGTAACTAATAACTAATATTAGTTACTCCACAATGACATAAAAATATATGAGATTCGGTAGATAATGTTTTTCCAAACACTAATGGATAAATATTTTCAAAACTATATGTGTCCTCTTTGAAATGGCTTTGATATGGTCAAAATATAATATTAGAAATGTTATAACCAATAATAAAATTAAGCAAGATCGCAGGATAGTGGACAATATAATTTAATTTAATAAACCAAATTATATTGTCCACTATCCTGCGATCTTGCTTAATTTTATTATAATCACGATGGACACGATTTCTAATATAAAAGTTATAACCAATGCTAATATATCAAATAGTAATGGGCAATTTCATTTTCTTGCATTGTTTTTGGGTAGTTTGTATGACACAGACGCGGAAAAATGTGTTTCCAAACCGAAATTAACGCGATCGAAGCCGCGAATAATGATTAGATTGATATAAAATAATGGATCGATACAAGGGGCGTATGCAGAATTTTGTTCAAGGAGAAGATGGACATCTGGTTATCATACTGAAAATTTCAGTATGATAGCCTATAATTTCAGTCAGAAATTATAGGTCATAAAGAGTAGTTGAATTGGGGAAATTTTCAGACGCCAAAGTTCAATAGCAGAAAATAAAAGGGATCCATTATGAAGTAATCTTAATGAATTTTCACACTTTATTCCATTATCACAGATCCCATGAAGGCAGCTGCCCTCCCTGCTCTTATACGTGCGTACATGAATATCAGCTGATATATTGAATAGAACACAAGAAATTTAAATTCCGAAATATAATTGTATACGAGAATTTATAGCTCACAGAAAACCGTTCACTTAAAATTTCCTCCTAAAACTAATTTCGCCGTCTTACCTATAACCTTGTCCGTCAGGACTTAGCATCCCCAATGACCAGTGGCCACCCCTGACACTGGCACACATTCCCCAGTGATTTAATTCAAGGCTAATAATTCCAGTGTAAGTTTTTGTTTGAAAACACGCGATCAGTTTTTTCACGCAACTGTCGTGGAAATTCGTTTATAGTGTCGGAAAAACGCTTTCAAATCTATACATGCCAACAAAAAGTCGTGTTTTACAATTTTTATTGCCCAATAAAATCAAATTAAAACAATGATGTTAACAAACATCTGTTTTTAACCCGTTTATTGCCAAATTTTTGGCTGTGAATCGGACGATTTTCAACTCATTTATGAATCCCAATTCTTTTATTCCTATTAAGAATCGTGTATACTACATTTCGGTCCAGGATTTATTCCATTTTCATGATTGTTCCGGTTTGAATGTATAAAAATAATTGAATGCCAAACATTGACCGCATAGAAAAACTGAATGCTAAACAATTGAGACTACAAAAACAACTGAAGACTATAGTAGTTGAACGTTTACTACAAAATCAATTAACAGAAAATAAAGGAAACTACCTCATGTGACATCTTCGTAACAATTTTGGTGCTAAATGTACTTTCCAGAACTTTGCCCCAATTTCATGACAGTTCAAGTGTATACAATATAGTTAACCATATAGAAAAACTGAAAAGTAACAAATAAGTTTACAAAAGCAACAGAATCTCATCAGCTGAGCGTTGATAATACGAAATCAAATAACAAATAACGGAAACTGACCTGCAGGATCCAAGATCCGTTTCCGGCGAATGTATATCCTGCGTGAATGATATGTCTATGTCTTGTGAAGCTGCTGAGCAAATTGCGCATGCATTGCGCAAGCGTACTGAACGCTGGATGGATTAACACTTCGGTAACTAGATTTTCCGATGCATACTGGATCAGTCTTTCACCTGTAATCATGTTTAGCAGAATATTAGTTTAAAATACATTTTATACAGGGATGTAGTCATTCCAGGGTGCACTATTTTTAGGGTCTACATCCCTAAGTTGAACCAAAAATAGTTTATCGGATTCAGTTAAAAACTGGTATTTTAAATTTAAACACCGATGTTATGTCTTCATGGTTTCCGGGCTTGTAGGCCGTGGTCCGGTGGTATTTCTACCTGACGTTTCGTCTACAACTGCGGTAGACATTCTCAAAGACGATGTGGCAGCGGTCGAAGTGTCCTCCTTGGCGGCTCACAAGTCAGTGTGTCAGTGACTTGTGTCCTCCCTTCTTTTATGCCTAGTACCAGTGTGTTCTCTGTTCGGTCGTAGTTCGTCTCTCTGTAATTGATTAACTGCGCTGTGTATAGTGGTGGGTGTGAGTTCTCTACTCGGTCGAATTCCGTCCTTGTACGATTGGTCATTGGTTTTGTATGTCGGAGTGCTGGTGTCCAGGTTTTACTGAGATTGAGGCCTTCACCTTTTCGGTTGAAATTCTGTGTGTGTTTTTGTATTTCTATGTTTTATATTTGTAGACGAAACATCAGGTAGAAATACCACCGGACCACGGCCTACAAGCCCGGAAACCATCAAGACTTGAAACAATGCCTGCCGTGAAAGCTTGCACACCTGGACCGATGTTATAATTCGTCTGCAATTTTCGATTTCATAAAGATATGCTATTACATATTGCTTAATTAGCATATTATATTATTATAATATGACTATTATAAAATAGTACGTATTATATTATATAATATTATTAAGTTTAACGGCTAGTTCTAGGAATGCTATCAGATAGCGCTGTATGTACGGTTTAGTAAGAAATATTTTACCAGTTCACTATTTAATACCTTTGTTGGAAAAAGCACTTTACATATTTTAATAATATTTTTGTGTTTAACGGCATTAATATAATATAATATAATATAATACGGGACTATAATACGGGACTATTTCATTTTAAAGGCCAATTCTAACATGGCGACACGACAAAATTCTGCTTCCAAAAATTTACGTTTTCTCAAATGAAGCGATTCTCATAAAAGCGACACGACAAAATGCTGCTTCCGGAAATGTACGTTTTTTTTTAAATTAAGTCATTCTCGCAAAAGCGACGCGATGCGACAAATTTTAACGCTTCGGGTAGCGTTGTATGTCGCTTCATGCAATGTCGCGTCGCATCGCTATGTGAGAATCGATCTGCTGGCGCATTGCATCGTGTCGCCGTGTGAAAATTGGCCTTAAAAAGTAAACACTGTGCTATCGACTAAAAACATCCTAGAAATAGTTTTGGAGCATAGTATAATAGTGGTAAGTATATGCATTATGCAATGAATAAAATAATATTTTCCATAGACGCTTATAACCTCAGATGTCGAGCGTCTATAATTTGCAATCATATCATCAAATATTTTCTGACTTCTAATAATTTTTTTATTATTGTTGCACTTAGTTTGAATAGTTTCAATAGCAATGGATAAATGCATTATCCAATGATTAAACATTTTCCGAAGATGCTTATACAGCATTAGTTGTCGAGCGTCTATAATTTACAATAATCATAAAATATTTTCCGGCTTTAAGTTATTTTAAATTACTATTATATTTGTTGCACATAGTTTGAATGCTTTCAGTGCTTTCCAAGTTTCAATAACAATTGAAAAATAAAAATCTCTAAAAATAGTATATAATATAGGAACAATATTCGTGTTTTCCACATACCATATTTGGCTTCCTCTCCTTCGGGAGCTTGTGTTGTCAGGATCTGCAATTCCTTCTCTAAATCGACGTGACAGTCGTCCTTGTCCCACGACAGGAAACCTGTGAACAAAGAGAGAAATAGATATAGACATTTATATATAATGTATACGATGTCCATTATTGGAGATATGTAGTATATGTACGATTATATTACTATACAGGGTGTACCTGTTAAGACTACCACTTGTGATAAATGTTAAGTTACTGTGGTATCATTTTAAAACTCAAAAAATTGAACAAGTTTACATTTTAATGTTGTCAATTCCTGATAGGATTAATAAGGTCATTTTACGTTACACACCAAGAAAAGATTACATTTGTCAAGTATTTAAAAATTTTTAGATTTTCGAATCGAGTAATGCAAAGAGGAAACTACGAATAAAAATTTTTTAATATTTTTCAGTAGGTATCTAAACTTTTTCTCAAATAGTGCGGACTAAATTCGAAAAAAAATCAATTACTTAGAAAGTCACTCAAGTGAATTGCCTTTAAACTTTTTTCAGAATGTAAATCTTTTCTCCTAGCAAACTCGATTCAAAATTACTCATTCCGGCTCATCTACCGATCTTTTCTGACAGATCGAGCAGCCAACAAAAACTTCGTTCCTATGTTTACAAATCAAGTACTAAATTTTTAAAGTAATCTTTTTCGCACTTTTACTACTCAATCGTTACTAGAATTTTTGAGTAGGTACTCACACAGCCTTAGTAAATTGATGACTATAGTCTTGAGTGAAAAAATCTTAATCCTAATCTTGTTGTCGAGCGTCTATAATCCACAATTCATTCATTCTTAATCCTAATCCTAATATCATAAATGTGAAAATCTATTTGTATGTTTTGTTACTCAATCATGCCTGGACGGCACAACGAATTTGAATGAAATTTTGCATGCAGGTAATTTATGACTCACATTAACACAGAGGCTATTTTTTATCCCGGTCAATTCAGTAGTTCCCGAGAGACAAAACTTTATTTGCTGTTTGTGACTTCATCGCACGCCAGCGGACAACCGATTTTAATGAAGCATGTGGAGAGTAGCTATGAGTAGGTCAATTTTATTCTCTCCGCTTAAACCGCTCCCTATGCCACGCGGGTGGAGCTGTGGGAAAAAGTTAGTAAAAAATATATGTGCCTACATAAAATAACTATCTAAAATTAAATGCAGTTCGTTGATAAGCGCATCACTTGAGAACGGCTGGACCGATTTTTTTAAATGTTCGTAATAGTCCGAATAAGGTTTTTAGGGAAAGAAAAATTGGAAAAATTGTTCGGGAAATTGGAAAATTCGGGAAAAACTGAAAGTGTTTTTTCTATGGGATTTTTGTATATGAACTCAAGACCATAACTACTTAATTTTTTCGAGTGAGTTATGTATTCGCGCGAACGAGCAAAGCGAGTGAGTAGTGTATTAATAAAATACGAGCGAATCGAGTGAGTAATGTAATAATAAAATTCAAACGAACGAACGAGTGAGTAATGTATTAATAAAATCAGCCCGGTTATTAATATATAAATTCTTACCACCCGGGCGAACCGGGTCGGGCCCGCTAGTCATAAATAAAATTTTAGCAATCCTAAAATGGAAAGTCTTTGTTCCAATCTGTACAATTGTATTATTGTGCTCTATGGATAGCGATTTATTCTTTTCGAACTGGCATTGTTCAATTGAATTCTTTATTACGTGACTTTATTAATAAATCTACCATAGAAAGCATTTCGCTGTTTGCACCGGTGCGGTCAATATTTTCTTTCGAAATAGCGCGAACGTAAGAATGTCGGCTAAAATGATTATTAATTTTCATGAAGAATGTTTAATAAATGTTGAGGAATGGCTGTGCTTTTTAAATGGAGTAAAGTACTAAACTACTAAAGGATAGTTCCGATTCTAAATTTACAGCGTTCCTCTCATCAACCACTGAAAATGTTTTTTAAAAAATAACAAAAAATTTTGACAATAACTAGAGCTTCAGTTTCGAAAAATGGTTTCGGTAAAAACAAACCGAAAGTTTCGCCGAAGCCACAGTTCCACTAAATTTAATGCTTATTGTCGATGCATGGCCAAAATCAGACATGTTACTGCGTGCTTTTTTACAAGCTTTTATTTAACTTGCAATGTATGTTAGTTAGTTTGTGTGTTTGTTTAGATCAAAACTTGCAAGTCAATTTTGAACGACTTCCACGTATCCGATCAATTTAAAATTTTGTACACATATGTATTCCCGATGACAATACATGAATAAATCGTTTTTAGAAATAAATTCAACCCCTAAGGGGTTCAAACGGGGATGTAGGGTTTTTTGACTAATCAACTCCCAGGCCAAATCGCTGAAGCTAGAAACTTGAAATTTGGACAGTTGGTTCCTTTTCTGACGTAAGCATCCACTAAAAAGGATTTTTCGAAATTCAACCCCTACGAGTGTCAAAAGGGGGTAAAATTTTGAAAAACTAAAATGAACAAAATAAATATTAGATAGTAAAAAAAACTTTTTAGAGACAAGCTTTTATTTAAATGCACTAAAAAGGAAAAAATAATTTTTAATAATTTAGGTTCATAATTATAAAAGCGTGGGTCGTGACTAATAAACTATCATAGAGTTCACGACCCACGCTTTTATAATTATGAACCTAAATTATTAAAAATTATTTTTTCCTTTGTCTCTAAAAAGTTTTTTTTTACTAATATTTATTTACTTTGTTTTAGTATTATTTTGAAGTACTTAACTCACAAAAATATCTTGTTTTTGGCAGTTACATTAAAATGTGAATTGTTATCTTGAACTGAAAGAGCTTTTTCCTTTTTTTATTTTTATACAGTTCCTTTGGATGGTGGAAAAAAAACCGAAGTCCGGCTTTGGCTGAAAAATCACCCTCGGTCGAACTCTATCATAAGGACGTATTCCTCTAAAATCCCATTTAATCATAAATACGTATCTGTAAATGGCAGTGCACAAATTCATCAATTTTTGAAAATTAACACATAGATGGGAAAATGATGAAAGGAATGAATGGGTTCAAAGTCGTTTTGTGTAATTGGTTGGGCGGTAATCTAAATCCTCTTTGAAATTGTGTGTCAACTGAAGAGAAATTTAGCTATCAAATGAAGTAATGGAACTAGATAGCAAATTGAAGTATACTTTTGTGTAACCAACTGAAATCTGGGTAGGTTCATCATTACCATTTACGTTCAATTCACCTTGATGAAATAGGGAAATCGAAGCTACTGCCTTATTTTAAAAAATATTCCTCTGAATGTATTCAGAGATTTCGTGAAAACTTCAATAAAACTAGATCGAACACAATTTTATTTTTTACTTTGTTTAACACAATTTTAAAAAAAACATAAAATGAATGATATTGATGATTAATTCAAAAAATCGGTCGAGTACCAACGTCGTTTGTACACAGAGGGTTCCGTACTTGCAGCTATTATATCTCACGAGTTTCTGAGATGCTTATTTCAGAAACTACTGGGCCAATTTTGATGAATTGTGTGTGATGTTTGGCTGCACATTACCAAATTTCATGTTTCTAGAAAAGAGAGTATTGTAGCAAACCCCAAGATGTTACGCCACTGTCTCCAATAGAAACGACGAGAAAGAAAGGTCACAGTAGTAAAGCGTGGAATGGTATTGAAGATACGAGTACCTGCCGGAATGTTCTAGAGAACGCGAGAACGTACTAGGCCGGGCTGCGCGACCTATATAAGCGAAGTACGAGTGAGTCAGTCGGTCAGTCGACGGTGTCACGAAATTGGTAATCAGTGAATGGTGAATATTGTTCAATCAACGATCGAATCAGTCAGTACAGTGATATAAATAGTGGAGTGGATATAAATAAATACTTAGTACTGAAGTAACTAGGTAAACGACCGACATAAATAAACGTTAGAAATAAATCTGATATAAATACAGTGATGTAAATAGTCCTTGTATATAGTTAATTGTTACGTTTTATTGTATATAGTTAATTGGTACGAATTATTGTATATAGTTGTTGCGTTCATTGTTATGTATTTTTAATTATTGTAAATAAATATTTATTCCGCTAACTCATAAAACAGTTTTGTAACAGTATTATAAAGTAAAAGCTTATTGGTCATTCTACAACTGAAGCTTTATGCGTGGAATAATAAATATCTATTTGCGACTGATAATAAATTAGCGGTTTATATGACGACAATATATTTATGAAAAGCCATTAATTTACCCCGTCCGGGTGTACCTTGACAGCACCTAAGTATCCTGAATACCTGGTTATTCGCCGCTATATTTTATAATGGACGTCCTGTCTAAAATATATATAAACCGGCATTATAACTTATTGCAATTAATTTGCAAACCAATTCTTGTCAGTGAAACTTTATGAAAATTATGAGGCTTGAGAATATGGCCGAGCATGTAGCAATTCCAATGTTTTTCATAGTTTTTCCATGGTTTCTCTATTACAAGCTCCCAGTAATTTCGAAGTTCTTATCCGTGAACTGGTAAAAGTTCAATTGAAGAAATAATAAATTAAAAAAAATATAAATTGGTACTATACTTTTTCCCATCAACAGATATTATATAGCAATTGCTAATCTCTCGGACAAGGATAGAGGATTCTTTACGTATCATTGATGCCTAAAATAGATCTTCAATCTTTGTCAAGAGTGCGATTGCTATATCTATTGATAGGAAAGAGTATATAGACTCAAATAAACTTAGTTTTTTTAATTAATCAACACCGACATTTATGCGAGCTAGAAAATAGCAAAATAATCAACGAAATGTTGTTCCAATTCTTCATGGTTTCCGGGCTTGTAGGCCGTGATCCGGTGGTATTTCTACCTGACGTTTCGTCTACAACTGCGGTAGACATTCTCAAAGGCGATGTGGCAGCGATCGAAGTGTCCTCCTTGGCAGCTCACAGGTCAGTGTGTCAGTGACTGGTGTCCTCCCTTCTTTTATGCCTAGTACCAGTGTGTTCTCTGTTCGGTCGTAGTCCGTCTCTCTGTAATTGGTCAGCTGCGCAGTGTGTAGTGGTGAGGGTGAGTTCTCTACTCGATCGTATGCCTTTGAGAATGTCTACCGCAGTTGTAGACGAAACGTCAGGTAGAAATACCATCGGACCATGGCCTACAAGCCCGGAAACCATGAAGAATTGGAACAATGGCGGCCGTGAAAGCTTGCACACCTGGATGAAATGTCGATATGTATTTTAAATGAGCATCGTATGCCTTTGAGAATGTCTACCGCAGTTGTAGACGAAACGTCAGGTAGAAATACCATCGGACCATGGCCTACAAGCCCGGAAACCATGAAGAATTGGAACAATGGCGGCCGTGAAAGCTTGCACACCTGGATGAAATGTCGATATGTATTTTAAATGAGCATTGTTTTAAAAGTGTTAAATAAAATAAAAATAGAAAAAAATCTCGTACTAACTATTAAAAAAAGTACGGTGGCATATTTCGGGCATCTGATGAGAAGTCAGCAATTAGAATTTCAAAAATTAATTCTATTAGGAAAATTACAAGGAAAAGATTCGAGGGGTAGAAGGAAAATAACCTGGCTAAACAATATAAAAAAATGGACGAATATGTCTCTGAAAAGTCTACTGTCTTATGTAAAAGACAGAGAATATTGGAAAGATGTGATTGCTAAAGTCCTGTAAAGGATATGGCACTTTGGATGGATGGATTGTTTTAAAAACCATAAAAATCCAGTCGTTGCTGCATAATTATCAATACGTTTTTTTGGTTATAATGGTATCCATGCGGAAATCTTATGCGTTTTGAATACGTAACTAGGTAGTCATCCGGCAGCGCATTGACTTCTGATAATAATAATGGATTATCATTTATGAATTATGTGCCTCGAGTTCCGACATGGACAAGCAATAACTGCCGCGTCGAACGAAGCTCTCGTGAATAATTAATTGACCGCGGTGCCACGAATTGCGACTACCTTGGATTTGTTATGCATTATATGCTTTTATCCACTGTATTTCCCGTCAACTATTTTGTCGTCAAATGCAATTGTTTATTCTTTTCTTACAACCGAATTATAAATCTCTATATAGGTAGTTAAGGTCACAGAGTTACGCCAGTGACGGAGAAACGTGTTTTATGAATGTAGGTCAAATAAGGGTCGGAGCTGAATTGGATGGGGAATTGAATGAATAGGGCCGTCCCGCTAAAAATCCACGTTTCTGGTCATTCTTACTTGGCTTTAAGATATAGTTAGCATATACATGATTAAAGACGCTAATGACCTTAGATGTCGACGCGTCTATAATCTACAATAAATAAATAAACATATACATGATTAGGATTCGGCAGAAGAAAACCACAATTTATGTGAGATTAAGATTAAATGGTTATTTCAAACTGATTTGAGCAGTCCAGCGAATAGCGGTATTGTGACGTCATTACGGTAAAACACAAACCAATAACAACGTGTTCGTTAGACAACGTCACGGTTTATTAACCGCGTTTTTTAACCAGAAACTTTGTAGGTACCTACATATGCAAAATGAATTTGATTTTTTATTAAAATAAAGTTTTCTCCCTCTCAACGATTTTTTCCTTTCAATGACTGAAATTTCAGGGTTTTTTCAATTGATGCTCGTAATATATTAGTATTTTGGAGCAAATTGACTAGAATAATTATAATAAGCCTGTAATATCGCAGGCCGAATCCAGACCGCAGACTAATTTTTCCATTACCGATTCAGACATAATTGATTGCAGATTGAGCTCGAATTATACAATGTGCCCATTGTATTGGATAAACTATATAGGGAAAGAAATGACATAGGGCAAAGGCGCCGTTTTCCGATCACACATCTCCTGTCGACCACCCTAATATCCTACGCATTGATGGGGCGGAAGAGGGGTGTGGGGGATAATCCCCCCTCCAAATTGTAAACTGGCATGTTTAATACTCTTGACAAAGTAATTTTTCATAAGTGATCATGAATCTATAACCTCCCCCCTCAGTAGTTCAGCCGACAATGACCCTACGTACCATAATCATAACTAGAAGCTGCTTTAGTGGTTCTCGGACACAAACCCGTGACTCCTTGAGAGCAGTGACTCAATCAAATTACGCTGAATGAACCGTTCGCTTTCTATGAAGGCACATGACTGTTCAGGGAACCAAAAAAGCAATTGGGGTAGCATAATCGGTCTTTTGTAGATCTGAGTACAGCAGATTATCTTTTCAGCTCCCTGTAGCATCATCATCAACAGGAGCTACTTTAGTGGGGGGGGAAATATAAATTTCAGTTGAATAAAAAAAGAGTGTGTGTGTACTATGTACGCACGTCAGAAGTTATACTTCTTTTATACGTAACAAAACAAAAATAACTCCAAAAATTTTATCCCGCGTGCCAGTAATAAATGTTTGTAAAAAAGACGATAAAATAAAGATATTAAATAAATTAATTTAATTTAATAAATTATTGATAAACAACGTTTTGAGTTTCTGTGGACAGTAATTAATTGGTATATGATAAAATCAATCGATTTAAAACCCCTTATATCCACACCATATTATTCACGTAACAATTAGAGGTGAAAATAATAAATATGTCAGACAGCTAGGCTGCCATGATTTTTGAGCTATATCTAAGAAAAAATCAAAGACCACTGTCGGGACTTGAACCCGAAACCCCCAGTTTCCGGCTAGGTGAGTTACCGACTTCTCCACAGTGCCCGAGAGTGGAAACCGATCTCTTCTTATATAGTGTGTTTTCAACGTGAAATTGCTATATATAAGAAGAGATCGGTTTCCACTCTCGGGCACTGTGGAGAAATCGGTAACTCACCTAGCCGGAAAATGGGGGTTTCGGGTTCGAGTCCCGACAGTGGTCATTTGATTTTTTCTTAGATATAGCTCAAAAATCATGGCAGCCTAGCTGTCTGAGATATTTATTATTTTCACCTCTAATTGTTATGTGAATAATATGGTGTGGATATAAGGGGTTTTAAATCGATTGATTTTATCATATACCAATAATTAATAAATTATTAATTTATTAAATAGGTATATTTATTTATTATATTATCTTATATCTAATTATTTATTTTAAAAAAATGCATGTTTGTGTTGAGATTTGAACCCATGCGCAGGACCTATTGCGTATGACGCCACGACGTTGCCGCTAGACCACACTGTACGTCTTATAGCAGTGCTATATAATAGGCTATTATAATGAAGAAAAATAATAATGTGAAATCAGTACGGTTTGAAGTACGAACTCATATTTAACGAAAGCGGCAAAAACGAGCATTTGTATGGCAAAAGCTTTTATTAATGTTATTCAAAACCGAAAACACTCTTGTCACATTAAGACTGGTGTAACGACTAGTTATTACTAACGACTAACTTCATGGTGATAAATTTTCGTGACTATCGACTAGCTTCATTCGTGACGCGATATGTGCGCATCCTAAAAATTCATAACTTCAAAAAAAAATGCGTCCACAAACGGTGAATAAATACATTTCATTTAGTTTTACATTTATTTGTTTTAAAAGCGTGCCCTTTTGTTCTGCACATATTATTCGTGTCTGCTATAGAAATGTTCCGTTCGTTTTTAAATCCCTCCAAATCCTACGACTATTGTCCAGCTCGATAAAATACATGGATGGCCTCTTTAGAGTTCACGAAGCCAGATTTAGAGGCTTTCCATTGAGAACTGAGCAAGCAAAACAAATGCAAGAGTTGTTCAGACAAAAACAATCCAACTGTTAACTTAAAGTCTAACTTAAAATATTATCTTTATGCTAGGTCATCAGGAAACAGCAGAAGTCTGTTATGTATAACGAATTGAGGACGAATTTGCGGGTATAGGCTAATAATGTAATTCTTTGATAGATGGCATTACGTACTCATTTCAATTGATTGTGTATCATAATAAAAAACTTTAAAAATAAAATAGAACAAACCGTGAGGTGGGTCGAGTTTATTAGGACTAAAGTGCGACCCTTGAGGTCCACACGACGAACTTCCCAGTCTGATAAATATTTAATAATAATAATTAAATTAGATATTACACAGAAAAGTAATCATTTTAATCATTAAAACATAATTATTATTTATTTTTAACAATAATTTAAAAAAAAAAACAGCTGAACCGATTTTTATAAAATTTATGTCGGATCAAAATGACGTTAACACGCCTCGATTGACACCCTTACGAAGTCGATATAATGTTTTATTCGCGAGATATTGCGTAAAATCTACTTCTTTGGAGTCTATTTGGTTAAGAAAAAAGAACGGCAGAACCGATTTTGAAAAAATTTCTTTCAGATCATATTTACATTAATATGCGTCGATTGGCACCCTAACGTAGTCGATATCATTTTTCATTCTCGAGATTTCGTCTTAGAAAGAAATGGCCACATACATACGTACACACAGACATCTTTCTAAAAATAGTGTAAAAATAGTGTAGTGACCTTGAAACATAAAAATTTGTTATACATTTTGATTTCGATTTTCGGACCCATTACAATAACTTCCAATGGGAAGTTAACAAGAATCATCAAAATCGGTTCACAAATGCAGAAGATATGAGGTAACAGCTCATACATATAGTTTATTACTAGGGAAAAAACGGCTGAAGAAAAAATTATACGGGACCAATCCGACATCTTCCTGAACACAACGGAGTCAACATTTTTCAAATCGGTGCAGCCATTCCTGAGTAATCGGTGGACATAAATTAAAAAGAAAATACATACTGATCGAATTGAGAACTTCTTTTTTGAAGCCGGCTAAAAACTAGCTATTGCCCGCGGCTCCGCCCGCATTGACTACTTACACGTGGACTACGTATTATTATCATTATCCCGAAATTCTAATCAGTTCCTTAGGGAAGAAAAATCTTATCCACGCTGACGAAATCGTGCACAAAATCTAGCACAATATAATAGAGTTTTTATTATCAATATCGGAATAGTGAACTTCTAAATTTGAACATTGCAGGGATATTATGTGACATTTTATACAGAGTAATATCGCTTGTCCGATAGAAAACCTAAAAGGTTTTATAAATGCGACCGCCTATGTTCAGTGGCGTGGATCAATATTGCCAAATGCTTTTTAAAAAATTTTCGAACTGCTATAATTTAAACAGTAAATCGCTTAATTTAACAATATTATTTTATCGAAATATGGTGAACTAAACGTGCACTAGGCTCTAAGTTAAAAAGATACCTATAAGTTTTATTAAGTGAAGCTTTTAAGCCTCGTTTTTTATCGTTCGGTTACGCATGTCGAAGACACGTCACGTCACGTCCAATCGAAGAATCGAGTATATATACTCCAACATTATTACAGAACGCTGCAGCGTCATCCCAAACAGACAACTTGGTATAATATCATAAATATAGCAGTATAGGTACACACAACGGGACGCATGGTGTAGGGGCATCGCAGTTGCTTTATGCGCAGTAGGTCACCGGTTCGAACCTCGGCGGCACCATGAATTTTAGTTTCTTTTTATTTGTGAAGTCAATTATTTTGAAATTAATGGTATTTTTTACGTATTGTGTTAGTTGCACCAATGTGTTAACACTAAAGTAAACAACAACAGCGAACTAATTGGTAAACATTGAATTCTAATGAATTATTGATTGCAAATCAAATTAAACTTGCCACGCACAACATTTCAATTATAAAAGAGAAGTTTAAAATTATCACTGCCATAGAAAATGTGACTTCTATGAAAGCAACAACCATTCGGAATCACCAAGTATTTGATTGCAGAAATGAAAAAAATATATATCATCTTGGATCTAAGATCAGACTAACGACGTGTGTCACATAGTCTTGGTTATTTCTTCTGATGAACGTTGTTTTAATCATATCTAATAGCGCGTTTACACATTCGCGCTCGTGTTTCGCCTCGTCACTCGCCGACATTCGCGAGTGGCAATCGCACGTTCGTCCCTACAACGCGAATGACCGTTTACACATTAGCGCCCGTGTTTCGCCTCGTCACAACGCGCCGAGTGTTCAGACTGGATGATTCGGGTTCCAAATAGCATGGTAGAGTTCCAAGAATTCTAGCAATTGCCCTATTACTCCACTCCATTTTTCAACTATAGGAAAAAAAACACGTGTTAAAAGTAAACGCACTCGTTACGACCTGGACAGCGAATGTGTAAACACTGAGTTCTCCTCGTTGCAGTCGTCGCTACAAGCCTTTGACTCGTCCCGAAAGACCGCTTCCAACGCGAGCGCTACGAGCGGCGAGACGAGTGACGAGTAAACCGACCACACATTCGCCTCGCCATTCGCCTTGCGATTCGACTCGCCATTCGTGCGAATGTGTAAACGCGCTATAAGAACCTAACTGGGTGGCTTTGTATAGAAATGGATGAAAAAATGTGACTTCTTTTACCTCGTTCCTTTTTACGTTTGCCGTAAAAGCGAAGACTAAAGATACAGAGAAATTTACCAAAAATTCGACTAATCGGTTTTGCCTTTTGGCCGCGGATATGCACGCCACTGGATTTGAATAACATAGGATCGAAATTAAAGCATTAAATGCTACACACATGCTGTCCGCACAGTTATATTATATGTGTTATTGTTAAGATTGTTATGTATTGTTTTGGATTAAGCATGTAACTGGCAGTCTAAGCACTTTGTGACAGGCGATTTGGTAATGGTATTCTTGCTGCCTGCCTTGTCCCTGCATTTAAATCTCTAAAGGCATGTTTTTGTTTTGTAATAATGAATGCGGTTTGCTCCCTTTGCCAAAACAATATACCGACCGCGACGATTAGGTTTTTCGATATTCGTTGTTATAACCGAAACGTCAGCTAGATTTTTCGATAATATACCTATTTGTTTTCGTTCATTGTGACTAGATCCATAATATAAAAGTTAAGGTTAAGAATCTATTTTAACTAAAAAACAGAAAATGTGGTGATCCTGATGATATTGGAGATAAAACGACGCAAATGTGGCTTAAGGATCCAATTAAGAAGCAAATACTGTTTTAATGCATTTATTGGCTAACGTTTGGTAAAATATGTATATATCTTCAGAGCTCTGTATAAACAATAATTGTAACTTTTAAATTAATTTGGAAAAGATAACTTAAAAAAAAATAATATATAAAATTGAAGATTAACTCACCAAATGCCGTCAACAGTAACAGTAAAATTGTCATATAATTAAAAATACATATTAACATTTTTTTTAATTTATTGTTTTTGTGATGTGTGAAATTTATTTTATTAATTTTTTAACAAACACTGAATATTTATCTCCGGTAATTTTAGATATTAAAATCACCCGCCTGCAGAAAAATTCCCAGTTAGCTGATTTTTTTTTATTTACCTTCGTTATGGTGTTTTAAATAACGTGTAAAAAGTCCCCATCGATATCGTGCCGGCGTTATACGGTATGCAAATGCATACTCGTACTTTATCCGCACTCTCTCAACCCTTGTAAATTTTTTTTACGAAATTACTTTACGAATGGTCTTTATAATTGATGTCAAGTAAAAATATCGTATTTTCGAAAAAAATTCTCGGTCTGTCTGTCTGTTTGAGCGCTGTCGATTTGTATGTTTGGTTGCTTATAAGTAGAGAACTACTGCATTAATTTCGATAAAATTATAATTGATCGTTAGCTTTAAGTTCAACTTAAAATAATGGTACAAATCATTATGTTAGGCCCTCGGGAAGCAGCATAATCCCGTTATGTAAAATCGAGGGGGAGGAAGCCGCGGGTACTTTAATAAGACAAACTATAAATCGTAGACAAAAAATGTTTATACAAAAGTTGTAGATAATGTCGTCCTCTACAAGATGGATAATAACCATTTTTTACAAAAAATGGAACGGAACCGAGAAATTCGCAAAAAACCGTCTATAGTGAACTTGAACCTCGAATATCTGGCAACGCCGGCATGATATCGATGGGGACTTTTTACACGTTTTTTAAAACACCATAACGAAGGTAAATAAAAAAAAATCAGCTAACTGGGAATTTTTCGGCAGTGGAAATCTAAAATTACTGGACTAAAAGTAGAATTTTGTTTATTAATTTTTTTTTTTGAAAATAAAAGTTAAGTACCTACCTAATGATGAAAAGAAATAGGGTAAAGACATCGATTCCCGATCACTTACCTATGACTGACTACTTTATTTAAAGTTGGCAAAATAAATTATTCCATAACATAATATGTGCTATAAAAAATAAATTATACACTTTATTTGCATAGTGACAAATGAAAACGACGTTCAATGTGGCGTGAATTATGATGACAAGATTTTCTGACTTCTTAATAGTGAATCCAATAATTTTTACTTTCATGTTCCGTGAGAAAACGGAGGTACTACGGTGATAAGTTCTGAGAAATGGTATTTGCTGTAAGTAAAACCATTACATGCCGGTATATATGCATGGAAAGTAGCTATTTTGTAGTGGGTATGGCCAAAACATTTTTTTTTTGTCAACCAATTTAGACAAGTCAACTTGATTAAAGTGCAAGTCGACTATTTAGTCGAAGTCTAAGTAGGGAAAATATTTTATCCTTTTTATTCTGAATAATTTTTTGAAGTGGGTTTATTTTTTATTTTCTTTTTATGAAATAGTTGTTTAATATTATTCTTGGTAAAAAGGGAAACTATTTTCCACAAAGAGAGCACATTCAAAAATGTAAAAAACATAAATTAAATGAGTTAATCTAAAGTAAAATCATCAGTTTTTTTCAGTAGAAAGAAAACATTTCCGGTTTAATCTCGACTGATCGGAAAGGATTAAAATAACATTACAGAGGACTATTGCAAGTGATAAGATGTCATCTGAAAAAATAGCTGACAGTAAGAAAAACAAACCAACACACAAGGAACTAATCGCTTAGTGCTAGCGCACTGCGCAGGTCACCACTGCTGCAGTTTTATATCGCTGGTTCATATCCGAAATATTAGGTGAATATTTTTGAAGAACTTTTTATGCGAGTTCGGGCCGTTTAACGTGTGCGTTAAACTTTTAACGCTTACGGTGTAACCATGGCACCGAAAAACAAATCATATAATATTTTGAAGCTATACTTTTTTACGGACGTTGTGCGTTTGGCCGCAGGGGATTAAACTGAAAAAAACGTTGTCTTCACGCGTCACCCGTCACCATCACCTCTTCCATTAAAATACTCTATTGGTGAATATTAAACCGCCCAACTCGCAATATAATAGAGTATAGCAGCTAGCTGTAAAGTCTGCGTGGCCTAGTGGTTAGAACGGCCGCTTGATACGCAAAACGTCCCGGGTTTGAACCTCTGTGTAGCAACACTAATTTAGTTTTTTTTGTTTATTCCATATTCCACGTGATATTTATTTATATTTTTTAATATTTTCACTATTTCTTTTTATATTTTTATATCAAATGGGCGCATACGATTTTTGGCGATTTTTTAAAGTATAACTTCTAACGCGCGTACAAAAGTACACGCACCCTTTTTTTTCGTAAATGTTAACTTTTATTATTCTAGATCGATGACTAAAAGTATAACATACTTTAATCTGATTGGCTCGTGGAACATTTACAAAAAGGTTACCCATGCCGGGGCTAGAGGACAGCTTCGTCTTAAAAAGAAGCAAATTTAATGCTAGAATAAAGGCGAATATCGCTTGAAATTCATCAATGTCTTGATTCAAGGTTATCTACCGTCTCTGTTCTCTACATTGTTCTCTTAGGGTATATTGTTAACTGCATTAGTGTTGCCGCGCCAAGGCAAAGTTTTTCTCGTTTCGAAACGAGAAATATCGAGACGAGATAAACCATTTTTCTCGTATCAAAATCCGAGACGAGAAACGAGCTTCGAGAAAACTCAACAAAAGTATGAAATATCGAAAAAAACATATATTAATCAAAAATAATTATAAGTCAAAAACACGAATTGGTATTAAGCCTCAATAACCTTGGCAGTTGGTGGGAAGGAACCATGGTTCTGCGGTAGCTACGTGAATCTTCGATCAGTTATCGAGCGTCTAGAATGAAGAATCTACATTTTCACTCTCTATCTCTCTCGTAAATCTTTTCTTACAGAAAATATAAGCTTGTAACGTTTTAATATATTAATTTCCATTACTCAGAGTGTAAGAGATTGCACACGAAATTATCGTGAATTCTCGCGAAAGAGACGTAAAAACTAAAAAGTATACTCAAGAAAGTATCGAAACGAGAGTTGCATACTATCTCGTCTAGAAGTTCAAAACGACAAATAGAATGGCCGCCGAGACGAGACTACGTGAAGTCCTCAATATTATTTTATTAAATAAACGGCATAATTACAAAAGTTTTAGATGTGGCACATCATAACTTTCTCAGCATGAACAGGCAGTACAGTGAACGGTTAATACCATTAACGTTGTGAAGACATATATATAAATATATCCAGAGCAGAGACAACAGTGGAAGGTTTGTGTTTTCCGTCCGGACGCGGACGCCTGACACAACAGTGCCTTGCAAAGTCTCCAGCGCCCTTTCGTTGTAAATTTTTTATCAACTAAAATATAATGATCCACAAAATTCTCGTACTTATAATAATTTCTTAGTAGAGAACAGAGTTCCCTATAACTTATAACTAAATAAAGGTGAACACTTCATTAATTGACTTATTAAGGATAGTAAATAAATTAAAGGCAGACAATCAATAATTGTATACAGGTTGTATCAAAAAACAAAACTAAATTAGGTGCATACAGGCTCTTTGCGTTTGCTGAAGGCCACCAAGTATAGAATTATTTCGGCCTAACACCAGTTCATATTTCCAAATAAATGTTTATTATTATAAATTGAAAATCCAATTGATACTTTTATTGGTTCTCGAGTTAGAACCTGGGAACTGGAACTTTGTAATAGAGGAGTCATGGAAACGTCATATAGATTTTTTCATCGACGAACATTTTTTTCTGCGCATGCGCCCAATTCCGCCATATTTTTCCGACACTTTTAGTTCAAGTCATATATGTAATACTCCTATATCGCTAGCCGGAGTCGGACGAAAAGCCTGCGGTGCAGACATATATATGTCTGTCTCTCTCGCAAGACGTCGAGTCTTATGCGCATGAACAATTTATAATATTAATTGATATATGATAATAACAAAGTTAGTAGTGATAATAATATTTCCGAAATTGCTATGAAAACAATGTGAATCGAATGTTGCAACGCTTGTGCACAACGAGATGGATTTCTCGACAAAGATAGAAACAGTAATTTGCTATCTCACTTGCGGCCTGATACTTCCACTTACGGGCGCAATCAATATAGGAGTATTACATATATGGTTCTTCCACTGTTTTGTGCACTAATTGAGCACCGTCAGTAACATTTTCATCTAAATTAACATTGAAAAACGTTGCTGGGTCAGTCATTGCGTCAAAAAGTGTCCGAAACTTCTGAATATTGCGATTATAACTATGATGACGGCGCTCAGCTATTCTCAAGCCTAATTAGTATTATGGTGTAACAAAAAAAAGCTTGATTTCATTTCAGAAAAACGATAAATTTTGTTAAACACATGTCTATATATTATTATGTAGATTAAGATATTATGTTCCAGAAGTTACCCCCTATACACTCTTCATCTCAAATTCTTTCCCCTCGCCAAAAACGGCTACAGCTCTCCCGATGCTATTTTTAATGGAAAAGGGTCCGGATAAACGCCAAATGAAGAACCAAGAGTCACACTACAGATCGTACAGGCAAATTTTTTGAAAAAATGTTTTGGCTAGGTACATGTGAACTTTTAAAAAGTTGTAAGTTTTTCCAGGACATTTTTTTTCCAATAATTTTGCCTAAAGGACCTGCAGTGTGAATCTTGGTCCTTCATTTGGCGTTTATCCGAATCTTTTAGCTTTGAAAATAGCGTCGGAAAAGCTGTAACCGTTTTTAGGCGAGGGGAAAGGATTTGGGACGAAGAGTGCAGGCAGTTACTTCCAGCTGAGAATACTATTGCTTTTTAATAATAAACCATATTATTTATAAAAAAAATTAATAATAAATTTAAGAAAGTTTCTGCTTTACTTTATTTATCTCTTGAGAAGATAAAATATAATGAAATGAAACATGGATGTCCGCTCAAGGGATATTTCACTGTACATTGCAGTTGTTAGTTCTAGATTGAAAGGGATTTTTAAATGCCCTACAGGATGAGAAAATCTCTTCTGGGTTTCGTACAAAGCTTTACACAACAATACGAACCTTTTAGCACTTGCAAATGAGAAACGTGGATTTTTTCTGGTGTTTAGTAACATGCCAGAAACATTTAATGTAAATAAAAACTCCAAATTATCTAACGATACAATTTGTGTATTATTCTAAGATTATATTCTATAGACTCTAGAGAACAGTAGGGTGTAATGGTCAGCGTGCTGGTCTTTGGATTAGACTGTCGTGGGCTCGAATCACACCTCTGCTTATGGATATTTTGTTATGGTCGTTTAGACCCAGATTTAATATTTGATAATGCTGGCCAGATACCTTATCTGGTGAAGCCACCCTCTCAAGTGATATTTTCTTGATGTGATATGCTGAATGCTATTATGCTCTAAGTATACTTATATTATGTGGACATATACAATTGGATATATCTTTTTAATTCTTCTTAAGATTATATTCATTGAAAATACAGGGTGGTCACTTGCGAGACAGAGCATAGGGATTTCAATGGTTCATTCTTAATGTGCGATTATTTGCTTTTCTAATTATGCTCGAGTTGAACTGTATTTAGGTTTTTTGTAGGTAGGGAAAAAATACTGTACTTACCTATACATACTATTATTTTCCGGAACCTCATAAAAATCAGCGATATTAAAATTCCATTTTTTCAAAAATCAGCGATGCATTTAAATTAATTCCATGGCATATTTTTGTCAAAATGTAATTTTAATACCGTTGATATTTTAGTGTTCCGGAAAATGGAATATTCGAAATAATTATAATAATGTACAGATGCAATATTTTTTTCTCTACACCCTACACTTAGGCTCTAAAATAATTAGAGGAGCAAATAATTGCAAATTAAGAATTTACCATAAAAATCTCTATGTTGAGTCGTGAAAATCACCACTTTGTAAAATTTCATATGGAAACATGTTTTCATACAAATTGTTTGTTTCTAATATTTGCTACAGATACTGCAATATGACGTTACCTCAACCCGAGTTAGTAATTTTGTGCAAAATTAGCATAAAATCGTTCTTCGTCGTTGTGGTCATAAAGTAAAAGATCGTTCTGTTCTGTTCCAATATTAGCAACAGACCTTGAACCTGTCGGACCTCGTCGGTGCAGCAGTTGTTCAGAAAGAATTACCCAAACAGACAACTATGACGCCGCCATTTCGGCTTTTCCAGTTACAGAATTAGAATCGGATATTTGTGGATGCAAAAATACATACGTTTACTTATAGCAAGGGCATAAAGTTAGGATATTATGATAATGTATGTGCACAACGTACGGAAACAACCAATGATGACATTGTATAATTTCCTCCAAAAAATTTCGATTGATTTATTAGTACATATTAGCAAAAAAAATACACTCCTCAATACTCTTAAGAGATGTGTAAATATAATATTCAGATTTAGATACCTACGTTGACAGTATATTACCATATTATACCGAACATCAAAAAATTATGACAGCGGACCAAGGGGGTTATATATTATGTGCTCAAGATACGAACGGCCTTCCACAAACGTCACTTCCGCGACACACCACCGTAACATTTCACTAAATCACTGTAGTAGAAATTAGGTTGGTGGGGTCAGTAAAGAAGTTTACAAAACCTGAAAACTTGCAGAAAACGAAAATACAATACAGTCCCGATACAATTTTATACAAGTTTTTTTTATTAAATTCACTTTATAGTTAGGGTCACCCCCTTCCACATAACTTTGCATACCTACATACGTAATTCCGATGACAATATAATATTTTCACTTTCTCCATTCTGATGATGGAGTAAAGAGAGCGGGAACCGCTCGATGTTTAGAAGTGGGTAAAAACTTGTTTAAAAATTTTTTTATACAAAAAATATATATTAGAATATTGGTTTGAAGTTTTTCGAACATGAACTATTAAAAATTAACTGAAATAGCGGTGATAACTTAGCTGATTTTAACCTCAACTTGAAAAATGACAAAAAACAGCAAACAAATATTGTTCGTTTGTTTACCAATATTTCAAATAAATTGTTTTCGTTTGATATCAACTATTTTCAATGTATCATTCTTGTCAATGTTAGGTGGCAGTTTATCAATACGTTCCAAAAGAACAGTTCCAGTATCCCCAAAGAAATGACAAAGTAAGTCAGCCATTACTCAAAAGAATACTTCTTGAGAACGCGCCGCGTCACTGCCATCTACAAATGTATAAATATTTTGAGACACGCACAAGATGTGTCGTCTTCACACACGCACACACACGGGGTTACCTTTTTATTCTAAAAATACACTTAACGTTTATTCTCTTTTATTTTCTCTAAAACTTATTTACGTACATGCGTTAAGACTACAGAGAGGGTAGACTGGAAATAATATTATCTAATATTACCTAAGTCCCACGTTTTATTAAGCTTTAGCTATTCTACCCGACTTCGCCTAATGCTTGATATGGCTTTCAAAGTAATTTTAACATAGAAACCATAGCAAAATTCAGTGCTAAAAGTACTGTTATCTTAAATCTACATTCAAAGTCGTACCAGAAATTAAGCATTGACTCTCAATGCTAAATCTAAAAACAATGTAAGTGATACCTTTAAAAAATATCTGAAGATGGCAACCCGTTGCCGAAACAAACCAATTACAAAAGAAACCAATTACAAAAGAAACTATATACACGACGGAACAAAAAGGTATTTATTTACTAATTATTATTAGCTAAATCTACTTTTAAAGTAGATACATTTTTAAAGTGTTGGGTCTCCAAGTCACTATATGAATATTATGAAGTATTATGTCCGTCTTGTGACTTCTTGTGATTTAACACGACGCGTTTCAGCAAAACTCGTTGCTGAAACGCGTTGTGTTAAATCACAAGAAGTCACAAGACGGACATAATACAAGGTATTTCTAATACTTTATAATATTTTAAAGTAGATTTAGCGTTGACTTTAAACGCTGAATCTACTTTCTACATTGACTCTCAACGGTAAATCTACTTTTAATTTTCAAAGTAGATTTAGCATACCAGAAACCGAGCATCAAAGTCCATCGGTTGATGTCTTTTAAATGTGCACCAGTCTGAACAATATGTTATAGCTCTGCGACCATGAAACCAGGTTTATTGGCCCCGTTATGTAATAACTTATGCACATGCTATTAATTATTAATTCGCTTAATTATGAACTTCACACAGCTGCTATAGTCTACATTAATGCGAAATATCAACGGAAATCGCATTCTTTTAATTTTGATCATTTTCAAGTTCAAATAATTTAATAATTTTCATATTTACATACTTAACTGTATTATCAAAAACAGAAGACTTTTGATGAACTTCAAAATCAATAGAATAATGAAGATGCGGGATATAAATATAGTCTAATGGTAACAAAATTATTACCCAAAGATTATTTGTCGAGGTTCACAAACGTTGAGTTGAGTCCAATGAAATTTATTAATCAACGCACATTTTAAATCTTGTAAAAATAGTGAAGCTCTTTGGGAGCTGCATCAACGTAGGTTCAAATAAAATATTCGTTGATGATTGAATTTCGTTCGCGATACTCGTGTGATAGTAAGGTATCTTGAAGCATTTTTTATCAAAATTCAAACTAAATTATTCATCTTGTCACGCGGAACTCTTGAATTTTTCCATGAAACCCACTTTGGGAAACACTACTCTATAAGGTTATTGTCAATCCAAATTCACAGACAATGCATTGTGTAACCTAGCATGAATATTCTTTTCTGTGTAGACCGATACAAGGTCGGTTTTGCAACATGCTTAATTAGATACCTAGGCCCAAGAATGATAATTAAATTAATATTTAAACAATAAACGGAATGCAATCTAATTAATCGGCATAAACGCTATATTGATCACGAGTTAACAAAGCATGTGAATTTGCATTGGAGCATATCAACTATTCAGTCCAAGACAGCATGGCTATGACTCGTAATAATGCACTAACGCAGTGATTCTCAACCAGGGTTCTGCGAGATTTTGCAAAAGTTGAAAAAAGCAAAACCTGTCACCGTTCATAGTTATTCTATTGAAACTTATATTATTAAATTATTATTATTATTTATTACTTATTAGCTCCCTGCTGCTTTTCATGTCTGTTTTGTAATTTACCCCTAACGATAAACGAACTCCATACGTATTAGCCACAAAGAGGTCCTTCGAGATTTTACGAAATATTTAAAAGGTTCTTCCAAACAAATAATTTTTCACCTTTGTGACCAAAATTTCAAAGTGCACAAATTAACCTCGAAAAGAATCAACCAAAAAATTAAAAAATCAGTCAGGTAGAGGTTCACCAAGATTTTACGAAATATTTCGAAGGCTCTTCTAAACAAAAAATGCCTCTCCTATAAAACCAAAATTTAAAAAAATGTACAAGATAGCCTCGAAAAGAATTGAGCAAAAATCAGGTCGGTAGAGGTTCCCTGAGATTTTACAAAATATTTCAAATTCTGCTGGGTTGCAGAAAGCATTGTCAGAAAATCTAGTTTGACAGTTACTTAAATCACACATATTTCTCCATAAGGAAAGCATTATGTAGAATTTTAAATCGATCCTCCTCAAAGAATAATTGATCGATTGAATCGATATTTTTGTAAACTGTGTATAATCACATGTATTTAACATAGTATTTTGTAAAATTTCCACTTCGAAACAACATTTTGATCAAAATTTTACTTGAGAAGCGAACTTTTTCAATGTGGATCAACCATTTATGTTTCTGTAGTGAGTACAATCTAATATTCTACATAACAAAGCGTTTGACAACGGCATTAGACTATATAAAAACTGTACCTAATTATATATGATCACAATCTAAGGCCATTGTCAAATCATATTTTCTGACAATGCGTTCTGCAACCCAGCATGAGCCTTAAAAATGCACAAATTAACCTCACAATATGTCCAATAAAAAGTCATGAAGTGTCGTGGGACACCCGACAGAAGCTATGCTTCTTACGCATTGTATATAAAATCGAATTTATTTACATATAAAAGCTATAGAAACTATTGCGACAATACGCGCTGCCTAGCCAATGAGATGCGTTGCATCGCCGCGTTCGTGACGTTTTTTTGTGATTTAGGTCCCCATTCCAAACATGCGCTAACATAGCTTCAAAAAATGTTTTTCAAAATCGATTTTTAAATGACTAATCTACTTTATGGTCCACCTGGTAAAATACATTATATCGATTACTGTTTTCTCATATTCCCTGGATGGGTGAAATAGACGCTAGAGGATAGAACGACGTAGTGACATTTCAAAAGTAAATCAACTGGTAAATCTTCTTACTTCACTCCTACGTTTTCTAAAGATTTATATTCACGTCATACCATCACTTCCTCTGCGTAGACGCGGTTGTTCAACAGGCGACGGAACAACAAATCCCGTTGGAAATACATCATAATAATATAGTTCTAACAATTTACCTGAATTACATTATCATATATTAACTCTTCTCGCAGCTTTGTAGATTTTGCAATTTGGCAAATACTGAAAACTAAACGCAGACGTGTGAACAATTGAAGGTAATAACATATATTCCAGGGTTTATATTAAGCAAAAAACAATCAATATTAAACTTCTCTTGTAACGTTTTAGATGTTACCGGTTCGCAAATTACAAGCAAATTCTGAAAATTAAACAAATAGAACTCTCATCAAAATAAAAAGATGTATTTCAGCTTTAAGATGAATTCCATATATTTTACAGTAGAACCTCGTTTATCCGAGGTAATGTGGGGATGAGGTACCTCGAATAAGCGAAAACTCGGATAACACGGAAGAAATAAAAAATTCGAAAATTTTAATCATTTTTAAATACTATAAAGTGAAACGTGTAACTTGTCACTAACGCGGCTTAAGAAAGTCCATAATAGAGCACTGTTTCAACCTGCTCAGTCATTTTTAGCGACAATATTTTGCTACCGTTTTATCAATAAGAGGTCACTTGCATTACTTTCCGGCTGTTCCTCAATATATTTAAGAGCTAATTGCCTCGGATAACGCGGAGACTCGGTTGATAGAAGGCCGGATAAACGAGGTTCTACTGTAGTTACATTTTTTGGATGTGTAAACATGTTTAATTTCTGCTAGAGGAGATGAATGACACAGATGATGATAAGCGATTATTCTCAACTTAACGTTTGCAAAAAACATGGGTCTTATATTTTTTGACAAATTAATATATGAAGCAATGAATGGTGAGAATATGAAAACAATGGCAAATGAACACACTGTTGAATAACGTTATTAATATTATAGACCGTTTATGAACAATATTACATGAAAAAACAACAGTTATGGCATTCAATATTGAATATAGTAAATTATAATAAAAGTTGAAAAATGTACTTGTTTATACTTTAAAGAGAATGAAATGGGTTTTAAATATCTTTTATATATTACCGAACGCCTATTGTTATGTGGTTGTTTTTGTTAGGCAAAGGAATATTTACTCACTGAGCGACCAGATCCTGAAAAAGTCCGGAATGATCATATCATTTCAAAAGTTTAAAACTTTGACTGCTCTAGACAAGCCCGGATAAGACCGACAGACCAGGTAAAATCTGTGATTGGCCGATAACACATGTTGCCGCAAAAAAAAAAAAAACAAGTATATTTGGTATAAAATGAATGTCAAATAAGAAATGAAAATATATTTTCCGCCTCATAAAACCGGCTCTAACCTAGTGCTGTCACTTTTTAGTCATTCTCATAATATGAACAAAAAATAATCAACATTTACAGGAAGAATAAGAATTTATAATGACAAAAATGTATTCAAATTCTAAAAATAAATTAAAGTTATATAAAGTAATTTGAAAACAAGTAAAGCGAAAAACAGTAGGTAATTCTGAATAATTTTTGATTAGAAGGAAGAGAGATTAATGAAAAACCACAACAGGCACATGCTTGCGGGCCCCTACTCTGCAAGGGCCCTAGATAGATAGATTGCGCGCCCAAATTGCAGGTACCTCAAATCGAATTGTCAGTATAGTTGTTGTGAAAAATAATATGCATTTTCTCGGAACGAAACACAGCGTTTGCAACGCGTGTGAATTGCTGCCCTCGTTCCTTCACACTAGTTGTAAACGCTGTATTTCATCCCTTGAAACGCAATATACCTACTATTCCCCAATTAATTTACTATACATTCGTATTAAACTGTGTTTTGGCTTTATACGAAGTTCATTAATTATATTTTTATTTTTAAAAGAAAGAAACTCAATTACTTTCTTATTACTTTAGTTAAAGTTACATTTTAGTTAACTAAACAGATTTATTTTTGAATTTAAATTATGAATTTATAATTAACAGAAATTGTTCAATTAGCCATGTTTTTCAATCAACTAGAAACATTAATACACAATACTTTAATTACGTACATAAGTTTTAGGATAGGACGCCCTGTTCCCAGACAGCATGCAAGTCAGAAAGACTTCCGTACGAAGTCTTTGTAAAGACTTCATGCAGAAGTCTAATTATGACTTCTTAAAGACATCATTTTTTAGAACTCCAAATTAAGAGCTCTTGAAAACTTCATGTCTAAGAAGTCAGTTTTATGACGTCCTTAGATATTCTTTTTTTTTAAGATAAAGATCAAAAATAAGAATTCTTTAAGACATCCTTTATTTGTCTTTTATTTATATTTATAATTATTTTACGCATGCGCACCATGCGTAGCTTTACTCTTATTGGCTGTTGGAACGCAAGCGCAGACTTCCTACGACTCCCACCGCATTGTGCAAAAATGAAAAAGTATGCATGATAATTAATGGCGATTATACCCTCATGTTGGTTTACAAAATCTTTGTGTCATATTGTGCATTATTCTATAAAATAAAGAACTGAAGTAAGTATATAGCATTTTTAATCAAAATTAATATTTATTTTATAGTACTATATGATAATCGAATAATTACACATTGTTCAGTACTGTTAGAGATTTGAAATGCGCGCTGATCAGCTGTCGCACGTGGTCGAGGCTTAGAGGCTAAACTAGCCTCAAACCAGGCCCAGGGTACACTACAGCATCATTCATTGCACGCATGTCTGAATGTCGTTGCCGGCTGTAGAAACACATTCATAACAAACTATCGTTTCTCAAATAATAAATTATAATTTCGTTGAATATTAATAATAATATCATGTAATAAAAGTTGTAAACAAGAATATAATAAAAGATTTGATATCACAAATCAGTGATCTAAACAAGTACATAGTTTCAGACGTAAAAAAATTAACCTCACATTTATTTTTTTAATAGATGAATTTCGTTGTATTTTGTGAGGATTGGTGTGCTACCGTGCAGAGTGTTGGGATAAAAAAAGAACAGCAGGTAATGAAATGGCCTCGCAAAAATGAAAATGCCTCTACAGCTTGTAAGAAAGGGACAAAACCAAAAGATGATTGGCTATCTATAAAATATACTGGATGTTAGGACCCTTGAGTAAGTTTTCTTGTATTAATTATTAAACATATCAAGCCATAATATATTATTAAGAGAATTCTAATTTTTTTTTTCATTTTTTATCTTAATTTAATTTTTTTTCTTTAAGAAAACTACAATACTGCTAGGGATGTAGAAATTGCTAATGTTGAATAATTGTCAACGAGTGACGAAATATCTTTTAATGGCAACGGCGTGTTACAGTAATTACTGAACCGTACACGACTAAAAACACCAGCACGCTATAAACTCTGATGGAGGTTGCAGTTACTAGTGATGAACTGAAAGTATGTTATTAACTTGTTATCTATATATTCGGATAATTAAAAATGTATAGTGTTCTGACTATTTTAAATCGTTTGTTATAGGTATTAGCTCAAAAATACGTGAAGATAACCCCAAAAATTCTTTTAATTATACGCCCATTGATTAAAGCCGGGTTGACACGATAAGAGTTGGCTCGGACCGAGTGCACTCGGATTACTACTCGGACACTACTCGTATCGTGTAAACATGTAATCCGAGCGTACTCGGACGCCGGCATCTAATCCAAGTGGACTCGGATTTTGCTCTATTTTTTTATTCACTCGGATCTGAACTCGGATCATTTTAATTAAAAATAATGGCGGCGTCAAGGAAAAAGTGGTCGGAACGTGATACTGTCAGGTTCGTGGAACTGTATGAAGAAGAAGAAGAAGTGTTGTGGGACGTGAGATCAGTCTGTTCCATGTTGAGCAGATCAGTGTGTTCCGTGAGTTGACACAAAATTGAATGAACTTTGATAAGAGTACTCTACGAGCGTGTAAACCATTATAGGAGTACACTCGTATGACGCTGACTCGTACGAGTGTACTCACATGTGACTCGGTCCGAGCTGACTCTTATCGTGTCAACCCGGCTTAAACTAAAATAACTAATAAGTCCACATTGTTATTGGAATATAACATAGTGATGGGCGATTGTAAGATGTTTTTACAATCGAAACAATTGCAATCCTTCATAATAACAATCGAGTCCACAATCGACTCGGAGTTTGATTTTACAATCGAAATGTTCGATTGTTCAAGTCGATTATTTGCCAGCGAATGAATACATATAATCGCGATTCAAGGTTATATGCTAGTCGATTAATGAAGTCTGACGTTTACGCTACTCGTTCATCGTTGATTCACCGTTCACACTGTTCAGTCGGTCTCAGAGCACTCGATTACTGCACAATCGACCATCCATCAACTCGACCACAGTTGTTGAGTGATGAACGATTATATATTATGTGGCTCTCGACAGTGTACATCGTCTGTACGATTAAACACTATGCAACTCGGTGAACTATGAAACAACAACAATCGAGTCCAAGTGAAAACCATCGAGAGTCATCGAGTTGTTTGAACAATCGAGACAATCGACTAAAATATCTCGTAACCGCCCATCACTAATATAACATACGGTTGATTCCAAAATAGGTACCATTTTAAAATTATGTTTTATATTAAATTAATCATTATTAAATTAATCAAATTAATATATTTTACGTACTAATTTTTTTTACACATTTTGTATTGAAAATTATTTATAAAATGTGTTTGGGAAATCAGCCAATAATATTTATTAATAATTTTCTTCTATACCTATCTATTTTTTTTTTATAATTTTATAAAAAACTTACAGAAGAAAATTATTAATAAATATTGGCTGCTTTTCCAAACACATATTATAAATTATTTTTCATTCCTATAAAATCCAAAATAAGAAATCCTAAAGAAGTCTTAATTAAGAGTTCTTCCTGACCTCTCTTTCAAGAACTCAGAAAAGTAAGTCCGTCAAGAAGTCTTTTTTATGATTCAGTATAAAGAGCTCTTAAAGAATTCTTGTTTGCGAAGTCAAAAAAAGAATTCCTTAAGAGTTCTTATTTAAGAAGTCTCAACTTTATCAGAAAGTGGCGCATTCGACTTCTTAAAGACTTCTTAAACAGTTCATTTTAATATTAGATCTGACGTCCTAATCAGAAATAAGAACTCTTTTAAAGTTCGTCATGACTACAAATTGTTGTCTGGGTTATAACTGAACAAGTCCTTTAAAGATTCATATAAAACATAAAACGTCTCGTTAAAGCGTGTATAGACCTCAAAGCGGATGCGAAATACGCGGTAGATAGAAATTTGAAATTTAAATTGAAGAAAAAAAGAAGAAGAGATAAAACGTAGGTATGTAAGTATACGTAAACGAAATTGGTTTTCAAATTGATTTCTGAGTGCATATAGGTACTATTTTTATTTTTTGTTTATTCTTTCCATGGTTCATTTGACCAATAAACACAATAATATAACATCAATCTGTACCCACTGATCCATTATATTCTTAGTAACCTTAGCAACTGTACCATTCAATTTTAGGGTAAGTAAAACTGCAATCCATTATACAACTGCATATAAAACTCTCTTCAAATGATCTTTGAGTTTTCTTACATTTAAACTTATTTAAACATTATCGCCCGTTGCGTTTTATCTTATACACTTGAGGATTAAGGCACAATATTTTACTAGCTTTTAGCCGTGGCTTCACTCGCGTTGATATAGATTTTGATAGAATCTGGATCTGATAACAGATGACCTTTAAAGTAGTATACAAATATTTAAGCGTTAAATTATCCCTGACGCCTTCACACCTTCTAGAAAGTTGATAATACGTTTTGAAAAATAGTTTAAATTAGGATTGTATGTAGAGACGAAACGTTAAAAAACCGGTCAAGTGAGAGTTGGACTTGCGCATCGAAGGTTCCGTACAATAATAAAAATAAGGAGTTTAGGTAGGGGTAATGTTTGAGATAAGCTTGGGATAACATTTAGTGTTTGTTTCATTTAAATCGGTTGACAAATAAAAAACATATGTCAATTTTAAAATGCGAATGTTTCTGTATGTGCCACCGTTAATGTAAATGTCAAAACTGTTAAACATAATAAACTGTTTAGTCCGTCACACTTGGTCGCCTAGTCGGTTTTTATTATTTGTTGCTTTAGTTTAGAGTTTTCACTATAATCACACCAAGTTTGACGCATGTAGTATGTATTACCGTTTTTATACGATAGAGAAAAACAAAAGAACGTAGAAAAATCAAGTTTTTTGTATGGAAACCTCCCTTAATTTTTATTTTTCGCTTTTTTATTAGTTGCTAAGATATCCGCCATAATAATACATATTCTGTGAAAATTTCAACCGACTACCTGTATGGTGCAAAAGATACAACCTTTTAAAGGTAGAACAGAAAGACGGCGTAGGCTTCTGGCTTAGTAATAGGGTTTCAGTACGGAACATTAAAAAAGTACCTACGCAGTAAACTTTCATTAAGTTACCGCCGACGCGATGGACGGGCGCCGTTGTTGTGGAAGAAAAAGCTGACTTAAACCTTGATTTTCTATTTATTCTTAATCCAAACCAAGTATACTGTGAGATATAACACCGCAGTCTCATCCCAGTGTGCAGGAGTAGAGACTCGTAACGGTTGACTTCAGAGAGGCTATAGGTAATGTACAGAGAAAAATACCAAAAATTCAATATATAGGCGGTATTGTCTTAGGCCGTATACATAAATATAGTACTTCAATATATAAGTATTTTTGTCTAGTAAAAGCACACTAAATATACAGGGTGAATTCGACCACCCGTATCAGTCGTTTTTTTTCGAAAACGGTTAGTCGTAGAGAGTTGTGTCAAAAATTGGTATTATAAAAACCCTAATAAAAAATCGAATAGTGATAATTTTTTTTTCCGGGAAGGTCGGCTTCCCTATTAGTTTGCTCCAGAATGTCCAGAACTCCGGAATTATAAATGTAACGATAGGTCGAAAGTGGTATTGTTGAAAAGATCTTTAAAAAATTAGAATGTTTTGTACGGATTTTTTTTTATTACTGCCACCCCTGTTAAGTAATATTTGTTTGAAATTACTAAATTAAAATGTCATAATAACGAACTTTTTAAAAGTCCGCATTTAAAATCTAGTTACCTGTCTATCGATCATTAAACACTGAAGAAGTACACTCACAGTATAACCAGAAGAGCTCAGTAGTATGTATTAAAGAGTAAATGGAAGACAGTTTGAACACTTGTGACAATGTCTAAGGTTGCTAGATTTTTAATGCCGACTTCGATCGTTATTATGAAATTTTGATTTAATAATTTCAAATGATTGTTACTTAACAGGGGTGGCAGTAATTAAAAATTTTTTTCTACAAAACTTGCCTATTTTTTAAAGAGCTTTTCAATAGCACCACTTTCAACCTATCGTGTTTCCGGATTTTTGAACACATAATAATTTATATTTATACTTATAGAAATTTACAGGGGTGGCAGTAATAAAAAAAAATTTCCTACAAAACTTGCTTATTTTTTAAAGATCTTTTCAACAATACCACTTTCGACCTATCGTTACATTTATAATTCCGGAGTTCTGGACATTCTGGAGCAAACTAATAGGGAAGCCGACCTTCCCGGAAAAAAAAATTATCACCATTCGATTCTTTATTAGGGCTTTTATAATACAAATTTTTGACACAACTCTCTACGACTAACCGTTTTCGAAAAAAACGACTGACACGGGTGGTCGAACTCACCCTGTATATGTTAGCGATATAAAGAGTTCTATAAAGCTTCAACATCAATGCAATACATTATCGTGATATATATTTCCTCTGCGGTGATTCGGTTGAATTTTTTATACTGCCGTCGGACACAACGCATTACCGGATTTTGAACCGACACTGTTTTGGTTTAAGCTCGAAATTGCCCAGGGCTATAAATTGTGATCCCGATTACGTTTCGTCGAAAACTCTAAACGCGCGATAATTTGTTGAAAAGGTTCTGCTGTTATCTTATATAACACTGAATAATTGATTGTTCATGTTGAAATACAAAACTTTTAGACGCTATTTGAAAAGTCCACGTTTCAATTAACAACACGTCCAAATAGATTTTTTACACTTGTTGGTACAGTAACTTTTCCATTGTACGGAATATACAGAATGATGATTTTTTCGATGCTCACCATTGGTATCTTGGAACGATTAACTATCGCAGTTTGAAATCTAGAATGCTCAGAAAATTTTTGTTGACATCATTCAACTCGGAGTAGTCAAAAACATGAGTTAATAAATAAGTTTGATAGAAATAGCGTCAATGGTAGGGAAAATACTAATTTTCATTTCAGATTCTCCATCATCATGAAAAAACGCAGCTTTTCTCTAATTTAACCGACCTTGTATCTTTAACCGTTCACAAGATGCCAATGGTGAGCATTGAAAAAATCACCACCCTATAAGGGAAGTCTTGAGAACGACGTTGCGTTTTTGGTGAATATACACGCTTTCAAGTCCCCTGAATCCATAAAAATGGTTTTTAAAAAATGTCTGTCTATATCTATGTGGTCACTAATCTAGAGCCCAAAACACTGTATATATCAATTTTGACCAAACTTTCCATGCGTGTTCAGAACGGTCACACCTCGAGTCGTAATCGCAAAACTGTAACTGAAATGTGGGAGAATTAGTGTTTCCTAAAAACCGGTAAAAACAAAATACTCTAGAAATTTTTTTTCTTTCGGAAACACCTTTCACGTTTTGTTCATATTTCATAAATTCATTTGTCTCGTAAAATCGAAAAAAGGTATAGTTTAATTTTTGAAGTTACACTTTTTTTGGCGCGCTATGGAAAAATGATGAGAGTGAATTTTTACGTTTAACACCATGAAGTTAGTCGAAAGTAACACCATGAAGTTAGTTGGAAGTTCATGATTATAATACCCTATTATCACCAGTCACAATGTAACAAGAGCGTTTTCAGTTTTGAATAACATTAATAAAAGCTATTGCTATACAAACGCTCGTTTATGCCGCTTTCGTTAAATATGAGTTCGTACTCCAACACCCGTACTATTTACATTTTTATTTTTCATGATTATAATACCCTATTATATAGCACTGCTATATAAGATGTGCGTGGTGTAACGGATAGCACCGCCGCGTCATACGCAATAGGTCTCGGGTTCGAATCTCAACGCAAACATGCTTTTTTTTTATAAATAATTAGATACAAATATAATAAATATATTTAATAAATTAATAATTTATTAAATTAATAATTTATTAAATTAAATTAATTTATTTAATATCTTTATTTTATTATTTTTATCGTCTTTTTTTACAAACGTTTAGTACTGGCACGCGGGATAGTTATTTTTGTTTTGTTACGCCAAAGAAGCATAACTTCTGACGTGCGTACATAAGTACACACACAGTTTTTTTTAATATTGGTATAAGTATAGTTTAATGATGAACGAAAATCTGCGATCGATACAATTGAGCGAGAAAGTCAGGGCGATGGATATTTGTAGATTATAGATTTTCGACAACAAAAGCCAAGTATCCAGTGCGGTGGATCCGTACCATTTATTTACAATTAAATTAAGGACTAATCAAACAGTGGTGAATTCCGCGCGGCACGCCTATGGTTTGTGCAACTCGCGCGACTATTCGCACCAGTTTGAACACATCCATACATTTAGCTGGCACAATCGGCGCGAATGAATCGCCTTCTGCGTCCCGTGCGTGAATCGCCTTTATAAGCAGAGCTATTCGAATTCGACTTTTATGGCCCGCTACACATTCGATCGTGCTAATGTAAATCAACCTTAAATCAGGATGTAATACGTGCGGGTGTTAAAACATGCCGCAAGCACTTGAAACAGAGTGATAATGAAATATGCGTTTATGGTTGAGGCAAAATTAATTTTGAGATAAATCCGGGTTAACGGTTACGCCGCCTGGAGCGCCATTATATTGCTGAGAAGGCGAGAAAGATTGTCAAGATTGTATGATACTTACAAAGTTATAGTGCTTAACGGAAGTGTCAACATTTGGACGACCCGTTCATTCCGACTCTACGTAGAGTAGTGTTCCCAAGTGTAGTGTCAGTAGCTTGACAATAGTATAGTAGAGACACAGCTTAATGATCAGCTGAATCACTCGAAACGTAAAACCCACTGAGGTAAAAGCCAGGTCTGATGTCACAAGGGAGAGTAAACATGGCGGCCAAACGCGGGATGAATTGAGAATATTATTCCCTTCTTCTTCTTTTTCTCACATACATGCTGGGCAAGCAACTGCCATGTTCTTAGCAGGCACAGCTGCTGACTCAAACTGTCGTATCAGTTGTGTAGTAAAACTAGGGCCGGGGTTAGCTCGCGCTTATCGCAGCTGTGTTAACAAGAACTTAGAAATCGGCGGACAAACATCAAAGTGCCGACAGTTGAGTGAATATGCTGGTGTTTCTATATGCTGTGGTGGAGACTGGAGAAGTAGGTATTAAAACTGAAAAAGGTCAATACTTGACTTCGTCTGCATAAAACATCCGTTAGTTATGTGGAATCTGAACTATGTTTATGAAAATAAATAAACTCAATCGCGAGATTAATAAAAACTATCTCAAGTAATGAAATTAAGTATCGTTAATGCTGCTAACACTTAACTCGACTAATAAAATAGGTACGATTTTTTATCGATGTGGAAATTTCAAAATAAACATTTTTGAAAAGTGTCGATAAAAATTAATAAAAGTGTCAGTAAATGTATTGAATATACAATACAAATTTAAAAATACGTCAATAAAAAATGGTGGAACCTTTGGTGTAAAGATACGAAATGTTACAATTACCACAAAACACCAAACCATAACAAACACTCTCGACGTACGTTTCGCCAACCAAGTTGGCATCATCAGGAGATGATTAATTGTTGTAGATATTCGGGCGATTATACTTTAGCTGCTTATATGTATATATGCAGCTGAAGTATAATGTTTACAACATTCTTAATTAATACATACATTTTCAGCTTTGGCAGTTTCTCTTTTTTTAATAATTATTTATTTTACATGCGCAGGAGGCTGCCGTAGCCCACCCCACCGCACATTAACCTTATAAATAAAAATCAGTTTTGGCAGTTTTGTTCGTCAAAATCGGTCGCGGCTCCCGGACTATATAGTAGGTACCAGAAACCGAGCAAAACGTTTTTCGCTCTACCTACTTGCACATTTACAGACGTAATAATAATTTATAGACGTATAGAAGAAAGGAACAAGCATTTAGCATATTCTCCTCCTTTTCAAAGTTTCACAAAGAAGAAGTGCTCTGCTGTGTTTAAAACTGTATTTTAAGTCTCGTATTTTTTTCAGAACTTCAAAGCGATTCTTATACATTATTAAAAAAACTTTTAATATTGGTCATAATTATTATTTAATGCTATAAAGGTAGGGAGTTGTAGGGTGAGTTGAAGGTAATATATGCACACGGAGGAAACACGTGGTGGAAATCTCTGCATCGGCGGGGAAGTGGAAGCATACCGAATGGCTCCCTCCACCTGCACCACTTAGGTAGGTTACATTGCTGCATATCTGATGAGGAAATCTAACCTATATATTATATTATAAAAGGCACTGCGTGCCACACTGTTTTGAAATTATTAATCAGTCTTCATTTAAAAGCAAGAAGTTTAATATCAGAAAACACAAACTTGAAATAATGGCATTAGTTTTGTGGTTAAAAATATTGCAATGAATGCAAAGTTTTAAAAGTTCAGCAATCAGTACCTAATATAAGGGGTGTTCAGGGAGGAAACCGTAATATTTGGGGCAATTATTCAGGAGGTCAAAATAAACAAAAAAAGTCAGATGTACATGTGTCCTAAAATAACCATAACGGAGGTATTGGCTTGTTCAAAGTTCGCACTGCAGTACATAAGTAGGTAATTAGCAAAGTAGCCTTATCTTACAATTTAACTCGTCTGGCATAATTGATTCATTTTTATTTGTCAATTTAATACAGGAATAATATTGATTCATTTTTATTTGCCAATGTAACACGGAAAATAAAATTATGCGTTTTCAAAAATATTACCGCCAACGGCTACGCACTTGTCAGCTTTTGTCAATTGCTCGTGTAGCCAATATCTCCGTAATGGCTTATTTTAGGGCACATGTATATTTGAGTTTTTTGTTTATTTTGACCTCCTGAATACATGCTCCAAATTTTTCGGTTTCCTCCCTGAACACCCTGTATAATTTATAAGCTTTTCCCGACGCGGTGATGGTTCTTTTACCCGTATAGATCTATTTGTGTTAACGTCGGTTTTGATAGGAACCTTATCTTAACCTGAGTGTAGCCCATTAAAAGTATTTTACATTTTTAACCAATTGATGCGTGCCAAGTTTCACCAGAATCAGTCCAGCCGTTTTCGGGTGATGTCGGTACAAACAAACAAAAATTCTGGAAAAGCGTTCTCTCATCTAGATATCGTACACAATACCTGATAGAAAATAAAATTAAAGGCATCCTTTACAATTTTATTTATCTATACTAATATTATAAAGATGAAAAGTTTTATATTTGCTTGCAGTGGGTAATCTCAGAAAATTATTATTGAACCGATTTGAAAAATTCTTTTGCTATTTGAAAGCCTGACACAAATTACATATTAATACGCTACGACAAAAGGGGGATGAGCAGTGAGCGAAACTGTAAAGCAAGTCGAAGATCTCGTAAGCGATTTCTGAGCTAAATTGATATACGCTGGCTAAACTAAGAAGAGAGTGATATACTGTGAGATATTTGTTACTCTTGATTATTAATTCACTGCCAATTGCCAAACCAAAATTCAGTCAAGCGAAGTCGGGCCGTAAAGTTGGTAGATAATATATATTATATAACATTGATAGGCATCTTCATCGGTATACCGAAGTAATATACTTACACAGGCAGGTAGACAATCAATTTAATCAGCAATCAAGCTGTAATTCTGAGTAATCAGTGCTGACATTACAGAATATGTTCTGTTCCAGTTTCAATTTGATATTCACAGCTTTGTTCACAATTTCAGTGTAGCGTAGAAATGGTTATTCATATAATGATATCATTAAGGTGCCAATCCTTGTCTACTCTTAATTGATTAATTTTTATTCATAAGGCTCATTATATATTACTAGCGGCCCCGTCCGGCTTCGCCCGGGTGCTAAGAAAGCCCGGGTGCAATACACTACTCACTCGCTTCGCTCGTTTGCTTGAATATTATGATTACATTACTCACTCGCTTCGCTCGTTCGCTATATATATAAACCTTCCGTGAAAAATTATCTAACTGATGGTGAAAACCGCATCAAAATCCGTTGCGTGGTTTAGGAATTACATTACTGCTACGCTCGTTCGTTATATATATATAAACCTTCCGTGAAAAATTATCTAACTGATGGTGGAAACCGCATCAAAATCCGTTGCGTGGTTTAGGAATTACATTACTCACTCGCTTCGTTCGTTCGCTATATCTATAAACCTTCCGTGAAAAATTATCTAACTGATGGTGAAAACCGCATCAAAATCCGTTGCGTGGTTTAGGAGGAGTTAGCGGTTAAACAGACAGACAGACGCGGAAAGCGACTTCATTTTATACTATGTATATAAAATAATAAAGATGTTATGTAAGTTGATAGCCGAAACCCCAACAAATGCTAATATTTTTGTTGAACTTATATTTAAGGAGCTCCATATACCTATATACATCAAAAAGTGAGTAAAAAACTAAAAATGTTGAAGAAAGTCATGTAATGTGTCTATGAATAGATCTTATTGAAGAGAGTAAGAAAGCAATTTTTATATATTTTTAAATACAAAATGTTTTGTATCCCCCCTTCGCATTTGGTAGATGTGGAATCTTCACAATTACAACTAACGACAAATAAATTTCATTAAAATCGGCTTAATTAGTTCGGAGATAAGCGCCAGAAACTCATAAGGTATATACCTATAATTAGCTGAAAGTACGGAACTCTCTGTGCACGTAGTTGGATGATTTTTATGTAAAAATCAGCCAACTGATTTTTACATTTGACTCCTGCTCTAAATTATCTTACAGATTCTAATTATTATCTATAATAATAATTATAACAAATCTACAAACACTGATTTGTATTCAAAACTAGACTGTAATAGAGTGAGGTATATATTTTTTTATTTGGGTTCAGTACAAAATTGGCTATAAATCCTTTAATTAAGTTTTAATGGACTGACATAAGAATATTAATATCATAAAACAATATTTTTGATGTTTAAATATAATTGTAAGAAAATTACATTAATCAATAATTATTTAAGTGATAATTTATCAACACCTTATCAATAATACAATTATATCGGCAAATATTTATAACCTTATATTAATTGAATTTTCTCGAAAGTTTTCAATTTGTCAATTTTAATTATACAGGGTGGCACATCTAAAACAATGCAGTGAAATATCTCGTAAACTATACAAACCATAAAAAAGTGTTTTATACAAAAGTTATAGAGTGTCAAGGGGGACAGAAGACTGTGATATCAGATTTAACATAGGTGGTGCTGTGAAGGTCAGGCGAAGGTCAGCTTCGATTTTTTAATTGTAACAGTGCATTTTTATTCCAGAATACGATACAGTATTTAATAGTGAACAGTAAATTATTAAGGTGCATTTGAGCTAAAGTTAATAAATATTGAGATATTTAGAAATTAAATAACAGCCAAAATGAACGACAATTAGATAAATTATGGCATAGCAGCAGTGGCGTATCTACCACAGGTGTTCCAGGTGGCAATCACCGGGGCCCCCTAACCTCGAGGGGCCCCCAATTTTTGGGTCAACTACTGATTGATTAATCCTTACACTCGATTTTTTCTCAGTCCAAATATATATGATCTAAGCGCAGATTGCATTTACTTTCTAGATTCAAATACTATTGTTTCAATCAATTGATGAAGACGACTGGAGGATTTATTTATCCTTAAATATAAAAGAGCGCAATATTATTATCTGAAGAATACCAGTAGAACTTCTTTTAATTACAGAGTCGTTTATATGACGTAGAACATTTTGAGAATACAATCAAATGTTGATGGGATGATGATGTCATGAATAATTGGAAATTTTTCTTAGTTGGGTAAAGTGGGGGAGGGGGGCCCCAAAAAAAAAAATTACACCTGGGCCCCGCGAAGTGAAATTACGCCACTGCATAGCAGATAGCCATGATATTACGCACCGGCCTTCTTGGCTTGAATTCAGTTCATAAAAGAACCGAATTCACAAATTAAATTTGCTATTTAATTTGCAAATATCTCAATATTTATTAACTTTAGCTCATATGTACTCTAATAATTTACTGTTCACTATTAAATACTGTATCGTATTCTGGAATAAAAATGCACTGTTACAATTAAAAAATTGAAGCTGATCTTCGCCTGACCTTCACAGCACCACCTATGTTAAATCTAATATCACAGTCTTCTGTCCCCCTTGATACTCTATAATAATAATAATTTTTTATTGAAAAGCCAGTAATGTGGATACAAACGTCAGGAAAATATAACTTATGTATAAAACATTTTTTTATGGTTTGTACCGTTTACGAGATATTTCACTGCATTGTTTAAGATGTGCCATCCTGTATATGTATATAAGTGTTTTGTAATTTTAATTCTTATAGGTCATGATTATGAACACAAATTGGTCGAAACGTCGATTAAAATTTAATTAAAGGATTTATTGTCAATTTTGTACTGGACCCAAATAAAAAAATAAATACCTCACTACCATATAATAATTTATAGAACATAAACCATACATTTTACAAGACTGTAATAATTTCGAGGGTACTGAATTTGAAGTTCTTAAATTAGAAGCAGTGCGGTATGAAGAATTTTGAACAGTCGGTACCTTCAGTTCTGTATGTGGGGTATATAAGTAAGCATCAGTAGACTTATTGATCAGGACGGCTGCAGTGGGCCAACCGACAACCCTAGTCTGTAGGGCGACGCCGGCGTCCGTTAGTCGGGGGGCGGAGGACCTAGTCCTGTCTCGCTCTGTACAGTGCGCGCGCACACACTCTCTAAAGAGGATTTTTGGAGGAAAGTTGACACTCAAGTCTCGACTACAAACAAATTTTACGATAATAATTTTCACATAAATATGGTCACATCATTACTAATCCACGTCTCTTATTAATAGTGAGCGGTGCATGCAATGATATGCATTTGTTACGAGATGCCATCTTATTTACATCCAGCGCATATTAAAACTGAGGGGATAGATTTTTTTGCCTACCCCCTATAAAATGCATGTAAAGTGACCCTTTACAAGCCGGTGTACGGGAATGTTGTATAGGCGCGATAACCAATTTAATAGTATTTATCATGAGTATTTATTAGGTATCCGGTTACGCGTGTGACTGCTACTCTTATGGCCGGTTTACCGTACATTTTAATCACGATGTTTTTTTAATCACACTGTTAAATTACGGGTTGCTATGGTAACGAAACGCAGCAACCAATGAACACGTAGAAATCAAAATTTAGCAGTGTGATTAAAAAAACATCGTGATTAAAATGTACCGCATAAACCGGCCATTAGCCTACTATTATAAGTGAAGTTTGCTACACAAATGAAGTGTCAAAAATTTTGAAAATACTGAAAATGAAGACAAAAGCAGCTCTTTTATAGGGGGTATAGGACAAAAAATACCATATATATCTCGTGCGCGATGATATACTAGTGTTAAAAAATGTTTACCAGCTGAAAACGCTATAAGTAAAAAACTATTGTAGTAGATTGTATCTCTAGTGTCGTAATGAGGTATAATACTGACGAATAGTAACAATATATGTTAAAACGAGCACTAAATAGTTATAACAGTCACACGAGTCATAATGTCATTACGCCCGTGAAATATATGGTATTTTTTGCCATACCCACTATAAAATAGCTACTTTTCACGACATTTTCAGTATTTTCAAAAGATTTTGACAGTTCATTTGCGTCGCCACTAGTGTTGCCGTCTAGATCTAGACTTTCTAGCCTCTTGTCTTGTCTTGTCTAGACTTTCAAGACAAGACTTGCAAAAGTCTTGTCTAGAAATTTTTAAGACAAGACAAGAGTTTTTTAATCTAGATTTAGACTTAGTGAAGTCTTGATATTTCAAGACATGACTTAGTGAAGTCTTGTTTTGATATTTCAAGACAAGACAAGACTTGAAATATCAAAACAAGACAAGACAAGACTTTGAAAGTCTTGTCTTGTCTTGTCTAGACGGCAACACTAGTCGGCACCTTCACTTTTATAGTAAGCCGCGAGCTGTCGCCGTGCGCACGCACAGTAGCAATAAACATAAATGATTATATAAATGGCTTTAATTTTCACACACTAGTATGTTTGAAAACACTTTCAACACACCTGCTTGTCAACTGACCCATTCTATGCATACATACACGCATGTAAAGTAGCTATTTTATAGTGGGTATGGTAAAAATTTAATTATAGCTCCCTTGGTAGCAATTATTTCCAAACGTTTCGCCCAAAGCTCCGTTGGACATCTTCAGCGGCGATTCGCCCAACGGAGCTTTGGGCGAAACGTTCGGAGTAAAATCTTTTAGACCACGGCTACCTAGTCCGGAAACACTTTCTACCAAGATGTCTACCGGTCGTGAAAGCATGAAACTCCAATTATAGCTCCGTTTATATACTGTAAAAAATATGAACACCAAAATCCGGACCGGATGTTTAAAGTAGGTAGGTACCGTCATTTTTATGTCAACACTAGAAATGCATTTAATCAGAATTCACTTGTGAGCAACATTGGAATAAATCCCCTAGTAATAAATGGGTAATCTCCTTTGGATATCTAAAACGGATGATTTATTTTTCAGTGAAACTTTTTTTTGGGTTTTACACAAAAGAAAATACTTTTGATATCTTTCTGATCATACTTACAAAAATATGTAACTGAAACTGATTACAGACTAAAACTATGATATTTTTAATCAGTTCGATACGCGAGACTACTTTCCCCGTTCTGGTTGAATAGTCAGTTTTCTATACGGTACTTACATAAGGAAACGGAAGAGTACATCCCAGGGGTGTAACAAAAAAAGGCTAACCTATAGAGCCCTGTCCGATCTTTTGGGATTCATCTTGATGCGATGGCTGCATCTCTACGTGAAAATGGGAGATGGGAAGTAATATATTTTTATTAGCAAATATTTGTTGGACCTAAAACCCGTTAACTATTTACTCACTCATTGTACAGGCTCTTCATTGTAGAGAGAGGTATTTTGGATTATAAACGATTGACAACTGAAGTCTTTAGCATCTATAAAGCTACTATGTTAATCAGCAACAGAGTCGACACTCTACAAAGCTTACAGCTCAGTTCTGTAACAAGCCAATATGCTAATGAGCTTGTTTAATCTCATGTTTTCATTTTTATCATTTTTTAATATTAAAATGTACATCTTATATTTTTATTCTCTTATACTCTCAAGTTAGATTCTATGAACTCAGAGTTTATAATTAAAAAAAGCAGTGAATCCCTGGTATTCTCAAGAGATATGTATTAAAGACATCACTATAGTTATACAGGAAAGTGGACAGTGGTAGTAGTAAAGCTAAAAGAAATTCAATCAGACGAAACACTGTCTGGAGTGTAAATAAAAGGTTCTCTATAATAGGCCAAGCCAGCCAGCTGGACAAGGAGGTTAGAATATAGCTGGCGTAGTTGAGCCGTGCTTTCCTTGTATGACGCTTGGGGCGCTGGAACGATAGAGTTTATAAAACTGCTCGCCACAAGCCTCACTTCCGCGACACACTTCCATGACATTTCACTCTAGAAATTTTTGAAGGAGACTCCAGTAAAAATGTTACATGCCAATAATTAAGTGAACCATAATAGAATCATAATATAAACTGCTTGTGTTTTAAATATGTAACGATACTGTCTCTCTGGACAGCGCCGTTAAAATAATTTCCTGTTCTCAAGAGAGAACAGGATCAAATTCTACAGTAAAGAATTTAGACGACGAAAGATTCTAAAAATGTATATTTATTTTGAATAAATTTCCGACACTTGAAAATAATTACTTTTCTATTTTCTGAAGAAGTCACTGTGTTGACGAAACAATTGTCATAAAATAAAGTTATAGTGTAAATTTTAAAAAACCTTGTGTTTTATTATTATTCAAAATGTTTAATTACTTTTCTCCCTTCACCGGTGGAATTTTGCTTGCTGACCAATACGTCTTAACTCACTTGAATCTTTATAACTTGGTGTGTTAATATAAAAAGAAAATTACTGTTCTCTTGCGGTGAAAACTTGTTATAATTGCGGAAATATTGGGCCAATGCCTCGCCGCAATTTTAAGCTCGCCGTTGAGAAAAAAATTTGTTAAAAAGAATATTATATTTTAACAAAAATTCTAAATGCATTTTTGACAAATGAAACGTATTGGCCAATGTCAAAGAAAGGTCCAATTATTTAACTTGATTAATTAATAACTAGTTATATAAATATTGAATCAAAATTGTATTCTTGAAATAATAAGTGATTCTTGAGATGAACAAGTATTTTCAGATATATGAATAAATAATTATTTAAAATAAATTCGTGACACACGTTAGTTATGTTACAAATATGTGTATTATAGATTGAAAATGTGCGTTGGGACTATACCTATAGGTAATCCAAGCAGTCGGTGGACTTAAAAATGCCACGTTTTTAAATGTCACTCTAGGTCCGGGCCTAAACATAGATCCACTCGGGCTGTAGTCAAAGCCTTTAATTCTGTGCAGGAATTATGTAGAGATTATTTGAGGAAAAACGTTGTAGTGATTTAATGGCATTGCAAAGATGTAGGCTGTTTCTTTAATTGATGGAATAAGTCCAGACTAACGTATACGGTAAATGAGAGTCCATTATCATTAGTTTCCGTGTTGGGTCAGTTAGACGAAACGCTTGGTTGACTATTCGAGTTAATTGCCCGTTTGTTTGCACCCAACTCTCAAATATAATATATCGGGTGATTTTTCTGATTCTGAATATGGCTTCAATAACTTACTATCTGGCAAGCAATATACAGATAAATAAAATTGTAGAAGTGGACGTGTGTATTTTCGAATTTTCAGTGTTTAAATACTTTTTCCGTTGCATTCCCGATTATTTCCATAATATTATCTGGTAAATTCATTAATAAAATTTTAGTACTGTAATGATTGTCAGTAGATTTGTGTACGGTGAGAACTCAAAATATTGTAACAAACCCCAAGATGTTACGCCACTGCCTCCAATAGAAACCACGAGAAAGAAAGGTCACAGTAGTAAAGCGTGGAATGGTATCGAAAATTCCAGACAACGCTAGAGAATGCGAACGCACACTGGGCTTGGGCAGCGCGGATATATAAACGAGTTAGTGAAGCGACCAAAAAGGCAGTCAACGGGAATCAGTCAGTGTAGATTGTACTGTGACAGTGTTGAACAGCGAAATAAATCTGATATAAATACAGTGACAGAAATAATTACAAATAAATAATCCTTGTATGTATAGTTATTTGTTAAGTGTTATATAAGTGGCTCGTTTAGTTAAATAATTACCGTTTCAGTTTTTTTATTGTTAGAATTGACTTTTCGTTGTTGCATTTATTGTTATTATATTTTTAATTATTGTAAATAAATATTTATCCGCCAACTCAGAAAACAATTTTGTTACAATATAAACAATGCAAGTGTTTTGAAAATTATTTTTTATTGAATTTTTAGGATGTAATACACACTGATACAATATTAGCATCAAAACCAAACTAAAATATGCAAAAATTAAAAAGTAGTAGGCAACTATATATTGATTCCCCAACTGTACATTTTTGTTAAAAAGGGAAGACCCAGAATGTCTTTGGCTATGTCTATTCCTAAGTAAAGATATTAATAGAAAACGGACACAATTTTATATTTTCAGTTTAAATTATCTCCGATGACGTCTTCTAAGTTCCCTCTCAAGACAATGGATTTCCAAATACTATGTTTATAAGAATTAATAATGCCAATATAAGTTACTCATTGATTTCCATAAATCTGGTTTAGTACATACCTAGTCTTTAAATATCAAGGCAATACCGTCTGAAGGCTCAAATAACTGATCGTTAAACAGTTTATTCTAGCTCCAAGCAGCTGAAAGCGACTCAGAATGTCTGTTTTATTGTCCCATCAAAATACAGACGTATAAAATTCTCTAAAGTTTGATTCATAATTCATACGAAATTTCAAGACAGTTACCTACTGTGGATTTTTATTCGACTTTGAAAGATAGATTTTATTACTAGATACATGACGTCACAGATTCACAATCAACTTCTATAAAATGATAATTTTGATTTTGGCTTGCCAATAAAGCACACAGGCATGAATATCTCGCGTGAGCAAATAAATTTCCATTCATAGTATTTGTTAGGAGAAAAAAGTGTCTACTAACTTTACTCACTGCTACTTTATCCTTAGACTATAGAGAAGATAGACTGGAAATGGCGCCTGTTTGGTATAGATACATGACAGTGACACTGTTCGAAGTTACGTCTGGTCGGTCTGCACTATTGCTAACTTTGTTATTATTGGAGATAAGATTTCGGTTGAACGAATATTTCTGTTGCATTTTTTACGTAAATTATAAAACCAAACTAGTCAGCAATCGGTAGACTGCTAAATAGGTTGGTTTTATCAAAATGAGGACTGACTGTTTTTTTTCATAAATTAATCATGTGCCAAATTTCAGCTTTTTCAAAAAACTATTTTTTTTAAATCTTTTAACGCGCCCCGACGTTAAGGGTTCTGGCCACTGATAAAAAAATTTATAGTTTCTAAAAATCTAAAAAACACGCTTATATCAACGCCCTTAAAAGTAGAAAATAAAATTCTTTCTCCAAGTCTTCATGGTTTCCGGGCTTGTAGGCCGTGGTCCGGTGGTATTTCTACCTGACGTTTCGTCTACAACTGCGGTAGACATTCTCAAAGGCGATGTGGCAGCGGTCGAAGTGTCCTCCTTGGCGGCTCACAGGTCAGTGTGTCAGTGACTGGTGTCCTCCCTTCTTTTATGCCCAGTACCAGTGTGTTCTCTGTTCGGTCGTATTCCGTCCTTGTACGATTGGTCATTAGTTTTGTATGTCTGAGTGCTGGTGTCCAGGTTTTACTGAGATTGAGGCCTTCATCTTTTCGGTTGAAATTCTGTGTGTGTTTTTTGTATTTCTATATGGCTCTGTATATTCGTGGGTAATAACTCAACGTTCTGTCTATGGCTCGGGTTTCTTCGAAGAGGATCTTGTGATTGTCCAGAGTCAACGTGCGTTCGGCTATGGCAGATTCTTCTGTTTGTCCCAGTTTACAGCTTCTCTTGTGCTCTGCTATACGTGTGTTGATACTTCGTTTCGTTGTCCCAATATATACTGATCCACAGCTGCAAGGGATGCGGTATACTCCTGGTGTTGTCAGTGGGTCTCTTGTGTCCTTGACCGATCTTAGACATTCCTGAATCTTTCTCGTTGGTTTGTAGATTGTCCTGACTTTGTACTTTTCCAGAAGTTTGCCGATGCGGTCCGTTATGTTTCTGATGTATGGTAGATACGCTTTACCATTTTTTACTTCTTGTTCCTCGTTCTCCGGGATGGCTGCTCTTCTTGGACGTATTGCTCGGTTTATTAAATAAGACTTGGAACTATGCCGGCCGTGAAAGCTTGCACACCTAGATAAAATTCTTTCTCTTCTATAACATACCTATACATTTCAATTCACATATAGAAGAGGAAGACAGTTATTTTCGACCTTTTTCAGTTCGTTGATATTAGCGTGTTTTTTAGATTTTTTTGAAACTACAAAATTTATTTTTAAATTTATTAGTCTTTGATAAATTTCAACTCTTGCGACACTAGACTAGTAGGTACAGTTTAAAATAATATCTGTGCGACCTGAGACACGTTTTCCCACCATCTACACCGTCACTTCCACCATTTTTTGTTTCCATTCTTTAACTTGTTATATAAATATTATTATAGTCAAAATATCTTATTGTATTGTCATCAAAACTACATACGACTGCAGAGTGCAGAGTTTCACGTCAATTGAACATTTGAAAGAAGATGAAAATCGAGTTGCAAGATTTTTTACACATAACATATACGTCTGGCATATTTTGAATTTTTTGAAACAAAGTTGGATGTATACTATGTTTTTGTACTACAAACTGAACATACTATAGAAGTTGACAAAAACACCTCGTATATTGATGCTTTCAGCATGAGAAGGGATGATAAACTTTGTTTTGACGGTTAAATAAATCTTTATAAATAAGCTAACAGATATTATTTGTTTGTAGAAAATGAGTTTCAAGATATGATATATGTTTTCTTTTATTTAAGATTAAACTCGCGTTGAATTTCCAACTGAGATTTTAAAATATGCAGTGACTCATGTATTTTAGTTAATAAAGTTAAATAGATTGTAGATTATAGACGCTCGGCAGCTCAGGTTATCAGCGTCTATACTAGTTATTAAAAAAAGAATATCTAACACCAAATAATTTATAAATACAACACAAGCTTAAAAACTGAAAATACAATTTTTCCCTAAATTCCATCGTAATAACTATAATATTTACTTTTTCATAAATTTATTAATTGTCTATTTAAGGCGTCTTAAAAGGGCAAGGGGTGACAGTTACCCCTACCCACGTTAAATTTTATTAGCATATTTATTATATTTACTTTTAACTTTAACAAGAGGTTTTTTTAACATGCTTATATTAGCTTCACTTGTATGTTGTTGTTGTATGTATAATTTGTCAGTAGATTTTTTTGAGAAGATAATAAAATCCGTATCACGAAGTTTAATTCATTTAGCTCAAATATAATCATGGCACTTTATTATTAAAATTTAAAAAAATGATGCTATTCTTCTTTTCGATATGTAAACGTCTTTACTAACCCCCCCCCCCCCAAACCAAATATCTTTCATTCGACGCAAGTGACAGTTGTGGCGGGTAATTCAAACAATTCTACAATGTAAAATATCTTGCGGCAATCTTTTCTTTAAACATCTATTTAAATTTATATGACTTAATTCATGTATGGTTCTGAAAAAAAATTTCAAAAAAAAATATTTTTCGTATTTTTTATAAAGCACATGACTTATTGTGATTACTGAAAGCTTTTTAACAGAGAAGCACATACTATGGTAGTCAGTTTTTATGTTTCTTATTTTGTGTTTGAATTTTTTAAAACGTGATACGTCCTAGGAATGTCATAAAGTAAATAAAACTGAGCTAGAATGGTGAAACTGGAGATCTCCTCTGGGAAACATTCCCTCTTTTGAATCTATTTTGCCTTCTGGATCTTTTATTTACTGCACTTTCTTGTTTGTTTAAATTTTAGAAAAATAACAGAACAAACACATTTTTATTTTATATATATATACAGAAGGAATTTATTTCAAATTGCAAATATATGTAGATTTGAGTAAAGGCATTTTTATACGAGGATAAAAAAAATGTGTGTGTCAGCTCCGACGCACGATTGGAGTTTACTCCTTAAGTACGATTGTCTTTGACTATGCAGTAGGCAAACATACATACTTACATGTGTCAGTTTTCGCGCAGCATACCCTGTACACGACGACTGTATACAAGTATACACATATACATTGAAAGGTGCGCAAGGTACGTTGCGCAGAAAAACGTAACGCTTTTTAGTTAACGCTTGTGTAAATTTTACTCCTCATAAAATTTCCATACCGGGCGCCTTATATGAAAATCGATTCTTAAGTAAAAGTAAGTAAACTCCAAAAAATAAACTTATTCCCAATGCCAAAACGAATCTTTATCAAGCAACAGGAAATCAATACATATTTTAGAATGATACCTTGTATGAAAAATCATTCGTAATGTTATTCAAATAAAGTTTTTCAACGCAATAAAACATTGATATTTATTTGATTTTTTCCAATATCTAATCCAACAAAGTTTAATTTCATCACGTCGTTGAAATAAATGAGGTCGACGACAAAACAAAAGACTTGCGATGACGTCGATATAATAAAACAAATGAGTGAAGTTTTCGTCAATGCGCCAGTTTCACGGTTAGTTAGGGTTGGGGTGACAACACACAAAATGGTTTCAGATCATATTAGCGTACAGACTTTACTGTCATAAAAGCTTTCAACCGTATAAACTTTTTATTTATTTCATTTTTATGGTTTTAATTAAACAAGGTCGTTGTAATTTTTGTTGTTTTTAAACATGTCCATGGCAGTGAATTTAAAATACTTATGTAAATAAATGTTTTTATAAAGTTCATATCAGCTAACTTTTCAGCATTACGGGGACTATTTATATCGGGTTTTCATTGCGTAAATATATTGTTCGGGGAATTCATGATTTCCTACACTCCTAAACAAAATCAACGCACCATTCAGTAATCATTTTTGACATGAATAACGTCAAATATCTCATACTGGGGTGGCATTTTTTAAATATTAAAAGTGACGGAATATTCTGGGAAGGAATTTACTTCAAAGTCCGCACAGAGTTGGAGAGGTACTGCATTTATTTATTTACTGTATATTATAGACGCGTCGACAACTTAGGTCATTAGCGTCTTGATTACACTAAAATAACAACTCACTTAAAACTAAATGACATCACAAAACATTCTTGAGCGGAGACGGGATCCGAACCTACGACAGTCTGATCCAGAGGCCGCGACGCTAACCACTGGACCACACTGTCCTCCAAAAGAGAGAAAGAGACTGCAGACTCTCTTCAGGCCTTGTCCATAATCGTTCACGACCATTCGAGAGTTTCAAGCTTATACCCTGATTTCATCGGAAAGCCAAACATGCCCAGTCCAATTATTTCTTCAATACTAAAAATATAACTGAAAAACCGAGTGGCGCGTTAATTTTAACCTGGAGTTTATTTAACTTAGCAGTCCAGTCGCCATCAACGAAGTTGTCGTTCACCAGTTAAAAATAAATGTTTTGCTAAATTTTAAGTATGCCTTTTTAATAAAGAAAAATTCCAAAGGTCCTCTAAGTTTCTAAAATGCATTTACCTATTTGAGTTTGTAAAGAATGGCTGTTAAATGAGTTTCGTTAATAGAACGATTACTTTTTAAAGCTATGCTTCTTCACGCACGTTTGGCATAGGGGACCTAAAATATAAAAAAAAACGACACGCGGCCTCGAACGTATGCAACGCATCTCATTGGCTTGGAAGCGCGTATTATTGCTATAGTTTCTATAGCTTTTAGATGTAAATAAATTCGATTTTATATATATAATGCGTAAAAACTTAAGAAGCATAACTTCTGTCGGGTGTCCCACGACACCTCATGTTTTTGTTCAATTATGAAGATAAACAGAAGAAATAACAAAAGACTGATTTCATAACAGTTTCAGAACATTTTGAAGTACAGGAACAATAACAGCTTTATATTTTGGAAAAGAAACGTTTTGCGCATCACTAGAAGTTACGCTACTGCATTAAAGCATAGAACTTTAGAAGACAGTAAAACACGTTTATAAAGATTTCAAAAACATTAAGAGCCAGAGGTCAAGCCATACGAAGCACTTTATCTTGTAGGAAGAACAAAAGAAAATCAAGGTTTAAAGAAAAAATGAGGCGTAATATTTCGTCATAAAGATTTGACCTATATTTTTAGCAGAAGGTAATACCAACCTGAAAACTTGAGGCTGTGTAACAGCACTAATGCATCGTTTGAGAGGTTACATTAAGCCGTGAACAAGTTTAAGCATATTGCTGTCAACTTAACTGAAATTATAACCCCTGAACCGCGCAGTTTATCCTTGACAACATATATTTATGCTAAAGGGTAAAGTTGCCCTCAGGTCACAAAGCCGACGGGGCTGTCCAAAGAAACAAGTGAAAATCTGTAAAACGAAACTTTACTTATTTGAGGCGCCCACAGCATTAGATTCTTAAAAAATTTAGGAAGTTTTTGGTATTTGATTAGAAGAAACGCTATGTGTGAAGCAGTTTATATATTGACTAGCGGCCCGTCCCGGCTCCGCCCGGGTGATATGAAATTGTGATTTAATAGCGATCACCCATTGCTCCGCTCACGTATATTTAATATATTGTTAATTTGTTACCCTCCGCGAGAATCTCCCCCCTCCCTGCGTAACTTTCTATTAGTGAAAGAATTTTTAGAATCGGTTTAATAGTTCCAGAGATAAGAATTTATTATTTATTACCCCTCGCGAGAATATCTCTCCTTGCGTAACTTTTTAATAGTGAAAGAATTTTTATAATCGGTTTAGTAGTTCCAGAGATAAGAATTTATGATTTATAACCCCCCCCCCCCTGTGAGTACCCCCTCGCGAGAATCTCCCCCCTGCGTAGCTTTCTATTAGTGAAAGAATTTTTAGAATCGGTTTAGTAGTTCCAGAGATAAGAATTTATGATTTATTACCCCCCCCCCCCCGCGAGAATCTCTACCCCTGCGTAGCTTTCTATTTTTGAAAGAATTTTTAGAATCGATTTAGTAGTTCCAGAGATAAGAATTTATGATTTATTACCCCCCTCCTCTAATTTTTTTCAAAATAAAATATAGCCTATGTTACTCGCTGATAATGTAGCTTTCTATATGTGAAAGAATTTTTAAAATCAATTAAGTAGTTTTTGAGTTTATTCATTACAAACATACACACACACAAAAATACAAAAATACAAATCTTTCCTCTTTATAATATTATTATAGTATAGACGAGTAATTTAAGAAAATAAGATGCGAAAGTGTGGTCTTCTTTGGAAATAAAATTTAGAGACTGTCCAAAAAACATGAAATAGCTGAAAATATGTAAAACGAAATTTTACTTATTTGAGCCACCCACCGTCGCGTCAGTTTCAAATTTAAAAAAATGTGAAGGGTTTTTGAATTTTGTTTGAAGAAACGTAATGATGCTAAAATAGTCTTCAAAAGAATGTATGGAGTAGTTTTATTTATAGACGAGTAATTTACGAAATTCAGATGCGAGAGTTAGTCTTCCTTGAAAATGAAATAGAGTGACTTTGCAATAGAAAAATACATAAAACGTCAATATTATTGATTTTTGTAACTGGTGCAAATCTATAGATCTTTCCATCAGTCCACCTGATCACCCTTATATTACGTCAAAATTTCTTTTATATTAGGGCTAAAATGTCACGGAAGAAAACATCGACTTCTCTTTTTTTCTCCGTAGTCCAAGCCAAGCATACAGTAAAATCTGAGTATAATATCGATTTTTCTCCCCCAAAACCTTCACTACCAATGGTATGCAGCATTGTAGCCTAAATTTTAAGTTTGAGTCAACTTTACCTGTGATATGTGGATGCTTAGTGCTTACATACATGGATATATAGTATAGTGTCTTTTTATTTTCTTCAAAGAAGAAAATGGCTATGACGTCATTTATCTTTGTGTAGTGGAAAGTTGTGTACGCGTATCGCATTTCACATCAGAATGCAGAAAACTTTACGATGTATCAAATTTACAAAATGTCGTAGCCCCGTATAGGCGAAGTTTACAAGAGGAAGTTAGAGTAGGTATATATAAGTATATCAATGATAATAATTTAAAAACTAAAAAAACTTTAATGGCAACATTTCAAGCAAAGTTTTGGAATCATACACAAAAGTTCGACACTTAGAAGCTCAAATCTTATAGCAAACCAAAACTTAAAAAAAACTCATGTAGGTATGTGCTATATCATTTTGAATCTACCTAATATTTCCAGATGATTTTCTCCAAATAGAGTCGATTCTGTAATAGTCCAGTCACGAGAGCTTAAAAAGGTAGGTCCACCTTGCGTTTTGCGCAGCAAATGATTTTATTTTTTTATGTCCTCAAGCATGTTTAGGAGATGTCAAGTCCAAGTTTGCGACCTCTAAAACAGAGCGGTGTAGTTTTGGTAGGCTAAAAACCATGATTTTTTTGCACTTTTTTACGTTTTTTGCTTATAACATAAAAACGGCTTGTCCTATCGAAAAAATGGTTCTATTCAAAATTAAAGAGCACAAAATTTACTTCAAAATGCACTAGTCAAATATGTTTTTGTTCCGATTTTACCGACTCGACAGAACTTAGAAAAACAAAAAAAAAATAAACTCTTTTTTTGTTTGAAGGCGCTAATCTCAAGAACTACCAGTCTGTAAAAGAAGCAAAGTACTAATCAATGAGACCCTATACGAGTTTTTTAAAAATTCAATCCCAAAGAGTGAAAACGGGAGTGTAGGATTTATTGTAATAACAAAAAATCCTACATCCACGTTTTACTCCCTGTGGGATTGAATTAAAAAAATAATCGAATAGCCTATAAACTTCCTTAATAAACGGGCTATCTAATAAAAAAAATTTTTTTCAAATCGGACTGGTAGTTCCTGAGATTAGCGCGTTCAAACAAAAAAAAAATAAACTCTTTTTTTGTTTGAACGCGCTAATCTCAGGAACTACAATTCCGATTTAAAAAAAAAATATTTGTTAGATAGCCCGTTTATTGAGGAAGGTTATAGGATATACGAGTTTATTTTAAATTTAACCCCGAAGGGGGTAAAACGTGGGAGTAAGATTTTTTGTAATAACAAAAAATTTTACACCCCCGTTTTATCCCCTTTGGGATTGAATTTAAAAAAACTCGAATTGCCTAAAACCTTCCTTAATAAACGGGCTATCTAACAAAAAAAAATTTTTTTAATCGGACTTGTAGTTCCTGAGATTAGCGCGTTCAAACAAAAAAAGAATTTATTTTTTTTTGTTTGAACGCGCTAATCTCAGGAACTACCAGTCCGATTTGAAAAAATTTTTTTTGTTAGATAGCCCGTTTATTAAGGAAGGTTATAGGCTATTCGAGTTTTTCAATAGTTAAAAGCTTGAAAAAATGCTTTTTTTTCATTTTGGTAAATTTTGGCAATTTTCTAAGTTCTGTAGAGCCGGTAAAAATGAGAACATAAACATATTTGACTAGTGCATTTTGAAATACATTTTGTTCCCTTTAATTTTGAATAGGACCATTTTTTCGATAGAACCAGCCGTTTCCATATTATAAGCAAGAAATTGAAAAAAGTGCAAAAAAATCGTGGTTTTTAGCCCACCAAAACTCCCCCGCCCTGTTTTAGAGGTCGCAAACTTGGATTTGACATCTCCTAAACATGCTTGAGGACACAAAAAAATAAAAACTCGGGTCGCAGTGCCAAACCCTGCCGACAATATAGTGTATTTGCTAATACAGGCCATGTGGCTTTAATACGTGAACTTAAGTTTGTTTTTGGACAAAATAAAAAATTTAACCCCTTAATACATCCCTTAAAATAATATTTTTTTCTTAATTTCAATATTATTATCAATGCAACCTCTGTACCACATTAAATACACCCTTCCATAAGTAAATCCGTATCAACAAACTAGTGTTTTCATAAAATTTGAAAGTCCGGTCCTGTCGGGCCGATTTTATTAAAATTTTAGCAGCACGTTTTAATCTTTACTAAAGAGTTAAATTTCAATTTTGAAACGATTCTGACAATTTTTTCGGTATTTTTGGGCCCAAAAACTTTTTGGAACCCCTAAATACAACCCTGAAAATGGTCTGATCGGGCCCATTTTAAATAGGCTTCTTGCGGTGATGGGTTCCAATGTGTGTACCAAATTTCGTTTCAATCGATTAAGTCTGTCGAGAGTTATCGTGTACACACACATATATATATAAATATATATATATATAAATAATATATATATAAATATATATATATATATATAAATATATACATACATATATATATAAACATTTTCAAAAATGGTGCCAAATTGTTCAGGAGGCTATGAAACGTCGAGAAATTTTGGTCCGACCCCTAGGTCCCGCCATCCGACCGACGCCAATAGTGTATGTGCCATATTATGGCAAATACACTAAAAATCATTTGCTGCACCAAACGCAAGGTGGACTTCCTCTCGTGACTGGACTAAAGTGGAAATATGTAATTTCGGAGTGCAGTGGTTGGAGCGCAAATATATATAATATAAAATCCGTATCTACCTTGTCTATCTGGTTTTCCTTCGAGAGGTTTTTTCGTACTTCTCGATGAGCGAAAAATTCACTATAGAGTTTCCAGGGAACTCGAGAATTATGTGAAAAATCCTAAACCCGAAAAATTTGAAAAGAGGCCTAATCTACGGCTCTAAAAATTCTCCATGCTTACTTTATGGGCAAAAAAATTTAGTTTATTCGATTGCGCTAAAATTTGATTTCAGTAGATTCGGAGAAAATAAGACAGACAGACAGACAGACACGAGAGTGATCCTATAAGAGTTCCGTTTTTTCATCGGATGTACGGAACCCTAAAAACAACCTACGTTCAACACAATACCTACTATACTATCCCAGTTATATATTTTAAGTGACCTAAAAAAAGATTACCATACTTCCACATCACCAGCTAATCTACATATATAAATATAATAATAACACCTTTTTTGTGGATCAGGGATTGAAAATGTGGTTCTGTAAAAACTCTTAGAAGTAACCTGAACTTTGTTTTTTGATATATTGGTATCTATTATGTGCAATAGACGCAACTTCTGCTATTTTCCGCAGCACTACTGCCATCAGTGGGTCTATAAGGTAGCCGTAATATAAAGTAGGTACTAGATGTCAGCACTTATCACATTGTTGCACGCTTTTTGTGACATTTGCGGAATCTGAACAACTTAAAAAATATTTTAATCTAATATTTAAAATAGTAACGAAGTCACAGGTTAAAAGGCTAGTCTTTGAACAAAAACAGAGGATTCTGATAACCGCGATCATCGGATTAAACTAAACAAGAGAGTCTTTGACAGACCGATCACTGATCCTCCGAGCGACAGGAGCGACAGTCCTTTTTTGTAACAGGCTGAATTCTTCTTAACAATCGATCACTTGTCTATAACGTCATTCAAACTGTACAATATGATATTTTGCTATTTGTGAACCCCCGACCGACGTCAGTCGATTGTAATATAATACGTAATGTACAGTTAAAAGCATTTATAACGATGACAGGACAGTATAATGACCTCACGACTTAATAAATGTGTTTTTTATTAAAATAATTAACAAACTTTTATACAGCATTAAACAAAAAAAATTTGATTTTGGGATTGGAAAAACAATTGCATTTTAAAAATAAATATAAAAATTATTCGAGTATTAATGTAGGAGAAGGTGGAGTATAACCGCATAGGCGGGTCAAATCACATACCACATAAACTACATATAAATGAGCCCTCTATTTTTTTATGGAGAACCACAAACTAAACAGCTGTCAACGTTTTTGGCGCGCGTTGATATAAGAACGACACTTGTTGTGATCCCACAATTTTGGAGATAAACGCTTATATAAGAATTACTGGTTAATAATGTTAATTATATTCTAATATCATTATTCATGCTCTCCTGGTATTTTTTTGCTGTTCCTATGATCATTTTTTTTTTAATGTTGAATTGATAGGAGACAAAACCGCACACAACAATGTCCGGCAAATTCAAACATGTGAGATTATGCCCCTCTCGGAAACCTATAAATTAAATTTTTTTACTATTATTTATAGGCAAGACTAACCTGCAGGAGTAGTCAGGAGATACTAATTTAGACACCTTTATACTTAATAAGTACCTCTAAATTAAATATTTCATACATTATGCCGTGGCGATTTTGCCCAAATAGTGTGTGCGGTTTTACCTCATTGGGGAGGGCAAAACCGCCGAAATATCTTTTTTTTATATTTGTTGACTAGTTATAGAAGATTTCATTTTTATACAACAAATATATAACTACCATCTACACGTATACCCCCTAATTTTTTTAAATTCTAATGTTCCCGGGTTCTAGCCCGAGAGCTGATAAAAGTGTCAATTGGATTTTCAATTTATTATTAAAAAAAATTAATTGAAAATATGAATTGGTGCTAGGCCCAAATAACCTTAGCTGTTGGTGGTCTTTAAAAAACACAATTTAAAAACACAAGTTTCAAAATTCTAATGATTATTTTCACGTGCTTGTTAATATTGATCTGAGACAAAATATGTTCTTAACATAACATCCAAATATCACTCTTACGCGTATAGTTCGAAGTTACAGAGTAATAAAAATTGACAGGTGTTTGAGTCTTTTTAGGGAGTGATTTTGTTTTTGTTTTTTTATTATTTAAATTTTGCTTTCTTTTTAACATATGCAATAACAAATAAAAGTATTTGCTAGACTCGAAAATAATCGGTGTAATAGTTTTTTTTATACTTAATGTGAATAATTTTTAAATTGTGTATAGAATATGAAAGAGACAAAGTACAATGTTTGTCAATCTTTGATAGGTGTCGGCCAATTATATTATCTATCTCCTTCTTTTTCACATTTTCGGTTGGTATGCGCAGTCTTTACTGTTTTGTCAATATTATATCGGACTTTTACTGTACCTACCATCAACTCAAACTCAACTCGTCAGCATTGCCCGACCTCGACGCCCTTGAGTCTTGAGTGGTCCGCATTGCACCCGGGCCCGTGCCTTTATCTCGGACAATCTAGCTACATCGACAAATTGCACATTGTCCCATCGTCCAGTATACAGCATGTCACATTTTCACTACCGCAAACGTACGGGACATAAATCTATTTACATAATCGAAATTATGGTTTAGTTTTAGGGTATCGATTCTCAATCCTGTTCTCACAGACAAGAAATATTGAAAAAATGAAACGTGATTAACAATTTTAATTAATTAGTTTAATCAATTGTCGTCTAGAATTTCGAGACAAAATTAATAATTTTTCTCGCCTCGAACTCCGAGACGGAATCGAAATTATACATTATCGAGATCTCGACGAGATAAGAAACGCACTTTGAAAAATCTCGATAAAATTCTGAAATATCGAAATAATTAATAGAAAGAAAATTATTTTTAAATCGTCATCTATACTAATAGGTATAATAAAGCTGAAGAGTTTGTGTGTATGTTTGTTTGTATGCGCTAATATCAGGAACTACCAGTCCGATTTGAAATTTTTTTTTCCTTAGGTTTATCAAGGAGGTTATAAGCTAAAATGGGGGTGTAGGATTTTTTTACTATCTATGCTAATATACTATAGGTAGTAATATTATAAACTGTAGGCAAGTACGCGAAGCGAGAACAACAACAGGCGACTTCGCTTCGCAGGAGGAGAATTTATCGCGGGGGGGGGCTAATTAACCATTTTCTCATCTATATTTTATTTTGATATTTTGATAAATTTCTCGCGGAGGGGAATAGTTCATGTGGGATAGTAACAAACGTAACTCTGAAATTCTTTTGAATTTTAGCGTTTGGCGGAATCCTACTAATATTATAAACACCACCAGCCCCCGACTTCACTTCGCAGAGAGAGAATTTCTCGCGAGAGGGGGGATAATAAATCATAAATTTTTAACACCCGGGTGAAGCCGGACGGCGACCGCTAGTTTTTATAAAATAGCTATGTAATATAAACGAAAACTAGGTAGTTAATGATTTTCATTAAAAATAATAATAAATCGAAAATTTGAATTGGTATCGTTTATATTAATTGTGGTTATTTTCGACATATCACCTAAACTTTCTTTTAAAATGACAACCGTATCATAGAGTGATGTAATTAAAAACTGTTTATTTTTCAGAAAATAGGCATATAATTTTGTAATTTTTTTGCTATACTCACTATAAAATAGCTGATTTACATGCATGTAAAGTGACTTTTAACAGGCCGATGTGCGGGAACGTATCTTTCCCACACAGCTAGGGGAAAGCAAACAATTTCTATAGTAATCGCCCTGACCCGCCCGCTATTACCTACTGACAGCCACTCTCGGCCTACTATAGAAGTGAAGTTGGCGACACAAAGTGAACTGTCAAATTTTTTTAAAAGTAGGTACTGAAAATAAAGTGAAAAACAGCTATATTTTATAATGGGTATCAGAGCCGGATTTAGGGGAGGGCAACCGGGGCTACAGCCCCGGGGCCTCCACAAAAGAGGGGCCCCCACAATAGAGACTTCGGAAAAAAAATTCTCTGAAAATTTAATTTCAGATAATTCTTGTTTCCGATTATATTTATATGTTTGTTAAATAATAAAAGAATCTATACTTGGTTTCACAATAAATTATTTATTGGAAAACTCGACTGAAAAAAATTGTCCACTTTATTTGGAAAATAATTTGGGGCCAGGGGGCCTCCACTTCTTTGTTGCCCCGGGGCCTCCAGACCTCTAAATCCGGCATTGGTGGCCTGGTGGGTATAGCAAAAAATACCATATAATATCTCGTGCGACGTGCGTAATGATATTATGACTCGTGCGACTGTTAAAACTTAAAAAGAGCGATAGCGAGTTTTAACTTGGCGTCACTACTTATCAGTAATATACTTCATTACGCTACTAGAGATTATACAATCTACTATATTAACGAATCATCGAGATTTTTACATGGTTTTATATTAATTTCATTAATGTGGCTATTTCATTTATTACGCCATGAAACAAAAAAATACATCAGCATCTCGTACGCTCTTCTATCTCTTCTCCTGATGCGCCTTACTCTTTTCAACCGTTAAGAGTCTCCACTCCTGCATGCTATATGATGAGACTATAATAAGTTAAATCTCACAGTATGTTTTGGTTTGGACTAAGAAGAAATAAATTGAAGGGGTTCCATTAAGTCAATATTTTCTCCCCCGACACCTCTTTAGACGCTGGCCTAAAAAAGTTTACTGAATGTGAAAATATTTGTTGTAAACACTAAAATTATAATTTAAAAAAACTAAAAAACACGCTTTAATGAACTAAAAAGTAAAAAATAATTAATTTTATTGTAAAAAAGCGTGGGGTAGTATGAAAATATGATACAAAGCACCCCACGCTTTGTTACAATAAAATTAATTATTTTTTACTTTTTAGTTCATTAAAGCGTGTTTTTTAGTTTTTTTAAATTATAATTTATTTTTGCTTTTTAGTCCTGGAGATCCTGGTCAGGATAATGGGACAAACTTATGGAATTATTGTATTGTAATCGGTCCTTGATAAGTGTGCAAAGTTTCAGTTCAATCTGAAGTTTTTTGCTTTTTTTTTTTAGTCCTGGAGATCCTGGTCAGGATAATGGGACAAACTTATGGAATTATTGTATTGTCATCGGTCCTTGATAAGTGTGCAAAGTTTCAGTTCAATCTGAAGTTTTTTGCTTTTTTTTTTAGTCCTGGAGATCCTGGTCAGGATAATGGGACAAACTTATTGAATTATTGTATTGTCGTCGGTCCTTGATAAGTGTGCAAAGTTTAAACTAAATCTGACCGTTCAAAGTTGGTCAAAATCAAGTTCAAAGAAGTCGGTTACAAACTGACACACAAGCCCGCAAGCAAGCCCACAAACATACAGGTGAAGCTAATATAAGCGTGTTAAAAAAGCATGTTTATCTTTACTGATAGGATTATGTAATTTGAAAGACATATTTCAGACACAAAATATGCAGAGTTTGCCCTGCATCCACTATGTTTGAAATTTATCAAAAATAACAATTTCGTTCATCACTATAGTGAATATATCTATAGATAAGTGATATAAGAGGTTTTGCCTTTGTTTTTGTTATGTAAGAACTGTCGTTCTGCCAACCAATGATGTATTGTTGAAGAAGCGGTCTTCTTCTCCCACTCTGACTTGCCGCCCCCCTGGAAACGGGTCTTGAAACTGCATTGTTAGTTTTGAGGAGGACTTCCAACCCTCTTTATCTTATAGTCTCCTTTAACATATGCAGAAAACTATCTATATTTTACAATAAGGCGTGGAAATAACCTATTTTTAACAAGGTCTATCACGTTTCCAGATTATGTATTAAGTTCCACATGCATGCTTTCTCCTAGGGTCAAAATTATTATAATATTGAACTTAGTGATACACAGACCTCGAAAAGAATCGAACAAACGAGTTTTTCAAAACCGGTTCCGTCAATTTGGATATACGCAAGATATAAAATAGCGAGACATCCATAGCTACTTTTTTTCTTCATAAGTCGAAAAAAATGTTTGTGGGACCATAACGTCGTCAATGGGTTGACCGCCTTTGATGCAGTTTTCTTTATAAGCCAAAATATTTTTAATGAAAGGTTATAGGATACAAATGAAATTGAGATGTAGCCATCTTGGATTTGTCATCTTGTAAACTCAGTAAAATCATCTGGTTTTGATGAAATTGAAAAAAACCTCATGTTTTTTTCTTTTCTAATTTATAACTTATTTTTTAAATAGATAAGATATTTTTTGTCGGGATTTTTTAAAAATTTTAATTCTGTATTTTTTATATACTAGCTTTGACCCCACTCTTGTACATTTTAAGGAAACAAAATGAAATATTACGAAACAAGGGTCCAGTATGAAAATTAGTCGGGCAAAATATAGGTATTAGTTTTAGTATACTTACTATAGTAGTGAGATGACACTAAAAATGTTTTTACCCCACTACTTTTCATATTATTGGAACCTTGTTTTGTAATTGTGATAGACGTACGCTAGATTTTTTCAAAATTTCTTTTGGTTTCCGTAAAATGTTCGATTTGCCGCCATTTTAATTTTTTTTAACGAGTGTGTAGAGAATTGAAATATCTTTCATATAATGAAGTGCAACATAGCCCCCCTTGTTATCTAAAAGTTTTAACTTGATAGTGCCCCTGGTGCCATCTTTAAATTTCCAAAAACAAATAATTTTAATAGTAATAATTTAATATTATGTGATAAGATTTTACCTTGATTTTGTCCGAACTCTTTAACTCAATTTGTTCAAAAATCAAGATGGGGGAAACTTTACAAGCGCACTGGATTGCTTTTCCACACTGTATTTGTTTTATTTTTTGTGGAAGAGGATTGATTATTATTGATTCGCGTATGAAAACATTCTAATAACCGTTAAGTATATTGAATACCAATTTATTAATGAGGAAAAAAATAGGGCAATTTTTTGTTCAAATGGAGGAAATGTTAATAGAGCAGATATTCTTCTATCTACTGCAAGTTCAATGCACCTCCTGGTATATTGTCTACCTACTGCAAAACCGTTCATCAAACTATACTTGCTATATATGCAAGGTTAACGTATCGGCTAAGACTAGACACGAAGGCACGTCCACACTGGACTGAAATTAATATGTTGTACACATCCAACACGCTCGGTATCTCTGATACCGATATAATATAAAATTGTAACAGAATCTCTGTAGTTTCGTTGGTTCATGTGTTTTTCGGGTTTTTTGAAAGGAAGAATGAGTTTCCAGAACTTCTGTGCGATTAAAAGTAGGTAACCCGGAACAAACAAACTATGGCTAGACAGTTAGACAAAATTATGGAAATGACTAATTCGATCTAGATATCTAATAAACTGTAGGCACATCGAAGTCGAAATTTCATTAAAAACTTACAATTCCAAAGTTATGATTTTATTTATTTGTATATGTATTGATGTAGGTAAATCCAACTACAATGCTAAAAATAGGTTAGGTATCTACTGTGAAAAAAATCTTTAATGCAAATTTAAAAAATCGGTTTCACTGAGTCTTTTGAGAATAATAAATACAAAAATATAGTTTCTTTTAAAAAATTTAGCCGTGAATATTTTCTTAAATCAAGGTATGCATTAGAGTTCCTTTATTAATTATTTTTGGATACAATGAAAATAAGTTGGTTAAAATCTGAAAAAATCTATCTAGGCGATTGAATATTTCCAGACCAGTGTAGACAGATAGCAACTGACATATGACGAATGCTGTGAAACTAGTTTGATTATTGGAGCGACTGCAAAGAATCGACCGCAAAATTAAGACGCCACTGTATGTAAAGTCTAGGCGTGTCAAACTTCAATCCATAGAGTCAATTGAACATTAACTTCGGTTTTGATTTAAGTGTATTGATTTACTAGTTTTTGTTCGCGACTTCACTCGCATGAACGTCGATTTGGCACGTAGATCCGCTCGCGTAAATATTGATTTTGAGAGTAACCTCTATCTTTACCCGGGCGTAGCCGAACCAATTTTTCTAAATTTTCAGTTTTGGATACCTACCAACTAATAGTGTACCGAATTTTATCAAAATCGGTTCAGTCGTCGTCAAGTTCGGCCGGTAAAAACTGACATAACTTAAACAAAATAATATCTCTGAAGATAAGGCCTTAGGTATCGAATTGTAAAAAACGTATTTCAATAATATTATAATAGCCTACTACAAAATTGTAAATGTGGTTGACCACACCTTGTTTAGCTGCTGCAACGAGGTTTCGTGATGCTTTCCATCTAACAAACCATATTGTCTGCGCAATGTGTTGTTACACTTACATATTATGCGGCTGTCGCATTATTATTAATATAGTCGAATATAGTAAACATGTCAACTTTTCGAATATGTTGTGTGTATGTTAATACAAATAAATAAAATCGGAACTTTTTAGCGAAATTGTGACTTAGATAAGTATAGGTATACAGTTTTACTATAGAATAGAATGAATTAGCTATTTAAGAATTTTTGTCTGCCTGTTTGTGTTTATTTCTACAATCTACTGGGTTAATTCCTCCATTTTTCGTCGGACTTTCACGAAAATGTTTGTTAAACATCAGAGACCTGGAATAGTACCTTAGTAGGTACCTATACATGCTATACGTCATCATGCTTCTACTAAGGAAAGCTGAGTGGTTTCCAAGAAACCTGATTTATGTGGCTGAAGATGCGGGTTCTGAATCTTTCCACCACCTCCATACAAGTGACATAAACAGTAGAAGAAGAACTGGCTCTGAACCCACCACCCTCACGAGGTTATATACCATCGCGCGTCTACTAAAAGAGGTTGATTAGTAGCAAAAAACTGACATTAACGCAAGCGAATCCGGCTGGTAAAGGCTATGTCCAATTATTAGTTACTCAAAAGGTTTACTAAGTTTTACAACTATACAGGGTGTCCAAGACTTGCGTTGTCGGCCGATATATTGATTTTGGGTGAAGATAGAAAAAAAGTTTCAATGCAAAAGTTGTATAAATTTTAATGGTGTATAACCTAAAAATATTTTCAATTATACAGCCTGTCCTATTTAAGCGTGGCAGATCAAAGTTATGTTTTTTTTAACCTAGCACCCTGTTTTTATTTGTTTTTTCAATTTTGCACCTAAATGTGAATAGAAATTGTAAGGAAAGCCATGCACGAAAATTCAGTAATTTTTGAGTTATTCAAGTTTTTTAGAAATTTTTGACAAGTGCAGACCTTTACCTAAAATTCGACATAGTCAAAACAGAAACCTTTATTAAACTGAAAGTTTGAGGATCACTAGATAATGGACGGACAAATCAATGTCTGTGCTAAAAAAATGAAATTATTATACAGGGTGTTCAAAATAATGTACTTCTTTTACCTAACTTCAATCACGTGTAACTTTTGATTGTTAAATACAACAAGGTTATTTTTTTGCTGGAATTGTATTCTTTAGGATATTTACTAACACTTTTATTAAGGGTTGTCCAAACCTAAACCTAATATTTTCGTATTAAAATAATAGGTTTAGGTTTGGACAACCCTTAATAAAAGTGTTAGTAAATATCCTAAAGAATACAATTCCAGCAAAAAAATAACCTCGTTGTATTTAACAATCAAAAGTTACACGTGATTGAAGTTAGGTAAAAGAAGTACATTATTTTGAACACCCTGTATAATAATTTCATTTTTTTAGCACAGACATTGATTTGTCCGTCCATTATCTAGTGATCCTCAAACTTTCAGTTTAATAAAGGTTTCTGTTTTGACTATGTCGAATTTTAGGTAAAGGTCTGCACTTGTCAAAAATTTCTAAAAAATTTGAATAACTCAAAAATTACTGAATTTTCGAGCATGGCTTCCCTTACAATTTCTATTCACATTTAGGTGCAAAATTGAAAAAACAAATAAAAACAGGGTGCTAGGTTAAAAAAAATATAGTTTTGATCTGCCACGCTTAAATGGGACAGGCTGTATAATCGAAAATATTTTTAGGTTATACACCACTAAAATTTATACAACTTTTGTATTTAAACTTTTTTTCTATCTTCACCCAAAATCAATATATCGACCGATAACGCAAGTCTTGGACACCCTGTATGTATCTATAGTTTAATTCGGCGTCAGAACCAGGGCGTACGCCGTACGTCTCTTCATTGCATAGGTAAGATTAGAACGTGTAGATAAAATTTGTACCCGGTCCTAATAATCAATAACTAGCTTCCCGATCCGACTTCGCCCGAGTAGATTTTGATTCGGAAACGAAATAATCAAGAACAACAAATTTCTCATATATTACTTTACTATGTCTTGTAGTTTCGTCAACGTACACCAATTTTGCTCAGAAATTCTGCGTGGTATTCTCGACTTGCTTTACATTTTCGTTCACTGCTTCTCCCCCTTTTGCTTTAGCGTAATAATACACAGGCTGATCTCCTCTTCAAATTTTTCGCAATATTAAAGAATAGCCTATGTTAGGTTTTCAAACAGTGAAGGCATTTTTTCAATCGGTTCAGTAGTTCTTGAGTATACCCGCGACAAACAACTTTTCCTCTTTATTAACCGACTACGACAAAGCCAAAAGGAGGGTAATATTTTCAGCAGTCTATGTATGTGTGTATGTGTGTATGTATGTTTGTATTTACCGATGTTCCACCGTAGCGCCTAAGCTATTTCCGATTTTGTTAAATGATGTGTCAATCGAATCATTATTATGGTCCGGGTGACAGAGGCTATAAAATATTTTTATAAATTCAAAATGGCGACTTTGACGAAGAAAAAATCTGGATCTAAAAAAATATTTTTTGGCCAAATCGATCGAGTGGGGTATCAAACGAAAGAAAATTTTGTGGCGATTCCAAAAATATATACTTTTTATTATTTATGGTTTATAATAAATAGGTTAGATACATAGAAAACTAAAAAAGGCTGAAATAAAATAAAAGTTAAAAAAACTAAAACCCGACTACGTAAAAGAAGTAAACAAGTTTCCAATGAAAGTTATTGCACATTATAGACGTTCGATAATTAAGGTCATTACCGTCTATACCGTCTATAGCTGAGAAGTAGTCGGGCAAAAAGAAATTTGTTTAGTCATCTAATTGTAGCATACTTAAACTTCAGGTAATATATTTTTGCCCACGACTAATTTTCATATTGGGCTATAGACGGTAATGACCTTAGTTATCGAACGTCTATAATGTGCAATAACTTTCATTGGAAACTTGTTTACTTCTTTTACGTGGTCGGGTTTTAGTTTTTTTAACTTTTATTTTTAATATTAGTACCTATAGATAATCCAGTAAGTAGATACCTATGTATAATTTGTTTATTTTTTTCGTTACAAATTTTGTCATCTTTTTCTTGTAAAAATACTTGTTTGCTTAGGGCGCCTGTGTAGAGTATACACTGTACACCCCTATGAGTATGAATACTTATATCAACTTGCTACATTTGAATAACATTAAAATGAATTTTATATTACAGTATGAAGCATCGTTGAAACTTTTTTACTTCTATGTGCGATGTCAGTTGAAATGTTGAATTTAAAATTCAGTTTTTATTTAAAATATTCCATTTCATAATTTATTATTGCTTACTTCAGTTTTTTCTCTTTGCTTGTATTTCATATATTTTATTGACATTGTTTCCGGCGGTCAAGAATCCCATGTTCTAACCCTTGTTAATATTTAATTTATCTTTCCTTTCCAAAATATGAACCCTTTTTACTCTCCGTTCAGAACTCCGTTGTATTCTTGCTTATCGATTTATATTAGAGAAAAAGTGAAACAAGAAATGTTATGTTTACCCTAACTGACAACTCGTGTGGAATGTATTAATAAATGGGACCATACCCGCATTTTTATAGATTCAGAGAGCTTATGCCCAACCTAGAGTATTGTAAAATGTATATGCTCGCCGAATTCTTATTTTGTGAGAAAACGTAATTTTAAGTCATCAACCTGAGCGAACGCACATAAGAGCAGGGGGTCAGCTGCACCCCCCCCCGGAAACTGGAATAATGGTATAAAGTGTGAAAATTCATCAAGCTTACTTCATTATAATCTCTTTTATTTTTCGTTATTGAACTTTGGTGCCTGGAAATTCCCCGAAGAAGTTTGAACTATCGTTTGTAACATAATTGCAATATGATAACCGTATGTCCATGTTTACTCTCATAACTCTTGACCCCCCCCCACTTCGTCCTTGGTGGTCGTCATAGCTAGGGAATGCAATCTCGAGCCGAGGTTGGCAATTCGAGATCTCGCGAGATTGTCTGGCGAGATCTCGATAAATCCCGACAATATCGAGATTTCGTCTACTTTTAAAAAGAACGTATTATTTTGTATCTAAAATACTTAAACTTAATGAAAACTACTTACTTGGGACTGTGTCACTGTGTACGTGTGTGATTTATTGCGTAGTGCACTGTGCAGATGATTATTATTCATTACTTTCCTTAAATAAATGTTGATTTTTTTGTTCCAAGATTCAAAAAAGTTTTGTTTTATTTTCAAAATATAACAGCAATACCCCAACTCACACAGCACACTATATATGTCAATTAATTATTTTGGAAATAACTTTTTAGGAGTTATGAAGCATAGGGTAAGTTACTATTAGTAACGTTCACGAACATTGGGTTTGAATTGTTATTAGACATATTCAGTATTCACTTAACTTTAAAATTTGTTAGCCATCTAATGCTTGTTATAAGTTAAATAACTGTCTATTTTACTCAAGAAAACAATAATTAAAACAATATATGCAGAGAAACAAACAGAACCAATTAGCGTGACTGTCAAAAACTATTACGTATAAGTTTTTTTCAAGCGCGTTCGTTCTTGAAATCTCGTTCGAGATCTCGACTATATCGGGTCGAGATCTCGAACGAGATTTCAAAAACGAAATTGCCTGCCCACGAGATTAAATCTCGAAAAATGGCTCGAGATCTCGCGAGATCGAGATTGCATTCCCTAGTCATAGCCAAATAAGATGACTATGGCTTTTATCAGAAACTTGAAATTTAATTTAGCGGGATGGTTCCATTACCGCGATAGTCTTGTCTGTAATAAAATATGTGCAATAAATTACGATTACGAAATCCATCAATTTATTTGGGTTTATTAATTATACAATTATTATAAGGGTATACGGCGTATATACGGCGAAAATATCTATTTTAATTTAGCATGTCTTTACCTGAAACAATTTGAGAATCACTGATGTATACTGTTTAATAAGGTGGGACATCTAATTTAAAATTCAACTTTATTTGGGTAACTTCTCGCAGTTTACTACGTGAAATATGTCCCTTTAATAAATTTTGTATACGCATTTTCAACTTGCGTGTTTTAAACTTATTTATTTGGTTTGTCTGCGGACTGCAGGTTATAAATATTTAAATAAATATAAATAAAACATTCAGTTGGAACGTAACTGTGAAATTCTTTTTTTCTCATTTCGTTTGAAAATTACGGTTATGATAAACAAAGTGATTTTTATATTCGGAAAATGCACGTCGCGATTATCAACACACTCTAGAAATTCGTTGACAATAATTTGAAGATGACATTTGTATCACCTTCAACCATTCACTGAAATGTAAAAATTTAAACTGATGTGCTATAAACTCAATATACAGAATAAAAATCGTCTTATAACTTAAATGCGGAATAGTCAGTAGACCAAATAAGTGACAGAAATAATAATGATACCTAAAGTATTTGTCCATAACAATTAATATACCTACCTACATTTATATTAATTATTTATTATACCATGTGAACTGCGTGACGTCACAAAGTACAATAAAAATGCAAATGCAGAAAAAACAGTTGCAAATAAATAAAATATTTATTTTTAGAATTTCATACCCAAAGAATAAAACTTTATTAATTATTGTTCTCACTGTTCTGTTAGTGTGAAAAATATAATTTTTTACCAAGAATGCAGTTCGGCAAAAAATAATGGTGTTTATAATTCAGTGGTTTCATCTTGCTAGGCTTGCCTCGCGTCTGGCGAGATTTTTTGAACATGTGTTGTAAGCTAAAGTAATGTTTTTTCTTTCTGTGCAACCGTTTTCATATAATTATAATTGTATTTTAAAGACCACCAACAGCTAAGGTTATTTGGGCCTAGCACCAATTCATATTTTCAATTCATTATTATTTTTTTTTTTTAATAATAAATTGAAAATCCAATTGACACTTTTACCAGCTCTCGGGCTAGAACCCGAGAACTGGGACTTGTAATAGAGGAACCATAGCAACGCCATGTAAACAACAGCGCCGCTACACTCTCGGCTATTCTCAAGCCCTCGTTTTCATATAGCATACTATTGGTTTTTTATGCAAATTAACTTTACCTCTTACAAAAATTTGAACCTTGATATTTAAAACAAAGACCGATTGGAAAAAATCATTTTACATTTTCTGCTTACAATCCAACCCCGAACACGATTTTTCATTTTTCGCTCCCTGGTGTAAATCACCTTGTATAAAAACTGCAAGAACGAAATCTTCTGTGTACAAACGGACCGATTATTTAAATTTTAAATTGTAGGCAAGCTTTGCATAATATGATTTATAGGTAAATAAATTAGTTTGTGTAAAATTAATTATAAAAATAACATTATAAACATGTTATTTTTCACTTGCCTAAGTACGTGTAATTTGCAACGCCCATTGTACGAATTGGCGAATCTCGACGAATAATTCTTTTGCGCGTTAAGCCGTTATTATGATGATTGTTTTGTGAGATGAAATATTTAAGCAAAACGACGGTACAAAACGGCTATAATAAATTGGCTGCTGTAACATGGTTGGTTGTTGTTGAGGGCTGTTGGAAGGCTTCCAAAGCATTAAACAATGCTGCGGTATAAAGAAATGATAATAATACACAGGCTGTCTCAAAACAGTTATCAAGTTGTAAAACTGCGTTTATTAAGTTTGAAGAGTAGTCGCTAGAACGCATATAAGCGCCAGTACATTTGAAAGTGATGTGCTATTTTAAAATCTTTATTCATTTATATTATTACGTCATATACATCAATACATGTATCCCAAGATCATAGAAATATATTTATAACTAATTTTATTTTGGGGAGGACTGGGGGGAATAAAAAAGCCTGAGGAATCCCCTAAATACTCTTAAGTTTAAAACTTGGTTTCGATCCATTGATCACCACCATTAACTAGGCTTATTTAGGCCTAGCGCCAATTTATGTGTATACTTTTTTTATAGTAATAAATTAAGCAATTCAGTTGATACTTTTACCAATTCTCAGATTAGAACCTGGAAATTTGTAATAAAGGAACCATATAGAACAACGGCATTGCTACAAGCTCGGCCATTCCTAAACGGTGTATATCAGCCAGATATCTGTGCATACGAATGGACATAAATTCGCTTTTTCGGTATGGAAGGACCATGAAACGTCTAAATCTATCGAAATCTCAAACTCGATTTTTCTCGCCATTACATGACTTAATTTCTTCACTCCTATGTTCGATCGAAGGTAAAAATCTAAGAAATTTGTTGAATGGTTGTATATTAGATAATTTTTGTTACAGGTGCAGATTTAATTATCAATTATGATGAGCACATTTATGTGAATCCGATCCTGTACGGAATCAAACATACCCATCAATAGACCAATCACCGAGCACGGACCATATCGCAGGTAAGCACTAATTAGCCGTAATTGTTGTGACACAAATGGTACAGCACCGCGGCCGCGCTGGCGGCGAGCGACGATGTTAACCAGAGCATTTATTATTGTTTTACACATTCCAACACCCTGTTGGCATTCGCATTAATGCTATCCATAATATTATATTTAATTATGAACTCGCATTGCGCCTGCCGGTTATTTAACTGCAGTCGACTCTCGGTTATCTAAACGCACGGAAAAGAAAGATTTTTTTTAATTTATTGAAACTGTACATTGATTTGCCTGATCATTTAAAGAATCTTACATTTAACAAATTTAACGTATCATTATGACATCTGTATGTCTTTTATGTTCTACAATAATTTCAGTGAAATTTGCCAGAAAGCAGATACTTAGCAGTGATCCAGTTGGTGCCAAAATAAATTGACCGGGAGTTCTTACTGAGACAGACGTTTAAACAAATCAAATCGATTACTTTTTACCCAACTACGGCGAAGCCAACAGGAGAGTAATGTTTTTCGCATATGTCTGTCTGTATGTATATGTATGCATTGGTGTTCATTAGTTACACTCTAGAGCTCAAACGGCTGGACCGATTTTAACAAATGTGATATCATTAGATTCATCTTGATACCGCAAGTGATATAGGATATATAATATTTTTGTGAATTCAAAATGGCGGCCGTTAGATGGAAAAAAATATTGGTCTAAATTGTTTTCTCGTTCAATTCGATCGAGTAGAGTATCAAATTAAAGAAAATGTTGCGGCGAATCCAAAAATATATACTTTTTATGATTTATAATAACTAGGTTATATAAATAAAAAACAACAAAAAATGTTGAAATAAAATTAAAAGTTAAAAAAACTAAAACCTGACTACGTAAAAGAAGAAAACAAGTAAATCAAAACGTGAAACAGTATTTTTTATTAGTAATTGCGGACTCAATTACTAAAATTATTCCTTCACCTCCCGAACAGGTCCCTAACAAAAATAAACAAAAAAAATACTGTCAAGTTTTGATTTGTTTGTTTTCTTCTCTTATATGTAGTCGAGTTTTAGTTTTCTTAACTTTTATTTTTTTGGAGAAATTATTATAAACGAATGAAATTCCGCAGACATACCAACACAGAGGCAGAGCCGTGCGAAAAACTACTTTTTTTACATTTTGAGGGTAGTACAATTAAAATTTTACTTTATCTCGAACACGTTTTTTCGATTCTACCACCGCATACTTCCCATTTTCTTACGGAACATGGAGGTAAAAGCAATAATTAATTATACAATGCTTAATGCTTATATACCTAATGTCGATGACTTAATTATTTAATTGTACTTATTACAGTTTGACGAATTCTGTAGGCTGCTGAATGGATGATCCGTCTTTTGAATGAATTAAAGAATTGAATAGAATTTAAATAAATATATCTTTTGAAAGATGGTGAAAGAAATGCTAATTTACTACGAATAAACATTGAAATGTTAACATGTATTGGCATAAGTGAGTTTGTTTTTTGTTCGACCCATATCTAAACCCGGGGGTAGCCGGATGAATAGTACCATATCCTTTAATTTTGAGCACTAGTTAATAATGTACCAGGTGATGCTGTTACAAATAGCCACATAGACAAATCTAGAAACATGTACTGATTGTAGCAAATAAACATTTTTCGCCATATATGTGGTTTTTTTTATTTGAGTCCGTATTGCAAATGCCAGATCGATGAAATTTATCGGCCATTTTGTTCACTTTTATTGGCACTGTTCCTTAATGTTCGCTATGAAATTATACCGTGTCGATTAATAGTCGTATTTAGCGCACTATTGGTATCGAATTAAATACGTATTAAATCGACCTTTTTAAGTAGTAATCTTCACGCAATTAATAAAAACGGTGGGCAAATGATTCAAGAAATACAGGGCACGATACCGTTTAGTTATTAATGGTGAAATTGGTAAACAATTCAGAAGCCATTTTTTTTCAATATTTGATATAAATTTTATCGTCACATAAAAAGAATAAGTATTATTAATCGATATTAAACACAATTTTTATCGGCGCGATAATTTCCTCAATAAGCTGAAAGGATAATTTAGTTAGTTTGGATTGAAACCGAATCAAAATAATGTTCGGGTTTATTCGGTTTTTAACAGTATCAAAAACTCAACTTTAAATAATAATTTTATATACTTTATCTTATTAACTTCCCATTGGAAGTTATTGTAATGGGTCCGAAAATCGAAATCAAAAAGGAAAAAAAATTTTTATATTTCAAGGTCACTACACTATTTTTACACTACTTTTAGAAAGATGTCTGTGTGTGTGTGTGTACGTACGTACGTATGTGTCCATTTCTTTCTAAGACGAAATCTCGAGAATGAAAAATGATATCGACTACGTTGGGGTGCCAATCGACGCGTATTAACGTAAATATGATCTGAAAGAAATTTTTTCAAAATCGGTTCAGCCGTTCTTTTTTTTTAACCAAATAACCTCCAAAAAAGTAGATTTTATACAATATCTCGCGAATAAAAAATTATATCGACTTCGTAAGGGTGTCAATCGAGGCGTGTTAACGTCATTTTAATCCGACATAAATTTTATAAAAATCGGTTCAGCCGTTTTTTTTTTTTAATTATTGATAAAAATAAATAATAATTATGTTTTAATGATTAAAATGATTACTTTTCTGTGTAATACCTAATTTAATTATTATTATTAAATATTTATCAAACTGGGAAGTTCGTCGTGTGGACCTCAAGGGTCGCACTTTAGTCCTAATAAACGACCCACCTCACGGCTTGTTTTTAATTAATATCGGAAAAAATAAAAACTGAATAATAATAAAAATTGTTAATTGCAAAAGCAAAAATGCTTCTCTCCTTTCACTTTCAAGTTAGAAAAATTCTGGAATTTGGAATTGTTCTAAACTCGGGATATTTCCACCGTAAAAATGAAAAATGAATTTTTTTACGAAAACCGATTTCAAACGGTTCCCACGATTTAATCGGTTTCGGTTTTTCTTTTGCTAAAATTTTGGTTTCGGTTTCTGAAATGAAACGGTTTTTAACCGTTCCGCTTTCATTCCTTGGTTGATAGATTTATCCACCTGAAATTTGGAGATATTATAATATAAGATCCACAATTTGAAATTTCTAAGAGGGGATTTGTAATGTAAATTTTGTGTACTGTATATTATGTATATGTGTATATGTATATAGTCATAGAAGGATCTCTGAATTGATCCCCAAATATCGAATAACCTGGAGTTTCACTTCCAAGGGGTCAGAGGAGAATCTGTATCAGAGGACAATAATATTTTTTTATGGGCGTCCATTTTAAAAGCTTGCCAGATTTCCGCGAGATTAAGCCAGTTGGTAACCCCTAATATAGATAAAATACAATAATGCATATCTGCCCGGTCGATTTTGTGCAATTCCCAATGACCTATAAAGCTAAAATGTGGACTGTGGTTATATTACTGGGGAGCGTCTCATCTGATCCACAAAACTCATATTTTCAATAAAAGCTTACATAAAACAATGCTAAAGTATCTATTACTTTTTCTTCAAATAATTCTGCCCGAAACATGTGGAAGTAATGGACGTAGACGGGCTTATATACTAGTTTAATATACCAGTGGATGCTGTAACATTCGCCATCATCGTAACATATAACCACCAAATTCCTGAGAATCGACGGTTTCATAGAACCGACGGAGTTGTCACAAAAATATGTCTTCTCTGTATACATTGAGCACCTGTCTTCAACGAGACGCTAATTAACTAAGCTATCGAGCGTCTATAGTCTACTATAGTGATAGGACTCGAGTTGTGTTTCACTCGAGTAACTCGAGTGGTTTTTATTTTACTCGCACTCGAGTCAAATTTATTTTTACTCGGCTTTCGAGTGACTCGAGTCAACTCGAGTGACTCGAATCGTCGAGTGACTCAAATCGGCTAGATCCACTCGATTGGCGAGTTGACTCGGAACACTCGAATAGCCTGTAGTGACTCGAGTGAAAAGTACAAGTTAAGACATGCTTAGCCGATCATACAATATACATGCCTTATCTTTCATTTAAAATTCAGTACATAGTTTGAGAAATTGAGTTGTTTTATTTGTTAAATGTTTGTGTAAACTGTAAAGCTGTTTGCTAATAGTTCGTGTTTAAAATGAGTGAGAGCTACACTGAATGTGGTTAGTGGTTAACTACTCATTATTATGACCTGCCTGTATGTAACAAAATGACTCGAGTTACATTGTCACTCGAATGACTCGAGTCATATCTTCACTCGAGTGAAGAAATTGTCACGCGAGTCTTATCTTGACTCGAGTCAGAGTGGCATTCGAGTGACTCGTTTTGTACAGGCGAGTGACTCGAGTGAAAAAATCTCACTCGAGTCCCATCACTAATCTACTATCTGTTTTTAACCGACTTCAAAAAAAGGAGGTGGTTCTCAATTCGGTTGTATATTTTTTTTTATGTTTGTTACCTCATAACTCAGTCATTTATTAACCGATTTTGAAATTTTTTTATTTGAAAGGATATACTTTCAGATTGGTCCCATAGAAATTTCATCAAAATCGGCTGATTTTAATAAAAGTGAGTAACGGCGTGTGATTTTTTAAGGTAAATGTCACTTTTTGACATATCAGACAGCGTAAGAAAGTCGGTTTAATAAAAGTGAGTAACGGCGTGTGATTCTTTTAAGGTAAATGTCACTTTTTGACACTAAAAAGTAAAAAATAAAAAACTTTTTAACAAAAAAAAAAACCTCCTTCAAAAAACCACTAAAAAGAGGAAAATAATGAAATTTTGAGGTCTGTGCCAATTTAATAAAATATGAAGTTGGTTAAAAAGAAGATATTAATCACTATACTATACTTTTTAACCGACTTCATATTTTATTAAATTGGCACAGACCTCAAAATTTCATTATTTTCCTCTTTTTAGGGGTTTTTTGAAGGAGGTTTTTTTTTTTTTGATAAAAAGTTTTTTTCAATAGCCACAGTCCTTCGGAAGTGAACGTAGTAAATGTGAACAGAATCTATTATAACTGGTGTAAATTATCCGTTGAGAACGATATCCCAGGCGTATAAATAATACTCTACTGTCTATTGTGTTCCGGTCCAGGATGTACTCCGTAAGGACTCAATTAGCACTCTATTGTTTAGAACATAGTATTGGCACTGTTTTAATATTAAATCGTGTAGTTATTCGTTTTAATAATTAATGTCACTGTAGCAATAATAAATGATTCTCGAGAGATTAAATACACTGATGCTGGGTTGTAGAAAGCATTGTTAGGGGGCGTCCATAAATTACGTGAGGCATTTTTGAGAATTTTTTTACCCCCCCGCCCCCCCTGGTGAGATTTCGTAAGATTTTTCTTAACTCCCTCCCCCCCTCCCTTAATCTCACGTGAGATTTTTTAAAATTTGTGTTTTGGATGTAAACGCGTTGGATTATAAAAAAAATACAAAAAATTAATTTGTTTTATTACTTTTATTTAAGACTAGGTAAGACTAGTATTTGAGATTTGAGAGTATTGCCGTATTTGAAAATCATTATGTGAAATTTCGCTATATTTTATTTTAGAAAAATTTTTTAATTTGATTTAACTTTATTTTCACGCAATTTCACACCGTTTTTTACAAGAAAAAAATTACGTAATATTTGCTAAAACCCCCCCTTCCCCCCAAGTGAGATTTGGAAAGATTTAGTATGACCCCCTCCCCCCCTTGAACACCTCACGTAATTTATGGACGCCCCCTTAGAAAATCTAGTTTGGCAATTATCTAGATATTGTGAGAACATATATTTCGCCATAAGAAAAGCATTATAGAATTTTAAAACGATTCGGATCAAAAAATAATTAATCGATTAAAACAATGTTTTTTTAAACTGTGTTAACATGTATACAATTTTTATTTCGAAACAATATTTTTCTACTCACATTGATCAAAATTTAGCTTGAAAAGCAATTTTTTTCTATGTTTACCTTAGAGTGGGTCAAAAAAATCAATTTTTTTTTACAAGTGGCACGGAAAAATAGGTTGCTAGACACCTTAAAAAAATTCTCACCAAATATGAGCTCTTAATTTTAATAGGAAGATCCTCCGCATCACAGTTTTTTATTTTTTTCTCAGTCTAATAGAAAAAAATACATACCTCATCATTAATTGATTGTACAGAAAAATGTTTTAAAAGAATTTTGTAGGAAATTTAATGCTCTACAAAAAAGGTATCTTATATTTTTTCCGCAAACCTCACCATTTGAAAGATATTGAAGATTTAATTTTGATTATTTTAAGACAAATTTCATTTTTGTTTATGAATTTTATAACTCGACAATAAATGACTATTATAAATCTTCAATATCATTCAAATGGTGAGGTTTGCGGAAAAAATATAAGATACCTTTTTTGTAGAGCATTAAATTTCCTACAAAATTCTCTTAAAACATTTTTCTGTACAATCAATTAATGATGAGGTATGAATTTTTTTCTATTGGACTGAGAAAAAAATAAAAAACTGTGATGCGGAGGATCTTCCTATTAAAATTAAGAGCTCATATTTGGTGAGAATTTTTTTAAGGTGTCTAGTAACCCATTTTTCCGTGTTACTTGTAAAAAAAAATAATTAATTTTTTTGACCCACCCTAGTGTACCTATGTATATAAGTCTTTTTTCCTATGATCACAATCTAAGGTTTTTGTCAAATAATATTTTCTTACAATTCGTTCTAGAATCGAAGCTAAGCAGTGCAAAAAGTGGTCACCCTATAACAAAGTCTCCACTTAAAAAAATATTAGGCTGCGCTGCCTTTTGACATAATAAAAAAAATAAAATGTCTGTTAACGCATGCGATGTCACGGGTAACGACTAGTATTTTATAACACACATTCTCTTCGCTCGGTTCATTTTAATCACCTGCTTAACACCCTATAGGCTAAGAATTTACAAGTTTTAGAATTTTCCCATTAGCCTGTATCTGGTTATAGCAGGACAGTTGTTTAGGCGTTAAATATTTTGCGGTTTTTTTATAGTAAATAATGATAGAAAATGTTATTGAATAAATTGACATATTTTTACATAATAATATGACGTTTGTTTTCATTTTTATTGTTACTTTACAACAAAGTTGCTAATAAATTTATGCGTTACATTTGCAAACATAAGTTAGGTCATTATACTTAATATTATAATGTGGCAAATTGCAACTCCATAGTTCATTTCAAAATGGTTTATAATTTCCGGACACAAACGAATTTTTTGTTTCATGTAAGTATTAAGAGTATTCGATACCGGACGTTACCTCCTGCATTCGTCATCTCAAATCCTTTTTCCTCTCCTAAAAACGGTTATGACTCTTCCGATGCTAAAGTTCGGGTAAACGCCAAATATGAAGGACCAAGAATCACACTACAGATCTCTCAGGCAAATTTTTTGAAAACAAGTTTTGGCTATGTATAAATGATTATTTAATTTTTAAAAAGTTTTAAGTGTTTCCAGGAACTGTTTTTTTTTTAATTTTCGCCTGAGGGATCAGTAGTGTGATTCTTGGTCTTTCATTTTGCGTTTACCCGAACCCTGTGGCTTTAAAAATAGCATCGGGAGAGGCATAACCCTTTTTAGGCGAGGGGAAAGGATTTGAGATGAAGAGTGCAGGAGGTAACTTCCGGTATCGAATATTCTAAAGACTAGCCTTTACCCACGGCTTCGCTCGCGTTAATCTTAACCCAATCATAGCCGGATATAAAGTATAGGTATCATATTATACTCCATAATTTTAGACATTAAAACGACCCGTCTGCAGAATAATTCCTAGTTAGCTGAATTTTTGTATACACCTTCGTTATGGTGTTTTAAAAAACGTGTAAAAAGTCCCCATCGATATCGTGCCGGCGTTGCCAGATATTCGAGGTTCAAGTTCACGATAGACAATTTTTTGCGAATTCTTCGGTTTCGTTCCATTTTTGATAAAAAATGGTTATTATCAATCTTGTAGAGGACGAAATGATCTACAACGATGGGGACTTTTTACATGTTTTTTGAAACACCATAACGAAGGTATATAAAAAAAAACTCGGGTCGCAGTGCCAAAACCCTGCCGACAATATAGTGTATTTGCTAATACTGGCATTGTGGCTTTATTATGTAAACTTAAGTTTGTTTTTGAACAAAATAAAAAATTTGACCCCTTAATACATCCCTTAAAATAATATTTTTTTTCTTAATTTCAATATTTTTATCAATGCAACCTCGGTACCAAATTAAATACACCCTTCAGTAAGTAAAGCACTATCCGCAAACTAGTGTTTTCATAAAATTTGTAAGTCCGGTCCTGTCGGGCCGATTTTATTAAAATTTTGGCAGCACATTTTAATCGTTACTAAAAGGTTAAATTTCAATTTTGAAACGATTTTGAGAATTTTTTCGGCATTTTTGGGCCCAAAAACATTTTTCAACCCCTAAAAACTACCCTTAAAATGGTCCGATTGAGCCCATTTTAAATAGGCTTCGTGCGGTGATGGATTTCAACGTGCCTACCAAATTTCGTCAAAATCAATTAACTCTTTCGAAAGTTATTGCCCGCACACATATATATATATATAAATATATATATAAATATATATATATATATATATACATATATAAATAGACATTTCCAAAAATGGTGCCAAAATGTTCAGGAGGCTATGAAACGTCGAGAAATTTTGGTCCGACCCCTAGGTCCCGCCATCCGACCGACGCCAATAGTGTATGTGCCATATGGCAAATACACTAAAAAATCAGCTATCTGTGAATTATTCTGCAGTGGAAATCTAAAATTACTGGACTAATATACCTATTTTAAGTTCGCTGACTTTTCATTATGGAATGTAATATATATTATATCCCTAGATATAAATTACATCTCGCGATTGGCGCTCACACTACAAGATATATTTTTTGCGATCGTCACTCTATCCAGTCGAGCTAATATTATAGTCGTAATATAATTTGATTATATTGCTCGGTCAACCGAATTGTAGCTTATAGTTTGGGATATAATATAAAATATTACATCTAAGTGTAAAGGGTTCCATTACAAAGTACGTTGAGCGATATTAATTTATATCTCGGGATATAATATATTATATTATCCTATATCTCATAGTGAAAAGCCGGCTTGATCGAGTGCTGCTAAGTCTTTTCAAAATCGGCTGAACCGTTCTCAAATAGTTTTGGTACAGGCGGACAAATATTCTGGAAACGCGTTTTCCCGTCTAGGTGTCATACAAAATATCTAAAAACTAGAGAAACCTGTAAGAAAATGAAATTATAGGAAGATACCGTTACTATTTTATTATTATTGATTAGTTTTCTACAAAATGGAGTTTTCTGTTATGAGGTACTGCTATGGAACCTTATTTAATGAAGTAATAATAAAAATTTGTAACCAAAGCTCCGCTCTTCAAATACCCTTCAACGTTTTATAGTTTATCAATATTAGTCTATACTTGGCTCTGATAAAATGTTTTCTTACAAATTCAAAACGCGTATTTTTTCTATATTTTTAAAGGTTTGGATGTAATGAAACGATATTTTGCCACAATACGCATCGAAGTTTGTAATAAAAATAGGAAAGAAACATATATGAAACGGTGAAGTAATAATTTCAGGCGTTATATAATTGTTTTTTTTTCAAAAATTTGATCTTTTTCTGGGAACAAAATCCTAAAATGGAAGTACATTTTTGATGAAAATGGAGTCATTATGAATAATATTTTATTATCAGAAGACTTTGATTCAGTTCAGAGATTGTCCTTTTTTTAATTTACACATACCTATACATATAGAGCGCCTTTCAAATAAATTATTAATTTAACCTGTTTGGGTGCTTCGAAAAGATTGTTAATTTTATGCTTCGTTGTTCGGTACTAAAGACCAATATTTAAAATTAATTAATTATAAATACGTGAAAATAAAGGTTGAATAATTAAATTGGTTTAATTAGCTATACTTAATTATAGGAGATGGACAAAATTCCGGTAAAATGTTGATCATTAAAGTAACGGGTTACCAACCTTTGGCCATCCGTTGCAGGATGATGTCCTTGTGCTCCTGCGAGTGCGGTTCTCCAATAACGATGAGCAGGTAACACCCGGTGAGGGGACTCGGCGCAGACGCCACACCACCCGGCTGCGCAGACTCCAACAGCACCGCTTGTTCAGCCATCGTCGTATCGCCATTACTGCTAGCGCCCGCCGTTTCCATAATTCTAACCTCGTCGCGCTACCCTTATAATAATTACTCCGAACTTAAATATCAATACACGCGATCTATGTACTCAATACAATATACCATGCATTCCCGACTAATTAATACCACAAACTAAAAATACAACTATCAGTCTTCAAAAGAAATATATTAATACAAACCCCGGTTATATTATTTGATTTTAAAACCCACCCCTTTCGCACGCACAGTCACGCGCCGATCGTCATTTTTTATAGCCGATGTTCATTTTTTTTCTGAACGTCAGTTGTATTGTATTGCAATTTTTTCGGACGTCAGTTGTTATGAACGTCGGTTAATGGTTGCCCATTATTGTATGTCAGTTATACTCGGTGTAATCTATGAACGATTGTTGAGGAGCCGTGCAGAAGTCCGCGGTCGACTCGCGAATGAATTGCGAGCACTATAATGTCGTTTCCGTCCCGTTCGTCGGCGCAGGCTATGCGCCACTTCCACCTCCACCATCACTACGCCGCTTCCTCCATCGGCTCTGCGTATTCCTCTTTCACTCACTCGCCGTCTGTTTGTCTTTCTCCATTGGCTTTCACAGACACCCTTGCGCTGCTGGAGAAAGGTGAGCAAATGTTTACTGTTACATACCGATTGAACGGAAATAGAATCTCGACAGGAATCGATTCAGTTCATTGTTTCATAATATTTTTTAATTTGAACAGAAAACATCTGTACCGTATTGAGCATATCGACTAAATGCATAGCTCTAGATTCTGGAGGTGCTGAGTTCGAACCCTGGCGGAAAGTACATTGTCTTTCATAGGCGAAGGCTGACTTCGTAAACTGTTTTTGTTTAAATATTTTAAAATGTCTGTACCTATATGTCTTTTGTAAATGGACGGGTGGAAGAACAAACATTATGTTTGAATCCCGCTCCTTTTGTTTTGTAAAAGGAACAATAAACATATATTTATTTATTTATTATTTATTTATTTATTTAAACTGCCATTTTGGTCAAGGCTTCTTGTGGTTTTTATTCTCAATAATCCCAGACAGATATCTAAATGGCTTGTGGTCGCTTATCATTTTACAAATCGTACTTTCCATTATAATCAAATATAAAGTCACGAGATATGATGTAAGAAAAATGCCCAAGACAATTAAAAATTCAAAGAACTTCAAAAATGAAAAGTAAATGCAAAACTATCGAATATCTAGTATGTTATTGTGCAACCTTGCTAAACGGTTATAGGATAATAATTATGGATAATAGTGACAAATTAAGTACATGCATTTGAGTCGTCAAAAACATGAATATATTATATGCAATTTTAAAAAAAGTTTTATTCCGCATGTACAATAACTTAAAATACAAGAGAAAAACTAATTGAATTATCTCACTTAACTTAAATATACTAGTTCTAGAGTGAGAATTTCAATGATAATTATGTTTTCAAGATTTTTGACCGTATAAATAAAGATTTTTTTAAACTTCGCTGGATTGGATAGTAAAATCTTCTTGCCACTAGCGTATCATTTTTAGTATGCGTAAGAGTACCCCTTACACCCTACATCTCAAATCCTTTCCCCTCGACTATAAAACGGTTCCCGCTCTCCCGACGCTATTTTTAAAGCTAAAGGGTCCGGGTAAAAGCCGAATAAAGAACCAAGAATAACACTACAGATACTGCAGGCGGAAAATTGAAAAAAATTTCCTGAAAAAAACTTACAACTTTTTAAAAAGTTACGTAATCTTTCACACGTATCCAAAACTTTTTTTCAAAAAATTGGCCTGTAGGATCTGTAGTGTGATTCTCGGTTCTTCATTTGGTGTTTACCCGAATCCTTTAGCTTTAAAAATAGCATCGGGAGAGCGAGATCCGTTTTATAGGCGAGGGGAAAGGATTTGAGATGAAGAGTGCAGGGGGTAACTTCCGCTATCGAATACTCTTAAATGCAATTACGATATCAGCTCATAGTCATACAAGAATTTGGTATTAACCTTTACTTTAATCGCTAACCATAAATGACAAAAACATTACATCTTCTCCTTCGGTAGTCCGGTAATAAAGATTTTACTATTTCTAGTTACGACTATAGAACATTAACGTTGACGAATGAAATCATAACAATAACAGCTTTCGTCTTGACACACCCAGTTTTCGCTCTCGTTCAACACGGTAAATGCATTGATTTATCTCAATAAATTTGAAAAGAACGCAATATCAACAGAAACGTCATTAATCTAAATTTTTAAAAATGTCAATTTTCCCGTTCATTGAATCGTAAAATACTGTCCTCATGTTTAAAAATTGATTTATATTCAGTCGAATAATTCTTTACCGTTTAGCTTGTAAAAAATGAAGCACCATGTCCGCAATGTTTTACTCCTCTATAGAAGATGGAGATTTTTCATCAGCTTCGACATTCTATTTTAATGAAGCAATTAGTTCAGATGAAGGAGTCGTTGATTTTGAACGGCTCCAACTACTTAAAACACTATACGCTATAATTATATATGTGTATGTTTTACCCCTTTCCACATCCCCACCTTATTCTAAATATACATATATGTCGTATCAAATACATAATATACAGATTTGTCCATAACTTCGAGGACAATTTTTACGCCATCATCACCAATCCATTTGAATAGACGACTCATGATTGAGTCGAAGAGTGAGACTTTCCCTCATCATTATCATAGTCAGTCGTCTATCAAAATGGATTGGTGATGAATAATGATTAGAGGCAAAACAAGTTCAACTGCACTTAAGCTTACAACAGGCTCCCTTGCGCTATCTCAACGATAAACTGACATGTTTTTAAAAAGTTCGATCATCCATAGGCGAGCTTTTTTAATGAATATATTTTTTTGAAATGTAAATGGTTTTACTATTTTCCAATTCGGAAAAAAACTATCAATGCTTTGGTAGATGGGTAAGATTCAAGAGAAATCCAGCTGCTCTGAGGCCTCAGGGCCCATTGTTCAACCTTAATGATCTATAATATACAGGGTGTTGCATGACGTACTATTCAAATTTAAGGAGCATATTCCTTAGGTCATTTCAAGCAAAAACGTCCTATGAACAAATGTTCAATTCGCTATGATTACCGAGGTACAGACGTTCAAAGATTAAAATACAAGCTTTAATATTTGGAAGTGTTTTATTGCAAAGAAAACAACAAAGTACCAACAAAAGCAATTAACAAAACTATCTTATGTGTTCAAAATGGTCACCTTCAGCATTAATACACTGTAGGTACAGCTCGATCAAGAATAGACTGAGTAAACGTCTGTAGCTCGGTAATCATGGCGAATTGGACATTTGTTCATATAGGACATTTTTTGCTTGAAATGACCTCAGGAATATGCTCCTAAAGTTTGTACAGTACGTCATGTAACCAAAGTCGTAGACTCGTAGCTAGGACCTGGCAATTGGGACCCGCGCCAGGGGCGCTAACCCCCAGAGGGCGCAATCAGCGATGCGAATATGATTATGTTCAAGCAAAGAGCGCGAAATCAGAATCTTGTCAGGGGCGCCGATGATCCTAGCTACGACGCTGCATGCAACATCCGGGCTTTTATTCGGATTTTGTCGAGATTTTGTATAATTTTCGAAGGTAGCACAGTAATCCTTAAATTTTTTATTCATGACTTTATACAATAATCTTTAAATGATGAGTAATAGGTATTCATTCAATTAATGGAGCGGAATAAGGTAGAAATTTCATCGGAAATCTGTAGTAAAGCATACAATGTTGAGTAAGCACTCATTTAGTCTATACTCTTTAGTAAAATGTGAGGACAATCATTATACAAGGATTTCATAACACTTGCTAGTAATTGTTAGATAACAATATTAATTATGGTATATAATCTATACTTTCACCAACGTCTTCCTTGGTTCGTCAGGATTATTATAGGCTATTCAATCCGAGTAAATCCGGGTCAGGCAGCTATAATATTATATTTTATAGCGCTCTTTTAATTGAAATCGACATAAACTTGACTTTAATCCAACTTGGATTTAATCCGATTTGTACCAGAGTGAAGCCGGGCCAACCGACTTGTATAGAATAAAAGATGGAAATAATGCAAAACCTAACAACTTTGCCCGTACATAATAACTAATAAAACAACGTGCGAGTACAAGAACTTTGTAATCACCTATCTATATGGCATAATGTACCAACAACGAGTGTCGTGTCGCTACACGCCGCACGACGGCTAACCGACGTCCATCTCTCCGTAGCGCCGCGACGCACCGTGCACTTGCATCTCTCTTTTACGTACGTACAGATCGCACCGTATTTCCTCTCTCTGTTTCTGATACACATTTCACACAACCCTCCTACAGCGTCTGGAACACCGTCTGGATTGACAGATCAATTCGCATTTGCCCAAGATCTACTAGTTAATGGAGAAGAATGAATTCCAATGATCTGGGTTACGGTTAAAATTGGTTGGATGCCTTCAGCGTGATTTGATGACAGCCTATGGTAGTGAATCCAAGATCTTGAGTGATTCTAAAAGGGTAGTATGTACCTATAGATATGGTTAACACAAGTTGTATAAAGAAATACCCAATACCCATATAATATGTGAATCGAAGATTACAATGATTCTTAAAAAGGAAGCATGTATGGTAGATATAAATTTTCATGACAACCGATGGAATACAAGATCTGCAATGATTCTCAAAGGGTAACATGTATAGTCAGCGTGATTTGAAAACTACCAATCCAAGGTTTACTATGACATTTAAAGAAAAACATGTGTGGTAGATACAAATTTGATGCCCAACATGAGCTGATGGTAACCGTTGATTGTAATTCCATGGTCTTGCATATGGTTAGATATATAGATGAGATTGTAAACAAGCCGTGAGGGGTCGTTTATTAGGACTAAAGTTACTTTTAATTGGGACTCACATGTGCGACCCTTGAGGTTCACACGACGAACTTCCCAGTTTGATGAATATTGAATATTAATAATTAAATTAGAAATTACACAAAAAAGTAATCATTTTAATCATTAAAACATAATTATTATTAGTGTATTTGCCATATGGCACATACACTATTGGCGTCGGTCGGATGGTGGGACCTAGGGGTCGGACCAAAATTTCTCGACGTTTCATAGCCTCCTGAACACTTTGGCACCATTTTTAAAAATGTTTATATATATATGTATGTATATATATATATATTTATATATATATATATATATATATGTGTGTGTGTGTACACGATAACTCTCGACAGACTTAATCGATTGAAACGAAATTTGGTACACACATTGGAACCCATCACCGCAAGAAGCCTATTTAAAATGGGCCCGATCGGACCATTTTCAGAATGTGCTGCTAAAATTTTAATAAAATCGGCCCGACAGGACCGGACTTTCAAATTTTATGAAAACACTAGTTTGTTGATACGGATTTACTTATGAAAGGGTGTATTTAATTGGGTGTACTGATAAAATCCATGTCTAATATTGAAATTTAGAAAAATTTAATTATTTTAAGGGATGTATTAAGGGGTTAAATTTTTTATTTTGTCAAAAAACAAACTTAAGTTCACATAATAATGCCACAATGCCTGTATTAGCAAATACACTATATTGTCGGCAGGGTTTGGCACTGCGACCCGAGTTTTTAGTGTATTTGCCATAATATGGCACATACACTATTGGCGTCGGTCGGATGGCGGGACCTAGGGGTCGGACCAAAATTTCTCGACGTTTCATAGCCTCCTGAACACTTTGGCACCATTTTTGAAAATGTTTATATATATATGTATGTATATATTTATATATATATATATATATATATATATATATATATATATTTATATATTTATATATATATATATTTATATATATATGTGTGTACACGATAACTCTCGACAGACTTAATCGATTGAAACGAAATTTGGTACACACATTGGAACCCATCACCGCAAGAAGCCTATTTAAAATGGGCCCGATCGGACCATTTTCAGGGTTGTATTTAGGGGTTCCAAAAAGTTTTTGGGCCCAAAAATACCGAAAAATTTGTCAGAATCGTTTCAAAATTGAAATTTAACTCTTTAGTAAAGATTAAAATGTGCTGCTAAAATTTTAATAAAATCGGCCCGACAGGACCGGACTTTCAAATTTTATGAAAACACTAGTTTGTTGATACGGATTTACTTATGGAAGGGTGTATTTAATTGGGTGTACTGATAAAATCCATGTCTAATATTGAAATTTAGAAAAATTTAATTATTTTAAGGGATGTATTAAGGGGTTAAATTTTTTATTTTGTCAAAAAACAAACTTAAGTTTACATAATAATGCCACAATGCCTGTATTAGCAAATACACTATATTGTCGGCAGGGTTTGGCACTGCGACCCGAGTTTTTTATTTTTAACAATAAATTTAAAAAACGGCTGGACCGATTTTTATAAAATTTATGTCGGATCATAGTGATGTTAACATGCTTTGATAGACACCTCAACGAAGTTGATAACATTTTTTTGGACGAGATTTCATATAAAATCTACTTTTTTGCAGTCGTTTTATTGAAACAAAAAAAAAACGGCTCGATCGATTTTAATAAAATTTCTTTCGGGTCTTGTTGATGTTAATATGCTTCTATTTGCACCCTAAGAAAGTCGATATCATTTTTTATTCGTGAGATTTCGTGTAAAATCCACTTTTGGCAGTCTTTTTGTTTAAACAAAAAAACGGTTGGGCCGATTTTTATAAAAAAAATTTCGGATCAAAATAACGTTAACACATCTCAATTGACACCCATACGAAGTCGATATAATTTTTTATTCGCGAGATATTGTATAAAATCTACTTTTTTGGAGTCTATTTGGTTAAGAAAAAAGAACGGCTGAACCGATTTTGAAAAAATTTCTTTCAGATCATATTTATGTTAATACGCGTCGATTGGCACCCTAACGTAGTCGATATCATTTTTCATTCTCGAGATTTCGTCTTAGAAAGAAATGACCACATACGTACTTAGTAACTTACACACACAAATACATACACAGAGACAACTTTTCAAAAATAGTGTAAAAATAGCGTAGTGACCTTGAAACATAAACATTTGTTAAAAATTTTGATTTCGATTTTCGGACCCATTACAATAACTTCCAATGGGAAGTTAACAAGAAAAGGTTCGCACTCAGGCCTACAAGGGTTAAATACATTAATGTAGGTACCTATATTAAATGCCTTCGGCGAGATATTATATTAGGACCTATAACTATATTAAAAATGAAAACCTCAAAACTCCATCAATAAAAAAAAATATATGAAGACACAATCTTATTATCTTATGAATATAAAATTATCTACTTCATTCCATGCAACAAAAAAAATTCCAAAATCAAAAGCCAAACTACAAGACCTTAAACTTGCATTTTGTGGAACACCGAACTGCCTTCCAATAATTTCGTTAAATGAAATTCACCGTCTGACCACAGCAACTGCACTATTGCTCGTATGTTTTTATTTTAGATTAGTAGACGCTAATGAGCTTAGTTATCGGTCTGTAATCTACAATATATCTCTTATTCACTGATTACAAAAGAGTTTCCAAAAAAACAACAAAACACGAACGTTTTGCTAACCGTGTTAGCATCATTGCGAGATGATTAAAATTATTGATTAGTTTTGATCATCTCCTGATGATGCTAATTTAATTAAAGAAACGTGCGTCGAGAAAAAAGTGCTCGTGTTCTGATGTTTTGTGGAATTTTTTTTTTAACTTCCCATTGGAAGTTATTGTAATGGGTCCGAAAATCGAAATCAAAAAGGAAAAAAAAATTTTATGTTTCAAGGTCACTACACTATTTTTACACTACTTTTAGAAAGATGTCTGTGTGTGTATGTGTGTGTGTGTGTGTGTACGTACATAAGTACGTATGTTATATGTGTCCATTTCTTTCTAAGACGAAATCTCGAGAATGAAATATGATATCGACTACGTTAGGGTGCCAATCGACGCGTATTAACGTAAATATGATCTGAAAGAAATTTTTTCAAAATCGGTTCAGCCGTTCTTTTTTCTTAACCAAATAACCTCCAAAAAAGTAGATTTTACACAATATCTCGCGAATAAAAAATTATATTGACTTCGTAAGGGTGTCAATCGAGGCGTGTTAACGTCATTTTGATCCGACATAAATTTTATAAAAATCGGTTCAGCCGTTTTTTTTTTTTTAATTATTGTTAAAAATAAATAATTATTGATGTTTTAATGATTAAAATGATTACTTTTCTGTGTAATATCTAATTTAATTATTATTATTAAATATTTATCAAACTGGGAAGTTCGTCGTGTGGACCTCAAGGGTCGCACTTTAGTCTTAACAAACGACCCACCTCACGGCTTGTTATTCAAAGTTTTCACACTAAAGGTTACAAACCTTTTCAAGAGAGTCGTCGATCAGTTTGATAATCCAGTATTAAACTTTAATTTATTATGTTAAGAATAGTAACCCCTTCCCCACTAATGTAATTTGTGAATTACTATAACATATTATAGTTGTATAGGAAAATGTTTATCCAGCGTCGAGATTCAAACCCGAAACTCCCAGTTTCGCGCTGGTTGAGTTCTCAACTGTAGAGTAATTGAGAACTCAACCAGTGCAAAACTGGGAGTTTCGAGTTTAAATTCCGACGGTGTCATATGCTTATAAAGGTTTTTCCTGTACATTGTAATGATACGGCAAATATACAGGGTGAGTTCGACCACCCGTATCAGTCGTTTATTTCGAAAACGGTTAGTCGTAGAGAGTTGTGTCAAAAATTTGTATTATAAAAGCCCTAATAAAGAATCGAATGGTGATAATTTTTTTTTTCGGGAAGGTCGGCTTCCCTATTAGTTTGCTCCAGAACTCCGGAATTATAAATGTAACGATAGGTCGAAAGTGGTATTGTTGAAAAGATCTTTAAAAAATAAGCAAGTTTTGTAGGGAATTTTTTTCTATTACTGCCACCCCTGTTAAGTAATAATTGTTTGAAATTACTAAATTAAAATGTCATAATAACGAACTTTTTGAAAGTCCGCATTTAAAATCTAGTTACCTATCTATCGAGCATTAAACACTGAAGAAGTACACTCACAGTACAACCAGAAGAGCCCAGTAGTATGTATTAAAGAGTAAATGGCAGACAGTTTGAACACTTGTGACAATGTCTAAGGTTGCTAGATTTTTAATGCCGACTTCGATCATTATTATGAAATTTTGATTTAATAATTTCAAACGATTGTTACTTAACAGGGGTGGCGGTAATGAAATAATTTTTCCTACAAAATTTGCCCATTTTTTAAAGAGCTTTTCAACAGCACCACTTTCAACCTATCGTGCTTTCTAAAATTCCGGAGTTTTGAACATATAATAATTTATATTTATACTTATAGAAATTTACAGGGGTGGCAGTAATAAAAAAAATTTTCCTACAAAACTTGCTTATTTTTTAAAGATCTTTTCAATAATACCACTTTCGAGCTATCGTTACATTTATAATTTCGGAGTTCTGGACATTCTGGAGCAAACTAATAGGGAAGCCGACCTTCCCGGAAAAAAAAATTATCACCATTCGATTCTTTATTAGGGCTTTTATAATACAAATTTTTGACACAACTCTCTACGACTAACCGTTTTCGAAAAAAACGACTGATACGGGTGGTCGAACTCACCCTGTATAATATGTTATAGTAATTCACTAATTACACTAGTGAATTCGTAATGTGGGGAAGAGGTTACTATTCTTAACCAGAGATGTACAAAATGGTTTTAAAAAAGCATTTAAATACAAAATGCAAAATACTTTTCAGATTTACTATTTCAAATGCAAAATACCAAATAGTTTTGCGTTTTGTATTTCAAATGCTAAATGCAAAATAGGTATCTTCAAAATACTTTTTCAAAATAAAATACCTTTTTACCAAATTTCAGATATTTTTATTTATTTTAGGTATTTATCATGAGAAATAGAGACACAATGCCGAGCCGAACAAAAACGTCTAATAACATGGCACCTTATGCATGACATTTTGGTCATATTTATCAGTACGCGTATCAATAAATTCTGTTATGTTATTAATAATAATAATAATACTCACTTAAAATAATTCGGCAATACAAGCGTCATTCGTTCATTTCATTTTGTTTGACTGGTGATGTTGGCTAAACTTAATCACAAAGTATTTTGCATTTTGAAATGAATATTAAAAATGCAAAATACATCTCGAAAGGTATTTCAAATAAAATACAAAATGTTTTTTACTAAAAGGCATTTAAATGCAAAATACAAAATAGGTATTTTGCATTTTGTATTTGCATTTTAAATAGAAGTATTTCAAATAAATCGCATCTCTGTTCTTAACATGTATTATTCACCCACAATCCACATATTATACTATTTTCATAGATATATATTAATTTATTACTTATATCCTTATAATTCTTTCAGTAAGTTTCTTCAAAGAAAAAATTGCGTGTGTCACGGCACTCAGAGGAAGTATAACTTCTTTTGCAATATTCAAGGTTAAATAATTGTTAAATAATTAAATTTAGTTTACACCGCACACTACAGAAGCAAAACTTATGCAAAATCCACATACATCCGGCAAACAGTGATCCTAGTCAGTGATCTGGAACGTCACTTTGTAAGTGGGCCGGCGACGGCCGAACTATATGAACGCAGATTTGTAAGCGGACAAAGCTATACAGTTCAGCAGACGACGGCCGAACTGTATGAACACCGTCCGGCCAACAGTGATATATTGCTTACACTACACACTGTGGAAGTGAAACTTACACAAAATCTATATTTAAATGTTATAAATTGACATTTAATATACGATTTGTCTTTCGTTGCCATGGTTGCACCGTTAGCGGTAAATATTTAACGCAAACGTTAATTAACATCCCGAACTCCCATAAGAAGTTACACTTCAATAAAGATTTGCTAGAATACAAAAACCGCGTACAAAGAACATAAATATTAAGTTCTAGCGGCCCGTCCCGACTACGCCCGGGTGATATGAAATTATGATTAAGCGTACGAAAACAGTTTTTTTTTTTACAAAACACTGTCATAGTTCAGCCATTTTGTACAAAATATTTACAAATTATATACACAAACTTTCCTCGTTTATCGCTCTTTCTATTAGTGAAAACCGTTTCAAAATCCATTGCATGGTTTAGAAGAAGTAAGCGGAGAAACAGACAGAGGCAGACAGCGACTTTGTTTTATACTATTTAGAGAAGAGATGAGGTTATTCGTTACCTTTTTATCTCCAGAATACAATTGCAGGCCTTTGTTGTACAGCATAATATAAGTGTTTAGACGCCTGATTAAACTCTTATAACTAGTGCTGTGCTGGTAGAGCTATATCGATAGGGTTTGCCCTGCCCCCATCTCGTACGTTTTCCTTGATGTACGCCCTGTTCTCTATTGTCTATTCAAAGTTATGTTTTGGCTGGCTTCAGTCTGGAACTTTTTGTTTATAAACTTTCAATAAGATCGCTTTGTATGTAGGCAGAAATGTTTACCTGAAGCACTTACATCTCTTTGAATTTAAAACATTGATATTAAATAAAGTAAGTTTAAAGATTTGTTCCTATGAAATCTTTAAATGAAATTTAGACAACTATAATAAAACTATATTTATGCACGTACGGAAAATGCTCAAACGTCTATAATTGTGGGTTTTTGAAAATATAATTAGATACAATCCATGTCGAACTACATTTTTTTCTTTACTAAAGTTGTAGCTGAATAACTAAGGATAGGGTTGACATACGTCCTCTTTTCCCCGGACACCGACCTCTTTTTTCGGGCGTCCGTAGACGTACAGAGGGATTTTTCGAACGTGTCCAAGGTAATTATGTATGTCTGAGTTTAAGGAGGCTCATTAAGAAAAACGAGATGTAAGACAATTAGGTAGTCATTTGGCTGTTGGTGGCTTAAAATAAAGGCATGGTGTTAGTGCTGAGTGGAGATAATCACTGAACAAGCAAATATAACGAAATGAAATTTAGTCAACGTAAAAAAGTTCATTCGGTGATGACATATTATAGTACGGGCTATTTAACTCTATAAGTTCTTGTTTTGAAAATATGATCTAGACACACGGCAGTGTGTCAGCCAAGCTCGGCAACACTGCTGTGTGTATATTTACACGAACCATTTCGAGCTACTTTCGACCCCCCCCCCCGTCATAACAAAAAAAATATTTTACCTACACACTTGCAATAATAGGGCCCTCTTGAACACCTAGAATCCCAAATTTCATGAATTATTAAGATCTGATATACAAAAGAAAAAACCTGAAAACAACAAATTATCAAATTTAAGCACTAATTATATTAAGTAATATGTAAACTATGTGGTGGAGGTGCCGTGATTAATAGTTGCGCTTCCACCACATTTATCTGTATTTTAAAAATAAGTTATATACTAACAGCGATTTTAGTGACAGCTTTCCAAACTACAAATCTGAACAACGACAGGCAACTTTGTTTCACAGGGGGAGAATTTCTTGCAGGGGGGGAATATGATGAATAACACTATATTATGTGTCTAGTCCTAGATAATATTTAAGTAGAATGTAACTTTACAAAAAGTATTGATATCCCACCAAAAACATAAATGTGAAAAAGGGGCCAAGTTCGAACTTCGGTCCAAAGAACATCTTCGCCAAAAAAAGAATTGATATCTAAGTGGATGCCAAGTTTTCACTTAGCAAGTTTTCACACGATTCATTAATAATATAAAACATGAAAACTTGCCAAGTGAAAACTTGGCACCCACTTAGATCTAAATTCTTTTCTCGGCGAAGATATTCTTGCACCGAACTTGGCCCCTTTTTCAAATTTATGTTTTTGGTGGAATGTCTTTTTCAATCGCTGTATCTATATTCTAATATGTTCTTTATCGAATTATGAACAGAAACATACTCTGTATCCCATATCGATATCTTTAAAACTTTAGAAGTTATAGGCAATCAAAGCTGAAATCATCATAGAGTTTTAATGAAAATTACACTTTTTTTCTAGTCTCATTGCGAATACCGGACAAAAAATACTATAGGGTGCGGTTTTACGAAACCACGGTGCAGGTGAAACTTTTTGCTATAACCCTAAACGCTTTTAACCCGGAATCGCCGAAAGTATATAATTTTGTTTGCGTAATGTAAACACTGCAAAGCTAAAAGTGCACACCCGCTGTGATTGACACTGTATGATATAAAATGAAAAATAAACAGAGAACATATTATCATAATATAAATAAATATAAAGTGGAATATGGAATAGTTACAAAAAAAAACTAAAATTAACGGTGCCGCTTGGGTTCAAACCAGCGACCTACTGCGTATAAAGCAGCTGCGATACCCCTAAGACACACATTCCGTTGTGTGTTCTGCTATATTTATGTTAGGGATGACGCAGTGTTCTACAATAGTTTGGGATATAATATATCTACGCGATTCTTCGATTGGTAGTGATGTGACTAGCGTGACCTCGACATTCGTAGCCGAACGGAAAAAACGAGGCTAATTAAAAATCTATCTAGGAATTCATAGCAAATAAAATACCATAAATAGAAAACAGAAGGAAATTGTAATAAATACCAAGAAAATAGTACCTATTTGATATCAAACATAAGCGGACAAGCCTTGAATTTAAATCAGTATTTGAATCGTAGATTACATTAGGTCAATAGGTATATAAAAAATCGTAACTGTAATAATAATACCCAGACCAAGTTAGGCATTTTCAGAATTTTTATCTGCCTGTCTAGGATTAAATTGAAGTTTAATACGTTTTGCCAAATTATCTAAATGTAAAACAACTTTTACAACTTTGAGTTGTGTTTTACAGATTCAACTAGCTCTGCACGTCGTAATTAATTAATGTTCTGTATTTGTTAATTAATTATCTATTATTTAATTTCAATTAATGAGAATTTCAACAATACAGCACGGTCGTCTGTCGCAATGGTGGGGGGCGGTCGTGAGGTGGGGAACATTATTAGGTACATAATTGCACCTGCTCATTGTGAGTCCATAAAACTAGACAGGGTAGGCGGGCCGAAGGGGATCAGTCTGTTTAATAGAAGGGGATGCGTTTGCACTAAAAATAAAATCGGTCTCCTAGATTTTAATAATTATACTTCGAAAGTATTTTTGTTGCAAAAAAAATTGTTTAAATTTATACTACGATTTCAAACAAGTCATTGCGCATATTAGTCTAGGGGACAGACCATGCCTGTAGGAAAATTAGCTTACAGAGAATTTCTCTTCTGGAATGTTTTCTATGGTTGTATTAGATTATTTTTCTTGGTCTGATTTGAATCCCTTCAGTTTTTTTAAATGGCTGCTAACATTCATTTCAATCAGTGCTCCTAATTTTCTCAATTAGACGTTGTCTCTAATTTTCTCAAAAACTGTTGACTTTAGAACAAAAATTGTAGTTTCAAAAAATGTTTAAAACATTTTGCGCAAGTTTTATGCGCTAAAGTTAACTGTTTTCAATAAAAAATTCGACAATTTTTTTTATAAAAATGTTGTTTCAGACATATTTTGTAACTACAATTTTTGCTCTAAAGTCAAAATTAGGAACATTGACTGAAATAAATGTTGACAGCCATTTTGAAAAAAACTGACAGAATTCCGATCATGTGACCACGCTAGAAATAGCCATTATCATTCTCGAAAACATTTCAGAAGAGAAACCTAATATACGCCAAATTTCCGACAGATATGATTTGTGACCCCTATATACTACATAATATTATAGGAAAGTTTTCGTAACAAACAAAATAACCTTTAACCATAATATTTCGTTTAATGAGTTTCTCCAAATGTTTATGATCCGTTGCTATAATTCGTCCGATGACCTCTACATGGCGAGAGAAACGGAACACTTATGGTGGAAATGACGGGATCTTACGGAAATTTCAATAACGAAGAAACTGGTTATGCAAATTAGATCATTATAAAATATTAATTTGTCATCGAAACTAAATATGTATGTAGTTTCATGTCGATCGTATATTTGGAAGTGAGTCAAAATTTGATTACAAAATTTGACCCTAACACTTATGTACTTTAACAAGTAAATAAAAAGTTTGTGAAAATAGCTATACCTATGAAATAAGAACGGTTAAAGTACAGAGAACGGTAATATTGTTCAAATCTTCAGTTAAGGGAGAGTGAGAGTCCAGTTTATTATAGACGCCCGACATCTACAGTTCGAGGTTGATTAGGGCATCTAATAACTTTTTTAAGATATCGGAAACTTTGTTAATGTTAGCGTCTACATGCAGTCACGAATTTACGTAAATTATAATAATAATTAACCGAAAATATGAATCGTGACTAGGCCTAGATAAACCATGATAGTGATTTAATACATGCGGTATAATTGTTAACACCATGATTGTGTAGTGTGAACGTTACCACGGTACTACAAAATCGGTCTACAAAAGGTTGATTCGCATCATATAGGCCACTGGTGTGTGAAGGGGAAATGTTATACATATGTATGTGCTTGTCCCCCCTTTCACTTGTTCCGGTGAACTTTCACATCCATAACGACACTCTTCCCGTCTCTTTCTCGAACGGAGTCGCGAACTCTCTTTATGGAAGGGATGATGAAAACGGGTTGTGAAACCTAATAACTGATACAACGCGAAGTTTAAAGTTCAACTCCTTTTATATGTCTAAACCCAATAGATGTTCTCGTTCATATTTGGAGTTGTCATTTTCTGATGATACGGTTGAAAAATCGTGTCCATAAACCACGTGGCCTATTTAAGACAAACGGCCTGAACTAGCATAAGATATTACTTCGAAAAAATATATACCTAACCGATTAGATTTAATCTTAAAGCTATGTAAAGTAAAATCGAACCAAAAATGGGGGCCGGTTATTACATCTTCTACGTGTTATTCCCTATCTTTGTTTACTTATATCACATTATGTAGGGGAAAATGGGGAAAGTGTCTCATATATACATTTATACAGTAACTAGTATTGAACTAGGATGTTTTTATGTACGTGAGCGCACGCGCCAAATTTTACATCCTTGATGTTTTTAATGTCAAGCCATTCAAAGCGCTTTACGTGACTGATAGGTTTCTAAAACTAAGCACTGCGTGGTGGCGTGTCATTTCCGTGTTATTTGTTATAATAGCAGCTTTCAGAGCGTTTGTTGTGTTTTAAATCATAAGATTCAAAGCATTTGATTATTCTTATGGTCAGTTATCTTTAATTTAATTTAATTTTTGTACACAGGCTTCATAAATGATTCATCGTGTTGTAAATTTTAATAAATCCGTTACTGTAGGAGCTATCTTCAAATGGTTTGAGGTATAGGTACTTAATTAATGAAGCAACACAACAAAATGGTAACAGTAAAGGAACAATCCTTGATATTCTGCGTAGTACTACTAATAAGGCTTACTAAAATACATGATTTAGTATTAGCTCATCGACAAACTTTGACAAATGAAAGCTCATTTAATTTTAAGAAAAAATATGTCCCATTTTATTTATTTAAGGAATTAAACATAGGTAATATAAACATTTGTTGTTTTCTTAAACATCAGCTGCCCTATGGAAACTTAAACATGCCTTTTATAAAAAATAAGAAGTAAATTTTATGGCCAGGATATTTTGCATTTACACAAATTTATTTTCGTTTGGTTTAAAAATCATAAGGAATGGATAAGGAATGGATAAGGAATGGGATTCAAGGGTACCTATAAAAAAATGAAACTATTTTCAAATATTTAAAGCAGAAAAATATATTCAAGAAATATGTATGTTATAACAGTACTTTAATGTAAATAATTCATATACAACTACATATTAGGTATTGATTTTTTTATCATTATTTTAATAAATTAAGTTTTGTCTTTTATAAGATAAATTCGAATGTGTTCAGAATTGTATCGATCAACTTTGCGCCTCCTTTTTAACTCTAAAAATAGTAATTTTACAAAAAAGCATTTGTTTACATTTTTAAAAAGATGATTTTTAATCTTAAAAAATGATTGTTTATAATTTTTCACATTTTTTCTATAAAGTATGAGAATTTCAACTATTTTTTTTATTGTGAGAAATAACTATTTCGGCTTTGATTCTTAATTTGTTATAATGAAAAATTGCTCAAAAATAATAAACCTGTCTTTAATTGGAGAAAATCGTAACAAAATGTGAAATTTCACTGTAGTATAACAATTAACAAAAATCTAAATTTGACAGTAAAAATAACAATTTTAATCGTACTTTATTTTAACAATGCGCTAATTTCAAACTATACTAACATTTTGAAATTAAATTTCTATTTCGTTGTTAGTTTAATAATATGTGTTCAAGATGCGGTGGGAAAACAAATGTTTTTAAAACCTCAAAAAAAAAATGGATGCGTGTAACCTTTATGCGCGGTTGAAGTGAAACTTATATAGCATGTAACCCACAACGGGTTGACTGACTCAACCGTGAAAGTGCAAAACGCGGCTAAAGAAGTTTCACTTAACAAAAAAAAAAAAGAAAAACGAATGCATAATATTACATCCCCCTATTAGTTCGTCGTTTCCAAATGCTGCAAGAATTACTTTATGCTACACGTACTATAGCAGTTCTTACCGAAAGTATTTTAATGCATCCACTGCTCACCAAAAAGGGGGAGCTAGATTTTAGCAATGATACAACAACTTAATCGGTAATTATTATGTCCGTCCACCGTGCCTCCACCTCAGCGGTGACAATTACCGCACTTGTGATAATGCAGGTTTGGCGCAAAATTTATAAAATAACCGGCAGCACAAATTCACTAATAACTTTTCAAGTAATTAGACGTATTAGTGAATTCGCTTCTTTTAAATATTAATCTGAAACTTGTTTTTACATGAAGGCTTATTTGTGCATCATCTTTAAATTTATTATTTATATTTATAACATTTATATATAATATATATATAATTATGAGTAGAAATTTCATAAACTATTTATCTATATATTTTATTGTTTTGAATAATTCTGATGTCTATGAATTTATGATGCTCTATTGTTTTATAAGACAGTCAACGCTTTAAGGTCGATTTATATTATCCGGTCAGATACGGTGCAGGAACGTAGCGTTAACGCTCCGGCAAAGACAGTAGGTATTTATACTATCAGACACCAGAGGAATTTAATTGTGATAAAGGTGCTTTGTTTAAAAGAATAAATTTATTATACAGCGAGTTATTTTACATTGTTCTCACATTTATCATTAGAGGATTTATGTGTAATTGCCCTATTGTTAGATGAGGATGAAAACAATTTTTTTAGCATTTTTTCTATTTCTTTCCAGGCCATATCCTTTTTCTCATTGTCGCTGTGCCTTTTATCTTTTTGATTGTATAAAAATTCGATGTTTTTTACACTTTCGATAAGTTTTTCGTGATCCATTCCGAGAGAATTTTTCATAATATATTTACGCAATCACTCCAAACTTATTACTGTCTGAACTCTGAATATAATGTACCTATATCATTCATGTACCGTCAATCATTGTCGCCATCCTTCGTCTGTTCCGTTACGCGTCTGTGAATGTTTGAATACGTCTGAAACGGTACGTACGTACCTACTACGTATAATAATACGTAGTAGGTACGTACGTACCGTTTCAGACGTATTCAAACATTCACAGACGCGTAACGGAACAGACGAAGGATGGCGACAATGATTGACGGTACATGAATGATCTGCGACGTGTCCGCTGAGTATAAATATTCGTATTTGAAATACATATAAAAATGTTTGTCTTGCCAAAAACGCTACGTTTCCGCACCGTGTCTGACCGGATAATATAAATCGACCTTTATCCGTTACAGTAGCAGTCAACAATTTACATGGAGGAAAAACACGAAGTAATTCCTTGCCGGACTTAGGACTACATAAAAGCCTCTACAAAACTGTCCATATTGAACATTTCTGAAAATTAACACGGAAGACGGTTTTCGCGAAAAGAGACAACTTTCCTTTTCGCGACCGCAACGTCCAAGGGTTGGCAGCTTTAAAATTAATCGCTATATACCTTACAACAGACCTCTTTTATGGTTCGGAATAAGTAAACCAGATTCACTTTAATAATTTAAAAGTAAAGGAGTCAATCGACTCGGTTGCCCAGGGGCCTCCACAACCCTAAATCCAGCACTGATTTTTTTGTCGGCAAGTTATATTTGTGTTCTCTATGTATGTTGAATTATTTTCTAATGTTCAGTAAATCAAATTACTGTTAAGTATTAGGTTTCTCCGAGATATTTATCCATAAACAATAAATTTATAATTTCAAAACAAACAGAAAAGTTCATATCCCCAGACCCTAATATTCTTCCTTCCAGTGTTTCCAAGACGTAACCATTCTTTTATAAAATAACAATTATTATTAGTAATAGTAGGGGAGAGTTGGATAAAACGGGATACTTATAGTGTTCTAAGTCACAACTTTTTGAATGAAGTAATGCAAAGGACTATTTTTTGGCTCCTGTTTCCCTTATAAATGGACTTTTGATTGCCACCATCCTTTATGAGAAAATAGAAGTCACATAAGAGAAAAAAAAATGTTTTTTTAAAGTAGGTAGTATCCCGTTTTAGCCACCTAGTCGGATAAAACGGGATACCTATATTTTTACAAGTTCCATAACGTTTATCCTTCAGGAAAAAGACACAACATGGTAAATTTAAAATATTTTGTGAAAATACAAAAAAAAACGTAACAAAACCCACTTCTCATAAAAAAAACCATGTAGTTGGATAAAACGGGATACCTCCCGGTATTATATTACCCGGTATTATATTACAACGGGAGGTATCCCGTTTTAAGCAATCACACGGTGTCCGATTTTACCCAACTGCGAAACACGTGACCATATTTTAGTAAATAAACAAAGCAAATTATTAAAAACTGTTGTGCATAACTATAGTAAACAAACATAGTCTCTAAATCTACGCATTTTCGGTTAGTGTTGCCTTTTAAATTAAAAATCGACTTTTAAAAACAAACCAAACATTTTACTTTAACCTAACTTTTTGACACTTTCACCTGCTACGTCATCTACAGTGAATCTAAAGTAGATACATCACTTGCCGGGCATAGGTAGACATCGAGGGTTATTAGTTCCCCGATAAATCGTACTACTTGTTTTGAAATAAAACGTGGTATCCCGTTTTACCAGACCATCCTGTTTTATGCAGCTCTCCCCTACCTATAATATAAATTTAAATTGTCCAGAAAACTGTTGATCTAAGAAATATTTACCCGATGTATTTTCAATAAAATCTCTATGTACTATTTAGTAAATTTGAGGGCTTAAATCTTTATTTTGAAAATAAATTGTTTATCATAAACCCGTCCTCATCAATCAATCGAGATAAAATGAATTAAAAGTTATGTACTTTAAAATATCAATGTAAAATTTTAAACATTGAAAGTTTATTTTGGGTAACCCGATAGGAAAGTTTTAAAACAAATAAGGCCACTTTTTAACGAGTGCCTTTTACAATATAACTATCAAGCCAAAAATCTATTTCAAGAACATTTTTCAATGACTAGACCCTTTATAGACCACGCCTGAGAATATTAGAATAAGCTGTGATTGTACGAACTACTTTGTTAATTTTGATATTTCAAATCTATTGTATAAATTTGATTAAACATTTCGGGCACATTTCTGTATTGTTAGTGTTTTTTTGTCCAATTTAACGGATTTCAGTAAAAATTGTAAGTACCTATCTAAAAACCTGCAACAATTGATTCTAATATTGCTTAATCGTTAATTTATTAGATCGATAATAATTCAATTGAAAAAATTTTAAATTATTAAATATTCGTAAAAATGTGATACTGCGTTATTGTTCCTCAATTTGTTAAAAACGTGTCCTGATGTCAGGGGCGGTTTTAATATTATTAAATTTACTTAGGACGACCCTATTTATTTATCGTATTATTTTTAATTTAAATTTGAAATTAAAAGAAATTATACATTTAAAATATTTCAGTTTTCCAAGAAAATCAAATCGCATATTTTGAACTGAATTAACCATAAAGCTAAAAAGATTGCAGCTTAGGCCCTCTCTAGTTTTCGGCTTTCCGTTTTTTTTCTGATAAACTACCAGTGTTGTCCGTGCCTCGCTTTAGCGCAATTCCCATTTTTAAATGGCCAATGTTAAAAGAAAATATCGTAATAACATGTAACTTATTGATACCTCCTTGGAAAAGCATTAGCAGATAAAGAGCTAATTATTAATGTTCGATGTCGTTATAATATGTCGCTTGTAGCTAACAATAACTTTTGAGCCCGTCGTTACCCATTCCCTCCATGACTTAACGTGATGATATAATATTAGTATGAGAGCCTGTGACACTTAAACCGTATGGATGGCCGAAAAGGCCAGTTCACGGAGAATTGGGAAATTTAAGCCCTGCTTAAAAGAAGAACACAATGGTTGGCAGGCTGGCGTAGGCCGGGCCGTGAAAAAGGAATAACTTCCGGTCCCTGGAAAAACCAGTGTTCCTATGTATCTTCGAATAGAATGATACGAACTTTATTTTAAAGTTTATGTTTTTAACGTGCTAAAACTCGGATGGTTGACGGGTTCCGTTGGTCCGACGCCTCCGCCAGCCACGTATAAAGTTGATTCGCGAGGTTGGATTTTGACGCTTTTTCATCTGATATGACACTCATTTTATTACTTTGTCTCGGGTGGCTTTTGTCAAAAATTTGTATTTTCAAAGTGGCGGCCAGCGGCCTCTGCCAGGATGACGGGTGGCAAATTGTACTTTTTGTGTAAGGATTTTGACGCTCTTTCATCTGATATGACACTCATCTTATTGTTTTATACCGGGGAGTTTCACACGGTCGGCTCTCCTACTACTAAGTCAGCACGAATTCTGAGAATAAAACATTAAAGATTACAAATTAAGAACAGCAAGAAAATTTCTTTGCTGCACATTCACTAATTTATTTCATTTCACTTTTTAAAAGTGTATTTTTTGCGATAGAAGTCGCCTCCGACAGCGAAAAAATAGTACATTGTGCCACAAGGGAGAAAAGTGCTACATTTCCTCCCGTGTTGCGCATACCATTTTTTCTCCTGCCAGGCCGAAAGTTCGCAAAATTAAAAAAAATATTAAAATTATTATTTTTATTTTATTTTATTATTAAAATTATTAAAAAATAATTTTAAAGGAAATAATTTTAATGTGTAGGAGACAGAAGTAGGTGCGTGAGAGCCGGCTAAGTACTATTGCGCACGCGCACTTGTCTGTACCATGGGAATAAAGAGCGACTTTGTTCCCGCTTGGCAGGGACGAAAGTACGAACTTTCGGCCTAGGTAGGAGAAAAAAGCCAGCTCTTAATGCGAGAATTGCTTTTTTTCAATGAAAATCCCGCCAACCGAACACGAAACGATTTCAAAAGTGAAAACCTTTCACTTGAATGTTATTTTAAGTTATTCGGTTATGAGGTAGGAATACCAACCTCGCGAATCAACTTTATACGCGGCTGGCGGGGGCGTCGGACCAACGGAACCCGCTAACCATCCGAGTTTTAGCACGTTAAAAACATAAACTTTAAAATAAAGTTAGTATCATTCTATTCGAAGATACATAGAAACACTGGTTTTTCCAGGAACCGAAAGTTATCCCTTTTTTACGGCCCGGCCCACGCTAGCCTGCCAACCATTGTGTTCTTCTTTTAAACAGGGCTTAAATTTCCCAATTCCCCGTGAACTGGCCTTTTCGGCGATCCATAGGGTTTGAGTGTCACGGGCTCTGGGACTAAATGAATTGTGAATTATAGACGCTCGACAACAGAGGTCATTAGCGTCGCTCTGGGACTATATATAGCTTAAAGCATCCCCAAGATAATGCTCTATAAAACCGTGAAAACCAAATTGAATTCAGTCTAGCGATTTAATCGCTAGACCGATTTCAATTTGATTTTCACGGTTTTATAGAGCATTATCTGCCGATTTTCAAGTAAATCGCGAACATACAGATAGTCGCGAAAATGGGACTTGATATAATAGATATTTTCAGAAATAATTCACAAGTTCAATAATCCATTATCCAACTACTGCAAAAATTACTATCCATTTGAATCATGAAAATAATAATTAAACTAGTTTTTATCAACGTAATTCTCGCTTTATCTCGTTTTATCTTCTAACATTTGATCTTTAAGGTAGCCTTTCGAAAATTGCGACCTTGACGGGACTTTATCTCGCGAATCGGCGTATACGCATCAGATATCGAATTCTACACGAGACAATGTCGTTGTCCCCTTGCTCCCATCGCCATCGTAAGTTTCGAACGGCTACCTTTTACGCATGTAGCATTAGGCCCTGTATATAAATACTTAAGACAGAATTTAACAATTTGAGTACCAAGTATTATCATTAAAGAATTAATATATGTATTTATTGATATTGATATTATTGATTTAGGATGAGAATTCAACTTTGAAAAACTTGTATTTTAAATTTTTATGTCGCAGTGACAGAATATAGTTTTACTGTACACTGTACAGTCAGATAACTTTTTTTAATCAATGAAAGCTTTGCATTTTCGTCTTTGAAACAAAGAAAAAAATTGACAAACAATTAGTCTTTTTAAAGTCTGTGTTTATAGATGAGATTTAATCCGATTTTTATCGGTACAAATCTTATACAGAGAACACCAGGGCCGGATTTACCCTAAGTGCCACCTGAGGCACCGTGAAAAATGCCGCCCCACACTGAAGTTTTTTTCACAATTTTGTAAATAAAACTGCAGTGTTCATAATTTTACACGCATTCTTAATAATGAGAAAAAGTATTTTATTTATTTTAATTTATTCATGTTTTCAAGTTCCAAATTTTGTCGCCCCTGAAAATTTGCCGCTCCGGGAACTAGCCCCTAGTGTAAATCCAGCGCTGGAGTAGACAAGAAATGTCGAGTAGATAAGCACATTCGCTTACTAGTTCTTATACGAATATATGAAACCTCTAGAGGTGTTGAAGTTAATTAGGTATATATAACTGATATGTTTGAATGGATTGTTATTAAATATTTATGTTTGTGTATATATGAAACTGAGATATATGTCATTTTTATAATCATTTGGGATGATTTTTTGCATAATATGATGCATAATATTATAAAAATATCTCACACTAAAATTATTGTTTTGTAGTAAAAACTTTCAAGTTGTGCATTGCGACTTGGAAATGCAATCTCGATCTCGCGAGATCTCGAGCCATTTTTCGAGATTTAATGTCGTGGGCAGGCAATCTCGTTTTTGAAATCCCGTTCGAGATCTCGACCCGATATGGTCGAGATCTCGAACGAGATTTCAAGAACGAACGCGCTTGAAAAAAAAACTTATAACTTATACGTCAGTCGTTATTAGTCCTTCATAGTGTGTGCATCGCAAGTGAATTCCTGTGCTAATTTGTTGGTTGTGAAATATTATTTATTAAAATCATTAATACATTGATATATTATTTATTTATTTATTTAATTCAAATAATAGTGTCATAATATCTGTGATAAACTAGTGTTAGTTCAACATGCACGAAGCTGGAGGGTTGGACGACCCTCCAGTCGATCCTGGTGGAGGCCCAGGAAAAGATAACAGGCTGTTTCCTCATTGGTTTAAGGATAATGCTGACAAGGCAAGCTGCAATGATCCAGGTAGCTCAGGTATCATTAAGAAGAAGACTCAAGGTAACAATTCTAATATTACCATAAACAAATTACTAAAGTCACCCTTAAATAAAAAAGAAAAATCTCAAAAAGCAGGTATTACTAAAATTAAAAATATAAAGGCAATCCTCGACAATATGAATGACACTTGTGTCTCGCCTGGTGTAGGCATAATAAACAAAGGAAGCAACACACTGCCCACAAGCGATCAAAATGAGATGGAAATTATGTTTACAAAAAATAATTCAAATACAAGCTCTAACCAAGATTTACAATATAATTCCAACACAAATTCATGTTCAGATGCTAACAATTTAGAAAATATAGATAGTTCACCTGGGAAACAACACGCTGATACAGCTGATAATCAATATTCTCTCATTAATTTAAAATATAAGGCGGAGGACAAGGGTCCTTTTCACATTTGCATAGAAAGCGTCGACAAGAATATTGGACGCTTACATCCAATGGCGCTTGGTAAAATGCTGTTCGAAAATTTTCCTAGCTGCGAAAAAAACATAATAAATATATCTCAACTGGGTCGTAACCGTGTTAAAGTTGAAGTTGATAGTTGGGAGGCGGCTAATAAAATACTGGATTCCCAACTTTTCGATAAAAATAACTATAATGTATATATCCCCAAACACCTTCTATTTAGGACAGGAATTGCTAAATATGTAGATACGTCGCTGTCTGAAATAATGATTTTAGACAATATTAAATCTACTTTTGAAGTTCATAAAGTGAAGAGGTTTCACCGTAAACAAGATGATCGGTTAATTCCTACACAAACAATAGCAATTACTTTCAAAAGCCAGCAACTACCTAAATACGTAAAAATTTTCGGAATGCTTTGCGAAATTTATCCTTATGTTCAAAAAGTGGTTCAATGTTTCAAATGTCTAAGATTTGGACACATGTCCGCTCAGTGCAGAAGCTCAGTTCGCTGTAACAAGTGCGGGGACGCTCATGAAACAAGACGCTGCCCAGCAGAAGATACAAAATGTGTTCATTGTTCAGGTGATCATTTGGCTACCGATAATAGTTGTCCAGAATTCCAAAAGCAAAAATCAATAAAAAACAAAATGAGCGATCTGAATATTTCCTACCTAGAAGCGAAAAATATGATAAACAAATACAGTTATTCCAGAGCTGTAGAATCCAACAATTTTGATATTACAGATGACAAAGAATTCCCCATATTGGACAATAACACCAACAAAACATCAAATTTAGATAGCTCTATTAGCGACGATATATTAGGTCTATCTTATCCTAAATACCGTGAATACCCAAAGAAAGTAGACAGCAAAAACTCCTTTACGTCTCGCAAAAACCTAAATAATCCCAGTCACAAAAAATCAAACTCAAGAGAATCTTATTCAACATTCCAGCCTCGCATGTTTGATTCCTTTCATGAACGACCTATAACTCCGTACCGCCCAGTGTACGAATTTAAAAGCAAATCTGATAACACAAATAATTTATTGGATGATAAACACATAAACATTAATGATATTTGCAAAATTATTCAACAAGTAATCGTTAAAACTATGCACTCAGCGGGGTACATTCCTCAATATAATGAAATTTTTGAAACTGTAGAAAACCTTAAAATCGATTTTGTATCTAATAAAAATGGCTAATATGCGAATAATTCAGTGGAATGCAAGATCTCTAGTGGCAAACAAACCAAATTTTGAAGTTTTATTAAAAAACGAATGTATAGATATCGCCGCTATTTCAGAAACCTGGTTCAAACAAAATCACTCCTACAACTTTACTGGCTACAATACTGTTAGGTGTGACAGAAATGATGGAAAAGCAGGTGTCGCCATAATAATCAAAAACAATATCAAATTTACCCAAATTAATATTAATAACAGCCAACAAAATCTTGTTCAAGTTGTCGCCATCAAAATAATATTAGATTATCCCATATATATTGTATCTTTGTACGCCCCGCCGCACCACAGATTATTAAAAAGAGACTGGGATACAATTTTAAGAGATATTCCAGAACCGTTTCTAATTATGGGCGACTTTAACGCTCACCATTTCGCATGGGGATGCAATTTTAATGATGGTAAGGGTAATCAACTAATGGAATACGTAGAAGACCACAATATAACTGTAATGAATGATGGTACAGATACTCTACTACCTTCACCTCCAAATTACAACAAAATTGCAATAGATTTATGCCTATGCTCCAGCAACATAGCACCAAATGTAACGTGGGAAGTGTTACCTGATCCATGTGGATCAGATCATTATCCTATTGTGATTGAATTCCACAGAAGCCGGTTTGTTCAATACAACGACAATATCATTCAAAGATGTCCTACCTCGTGGAACACAAATAAGGCCGATTGGGATAAATATCGTTCATTAATGGATAACTACTTAATGAGTAACGAATCAGAAATGTCTTACGATACCTTTGTACTTGCGTTAAACTATGCAGCGACTCACTCCATCCCTAAAATGCAGCAAATTAATAGGTCGCAAGGTTATCAGGCTGCACACTGGTGGGATGAACAGTGCAAAAAACTGATCGATGAAAGAAAAGCTGCTTCTGCTCGCTTCAACATAAGTAGCAACTACGATAATTACATACATCTTAAAAATATTGACGCCAAATGCAAACAGATCTTCAAAAATAAGAAACGTTCAAAGTTTAGAAATTATTGTGAAACTTTAAACCGGGAGACCCCCATCTCTCAGGTATGGAAAACAGTTCGAAAATTTAAGGGTTGCCTGAACAAAATACATCAAAATCCCATAGACGATTTAAATTGGATTGACTCCTTTTTTGATAAAATTGCCAGTCCCTCAGTTGAAAATGACATAGAAATGGAGTTAAAGAATATAACAAACCAAAATCAATCTACCGGGCTGGATATACCGTTCAGCTTTAACGAATTAGAAGCGGCAATTAAATCAAATTCCAACACGGCTCCAGGATTTGATCAAATTAAATATTGCATGATTTCAAATACCTCTGAATACGCCAAACAAAGTCTACTAAAGTGTTTTAATAATATTGTTTCTTCTGGTGATATACCAATAGAATGGAAAACACATATCATCATCCCCATTTTAAAACCTAATAAACCTCCAGCAGTTGCCGATTCATATCGCCCAATAGCCCTATCTTCATGTTTGTCAAAAACATTAGAACGTATGCTAAACAACAGGTTATTTAGATGGATGGAAATTAACGGACATATACCTGATAATCAGTTCGGCTTTCGCAAAGGCCACAGTACAATGGATAGTATCGTATCTCTAACCACAGACATAAACATTGCTCTTACAAAGAATAAATCGGTCGGTGCACTTTTCCTGGACATCGCTTCCGCATACGATAAAGTCAACCCGGTAATTTTGATTAATAAACTGCAGGCCGTTAACTGTCCTAAAAATGTTATCTGTTTCATTTTCAAGCTCATCACAAATAGAAACGTTCTACTAAGGCATGGAAAAAAATTACTAGGTCCAAGAATAGTGAATATTGGCTTACCTCAGGGTGGTATTCTAAGCCCTTTACTGTACATTATATATACTCAGGAACTTAATTCAATATTTTCCCCGTGCATAAAAGTTTTACAATATGCTGACGATGTCTGTCTATACACGGATAGTCCAAACATAAATAATCTATCAACCCCACTTGCCGATGCTATCTTTACCTTAGAAGCATGGCTGTCTACGCTTGGAATGAATCTGTCCATAGATAAGACTAAAGCTATCATATTCACTAGACACCGAATTGCAAAAGTTCCTAAAGAATTCAAAATCACGAGAAATCTTAAAATAAAGGTCAACAAATCAATAAAGTTTCTGGGTATGATGATTGATTGGAAATTATTATGGACTGAACACATTAACATGATAGCTCAAAATTGCGAAAAGTGCATAAATTTATTGAGAATGGTTGCCCATACGAATTGGGGTGCTGATCCCAAAACGTGCCTTTTATTGTATAATGCACTAATTAGATCAAGGATAGACTACGGTTGCTTCATATATGGTTCTGCTTCCAACACAAATCTTGAAAAACTGGACCGAATCCAATATAAGTCTCTCAGAGTGTGTATCGGAGCACTCAGATCTACACCAACAAACGCCCTGCAAGTCGAATGCGGGCAGATGCCTCTCTTCCTAAGAAGACAACTTCTAGGAGAAAGATTTTTGGTAGAAAGGCTGTCCAGAGACTCATCAGCGAGTCTGACAAACAACATCGCCTACTTAACCGTTTTAACTATGACAGAAAAATACTGGTCAGTGAAACCCGTCCCACCATTGACTACTGGTCACACAAATTTGAGTTCACATCACGATTACCTACACAGTGCTTCAAACATATTAGAGTTAAGTTACCCTTCAGAATATCAAATGAAAACCAAAGACATATTTGTAGAACAGTGTTTCGAGTACACAGCAGAAATTCGACAAAATTGGCCAGAATTTCATTTAATTTATACAGATGGATCAAAAAGTAACAACGATTGCGGGTGTGCCGTATATGATCCAAAAAATAAATATAATAAATTAATCCAACTTCCGGACATATTCTCCATTTATTCAGCGGAAATCATCGCCCTTATTTATGCCGTCAAGTATGTAGATAATTTAACCGAAAAAAACATTCTTATATGCTCCGATTCAAAAAGCGCACTCATAAAATTACAAAACCCAAAAGGAAGCAAGAACTACCTTATTTATGAACTTATCAGCGAAATTAATAGAGTCAAAAACAAAGGCAAACTCATAGCATTCACATGGATAAAAGGGCATAGTAATTTTGAAGGAAATATTTCAGTAGATCTTCTAGCCAAACGCGCTTGTAAGGAAGGGGAAAACACATATTTTAAAATACCAACAACTGACATCAAAGTAATAATTGAAGAAGACGCATATCAGGAATGGCAAAATACTTGGGAATACAGCGCAAAATTCAAGGGAAAATTTTATTCCCAGATTCAACCCAAAGTATCCCGCAAGACGTGGTTTCACAATGTATGGATAAATCGAAAATATAGCTCTATAATCTCAAGGCTTAGACTAGGTCACACTTTATGTCCGGCTCATCTACATAAAATTGGAATAAAAGATTCACCAAGGTGCGATTGTGGAGAAGCGATTGCAGATCCCGATCATATATTACTTTCATGTCATCTATACAATGAAGAACGAGATCAGCTGTGGAAAGTTCTATCTAACGACCAAATCACTCTTCCATTTAACATCGCTACGATACTTCTCTGTGGAAACAAAAACTTGACGTATTGTCTATACCGTATAGCGTCAAAAAACAATGTTAAAATCTAAAATATAAGTGTTCGTTGTAAGAGTCACCTACTGTATCTAACCCTACCCATCACGGCCGTCCTTCTTCCTGGCCATCTTGTTTGTCTATTACCCGCTGAGCATGGCCCGAGGCAATCCATGCCCCCTATCCTAACATCCCTACGTTTTGTCCCTCTTGTGTCCCTGTCATTTATGTTGTGTTTTATCGCGTCGCTTATATGGTTTTTTAATTATCAAACTTTTAAACCCGCACTGGCTAATTGCTAGTCAAAGCAAAGGCCATTCCGTTAAAAAAAAAAAAAAAAAAAAAAACTTATACGTAATAGTTTTTGACAGTCGCACTAATTGATTGTGTTTGTTTCTCTGCATATATTGTTTTAATTATTGTTTTCTTGAGTGAAATTGACAGTTATTTAACTTAAAACAAGCATTAGATGGCTAACAAATCACAAAGTTAAGTGAATACTGAATATTTCTAAGAACAATTCAAACCAAATGTTCGTGAACGTTACTAATATGCTTCCTAACTCCTAAGAAGTTATTTCCAAAATAATTAATTGACATATAGTGTGCTGTGTGAGTTGGGATATTGTTGTTATATTTTGAAAATAAAACAAAACATTAATTGAATCTTGAAACAAAAAATCAACGTTTATTTAAGGAAAGTAATGAATAATAATCATCTGCACAGTGCACTACGCAATAAATCACACACGTACACAGTGACACAGTCACACTGTCCCAAGTAAGTAGTTGAATTTTTAAGTATTTTAGATATAAAATAATACGTTCTTTTTAAAAGTAGGCGAAATCTCGATATTGTCGAGATTTATCGAGATCTCGCCAGACAATCTCGCGAGATCTCGAATTTCCAATCTTGGCTCGAGATTGCATTCCCTAATTGCGACATTTCTTATCTCCCTTCAGTACAGACTGGTATTGCTCAGTTAGAAAAAGGCTTAATTTACTTTTGTGCTATCTCGGTTGTTGCAGTGGAAAAATATTTTTTAAAAACGTTCAATGACAATAGAGTCCGCAGTATGATGATCCAGCCACATCATCCAATGGATCAATCAACCAGCTATATCACTTGCTAATTGCAACTATCAAAGATGATTTCAGTCTTAAGCCCTCATTTTTAGAGAGATTTGACTGTAATAATACCGAATGACAAACTATGGGATTATTCTTGTACTGACAATTTTGGGATATGCCAAAAACTAAAATGAGTTTGGCAGATGATGATCTGTTAGAATAACTATATATAACAGTTTAATATTGAGGAAATCAACAAATTACACTATTGTTTTATCAAATTGCTAAAAGACTACGAAAAATCTTCACGTTCGGTGCATACACAAACCAATTAAGGCTCGTGATATTTTATGTAAGATCTAGGCGAGAGTATTCATAGTTTTAATAGCTGAGATCTTTAGACTGTCATTATTTGATAGTCTCGTCAATTATTTGTCCAGTTTTCACCAGTTCTCAAATTAGAACCTAGAAATCGAACGATCTTGAGTATGTTAATATTAGCAATTACAATTTTCCATAGAAAACTTTAGGCCTTTTTTAGTTACAACGTGTTATGTGTTTGCATTTAAAAAAACAAAACTCTATAAATACTTAAAAAGTGTATTTTTCGTGTAAATTATCCTACGGGAACAGATTTTTACCCACACCACTGTTCGTCCTCTATCTTTAGCACCATCACTTCTTCGGTCTTGTTTCTCAGCCAGGTTAGAATCTCGTGATCACCACTGATCTTGTATTTATCCGAACCCATTTTGGTGGCCTCTTCCTGCAAAAAAAAATGATAATCATATTAAACAATCAGTATTAACTCTCAGCATCGCTTTCTGCAAAAGATTTCAACGTATTTAGAAAGTATTCCAATTTAAAATTCTCACCTCGGTAACAGTAAACACGAGAGTGTCTTCATCAATAGTTGGAACGGCGACAACGCTGTCCAGATGTGTACTCCAATCAACTTGCCACGAACCCCACAGCAGTTTCTTCTTGATCACATATAGGTTTCTGGGAACAAAAAATAAAATATTGTTTATGAACAAATGGATATAACATTCATGAAAACGTGTGTGAAAAAATCAGAAGAGACAAAGAAATAAATGGATTATAATTATATGCCTGGGTATAAAGGAAATTTTCTGTGACTGCCTATCCGGGCAGCACAATGGGTATTTTGTAGTTCTAAATTAAACGAGAATTTCCTATCCCTACCATCATAATTATATATCCACTGAAACTGTAAGTAAGTAATTAAGAACGTCATTCTCCGATCTCTAGTCGTTAAATTACTCACTCTAAGCTGATGAGCATAAACCTAGTGCTGCGCGACTCAGTGCTGATAGTGGAATGGGCGCAATACAAATCGGCATCCGTGCTTGTGCTGACGGTGCGCAACAGATACAAGCCTATTGCATGCTGTGCATTATATGGCTTCAGACCCTGAAACACAAACAAATGTTCAACTTAATCGGATAATTCAATAGTTAAGAATTAAATAATAATCATGTAATATTACCTTGTGAACCGGGCAATGCCTCGGCAATTGCGCCCTCATATTCGTATTGTTTTGGAACACGAGTCTAGCACGTCGAACGGCATCAACCGCGACGGCCGTGCAGTCAATGACAGCATCCTGTCGCGCCATCAGCGTGAGTAAACCGCCACACGCAGCGCGCACCGTCGCCTCTGCAGTATCGTCGGCACGCGGCGGCTGCATGGACTGTCCTTGAAGTCGAGTACGCTGCCCGCCGCCGCTAGCACATAATGCTGACACCACCATGATAGCCTTTGTCAAGTCGCTAGCCGTACCCAACGATGACGATGCAGGTTGTCCTATAGAATAATATGTTTTAAGAACAGCAATAATCTCTTATTGAACGCTAAGCAATTTCAATGTTCATCTACTTTGCAGCTTCAGCCGAACAGATTTTTATTTTATTAATTAAATTAGTAGATAACTAGTAATCCGTATTTATTTAATATGAAATCAATCATATTTCACAGAAGGTGATTTTTAAATTTCTGTGATAGAATCTAATAGTGGAATCAATATAGGGTGCGTTCCACTTGGCGACCATTGCGCCCACTACGCTCGCGCCTTATGGCCGCGCTCATTACGTTTGGTCGTTGTAGGCGTTGCGATCGCCAAGTGGAACGCACCCATAGTGTCAAATTGTTCTTACTGGCTTTCGAAATCGGCGACGGAAACGCAGCGGCTCCGTAAATAACTGCATGTGGTGGCTCAGCACCACGCACGAGGCCCAGCAATCGTCTCGCCGCTTCGGCGAGACCGCGTGACACGTCACCGACGATGACACATTCGTCAACACCGGGTAAAGGCGCAACATGACTACCGCCTCCACTAAAACCCGGATTCAGTAGCACAGTGTGCCCAAGGGCGAGTGCGTAAAACTGCTGCGCAGCACTGCACGTTAAACAAGCAAACAGTTCGCTGGCCAGAAGACGCAGTGTTTCGCGAGCGTTCGTTAGCTCGTATGACGTGATTCTGAAACGCATTTTTATTTAGTAACTAGGTAAGTAGTGTAACCAGCAACAACTTCGTGATTAAAAACAATTTACTCTGGGTCGCTACTTCGCAACACTTGTTAGCATATGGTCGTGGATAATTGACATGAAACAACATTCAAAACTTACCTAAGCGTGACAGGTTTGTGCAACATTCTGCTAACATCAAAATATTTCTGTATCTTATCTACAATCGGCCAGGCGTAAAGCTGGACGTTAAACGAAGCTACTGTGAGCTGTTGCAATGTCCATACCGGTCCGGTAGCATAACGTTCGAGAGGTCTGTGCAGCGCGGTCAAGTCGGATTTGACACGATCCACCCTCGTATACTCGGGACCTAACCGATCCCACGCGTCTAACAAACATTCGACAAATGCGGCGTCCAATTGCACACACAAGTCGCGAGTTTCGATTGCACAACTTGCAACTGTTCTATGACGATTGGAGAAGGACAGTAACAGTTCGAAACAAGGCGACGTCGCATCCGGAATAAAGTGAAGAATGTTCGGCCAACTAGATCCGTCGAGTTGATTATCTATTTGGAACGACTGGATCTCGACGTGCACGTAGCTGTGTGATGGCGCGTATCGATATTGAAGCCAAAGAGCTGGACTGTAGGAGCGTTTAAGATCGGCGAAGAATGGTTTGAGCAGAATCATACGCTCCAAATCAACCTGTAGACAATCCTTGAGATGGCATTTACCAGTATTGTTCTTGTATTGATCCTCTAGCCATGTAGCCAAATTTGGACTTAGTTCTTTCCATTTGTGACCAACGTACACTTCCCAAACAGCTGGACTGTCCGTAATGCTAATGTAAGCCAGTTCAGTTAAGTTACCTAGTAGAAAAATATTATCCTTTTGAGTGTTACCAGTTTTTAAAATACAGTAGATCTTATAAAAGTGACCACCTGACTGAGCACAAAGTTTCACGGATCTGAAGGAGTTGTCATAAAACGATAAAGCACGCCTTCTCTGTACTTTGATCGTCCTCAATGACCACAATCCGAAAGTGGGAAATGTGGGAGATTTATTTTGATTGTTTTCAAAGTGATGAATGGGCCAATTTTTGCCTAACACTAGAATTAAAATTGGTTTTAATGATAATTATTGGTATTCACCCATTGCGTTGAGGCAGCACAAGGACAAGCCGACGTTACATGCCGAAAGACAAAGCTCGTAGCGGCACGAATCAACATCAAGCTTTCGTCGATGCAATACAAACGACTCGAACTGGTCGGTGAAAAGCAGCGTACGCTGAACACCATCCATATAACACAGCCAATAAACACGAATCTGGGTATCGACGTGACCACTGCCATCCACCGTATGGAATGGCACGCTCTGCTCACCACAACTATAAAGAAGAGATTTACATGTTGAATATTTAATTCAAAATTGAAGTGAGGTCGTAATTGATTCCCGATTGCATTTGGAAGATACTGGATTGAATTCTCACTAAAGACAAAACGTGAGATTGGATTTTTTTACTATTGCCTTTTGTCACAAATCATTATTCTGTATATTTTACAAATGTACACTTTGGGAGAGATCCCACCGCTGCAAGTGGAAACATATTTTAATGTTTAGAGTTTAGACTATATCCCACTACCTATATTATACTTGTTAAGCTCTGGCGATGTGAAGATTTTTATTCTACAGAAATTATAAAAAAAACATCTAGGAATCGTCATCTATAGACTCATTTTTAAGATTTGAAAAAAATGACAATAAAAAAAAGTAATAAAAACTTTTTTCCGTTCATACACAATACTATAAAACTATATTATCTCTCATTTTTTATAAAAAAAGAACTTATTTACTTATTCAACATGTACTTGCGCGTCCGGTTTAATGGAAAGAATGAATCTTACCCATCCTTGTAATAGTCAATGTGGAATCCTCTGTTTTTATTATTATACACATTCCAGACGAGGCTTTGTTCTGCACTGGGATCATCCCACGTGTAAAGCATTGCATGTTCTGGACTCAACAAGGCTGTATGTCCCACTCCTCTCTGGTTGAACTTGAGAAAAACATCTCCACACATGTTCACCAACCTAGACAAGATACTTTTTAGTACAAGGCAGGATCCAACAGTCATCTTACGGAATAGGTGTTATAAAACTGACCTGATCGGTGCATCTCCGTGCTTATACTTGGCAAAAGCCACAGTGAACGGTCTGACCTGTCCTCCAGATACGTCCACGACAAGTGCAGGCTGAGAACGGTCCATACGCAGCACTGTATGATGAGGTCTCGCAATGGGAAAGCATAGCGAAGTGTGCCGACTACCGCTGTATCGCACGTGCATACGAAACGTGACTGTCTCCGGCCAGAATGGTACACTCTGACCCGGCAATAAATCGATCCACAGATCGGCGTGTTCATTTTCTTCCATGAACCTTAAACCACAACGTCATATCGACCTCATCAAAGTGCAAAAACGTTTGAAAATGTCTAAAGATAAACTAGTAAACGAGAAATCAGTTTTAATAAATAATTCCTGAATTGTCAAACCCCAAACGACCAAACCTCTTAAATTTGTTTCTCTATTCCTTCATTTACTGACAAGTTTAATCCCAGCATACCTGAGCGGTACACTGGTCCTGTTGGCGACTATAAACATCGGTTCAAACGTAACGAACTTGGTGTGAGCAGGACATAGGCTGCTTGGCCGAACAGTCAGCAGAGCACGGTAGGTCTTTCGTCGCTCCCTATCGCGACACAAGATCCTACCTGCCCCGCCGGCTGCGTCCAATCCGAACGCGCCGGACCACGCCGATTGATTCAAGCGGACACGTGCACATCGTCTACCACCCGCACGATGACCGCTACGACTTCGCCTTCCCCAACCGAACAATAACGGTTCTTCCGTTGGAGAACCGCGAGATTCGTGCACGGTATCCGAACCACAACCCTGAAACATTTAAAAATGTAAAGAGGCTGGTTCAGCTTTCAGTTTGTGAATAAGCGTTGGTGGTATGATAATTTACCCGTATCTGTAACTCCAAACCAGTTCGATTGACAATCCAATATGGTGTGAATACGTCGAGTACGCATCCACCTTCGGAACCCCATGTTGCCCTGACGCTAATAGCCAACTGTCTGTTGCCACCGTCCGTGTCACATTCGGGTGCCATACTTATCGCGCGCTGCTCAAGCTCGCGACTCAATGTGAATGCGCCTGACCACATCAGATTCCAATACTCGAATTGAATCTGTACCTGGAATTCAATTAAAGCAAATAGAAAAATTCTGATTCGACGATGCGCTAAAAATCACCTTTTTTTTCTCCTAAACATAAACACGGTAAATTTAAAATTAAATGTGCATTTAGTTAACACAATTAGCATCACATTAAACTTCTGTAACTGTTATGTTTGTTGATAATTCCGACTGGTAGCGAAACACGCAATCTAACAGCTTTAGTGGTTGCCCCGACTGACATTTCATTGTGTAATAATCAGATAAATGAAACTCTGATATTAACTAAAGGAGAAAATTTAACATCAAAAAACAAAACAAAGTTCTACAATCTTCACTAACTTTTGCTTCGTGAAGTGGATTAACATCATAAATGTAACTGACTCCGGCTGAATCAACGCAGAAGTGTTGCGATCTGTGCGGCATGAATACGACAACATGATGCGGCAGATAATTGCGTAGAGTGACTGGAGGACGAAGTGCCAGCACATGATTTGGTACAGCCGATGATGTAGGGCACTGCACGGGCACGCCAGGTAATAACGTAGCGCTCAAACAGAATGCTAAGGTCGTCGCATTGCCAGACGGTAATAAAGTGGGGTTGTTGTTAGTCGAGATAGAAGAAGCCGGCGAAGGGGTATGCTCTGTCGTACCAGCAGCTGATTCTTTATCATGGCACTCGACAAAATGAAGACCGGTGTTCAAATCGGGCCACCACAAACCACCATTTGAACTGACGCTGCAACTATTAAAAGAACAAGTTTTTTCAGCTGTTAGTACAGAAATGAGGCTCACAAAGTACCGTTAAACACCACCGGCAAAAATAAGCTGCTATTTTAGTGAGCTTTGGGTTGGCGTAATGAATTTTACTACCGATTTTCGTAATTAATGTTTTGAGATATTTAGTTACATTGAAAATTAAGACTTCAATAAAAACTGACTAATAAATCATTAGTTACGATAAGCTAAAATTACTCAAAAATAGCAACTCATTTTTCTCTGAGTATAAATTAGGACACTTGGGGAAAAAAATGATGATACCATAGTAGGTAAGTTAAAGATTCCTTAAAATATACACACGAATGCAGAAGAAATGAAAAATCAAGAAAAAAGAGAGTTAAGTTAAGATTCGAACAATTGTGGAGTTACAAGGAGAAGTCAATAAAATATCCTAAATTTATTGCTTCGAATCAGATTAAAAGGAAAAATTTAAACATGATAACTAGCCAATCAATCAAAAAAATCCTTACATACCTTATAGAATTTCAAAATCAATCGGGAGTGTTATGTCCTGTACAGGATACTGGAATAAGGAATTTATCTCAAAATATACTGGTTTTGCCCTGCTACTGTTTCTGACTACTTACTCGAGATGTGCTGGTTGAACAAATAGTTTGCAGTGATAAGCGACAAACAAAGGCACGTCGTACACTTGGTGAGGCTGCAAAAGGGCGACGCGTACGAACCCGTCGAATGGATTAATCGCTTCACCGGGCGTCGGTACCCCAAGCTGTCGTAGCACTTCGCCCTTGTAGAATAGACCTATTGTGTAACACGTCTCGTTCAGCACCTAATTAATTAGAAAAATATTAATTAGATTTAATTTCAATAACTAAACTACCCGAATTCTTCACATGGGGTGAATTCTCCTCCCGGAAATCCACACTCCCAATGAGATATGTTGCAAAATATGTAAAAATCGGTCTTGCCATTTATGATGTTAAAATGTCTGTTAATTTATTATTCGCAATTAGTGCAAGATACTTTAGGCTACAAGATATACGTGCCTGGAACGGCGCTCTAACTACTATCTTCCGTCCAAGTTCTTCAACAGTAATGTTGACAACGGCATGATGAAGCACTCCATGTAAAGGCGGTTGTAATCTAAGCAATTTGTTACACGTACGTTGAGGACAAGCCATCGTCTGCTGATACAAACCGGCTATGCTAACTCGCAATTGTTCAACGGACATTCGCTTATACAATTCACTTGCGGACTCGCGTGGAAAACGCAACGCTTGTTCAAGATCAACATCATCGACCGACCGCTTTGAATATCCAAACGTTGAACGATGACGATCACTCGATGTCGGACTTTCTTCGGCGCTACTCGGAACCGATTCAGGTTGCTCAAACTGTGCCGAACAAATTACCGAATTCTTGCCATGCATCGGATTTCGATGGATTAGTTCGATCATTGACTCCGGTCCTGTAAAAAAAGAACAAAAAATAGCCAAAATTGTTTATATGCCGTTAACATAGTTCATTTGTTCCCAGATTCTAAAAGTGCCAATAGGATTTTGTTTTAAAAATAACACTAAATTGAAAATTTGAATTAAGGTAACTCCGACAGTCGATGACATTTAAAAAACAAGACATCTCACCAATAGTCGTTGCAAGATGAGTATACGGTTTGATCGGGCCAGTAACAAGAGTTGTAACGCTATCATCACTGTAGACCGCCAGAAGTGCTTGAATAAGATGTACCAGATGCGGAGTCAAGTTGAAATTCAGTTTGTCCTTGAAGTCCACAACAATGTACGTAGCCTCGCCTCTGTACGAGAAGTGTAGATCAGTGCATTCGTGGGTTGCAGGTCGGAGAGTTGCAATCGCTGGTTCAGGATTAGAGGCACTAACAGGAGGTTCTAATTCAGACACAGCGCTTATGCTGGAACTGGATATATCTGAATCGCTATTCTCCTCACCGCTGGAATCACTGTAAAGTGTAAGAGAATACAATGGTATTTAAACGAATAATATATGTATTCTTTTCTCACTCTACTATTACGGTATTTCCTATATACTACTTTAACTATAGATGTGAAATATTGTTACTTTCACATAATTTATAGTACTTTGGTTAGAAGGTTCGATTGATGTTAATTGTGGATGCGTCTATAATCCACAAACATGAAGTTACTGTTACAGAAAAATACCAGTTTCAAATAACAGATACTTTGGGACAAATTTTGCCTGCTATTCATGACTGCAATCTCAAGTTGTCCTACCACATTAAGTAGTAACAGGCCAACAAGGCACCGGCCTAGGGGCCCAGCCGCCGAGGGGGCACCGGCCAGGGTGGAGATGGAAATTAAAGAGAAAAAAAAGCCCAAAAATGTTGTATGATAACCCAATTGGCGACTTTTTTTTTGCTAAATTTCCATTCAATTCCATTTTTTCCCCTTTTTTTGGGCTTGGGGGGAGGCAACTGTCAAGTGCCTAGGGGCCCTGGATATTTAAGTCCGGGCCTGGTTCCCAAACTCCGTCTTCCTGCACATATCTGGATCCTGAGAAACTGTGTGTAAGAAAGTGGTAATACCATTTGATGTATTTGAATGACAAAATAACTGATATTTTACACTTCTGGTAACAACGTTATACTGTTACAATTCAGTAACAGTTAAGAGATTTACAGACAACACCCACCTGGTAAAAAGATACGTTAACGTCATCGCAAGTTTATCCAACACGGCATCTTCTCCTTCGGACTCGGACTCGTGTGGATCGTGGACGGTTCGCACTGGAGAACCAAGAGCATGCGTCTTTTGTACACGCAAAAAACTCATTCCTTCCCCATCAGATGCATCGCTGTCATCGTCGCCAGTCGATTCAGATTCCGGCGGTCGAACCGTTGAGACACTGCGACTGCAAGTTCGCGAATCACAAGATATTCCGGCACCTCCGACACCGCTCTGTTTGTCATCATCAGACAACGGCGCCCCGGCTATTGGAAGTGAGCTGGCGTAAAACACAATAACGGTCGCTTCGCACGGATGACACGTCGCCAACGGCCAATCAATCGGTTCCAGTAAAGGTTCCCAGGCGCTGACGTTTTCATTGTAGTAGCTGACCTAAAACCAAAACACAATTTTGCTTTAAAATTATTTATACTCGTCTCAAATATGTCATCCAATAAAAAATCGAATTTTTACTGCTAGAATATCATCAACCGAATAACTCACCTGAGCAGTAAGTTTAATTTCGCAATGATTTTCCAAATGTAAATCGAATGAAGACTTGAATATTAACACTGGCAAGTTATTGAGATTTGTATCCAATGTGACAATGGTCGTTATCTTAGGAATATTAACCGTTACGATTCCGCTAAAATTCCGTGGCGGGCAACAAACCGTTGTCGGAAGACAACTAATTAAATCGGCATCGGTGATTTTCTGTTGCAACCACATATTCTCGGCGTCTGCGGCATCAACCGAACTTTCTATAACCTGAGGTTCAAGATTAAATTCTTCCAATTCAGGAACAGTGGCGCCCGTTTCCAAAGCCGTTGTTTGTACTTCGTGCAACAAACACAAACAAGCACGAACTACACTCGGAGTGATGACAAGGTTAATATCACTTACAGTAATATTTGTGTTCGACGTTTCGACTTGAGTATGCGTCAGCTTCACTCCGAACGGTTCGATTAACGATTGAACGTCGCTTTCACCGTTCAAACTTACGTTTACATGAAAACAATCGACGGTGATCCAACATTCAGGTAGAGGGCACGTGACATATTTCATCGTTAAATCTGAACTAATATCGAGACGATACATTCCGAGCGGCGATGTTATCCGAAGTAAAGGCTGTTCAATTTGTATGTCGATTACAAGTCTAGGTATGTTAGCAATAGAAGGGCGGTCGGCTAGTTCGTAGTTTTCATAACCGTGATTTTCGAATCCCCCATCCGGTGGCCATTCACTAGGCAAACATCCGACTATAAAATAATGCAGCTGGGCAATTAGCGATGTCGATAACACCAGTTGAGGAGCTTTGACAAGGATTGAAAGTTCGCGATCACTCGATCGAGTTTGATCAAATCGGATTATCAAATTTGTTTCCGGAATTGGTGTTGGCGTCAGAATATTTTCGCTGGAAACAATAACATGTAGTTTAGTAAAATGAATTGCAATTAGCATTTAACTGCCATTTGCAGGATTTATGGTAAAATGTTTAAAGGACTATCAACTTGTTTACAGATACATCAGTAGTATACGAGTATGTAGGGAGGGATACCATTGCAAAACATAAAAATTGAAAAAAATTAAACTCACCTTGTTTGATTCTTAGCATCAGCTCTAATATCCTCGAAAACGATACTGTTGAGTAACGCCTCTGTTTTGAAACTCCCATCGGCGCCTACTTCTAAAACCCCTGTCGCTTCTTTGATACTCATTTGGAACAATCCTTGGTTCATATCTCGTACAGGTGAACTCATTACCTCCTCATAATCACTCACCAACTGCAACTGAATACCATCTAAATTGACTTTAAACGACACGTGTTTCCTTTCCGAAACATCAACTTGACTTAAAAACGCTTCGAGATTGTTAACAACTGCTGCCTGTTCATCGTTATTCGTGATTACTTCGGGTGTTGCAACGCGCGGGAAACACACGTTCACAAGATTGTGTACGCATGCGTCAATTAATGTCGACACGTCCCTTTGTCCGCAAGCGAACTTCAAACAATCACAATTGCAAATAATCTTCCAAGATGGTACATCGCTGGAACCCTGAACCAAATGCTTTATGTCGAATCGAATCGAATACGGCTCTAACAAATTTCCCTGTATTTGAAGGGAACCAGCTAGTGTCATTACGGCTCTGGATAAATTGATCCCATCGATACGTATTAATATGTTATCGTTTATATTTTTTAGACTGTCCGAAAAGAAATTTTCGATGTTTAAATCTCCAGTGTTTAATATTATCACATTTGGCGAGTCTGGTTTATGAGGTATTAACAATGTAGGTCCGTTCAAATGTATCGAGAGTAAAATTTTGTTTGAGTTTTGTTGATGCCATACTGCGTCCAGCAATTGTTTAGCGTACTTCGTGACAATCGGCGGTATTCGAATGAATTCGACAAACTGTTTTATCTCATGCACTGTTTTAGTTAAAATAACGACATGTAAACGACCAAACTGTACTCGAATACTTCCGTCGCACATCACATGGCGATCGTCAGACGATGATAGTTCGGATTGATTGATACGCGAGGCATGATTAACGTATTTTAATTCTAAAACATAATCTTCATCCATCGATATAATCTAAAATAAGAAAAAAGGCATTAAAAATTAGGTACTATTCTTAATCACTTTGAACTTCAATATCATTAAAGAACAAGTGGAAACAATAAATTATTACAATTGGTATATCACACTTATACGGAACCTCTTTCTATTTAACTGAGCCAGTAGGTACCTCGACAGAGTAGCCCGCATGTATTAAAGAGTGTTCCATTTTATTACTTCTAACTGATCCGTTTTTACCTTATCTTACTCCCGGAGACACATACTTTTCAGGAAAACAAGCTGTGTTTATTCATTTTCTATATTTATAATTAATTTTTTTCACCTTAGGATAAAGCGTATTGTGGCCAAGGTCCTCAAGTGTGAGCGCGTTGAGAAACAGTCTCAACAAAAACTTGTCGTTGGCCCGAAACACGCAATCGTATTCAAATCCCTGGACATGCAGTTCGAGCAGTTCGCAGTCGGCATCAGCGAGACACAGTCTCATGGCAGCCAGCCTGACGCTACGGCTAAATTTAACGGCGCCCGGCGGCACCGGTGGATCTTCGAGCTCATCCGACAACCATCGGTAGCGTTCAGACAAGATCGGGCGAAGCCGGCGTGCTGCCGATGATGCAATCGTTGTTTTGATCAGACGCCGAACGTACCGTACAAGGCCCTGACACACATCGATACGCCACACAAAGTGTATTAGGCCAAGATCAATCACCAATGAGGTTTCTACCGATCGGAAGTGTGTACGAAAGTCAGGACAGTCAGCGCGAACCTGGAAGGTAAATAAGTCATAAACAGAGGCGTAGCTAGGTAACCAAAGGCCCTGGTGCAAAAAAAAACTGGGACCCTAACTAAATTGTTTCGGTTTAGAAATATTTGGGAATGGGCCAAAACTACTTCTAGAAGTAATTAACAATGAAAGATGATTAATTTCCCTAGACCGTAACTAAATACATAAGAATATCAGACGACATTATCGCCATGATATTATATAGAAGGCTATACAGGAAAAATGTAAATGCACCGCCGGAATTCGAACCCAGAACTCCCAATTTCTTATTATGTATTTAGTTACGGTCTAGGGAAATTAATCATATTGATTATTTATCTTTCATTGTTAATTATTAATTAGATGCCGTATTTGAAGCTTTCTCACGTGTGTATTTTGACTACTTGTAGAAGGCTGACTAAAAAATTTGTCAATTTTGGGTAATTTTTGTTTACTATCTTTTTTTTCCTGGCGTTGTTTGCGCTTAAACGCACCACTAAGTTTCTTTTTTTTATCTATAATTTTAGTTCTCTAATTTATGCAAAATTAATCGATAGATGGCGGTAGCAAACCTATACTATAATGTACTAAAGAATAGCGTTTCTCAAGTAAAAATATCTTTCTTGTGTATATTGGAACTCGAATACATATAATTATTTTTTCAAGTAACAGTTTACAGAAAAAAATTTTGAATTGAAAATAATATAAAGTTTTCTATAAAAGGTTTTTGTTGCAATAAAGTTTTAATTTATTTAACGGATTATTTTTATAGACCGTTTCCTTATTGCCAACCCGCTAAATGTGACGGTGAATCTTTCAAGTTGGCAACACTGCACAAACAACAGAAAGAATACAGGGGAATTCCCCACAAGTTTCGAACAAAAGCCGGAACATGTTGAGAATTCCCCTGTATTCTTTCAAGTTTCAAATGAGTTGTCATGGTTAAAGTCGTGTTGCAACCTATTTTATTTACATTCTGAAGATGGGAGAATTTTTCGCTAGTTCAATATGAGGTTTGATGGTCAGTGTCCGAGGGCCCCCTGAGCTTGGGGGCCCCGGTGCACAGCACCGTCTAGCCCTATGGTATCTACGCCACTGGTCATAAAACATTGATTAATTAATTCACTTTTTTATTATCAACGCTTACAATTAACTATATTTGTTCTGCAGTTAAGAAAAATAGGTTTGTTGCGAGTTTTACCCATATATCCAAAAACAAATGTTTAAACAAATTGAAGCATTCCGTGAAAATAAAATTAACATTAAATGTCCTAGGTGGTATAAATGTAATTATGTAATATTGTAATTCCTCAGCCTGTATGTATGTACCTAAGTCTAGTTCAATACATCTTTTTATCTTATCTAACAGTGAATTTCGCCCACCTTTCGATAAAGTACACTGAGCACGTCCTGTCCAGGACCACTTGTCGCCAACTCGAGGTAATGTCCAGCCGGTCCAGTGTGCAATTGTTCAAACAAAACAATAGTCGCAATGGTTAGCTGAATGGCCGGACCGTAGGACATCTGCGCTGCGTCGAACACAAAACGTCCAATACGCACCTGCAGTAGTCCGCGATCGCCGCGCTCCTCTGGTACTGATAACAGTACTACGCTCTGATAATAAAGACACAAATTAGATGGTGATTGTGCAGATGATCACAAATGTGTTTAAGCAATAATGTAAGAGTAGGTTTATTTTTAACGGTCCTGAAATTCTAGATCCCTGGGCATCTTGGCACCTGAGTTTCTCGTGCCCCGCGCTAACCTTATTTCATTTATAAACAACTAGTTTTAACCGCGACTTTGCTCATTTTAATTATAGTCTAAACCCGAGCGCAAATAGTTTATTTTTTGGGTATAATTGATTATATACCAAGCTTGGTAAAAATCGGTTCAACCGTTTTCAAGTGATGCCGGTACAAACAAATAACAATTTTGAAAACTTGTATTGTTTTTCCGTCTAATTATCACATAAAATACCCGGAAAACCCGCAAGACAATGAAATTTCCGACAAAAGTTCCATTGTAATGTTATTTATACATATGATGCATTGAAATTTGAAAATCGCGGATTCCATTCATTTTCTGCGCAAGTACGAAAACTGTAAAGTGTTAAATTGATTAACTCGCCTCTGCTATAACAAGCCGAAAGAGTACCAATATAGGATTACTTGGTGATACATTATCCTCGAAGCCGGGAAGATCTACATTATGCGCCCATGCTTCATCTCCTGCATCGCTTATATCCGACGAAGAACTTCTGAAAGCAAGTAAACGCACTTAGCAAAATGGACGAACTATCATGACGTAACAACAAAAGTTACATTTAAAAAAATCTTACTTATCCGAAAGTAAATTAGCAACGGCCACATCGTCCAATCCTTGTAGTTTCAATATTTCACTTTTCGTACAAATCAATTTATTTTTCAGTTCAGTGAGATCCGAGTAACTGCTGTGTAACAAAACACGATCGTCTTTCCACAGAGTTGTCTTGTAACCATCGTCGGATTTGCCGGCCATTTCCGGGATCGGGATGTTTCCAATTAAGTCTAATAATCTGTTAAGTTTGTTTTCTGACACGGATAGCTTCAAACTTGATATAAGTATGTTATATTTTTGCCTAAAAATGAATTGGGTAACTAAACAGTTCATTGAAATATCCACCCAAAAATCAAAATTAGGATATAGATACAATAATATGAAAATAAATTAATTTCGATATAAGTAAAGTGAACTGATTCTCCCTTTTTCTAAAAGATTAAGACCATTAATATCTTTTGTATAGATTCACAAAGCGGTGCAATCACTTTTGGACTAGCTCTGATCGTAGAGGGTATAATTAATCAAAGAAGGATATTATTGTATCAAACGGATAATGCTATAAAAAACCGATTAATTTTGTACACAAATAAAAATTTAAAAGTTAAATTTTATAAATCTTGACAACTTGCAACAATTACCCACTCCTACTATCGATTATCGCCATCTAAGATTAATCGCCCAAAACAGTATTAGGTACCTATATACATTTAAAGCGATATCAGTTACTTCATTTATATTTGAATTTGCACAATGCATCTCCATATTATTTATCTGAAGGATGATACTGAGTGTCGAAAATCGAACTTACAAAGGTAGTTGCTTAGAAGTGGTTTTCACATTGTTCAGTATAACGACTTTGCAACAAAATTTGGGCATAAGATGGAGACAAGACTCCTTGGTATTAAGAGCATCACGCCAGGCATCGCCTGAATCTCCCACTAGGAGCTGAGCATCCTCAAACATTGCCTCCCACCTGTCGTACGCATGCTCCTCGACTTCGGCCGGCGTTGCTCCCGGCAAAAGCCGTGTGCCTCCTTCGGAATTGACACACACACGACCCGCATCAAGGACCAACGCACTCCCACCTCTGCGGATGGAAGAACTCGTCAGGCCAGATCTTTAAATGAATTTGAATAGACTGTATTTTGTGTTAGAAACATTTTTCGACCACACAGTGACACACTACACATAGAAAAATCATAATATAACTACACCATACAGCCTAATGGGATCGTCCCGCTGAATTAAAATTCACGTTTCGGATAGAACCCAGCCAATCCGAGTTATTCTTACTGGCCTAAGATACAGTTTAACATACAATATGATAATAACTACTTAGATGCTAATGATCTCCGTTGCCGAGCGTCTATAATCTACAATCTAAAGATTATTCAGAAGAAAATCACAATTTTATGTGAGATTAAAATTACATGTTTATTTCAAACAGTAGCTTTTGACATCTGTTGTGACGTAATCTAATTCGAGCAGTCCAGCCAATAGCGGTATTACGACGTCATCACGGTAAAACATAAACAAATGAACGACGTGCGACAAGGCGTTCGTTTGTTCGTCAGATTGCGTCGCGCTTAACGCGCTATTATTATTGACAATGACAACTTTAAATTATGTTTTCTCACAAAATAAAAGTTCGGCGAGCATGTAACTTTTACAATATTCTAGGTTGGGTATGAGCTCTCTGATGATGCAATAAAAAATGCGGGACGGCCCCATTACCAAACAATAAGCATGCGTAGTGGAATACATTTAACGATTTTAAAATACTAATAAAAAAATACTAACTTATCGACAATCACGTTTTCCGTTTAAAGTTTTTACTAGCTGGAAAAAAGCTACAAAAATACTTTTATTAACATACTTTTGTAAACATCCGGTCTCGCAGATTAAAATTCTCGGTGCTTTCAAATCCAAATTTACAGTGAGGTCATTTAAAAGTTTATTCCAATTAATTTTTCTAGACATATTCCAAATATCAGTCGAAGAAATTCCAATAAATTTAATCAGTTCCGTTAAAAAATACTGAAAACAGAAATAAATCAAAACCGTCGATAATTAATATTAATAAAAATGATTTTAAAAAATTCTTTGATAAGCGCATGTGCCAAGTGATCCCGGTATTCATTTTTCGTTATAATCAAAGGAGATAACACTGCTGGTCACAAATATTCTACGAGACGAACGTCGTGAACGACACAACGAACAACATTTATTTATCTACGTATATTTTAAATCTAGGTAAATTGATTCGAAATGAATGATTGCTAATTTATTTGGAATCGATTAAAATGTACGGTGACTTGCAGTGCTCTTTCTATGGTAGGCTATACTACTCGCAGGGCCGGCGTTAGGAGGGGTAAGCGAGGCAAAGGAACCTCGGGTTCGGGCCCCTGAAGGGGGCCCGCCGGCCCGAGGCTTACCTATTATATGTGACCACCGTGTTTAAAACTGCGAGCATTAAAACATTTTCGCAACAAAAAAGGCGTTATTTGATTTTTTGCATTAAAATTTTCTATTTCCAAAAAAAAATAAATTTTTTGGAGGGCACAGGGGCCTGAGAACGCTTACCCGGGACCCGAAAATCCTAGCGCCGGCCCTGACTACTCGTATATGATCCACACGCGTACTTTAAAAAAATAGGTAGGTATACCTCTCAAATGATACTAAGCCCTACAAAAATTAATATGTAATTTCTTCTTTTTCCTAAATCTACTCAAAAAAAAACAACAAAAACTGACTTATCTACCTTATTATAAATAAATTCTAGAGTTTCCAGCGTACTCTTCAATCTATAGTGTGCATTGTGTTCTATCGTTGGATTTCGTTTTTGCAGTTCTATATAAAACAAGAACGTCGGCGAATTATATCCGGCCGCAATCGTATCGGCGCTTAAAATCGGAGCGAGGTGTCCTTCGTGACCGCTCGAACCCTCAACGTTGAAGCTTCTTACTTGCAGCGTCGCCAGCAGATCGCATTCGCCGACTGGTCGTGTATCGAGGCAAAAAGCTAATTGACTCAAATGGACGCAGAGCAGTTCATGATCGTTAGTAAACAAGCTCAATGAACTGTTACCGATTGCTAAGTTTAGTCTGATTGCTGTAAATCAATACATCAAAGCATAAAATAACATATAAAGTAGGCGGCACTTATGCCGCCTAGTGACAGTCGGTTATGCCGGCGGCACAAGAGTTAGAATTTTAATTTTTCGGCATAATATATTGTATCTGCTGTCTGCACACTACAATATGTGGGGTAGGCAGGTTAAGATACAAAAAACACCACACTATAATTTTTAATTTTTTATTCATTAAATAGCTATAATAAAATGTACTATGTTTTAAAATTGCATATTTTTTATTTATCCTTAACGCTTTGCAATATATTTTTTTAGTGACCTAACTCTCGAACTCTAGTGCCGCCCAGTGAAAATTGCTTAAAATATGCTCTGCAACACACATAAATGAAATCAGAATTTTGTCTTTAAGTTTTTAACGAAATTTCGATTTAAAAGTACGGTACATAGGATACCTAAACCATTTTCAGAATTTGTATGTCAGTTTGTTTGTTCCGGATTGACTCAAAAGCTACAGAATCAATTTTGATCTGATTTTCACTAGTGTTTGTTATAGGTACCGTACATTAGTGATCAGGAAATAGAATGGGGTCGTCCCACATTTTTTTTTGTTGGTACTATCTACATTACAATTAATAGATTATGAAACAATTTTCTTGAGAATTTTTCGGGAGCTTTTTCTAAATTCTCAAAAGTATGTATTTTTCAATGTAATTTAAACATAGAATTATGCCGCTGCCGAAATGACGTAGATAATATTCAGCCTGTGATTGGCTGACTAGATCTAATGTGTCACGCCCACTGATCTGTCAAATTGAAAACGAACCACGAGGCAGATAATTTATATAGAAACGGGCAAGTATCCTTTTTGCCAATAGGTTACATGAGGTAAATATGTCAATGAGTTGGTATGTAGCACATTAATGATTGCATTGGGAATTAAATTTTTTTTCGTCAACTGTGTTTAAACAAAAAGTAGTGTAAGTCAGTTACCTATATTATAATATTCCATCGACAAATCACTTCCTTGTGACCTAAAATAATTCGATATCGATCGTTTTCTATCCGAATCCATTATGTTGGCGTTATTTTCTTCATTTTTAAACTAGAATTAGAAACAAACTGAATTATTTTTTACTCGTGTGCTCATAGGCGTACGCAAGGGGGCAGGGGGCATCTTCCCCTCCTGGGATCTGGAATAATGGAATAAAGCGTGAAAATTCATTAAACGTACCATATATACTAATTTTTTCCCGTCATTGGACTTTGCTGCCTGAAAATTCTCCGAATTGCACTTTCAAAATATGGCCCATTTTAATATCAGTCTTTATAGACCGAGAGCTAGTGATAATTTTTTCGTATTATTTATTCAAGGCCTTATTTTTGTGAAGATGTTGAGGGAGTCATATTAAAGTGCCCTAAGTAAGAGATTTTGCTAGATAGCGGTATGGGGGGATGCAGACCGCCCCCAACATGTAACAAAGAAATGGTCACAATTATTAATGCTTCAAGGCTGAAATTGTTTGTATAGCTTGTCGGTGACCCAATAATGTCATTATAATATTTGCAAATCGATTAGTCAGTATTAAAGGAGTGGCAGATCACCTTAAATGTGTCATGTACCTACCCAACGAAATTTATATTATTAGTTCAAGGTTCAAATTTTAATATGTTGTTACGGCGACTGTTTTAAGCATATATTTCAATTTGCAGAACAATATGTCGGTATTAACCCCCTTGCAGAACGAGATAAACACCTAGGCGAGCAAGTTTCTCTCTAAGAGAGAGGATTAATACTGACATTTTGTTCTGCAAATTGAAATATATGCTTAAAACAGTCGCCATAACAACATATTAAAATTTGAACCTTGAACTAATAATATAAATTTCGGCGGGTACATGATCTGCCACCCCTTTAATACCGACCAATCGATCTACAAATATTATAATGGCATTATTGGGTCACCGACAAGCTACAGATACAAACAATTTCAGCCTTGAAGCAATAATAATTGTGATCATTTTTTTTGTTACATGTTGGGGGCGGTCTGAATCCCTCCCATACTACTATCTAGCGAAATTCCTTACTCAGGGCACTTTAATATGCCTCTCTCAACATCTTCACAAAAATAAGGCCTTGAATAAATAACACCAAAAAATTGTCACTAGCTCTCGGTCTATTAATATTTATAGTCATATTAAGATAATAGTAAAGATTTGAAAGTAAAAAAATTGCCGAATTTATAAAAAATTAACTTCTTACCGATCGTCTTGCCTGTTCTCGAGCCATGACTACATTAATCAACGATAGACAGTCTTCATGTTTTCGCAGATCGAGTTTCAATTCGATGTCGGTAGGTTTGGACAATATCTGTCGGTAGACATCTCTATATTTACGATAGTTTTCGCGTGTGGTTTTTATATATGACCACGTGTACGGTTTGATTCGTTGTTCCAGTACAGCGTTGTAAGCGTAATGCCACCATGCTTTAACATTTTTCTGCACCTATTGAAAGATCAGTTTATTTAACATTAGACTACAAGGAAAATTTTCAAGGTTTTCAAGCTTTCATCTACAGATTGTATCAAATTAAAGCTGTGCATAGGGCGTTCTGTGTGTAAGATAGAGATCGATATAAAGCAATAAGTAAGAACGAGATAAATGATCGCTAATAGGAAGTTTCTGTAGTTACTGACTACTGAAATAAGAAATTATTGATAAAATCACAAAACAAAGATGACGCTATCAGGTTGTATGGGTTAGTATGTGTATTATTTATTTACAGTAACTACAGAAACTTCCTATTAGCGATCATTTTTCTTGTTCTTATTTACTGCTTTATATATTGATCTCTGTCTTACACACAGAACGCCCTATGCATAACTTTAATTTGATACAATCTGTATATTCTATAGCTGGCTTTTTCCAGCGGCTTCGTTCGCGTGAACGTCAATTTTGCCCGAAGATTCGCTTGCACACATGCTAGTTTTCTCGGGAACCCTAGCTTAACCCGTACATAATCGAGTAAACAGTAAATATACCGAATAAGTTTGAGTACCAACAAGGTCGTTCCGCTAAATAAAAATTCACATTTCTGATATAACCCAGCCATTTTTATAGTAAATTATAGACGCGTCGACAAGTTAGGTCATTAGCGCCAGCCATTCTTAGGTAGATAGATTGTAGATTATAGACGCTCAACAACTGAGGTCATCAGCGTCTATTCAGCCATTCTTACTTGGCTAAGAAACAATTTAACATACCTACATGATAAATATTAGGTTGAAGAAAATCACAATTTTATTTGAAACTTTATTTCAAACATGAAACAGTAACTTTTGGCGTCTGTTGTGACGTAATCCGATTCGAGCAGTCCGGTCAATAGCGGTAATGCGACGTCTTCACATGAACCAATGAACGACGCGACGTGCGATTGTTTGTTCGTTTGTACGTCAGATTGTCAGGTTAACGCGCGTTTTAAGTAGAGTATTATTATTGACGACTATAAATTACGTTTTCTAACAAAATAAGAGGGCGGCAAGTACGAGCCCCGTCCCACTTCAGTTAGCCCACTTACCAAAAAATTCAATTATCAGTCCTCAATTAACAGAAATCGAAACAATAGTGAAATATAGGTAGGTATTTTTTATTTTGTACCAATAGTCCAGTCATTAGAGGAAGTCCACCTTGCGTTTTGTGCAGCAAATGATTTTATTATTTTGTATCCTCAAGCATGTTTAGGAGATATCAAATCCAAGTTTGCGACCTCTAAAACAGGGCGGGGGAGTTTTGGTGGGCAACCACGATTTTTTTGCACTTTTTTCGGTTTCTTGCTTATAACATGGAAACAGCTGGTCCTATCGAAAAAATGGTCCTATTCAAAATTAAAGGGCACAACATTTACTTCAAAATGCACAAGTCAAATATGTTTATGTTCACATTTTTACCGGCTCTACAGAACTTAGAAAATCGCCAAAATTTACCAAAATGAGAAAAAAGCATTTTTTCAAGCTTTTAACTATTAAAAAACTCGAATAGCCTATAACCTTCCATAATAAATGGGCTATCTAACAAAAAAAAATTTTTTCAAACCGGATTGGTAGTTCCTGAGATTAGCGCGTTCAAACAAAAAAAAATTAACTCTTTTTTGGTTTGAACGCGCTAATCTCAGGAACTACCAGTCCGATTTGAAAAAAAATTTTATTGTTAGATAGCCCGTTTATTAAGGAAGGTTATAGGCTGTTCGATTATTTTTTTTAATTCAATCCCAAAGGGGGTAAAACGTGGGTGTAGGATTTTTTGTTATTACAATAAATCCTACATTCCCGTTTTCACTCTTTGGGATTAAATTTTTAAAAAACTTGTATAGGGTCTCATTGATTACTACTTTGCTTCTTTTACAGACTGGTAGTTCCTGAGATTAGCGCCTTCAAACAAAAAAAGAGTTTATTTTTTTTTTGTTTTTTTAAGTTCTGTAGAGTCGGTAAAAATCGGAACAAAAACATATTTGACTCGTGCATTTTGAAGTAAATTTTGTGCCCTTTAATTTTAGGGCCATTTTTTCGATAGGACCAGCCGTTTCCATTTTATAAGCAAGAAACCGAAAAAAGTGCAAAAAAATCGTGGTTTTCAGCCCACCAAAACTCCCCCGCCCTGTTTTAGAGGTCGCAAACTTGGATTTGACATCTCCTAAACATGCTTGAGGGCACAAAAAAATAAAATCATTTGCTGCACAAAACGCAAGGTGGGCCTACCTTTTTAAGCTCTCGTGACTGGACTAAAATAAAATAGTGTAAAATATTAGTTTATTGATAATTTTATGAATGTTACATAAATCAATATTTTGCTTCTTATTCTGAAACACGAATTCCGTCTTCTGAGCAACTTACTTTAGCAAATGGCCGTTGGCTTAACCATTGCCTCGAAACTCTCATCCAGTTCAACGATTCAGTAACGGTTCTCCACGATACCAATTGTTTGTGAGACAATTGAAGAACACAATCACCAACTGAAGTATCCATTTGTAAACGTACGCCACCTTCTATTTCCGTATTGCCTAGCGAACTCAAAGTCATTTTCATTTTTATCGTTATCGGTTTTAATACTGTAACAAAGGCACTGTTCTCATTAATATCAGTTTTTAACAGCAGCTACAACTATTACGGTCAGAAAAGATCAAAGTGTAAACAAAATCCCTTAGTGCGGAATATCAAAAATTACTGTCATTAATTAAGGTAAAAAAACAGTACCCTCCTTTTGGCTTTGCCGTAGTCGGGTAAAAAAACACAAACCTAAGACAAAATAAATTGTCAATAATAAGCAATTTTTTATCTCTTTAACGAAAAACAACTGGCATTACTTCAAAATGTGGTCATCTTAAAGATAGCCTTTCGAAATTTGCGAGCGCGACAGGAGACAATGAGTAACGACACGCGACAGAGGTAGGTCTCAAAAGCATCGATTAAATTAATTTGAATATGATAAGCGACTGTGTCACGCAACACATTTACACCGAGTGCGTGCGAGATACTGTCTCCCGTCGCGGTCGCAAGTTTCGAAAGGCTACCTTTATGCTGCGCGGGTCTGTAGCAAGCAAAACTGTTTTTTCTATTTTCCTCGTATTCATTTCTTAACATTGTGTATCGAGGATACAATCACTCGCACAATAGATGTTTTGATCTTTTCTCACCGCAGGAGACATATAAGGATGAGAATGCGCCAACAACTTACAAAAATCTAAATTTCGATCACAGACAACAAATTTCTCTAATCCTCGTACCATTTCGTTCCTCCATACATACTTTGGGTCCCCGTTTTTATCACAAAACGTCGTACAAGACGGACAGTCTACATTCCAATAAACTGAGAACGAATCTAATTTAATTACTTGATACACTACAGTCGATGATTCTTGATTGTTCAGAATTTTCCATTTACTGCAAAAATTAAACATTTTAAATATACACGGTTATCTGAATTCAAATTACTATTGTCAATGGATAACATCATGGCCACAGACCTTTAAAAACTGGAAAAGTTACGAAATGTTTGATAAGCTAAGAAAATGATGAAAAAAAATTTTTTTACGCATAGATATATACGAAATATTCATTTTTTAACTTATGGAAGGTCTAGGACTTAGAATATTAACGAGGTCAACCTCGAAATCCTCTCTACAGTAATTCATCACGATATCCCTGTGTGACTTCATCACGGAAGAAATATAAAAAGTTCGGCGAAAAATACTTCAAAAAACTTAATGAACATAATAATGTGTCAGCTAAAAATTTGCTAGTGAATTCTGATGAAGAACAAAGATTGAAGTGATTTAGATTGCAGATTATAGACGCTCGACAACTGGGGTCATTAGCGTCTTCAACCTTTTTCAACGATTTCAACCTTAAGATCTGAGAGAGTGATTTCTAGTTTTGGCCTATTTTTTGGAACCAAATAAATATTGAATAACGAGTAATATATCGGTGTAGGGTACTGATGCCAAAATGGAATCGAGTACTTGTGTATATATTTTTTTAGGATATCTCATCATTAATTCTATTATTAAACATACTATGACTGACTTTATTTAAAAAAATAAAAAAACAGCATAACCAATTAGTACTTACTTGTCTGTACTATATAACGAAATAGCCTGAACGCAAAGACCACATGCGACTGGCATCGAGCAACTAGTATCGTCTTCGTATCGCACATGTATATTGTTGATCGTGATCTGTAAGTTGTTCATCAACCCGTTAATCAATTTATCTATCAATCGATGGGAACTCCATGACCCATCGCTGTCCAACAACGATAGCAGATGATCTTTTGCTGCGCGCCTTAGTCGCTTTTCAATTTCTGCATCGAACGTTTCATTTCCAACTATTGGTTTCGCTAATATATATACACCATCTACGTTTACTACTGTGGGTCTGCTCGTTAAGTTTATCCACGGAATTTGTAAAGTAACCGATTCTATTTTACCATATTTAACGACTATCGGTAGATTGAGTTCATACTGAAAAAAACATTTTTCTTTGTTTTATAATTACCTACAGTTAATGGTATGAATCGACACACTATCAGATTACACATTTGATCAGTACATATATATTATTTTATTTGTATGTATTTGCCCTCCAGTGTTTTTTACGTTTAATTTAATTAATTAAAGTGAAATATTTTTTTACTGTTAAATTATATGTTGTACTTATGTATATTATTTTCATGTCCAGTGTACAGTAAACAATAATTTGTTTTACTGATGATAATGTTCTCTTGTATAATATATGCTCCACATGTTGCGCTCAGAAAAAATTTTGTGTGTAATCTGACAGTTTCCGCTATCAGTATCATTGCTTTTCATTTCTGTTTTTTAATTGTTTTTGAAAAAAAATAGTATCCTTAAAGTAAATTGTATCTTACCAATGCTTCAGGTTTTAAAGTTAAATCGCTAAGATGTACATCTCCAGAAAATATTCCTACATTCAGGTTTTCTGTATCTAAATCAGCAACGTATTTTCCAAGATAGTGGTTCAGTAATCTAGCCAATGCACTTTCGAGCATGATGATTCAATGTTATTATTCTAAGCAACAATGAATAATTTAAACTAAATACTATATGATATACGTATATGATTTTCCTACTGTGATGGACTAATTTATTCTACATATTTAATCTTGCTAGAAAATTGAGATACTAATTATTTGTATTTATTTGAGTAAACTATCACATTTTTTATTGTTTTATTATAGTTAATTTCTACCCCTCCCTTGTGTAGTAATTACTATACTAACAAAAATTTACTGTGCCAATAGAAAAAAATAAGCCGATTGTGCTCTAACCGCCCCTAAACTTTGACATATGCGTGAGTATTATTTGTGGGCGATCCATTGCAGAGGAAATTTCTGATTATTGATTAAATTTTATGACGCAAATGTGCCCCCACAGTTGCGCACGCCTATGGTTAACATGTGTAATTGTTTGGTTAAATCTGAATTAAAGATTAAAATGTATTATTTTAAATATTGAGTTTTATCTGTTTTATACAAAAAAATGTATTGTTATACATTAAAAGGAAATATTTTACCTAAAACTACTAAATATGTAGCCTAAACTGCCTAAATAAAATACTAAAATGCCTGTGACATAGGCAACTTCATTTTCATTATGTTACATTAAATTGTGACGGTAATACAGAAATTGATTGTTTTCCAATAATAAAAGTAGAAGAAAAAATGTCTGTCTTATGTCAAATTGTTTTGTTTTGATTTTAATTTTTACTTAATATTAGAATTAAGTAATGATTTAATTAGTTTTATTTTTGTTTACAAATAAAGGATGGCTTTATCGGCTGCTGATATCGATGATTTTTTGGGAGGCCCGCTGGTGACATGGGTAACTTGATTTTTATATACTTTTGGTTGAAAGAGGATCAAGGTTTTTAGTTTTGAACACATGTTTCTTTGTTTTATTATTTTAGCTGGCTTCGTGTTTGGATAACCCGGATAAACTAACAAATTACGAATCTTTAACCGATGGCTTCTTAATACACGAAGTCCTTGTACAAATAGATCCTGAACCTTTATATACAGTCAACCCTATTTCCAATCCACAGTCGACGACAGCCTCTTTAACTAGAATTAAAAACTTCGATTGTATTATTAGAAACATAAAAGCACTTTACGAGGTACGTATAAATTAATTTTACACAAATTGGAGCGTTAAAAAACGCTAGGTTTATTTCCAACATGCAAAAGGCGTAATAAATGCTAATAAATGTCTGTACTGTAGGATTCTTTTGTTTGTGTGCATACAAGCAAAACAGTGATATAAAAGTTTATATCACTGTTTTTTTTTGTTTATATTGTAAACAAAAGAAACTACATACAAACAAAGTCACGCACATAATTATGCGTAAACGTGCAGCTTGTAGGATAAAGTTTGAGATTTAAAACTAGCTAAAATCAGGGCTAAACTGCAGGCACAATAATTTATAGTCAGTAATAGACAGTTACACAGTATAAAAATCACTCCTAGCCAAAGACGGAACACAGTAAACCACTTCAATACAAAGTGGATGTTGATAATGTATTTCATATTTACTTAGAAATGTGGTCACTGCTCTGTAACCAGATGTGAGTTGTTAAGCACGCGCTAATCACGTTTATAATTGTACAACACGACTGCATGGGCTTGAGAATAGCCGAGCGTGTAGCAATACTGTTGTGTACATGGCGTTGCTATAGTTCCTCTATTACAAGTTCCCGGGCTCTAGCCCGAGAGCTGGTAAAAGTGTCAATTGGATTTTCAATTTATTATTGGTGGTAGTCTTTAAAAACACACACACAACACGACTGCATGACAACTAGTTGTGAACATGACGGTCATTTGTGCAACATGTATGCGCGAATTAGGTTTTACACTTCGATTGATTCAGCTGATGTTTCTTTAAGCTGTGCCTAGGCCATCAGAAAATGGTCATAAGTGTGAGAGATGGAGGTTCTAACCAATAACGTCGGTAACATATAAATGTTTTGTTTTTAGGAGGAATTGGGCCAAACCATTTTACAGTTACCAGATAGCATTACACTAGGTCGAGAAGTGCAAACAAAAGTTGGCCTTGAACAGTTACGTCTACTGTTGCTTTTGTTATTAGGATGCGCTGTTCAGTGTCCGAATAAAGAAATTTTCATACATCGAATCAAAGAATTGCCCGTCAATACACAGCTTGATATCGTCAAGTGCATTAAACAGGTACAAAAAACGAACTATCATTGTAATAACTACTTATTAGAATATATATACATTCAGACTGCTTCTAGGTTGGATTTATCCGCGAATAGCAACCGTTTATGACAAAATAGTTAACAGGTTCTCTAACTTATCGATCTAACGTTGTCATAAACTCTAAAGATATCAAGCCAAGTGTCTTGACAGTAAATAGTTCTGATAACCAAACCCGGACGCGTGGACTGGCAACCATTTTACTATTGTACAACGTCTTTGACTGGTCTCAGTTCATGGTTTTTTATTTTACATTAATGAGCATAAAACAATATGATTTTTATAATTTACAGATTTTTTATTTTTTTATAGTTTTATAGACACCGGCCCACCGGAAATCTGTCGGGTTGTAACCTATGTCAGAACAGAACTGTTTTTATACTTTTATTGTCAGATGTGATAGTCTTGATATATGCATAGATATAACAAATTTTATCTTTAAGTCTAACATTATTAAAATAAGAATATTTTATAATTTTAACTTTTTTAATACTTTTACTTTTAACTTTTGTTAGTGATGATTTTAGACCTGCGTTCAGCGTCGTAGCTAGGGCCTGGCAACCGAGGCCCGCGCCAGGGACGCTAACCCCGGAAAGAACGCAATCAGCGAAAATTAGCGAAATCAGAATCTTGCCCTGGACGCCGATGATCTTAGCTACGACGCTGCCTTTGTTATTGTCAAAAATTAATAAAATTTATTATTTTTATAATGGACAAAAGATGTGTGTAGTGCCGGATATTATCTGATTTTCAACGTTATAGGTGACCGATGCACAGACAGTAGTCCTGTCAAGCGATACATCCGAACAGGACAAGGAGACATTACTGTCGCATGTCAGATCATTAGTCAGACAGCGCGACGCTTGCTTCCAGCAATGGACAACATCACAGATAACACAAATGCAACAGCAGATGCAAGAAGCCGCACCAGTGACATCTATGCATGGCAGAAGAACATCGGGTTCGACTGCAAACAACGCGGCCAGTGGAGTAGAAAGCAATCATTTAGCCGTTGAATTGGCAGACTGGAAAGCGAGGTTAAGAAAGCTTAGACAAGAATTGTAAGTATAATTAATATTGTTTGAGTCCCTTGTAATTTAATATTAGTAATTTGATGGGAAAGATGGACAATTAGGAAGTTTCCCTTTTTTATTTTTTTGGTCTAAATCATAGTTCTAAAAATTATAAAATTAATGGCGGAAGAATTTTTGAAATATCTTTAAAAACAGCAAAGTTATGCTACTTCAAAGTTTGAATTGACAATTCTCCAAGAAATTCCGTTTTCAGTCCGGGTGACGTCACGCGGCACGATATTTTTTAAAGTTATTTTCAGTTTGTATGTGTGGTAATTTAACATGGTAACTTCCGATAAATCTCTTTCTATAAAATCGTAAATTGTTATGGAAACACTAAAAACAAACTAGTTGATGACGGAAAATATTGACATATTTAAATTTTTGACAGTTAAAAACAGCAAACTTGTACCGCGTGACGTCATATTCAAAAATCAGTTTCGTTTGCGACCCCACGTACAAGAAATTGAATATCTCCGTTGAAGTTAAAGATATCAAAATTATTCTTTCAGAATTTTTAAAGTTATCTTTATTATAATGATGTGACAGTATCATAATTAGTATTTTTGTCCAATGGAAACTTCCTAATTATTCGTATGTAAAACTTTTTTATTTATCGCCAACGTTTTGATATAAAAAATTTTCATGTACCAGATTGACACGTGAAGTAGATCGTTTTATAAACTATTTTAAATTAATAATTAATTTTACAATCAGTTGTTTGATTTATATAAAAAAAAAATACTGTCATCGTTCATATAGTTATGTGGAAGTGGTTGCAACAACTATGCCAACCGTATGTTTTCAATTTAATATTTTTGACATTGACTAATATGTAAAACGTCCAATTTTGAGCCCTGAGGAAGTCAGCAATGTTGACGAAACGTTGGCGATAAATAAAAAAGTTTTACATACGAATAATTGTCCATCTTTCCCATCAAATTACTAATAGTATAATTAATATTTAGCAAAAGTTCCAAACTTCCGGTTTACAGGAAGCACTGGCAGGTGATAATTTCTCTAAGCCCGATTTTTAGTATATTTTGGTTTGGCAGCGAAATATTACAATATAATCACTTTGCTGTATTTTTTATAGCTCAGCCAATTTAACTCAGAAATCGTGTGAAGGATCCCCGATTTACTTTGCATTTTTTCGCTCACTGCTCATCCCCCTTTGTCATAGCGTAATATCACTTTGAAAGAAGTAGACTTTTTAAACTAAAATAATTTTTCAAATCGGTTCAGTAGTTTCTGGGATTAGCGGTGATACAAACAAAACACAAATTTTACCTCTTCATATTATATTAGTGTAGATAATTATAAAGATGCTATTTTTATTGAAATATGGTAAAATAACGAATTTTGTTTTGTAAAATAGAAATAAAAAATTAGTTCTTTTAATTCTAAAAAATATAGATCAATGATTTACATTTCATAAAGAATGTGTATACAGGGCCGTAGCTAGAGCTGAATTCAAGATAGAGCACTGAAAGTTTAAAGTAGGGCTGAAGCAAAAGATTACAATTTATTAATTGGATTGCCCTCCTTATCTGGTGATATCAAATTACAAAAGCAAAAAAACGGTGAATGACAATTTAATCAAAAAAAAAATACAGAACTTGCCATGTTATCAAATTTCCGAAGAACTTCATTTAGATCCAACGAATTTAATCTTGTTTTTCCAAATGCCAGTTAGATCAAGTCTGTCATTCTGTCGTGACAGTCTTTGCGACTTGTTTATAATTCCTTAAAGTAGGGCACTGGATGTTTTAAGGTAGGGCATTGCCCCTTAATGTCCCCCCCCTAACTACGGCCTTGTGTGTATAGTTCTTACGTTAATAAATTTTGTAATTTTTCTAATTTGTTAAATTTTAGGGAAGAAAAATCCGAATCGTTAGTGGAATGTAAGGAAGAATTAGACTACAGTAATAATGTGATAGTAAAACTAAGAGCGGAGGTAAGTAAACCATTTAAAAACATTACATTAATTGATTACAAAAATTACTAATCGAGCGCATTCTTTGTCTGAAGAACAACGAACTGTTGGCAGAAGCGAGACGCGCCAAAGCGTATCGCGATGAGCTCGACGTGCTGCGAGAACATTCCGAACGAGCTGACAGACTCGAAGCGGAAGCACAGCGATATCGAGAACGTCTCGCTGATTCTGAATTTTACCGTCAGAGGGTCGAGGAATTGCGCGAAGATAATCGCGTACTGTTGGATACAAGAGAAATGCTTGAAAACCAATTAGCTAGAGCGAGGCAGAGATCTGAAAACGGTCCGAGGCTTGAGGCAGAATTACTCGCCAGAGATCAGACTATCAATGAACTTATGCTGGAACGAGATGCTGCAAGGGAAAAAATACAGGTTTGACTATCTCTAATATTTTATACTAACTGACGTACAGTAGACTCGCGATATAGTGAACTAATTAATGCACACCCAGTTCACTATATCAAAAAAAATTTAAATTTCTTAAAAGAACGTTTTTCTTTAGTAAACTAACTTTATTGACATATCTGCTCTTTTGATAGCTGAAGCTCATTGATTTTTAAATGTAGAGTTCTTTTAAAAGGTTCAACAAGCTCGGACTGTGATGACAATTTTTCGCCTGAAATCTTTAGGTAGCGTATTCCAAAACGCTTTTTATATTTTTGCAACTAACCGCTGCTTGCCTTAAAAGAACGAGATTCTTTGAATTCACTTTGAAGCAACAGCCTTCTCTTGGATCATTAAACCAGTTACAGGAAGATTTTTCTCTTTTCTTCAAAAACCACTTATATAAAACTTTTTCCATTCTAGGACACTCTAAATGTCTCAAAATTTTCATTTTTACTGGTTCTGTGAAAGTGTTGTTGACCCTTTTCAAAATCCTTACCATTCTGCTTCGAATTGCGCATATACCTAGTAGATTTAGCAACACCATATTCTTTAAATAAAAAGGTCACTCCGACACCTTTACTTAAATCTCCCAATATTTTAGCTTTATCACTTAGGGATAAATGTTTCCTATTTTTTGTCATACCTACTCGTGACGCGATCTAATGCAACTATGCAGAAAATTGAGGTGATGTAATTGCCCAGAAGGAAACAAAACGTTTTAAATCGTTTTCCTGTTTTATCATGTTTGTTTAACTAAAGAAACTATTGGGTTCACTATTTCGAGAGTCCAGTTTGTTCATCCTACAGAATACATTAAGAAAAAAATGTCTGTTCACTATTTGGAGTAGTTCACTATACAGTATGTTCACTATATCGCGAGTCTACTGTATGCATTCTTCACATAGAGTGGGTAAAATAAATTTATCAAATCCCCTGACTGACATAATATTGCAGTAGAGGTTATAATATTGTGGTTAGTATGAATAATTTAGAATAATCTTATTATTAGATCTCTTAGTATTTGGAGCCTACTGCCTAGTGATCATGTGTCAGTCATTCATAGAAGAGAGCGTTTGTTTTGATCTTTTCTCATTGCTGGATGCGTATTGAAATGTTACAATGTATAACTGGAATTTCTCAAAATGTAGATACAGTCGAACTTCAATAACTCGAACTGCGATAACTCGAATTTTTGATAGCTCAAACAAAATTGGTTGGCAGTAGAGTCAAGAGTGAAAAATTTTATATTTGTCTCAGTAAGAACTAATTTTGTTACCAATCGAATCAGTGGTTTTGGAAATACAAGCAATTTTGTGCATATTTTGTGCCTGTAATAAATTTCTAGATTTATTTATTCATTAAGTATCGTATAAGGGCTTTCTAGCAAATTCCACTGAAATGTTTCATATTAAAAATTATTTTGGAACATAGGTAAAAGCTATGTATGGTTCTCCACCGATATTTAAAATTATGCTAGAATAATACCAAATAGACATTTTTTTATGTATTGTATGTTTTTGTAGGAACTCGTTGACGAAAACACGCGATTGCAACTCGTAACTAAAGCAGCCACTCAAGAAAAAACACTAATTGACAGTGATTCCGAAGCGGACCAAACAAATTCTGGTGATAACAGTTTATCTGAACAACTCACAAACAACGCACAAGCAAGAGCACTCAAATTGGAACTGGAAAATAGAAAGTTACAGACTTTAATAGATAATTTGAAAGAATCATCATTCCACGAAACGTCCGATAAAATATTGGAAATCGAAAAGGAAAAGAAAAAGCTATCTTTGAAATGCGAACAGTTATCTGAGAATTGCAATCGTGTATCGAAACAGAATACAGAACTGGAAAATGCGTTTAAAAGTGCTCTCGATGAAAACGGTAAACTGCAGGAGAGTCTCGATTCTAGCAGGGCTTCGATCGATAGACAGAGTAATGAGGTACAAGCCGAGAGGATGAAGAGTCAGGAGTTAGAGAGAAACATTGAAGCATTGAATAAGGAGAAACAATGTGTGCAGTCTTTGTGCGATAGCATCAAAGCGAGGGCAGATGATTTGGATAAATCACTTAACGACGCAACCAAGAAAATTGAAATTTTGCAAACTGCGGCCGATAAAAGTAACGAATTTGAAGTGCTGTGCAAGGAACGTTTGGAAAAAATTTCATGGCTTGAGAAGGAAAATAGTAATTTGCAAAAAGAAGTTACTAAGCTTAGAGAATCTGAAGAAGTAAGTCTTTTGTTTCATAATTATCTTAGAATATAAATAGCGGCCTGTCCCGGCTACGCCCGGTTGGTATGAAATTATGATTAGAAGAAGTAAGCATACGAAAACAGTTTTTTTTTTTGACAAAACACCGTCATAGTTCAGCCATTTTGTACAAATTTTTACAAATTATATACACAAACCTTCCTCGTTTATCGCTCTTTCTAGTAGTGAAAACCGTTTCAAAATCTGTTGCATGGCTTAGAAGAAGTAAGCGGAGAAATAGACAGAGTCAGACAGCGACTTTGTTTTGTACTATTCAGAGATTAGAGATATAGTTTTGGACGGTACAAAACGTTTATATCTTTTAGCTTCATCAAAAAAAAGTGTCTAATTGATTACCTCTCATCTTCAATCTCCTATTGGAAGAAATTGATTTTGTTATAAAATATATACGCTCTTCATTTATAGCACCATAAAATTTTAATGTTTTTAGAGTAAAAACGTTCAGTTGGACCAACAATCGACAGTTAATGAACAACAGTCGAAAGAAATATCACATCTGATGAAAGAGCTTGAATCGACAACGCTGCAGTTACAAAAGCTACAAGAATTTGAACAAAAGGCACAAGAACTATCATCTCAAACTGCCGTTTTAAATGCAACAATCAGCACGCTTCAGAAAGATCTGATTCAGGAAAAACTGAACAGTGAAAAACTTAAATCGATATTCGAAAAGTTGGGCTTGAATTATATCGAGATGTTGGATGCAGAGCTAACGACCGATAGCGTCATTCACAAAATGTGCGGAAATGCTGAAATGTTAAAATCCATGAAAGAAATATTAAAGGAGAGGGGGCTTGCAATAGACGCATGCGGCGAGGAAGTCCTAAAACAAACGGAACAGGTACTTGAATATAAATTATTATCTTTAAAACTGATCAATGTAGGCCGTAGACAATAAATATAAGAGAATAAATAAATACAGGTATTTTTTTCAATGGAATTTCAGAATATGCAATTAAAAAAGTATGCGGGATCACTCCATTACTTGATATATTACAAAACTCAGTTTTATTTAAAAAAAGAAATCGATATCTGTTCTTAACTTTAATTTGATTTGACAATGACCTTAGAATGTGACCACACGTTTCCCATAAGAAAAGCATTGTAGAATTTTAAATCGATGTTGCAAAAAAATAATTTATCGATTTAAACGTCTTTTTTTTTTGTAAACTGTGTGTTGTATATCTTTTTAAAGGTGTGCCGTTAGTTGATCCCAGCAATTTGATACCACGACATTTGATCCCACGACAACTGATCCCAACGACAATTGATCCCACGACATTTGATCCCAAAAAATTGTCTATAAACTAACAGCCTGATAAGTAATAAAGTTATTAAATTTTATTAATTTAATGAAATAATTTAATCGAGGGAAATTTGTTTGAATTAAATTTGTAGACGTTTTGATATATTTGTAATTACATTGTTATTAGAATTCTAACGAATGTAATAGTAAATATGTCGTTGGGATCAATTGTCGTGAGATCAAATGTCGTGGTATCAAATTGCTGGGATCAAATGTCATGGAACCCTTTTTAAAATAGTTTTTTTCTGTACAAATTTCACTTTGAAACAACATTTTTCTATGTAGATCAACCATTTGTTTTTTTTTTGTGAGTACAATCCAGTACAATCTAATGTTCTACATGACAGAGAGTTTCGCAACGACATTAGACTGCTCCTTTATGTATAAAAAATTGTGAATATATTATCACAATCTAAGGTCATATCAAATTTTTTGACAATACTTTCTGCACCCCAGCATAAGTTTACTTAAATACACTAGGTTGTGTCGAGTGTCAGCGCGGAATGGAAACAGCAGTGTGAACAGTTGTGCAGCGAATTGGAAAGTCTTCAAGGTCAGAATGCCCGACTACAAGTTGACATATCGACTCTCACGTCGCAAGTTAACTCTCTTACGACACAACACACTGCGCTACAGTTGGCGAACAGTCAACTCGTTGCTGAAAAAGAAGAGGTATGCTTTTATTTTTATCTGCACAGCTCGAAGTAGAATAAAATATAATCCGATATTGTGAATCGGACGGTTTCCGTGAAAAGTATTTTCTTCGGTTCCTTACAAATTTGAAAACAAATTCAAATTGATTTTTTTTTATCATCTTTGATAGGGTTATAAAGAAAATTAGAAAATGCACCCAAATTTAAATTACACGGTAATTTCGAAACATTTGACAGTTCATATATTAAAATAAAAAATTTCTGATGTTGACAGTACCACAAACAAAATTTTGCGGTCAACTGTGGTTTCTGTATTGGGATCCGTCAGATAGGTGGAGTTTAAAAAACATGGCGCAGAGGGGGGAAATTTCAAATACGGGGTATACTTTTGCGTGTAATTTTATGATTTTCAAAGTGATAAGAAATGATAAATATAAGTGCAATTTGTGATTGGCCCGGTACGAATCCTAAACAAAGGAGTTTTGTTGAAAAAGAACGGATTCTCAAAGCCAGGCATATTATCAAATGTCGGAAATATAACGAGAAAAATGCATTAAAAAGGAACTGTCAAAAGTAGTAATCTTTACGACATATTGCTTAAAAAGATCAAAATTAAAAGAAAATCCCCACGAAATTAATCATCCGCGTTCAATGCGCCTTTAAGGCTGGGTTAGGTGAATAATGTTAACACATAACTGCAACATAATAAGTTATATTGTAATAAGTAGGTAAGTTACTAACCTCAAAATATTTGTATACAAAGTTAATCCTATAAATTTGTCAATCATCAGAGATTCAACTATTGTAGTGCAGTATGATAATAAGTACATCTTATTATTAATATAAAATATTTTTTTAATTCATAAATACAGTTTTTTCACATTTCATTAGAAAATAATTCTGTGTAAAGTAAGTTTTACAAGGCAATAACTGACAGTGTTTATTGCCATGATATTAGAAAACGCCGCGAATTCCATTTTCGATAAACTTTTTGTTTATTTTACTTGTTTTATTTTTGTAATAAACAATTTCACGATAAATTTGCACTGTTAGCATATAAAATTTTCCCTCGTTTTGAGTACAATTTTCTGCCACCAGGTGTCATACGCTCATTTGACGGATCCCTATAGCACATTACTAATTGTGATTTTTATAAGAAAATGTATTGATTTAAAATTCTTGATTAGGAAACCGTTCCATTACTAGATTGTGCGTGTGAGTTTTTTTTTTTTTTAATTGACAGCATGTTTTTCATTTGTTTTGGTTTTTTTGTTTTGCAGTTAATAAAACAATTAGAAACACGTAACACAGAACATGATACTCTATTGCTCGATCAGATATCATTGCGCTGCTTGCACGAGCAACTGACGTCCGACTATGAAGAAGGCGTAAAAGAACGCGAAACACTGCGCACCGGCTTGCGCGATCTTCGTAACGAACTCAGAACGGCCAGAGAATCGTGTACAGCGGCCGAAAAGAAGATAAACGCACTCGAACAAGAAAAAGATGCGCTTAAAACAGAATCGAAGAGTCTCGGTAATCTTAGAGCTGAACATTCGAAGCTGAAAGATGATTTTCGAAATTTATTTACTGCCAGTGAGAGACTCAAAAGCGATTATAGAGCACTACAGGAGAATAGTCGTGGCACGAGAGCTGAAACTGGCAGATTGCGTTTGGAAAATACTGCACTTAGTGGAGAAGTTGCTTCGGCACAACTAGAAGCTAGCAAATTAAAACAACGATGTGAGGTATGCAAAATTTTTATTAATATTATTTATATTAGAAATCGTGTCCATCGTGATTATGATAAAATTAAGAATAATCGCAGGATAGTGGACAAAATATTTGGTTTATTTAATTGAATGTACGACGTTTCATCTATATATTTTTGTACTTGAAAAAGTCTAAATATATAGACGAAACGTCGTACATTCAATTAAATAAACCAAATATTTTGTCCACTATCCTGCGATTATTCTTAATTTCATTAATATTATTGTTATAAAAAGTTTCGATTTGTGTAAATCAACTGAATCCTTTCACTTGAATTAGCATCACCAGTCTGAAGGGCAAATACTTTTTAAAAATATTTTCAAAATAGTCGTTACAGTTTCAAATTTCATCAGACTTGAATTTTAGAAATAAGACGCCAAATTAAAAATATTACCAAGTGTTTGTGCATTTTGGATTTGTGAATTATCATTTATTTTTAGGCTAGGTTTATTTTTTATTTTTATTTATTAAAATTTATAACCCATGTGTATGTATATGTTGATGTTTTGTTTTGTTATTGTTGTTTTTTTTCTCTTGTATTTACTTTGTAAATGAAATGAAAAACTTATGTTAGGTACAACTATGCTATTATAATATGTATAACTGAGAATTTACAATTTTTGTTAGGTTAAGTTGTAAAACAGCTTTTTAGGCTGAACTTTGCCTTTTGGTGTTAATATTATTATTATTAGAAACGCGACGTTCTGTGGAGGAATTGACTCATTCAAACCGAAGTGGCCGCGGCCCAACTGCGGTCAATTGCAACACGTTATTCTTGCCAGTCTACCTAAATAGCGTGTTGCGATTGGCCGCCAGTTGGGCCGCGGCAACTTCGGTTAATTACGACAACTTCACAACAGACTTAATACGTCCCAAAACGACGTTCTGAAATTTTAATATCTTTGTATTTTAATAAAAAATTGAAAATGTTTTTCTATTGTTTTTAAAATACAGAAATGAAATACGACGTCTTTGAAATTATAATGGTAGTTAACCTTAAAAAAAAGTTAATTTTTTTTTGTTCCTTTTTGTCGTTTATAGATGCTTCTCACCATGACAGTTCAGTTGGACGGCGATCGTCGCGCTCTCATGAGTCATGCGGCCCAGTTGCTCGGACAGTATCACGCACTGTTGGGCCACGCATTGGCTGGCGAACGAAGCCATCATGAAGAACAAAGGGCACTCGCTGATAAAGTTCATGCGCTATGCAGGCAAAAGGATAGGCTGGAAGATAAAATCATGGAGCACTACAGAAGACTGGATAGTTGCACCACAGGCAAAAAGTTAGTTATTGATTTTATTGATATATGTATTATGTAATATGTATAAATTTTATTATTACTACAGATAGAATGTTCGTATAGACTTTTGCGTCGTTCATTAACATAATAACATAACATATTAATTATTAAATACATATTAAAAAATACAGAGTCAATGAAAATAGTTAATTAAAAAAAATCATTTATACTATACAGGGTGAGTTTGACCACCCGTATCAGTCGTTTTTTTCGAAAACGGTTAGTCGTAGAGAGTTGTGTAAAAAATTTGTATTATAAAAGCCCTAATAAAGAATCGAATGGTGATAAATTTTTTTCCGGGAAGGTCGGCTTCCCTATTAGTTTGCTCCAGAACTCCGGAATTATAAATGTAACGATAGGTCGAAAGTGGTATTGTTGAAAAGATCTTTAAAAAATAAGCAAGTTTTGTAGGAAAATTTTTTTTATTACTGCCACCCCTGTAAATTTCTATAAGTATAAATATAAATTATTATATGTTCAAAACTCCGGAATTTTAGAAAGCACGATAGGTTGAAAGTGGTGCTGTTGAAAAGCTCTTTAAAAAATAGGCAAGTTTTGTAGGAAAAATTATTTAATTACTGCCACCCCTGTTAAGTAACAATCGTTTGAAATTATTAAATCAAAATTTCATAATAACGATCGAAGTCGGCATTAAAAATCTAGCAACCTTAGACATTGTCACAAGTGTTCAAACTGTCTTTCATTTACTCTTTAATACGTACTACTGAGCTCTTCTGGTTATACTGTGAGTGTATTTCTTCAGTGTTTAATGATCGATAGATAGGTAACTAGATTTTAAATGCGGACTTTTAAAAAGTTTGTTATTATGACATTTTAATTTAGTAATTTCAAACAAATATTACTTACCAGGGGTGGCAATAATAAAAAAAAAAAATCCGTACAAAACTTGCTAATTTTTTAAAGATCTTTTCAACAATACCACTTTCGACCTATCGTTACATTTATAATTTCGGAGTTCTGGACATTCTGGAGCAAACTAATAGGGAAGCCGACCTTCCCGGAAAAAAAAATTATCACCATTCGATTCTTTATTAGGGCTTTTATAGTACAAATTTTTGACACAACTCTCTACGACTAACTGTTTTCGAATAAAACGACTGATACGGGTGGTCGAACTCACCCTGTATAATGGCTTGTTAATTAATAATTTTTTATGTTTAAATATTTTCAGATTTTATTTCTTTTATTTCTGAAAAATGGGCAAATGCATGTAAAGGACTTTTCCTAAATCTGGCATAGTTGTGACAGTCAAAATAAACATCATTTCTATTTCTAGTATACTAGTGTGATGATTACGTATACAATAAAACTCCCTTTTCGCATCTGTCTCTGTATCTTCTGGATTAACTTGAAAATCGCTAGACCGATTTCAATTTGCTTTTGTAAATTGAGTAAATTGTATTTTAAAGACCACCAACAGCTAAGGTTATTTGGGCCTAGCACCAATTCATATTTTCAATTCATTATTTTTTTCAATTTGCTTTTCACGGTTGTATATCGCGTTATCCTGGGAATGATTTAGGCTATATTTAATTATTATTTTATCCTTTTGGAGACAATCTAATTGCTTTTTAAAGTGGTCCATTTTGCTTAATTTTTTTTTTAAGTTTCAAAAATCAGATCATATGTTTATAAGTTACATTATTTAACTGGGTCGCCCAAATAAAGCCAGATAATGTGACTAGACTAAGGTTCTTCCTCATATAATCCTATTTAAACAAAATGCTAAAGTTTCTTTCAAATCAGCCCAGTAGTGCCCGAGATATTCGCAGCCATGCATACAAACATACATGATGAATTGAGAATATCTTTTTTTGAATACCATTATGTTGATTTTCAGGAAAGGATTCGGTGCCAGTTTAGTTCGGCGAGTGAGAAAGGCGGGTTCGGACTTCATGAACAAAGTGCCAGGAGTAAGTTGCGACTACTTTGAAAATTCACATAAATTATTATCAACTTCGTTTTATAATCTTCACATTTCACGGTTATAATTTCAGAATCGCCGTTCGTGGCAAGACGATAGTCGATTAACTCAGTCCGAATACACATTGTCTCAAACTGGTTCTGGTGAATCTGGCAACAATGATTCCGATAACAGCATCGAAGATGGCGGAACGCTTCGTCGAGATTCTAATTTACAACGGATCGAAGACAGAGACAATTTCAATGAAAAAACATCTTTGAACGATTCTGTTATCAGACGATCGCGTCGAGAACCATCTCGTAGGTGAGTTATAAACAATTGTTTGTTGTTTAATCAAGGTGTGTTACACCTTTTTTTAGTCGCGACTTAAGTATTGTAACAAAACTGTTTCTTGTGGAGCTAAAAATATTTACAAAATAAAAGTCAGTTCTGTTCTGACAACAATTAAAACACAATCATTGCAGCAATAAAAATATTTATACTCTATATTATGCAGTCACCTAGAGAATATACTACACACAACACTTAAACCATCTTAAACTAACTAATATTTATGTACACGACACCAACTTTATTATTTCTAAGGATTATTATTTATTTCGCACTGTATATTTATTTCGCGGTGGAACACTGGTATAGTTCGCTCTGTAGCAACTGTCAATTATAACTGACTATCTGTGTTCGAGAGCTTGAGAATGGCCGAGCGTTTAGCAATGCTGTTGTTTACATGGCGTTGCTATGGTTTCTCTATTACAAGTCCCCAGTTCCCGGGTTCTAGCCCGAGAGCTGGTAAAAGTGTCAATTGGATTTTCAATTTATTATTAAAAAAAAAAAAATAATGAATTGAAAATATGAATTGATGCTAGGCCCAAATAACCTTAGCTGTTGGTGGTCTTTAAAATACTAACACACACACCTGTGTTCGACTTATATCATAGTAGTCTGAAAATGAGAAGTAAAAATAGTGGATTTTTTCAAGTTAGTTTGAGTGTAACTGAATATTATTGTAGATCAAGTCTCAGCAGTACAGCTGGAAGTGTTTTAAGTTTGGGTTCGGTCGGTACCCGACGGACCGTTTATTTAACTGAGCAAGAAGTGGAAGCCACAGCTCCACCCGCCACCAACACACCGGAAGCCACGAACAACACAGCCGGTGGCGCCGGAACAATGCTTGTTTACAATAAAATTTCAACCGTAATCGGCGGTAATAATAAAATTAACCAAACACAGGCTTTGGTAAAACCGGACACGGAGAAACACGTGACTTCGGACGTTGAAGCCGGAAGTGAAGTGGAAAAAAACAGTAACACATCGACGGTTAATAAAAGTAAAGAGAACGCTATTTGGTATGAATACGGATGTGTTTAAGGTAAGGCTGTCTTTTGTTAGTTAGACGTGCGATTTGTTTTTAATTCAGAAATAAATTGTTAGGTTTGTTTTTTTTTTTCTTTTGTTGTAACAGCATCGCGTTTTTTTTTTAACTTATAAATGCAACTATACTATAAAATTCGAGTTTGTTTTAAAAAAATGTAATATTGGACGTTATATTTGTTTTGTTTCTGACGATTCCTTCTGATATCTATTTCTAGTACTACGGTATGTTTTTGTAAATAAATTAATGCAGAAAAAAAATGCATATTAACAATTAAGCTTCTGGCTGAAAACAATAATTTTTTTGACGCTGTTACAAATGCAAAAGGTCGAAAAAAACAAGCCTATTATGCTTAAAATTTTATGACAAAAAAAAAGTACTTATTCAATAACAGAATGAATAATTTCAATAAGAATTATTTGTTTCTGAAAATAATTTGTGTTTTTTACTCGCTGTTATGACAAAATTTTATGTTGAAAAAAGCGTGAATGCTTATCGGTTGTGATTTGTTTTATGATATCTCTAATTTGTAGTGCTTCCGTGGCCTTGCCAAGTGCATTTTAATAATACATTTAGCCAGTATTTTGTGCAAAATGTCCAGTATTTTTTATTAGATGTAAACGTCCATGAGTATAATCAAAAAGTATCGCACAATTTAATTTAAAACGAGTTTTAAAATATGCATTTATTTTAGTTTAATATGATTATTATTATTATATTTAATATATTATGTTGGCAGCACTGACATATTTATTTTTAATAATTTTATTGGCGGTTATGTCAATTTCAACTGAGTGCAATATCATATTAATAGGTTCGTTTGTTTTGCTAACAAATGACGAGCAAAAACAAAATGTCATCTTAGTTCACGTCAAAAAACAAAATCTTTATTATTTTTATCAACTTCAAACCTAAAATGAAAAATTTATTTTCACCATGTCATGTTATTTCATGACGTAATTTAATACTTGATTGCTGGGTTGCAGAAAGCATTGTCAGAGAATCTAGTTCGACAATGACCTTAAATCAGGGTGTCCACAGGTCAGGGAATTCTGGAAAGTCAGGGAATGTCAGGACATTTTTTTTGGGTCAGGGAAAGTCAGGGAATTTGAAAAGTGGTCAGGGAAAAATTTCAACAGAGCAGACTTTTAACACTTTTGTAATTTTTGATGCTGAAAGTTGCATAAACAATGAGTTTGTGTCGTATAATAATTGTACCTTTTTTAAATTTAAAAATATACCTTTATGTGTTTGTGTACAATAGACATATGAAATAAGGAAAAATTTTCAAAAAAGTCAGGGAAAAAAATCAGATTCGGTCAGGGAAAGTCAGGGAATTTGGTCTTGAGAAAAAAGTAGACACCATATAGATTGTGACCACACATATTTTTTCATAAGAAAAGCATCGTGAAATTTCAAATCGATCTGCTCAAAGAATAATTGAAGAAGGCCTTAAAGCCGCGTATGGACCGCAGTTCCATTGCAAACCAAGCCCAATAGCAGCCCATCTGGCGCGGAAGTGTGAAAAACTGGATGCACTTTCGAAAAACAAAATCTTCTTTGATGTACTGCTCTATGAGTAAGCGTTAGTCAACGCCAACTATTGCATTGGAATGAATTCAGTCACGTTCAAAAACCTTGTACACACCGAGCACAATCGTCTAAGAGGCAGCGACAAATTTTCGTAAGTGTCTACATAAGGCAAAATAATCTCACCAATCCCTGTGTAAGTGTTCCCCATTTGAGAATCTGTAAGTTTAGTAGCCTTTCTCCCTTGCGTTTTAGGTGACAGGTAGAAATTAGACAAATTTTTTATGTAATAAAGTAACACTATTTTTAATTATTAAAACAAATTATTTATTTAATTATTAAATTTAAGTTATTGTAATGGGTCCGATGAAAAATTTTGACATATCTGGACGTTTTGAGGTCCCTAGAGTCCAATTCTACTGTTTTTAGACAGATGTCTATGTAGGTTCGTTCATTCGTACGTACGTACGTTGGTGAACTTTTTTTCGGCTCGCATATCTCGAGAATAAATAATGATATCGACTCCGGACCAATTTCATTCGACACATATTTACACAATGAACACCTAATTAGGTTTGCAGGAAATTTCAATTAGCGTTTTTTTTTTTTAAGGGCGCCCAGTGGCAAGTTAGCAGTATGATTTTACCCGCCCAGTGGCAAGTTAGCAGTGTGGTTTTACCCACACACCAAGCCTCTTTTTAATATTATTTTGCCTTACATAGACACTTGAGAAAAAACGTCGCCAGCTCTCTGTCTACAGCAGTTTTGAATTTCTAAACGCGTGTGGCTTCGGTTGTGTTGGATCTTTGGTCTTTACGCGGATTAAAAAGAGTCAACAATACAAAAGTCACGTCACAGTTGAACTGATCTGAGACAAATTGTAAAATTAACGTACCTAATAATTATATGAAATGTCAACATTGAAATATTTATTTTAAGATCATGTATTGACTATCAGATGTTTTCGTTACAAAAAACTAAATGAAAGAAAGTGTTCAATATTTCTGTCAGCATGTGATCTTAATGAACATGTGATCTTGAAAAGTAAAATTTTCATAAAAGCACAATTTTATATATTTAAAAAAAGAAAGTATTTTCAACGCAGCTAAAAAAGAGGGTGCTGTTAAGATTTTTTGATAAATATGTTATTTATAGAATATATTAGGATAAAAAATTTAATAATTTTTGAGCACACAAAAATATTAGTTCCTTAATTTTTTTTTAAACGTGTTTACCATTTTAGTGAAGAAAAAATGTCTTTCTCTTTGTTTTTTTTTTATAGTCTTCAAGTTTCAAATTTCATTTTAGTGAACATTATTAAATTTGAAGAATTCCAAATTGTATGTTATTTATTTATCTTGTTTTCTAGATTTGCATTTTAGTAATTATTATTTTTACCAAAAATTTTTTTTGATAACCCATAAAACAATTATTTTTGCACACATATTTCTAAACAGCCAGTGTTTTTCGATAGGTCCCATGTGAAATATTCTTTTCACGAGTTAGTTAAGATCCCTACACTGGTGACGGTATTGTAATTTTAATGTGAAAAAAATGCATTGTAAAAATGGAATATTAATACAGGTTCCTTTCTTGCTCTAATGTTGATAGGTAGTTAATTAAACAAAAGACAACGCGTTCAGCGTTAGAGCAAAAAACAACAATCTGTTTGTTTCATTTTAACGAAAATTTACAAAGATACAAAATAATGAATTTAGGTGTCTTTAAAATGTTATATTTTTAGAAATAGCAAATTTTTTTATCGATGATCTCTTAACAAATAAATTTAGGAAAGTACAGCTGATCTTTGAGTTACAGAAAAAGAAGTTGATTTGCTTTTTTAAAGTAAAATTGAACAAAACAAAAATATTACAAATGTATCCTCACAGTTAATTTAAATTTTGAACGAAAATGTTCAATTTTCTACAATCTGAAAATGCCAGCCCTCCATCTTAAAGTGATGATTAGAAATCAAACATGAATCTCAAAAAAAAGCGCTCATAAAGTATTGCCGCATATCCAATTATCGAGCAGAACCTAGATTTTTTACAGAATTCAAATGTGTACGCTGTGTCTCAAAGATTGCATAATATTGTTACGGAAATTATTTATACCGTTTTATTATGTCCGTAAAAATACAGTAGTACAATAGTCATTAGCCGAACTGAAGCGCCACTGCTCTTGATGCGTATAACAATATATTAGCTATCATACTTTAAATATACCATACTTATTTGTGCCAACTACTTCACCTGTAAACATCAATTTTGCCCGCAGACTCATTCACATTGATGTCGGTTTAACAGGAATCTATAACTCAAGTTTAGCTTGATAAAAAGTACTCTGTACATTAAGTTTGGGCACTAGTTGATAATGTATTAAGATTCTTTGAAAATATCCTTCCAGTCGTTTTCGGATGATGTCAGTACAGACAGACAGACCAAATCATACAAAATACATGAAAAACCCATAAGAAAACAAAATTGCAGATAGAGGAATATAACAATTGTATGAATAATGCCAAACTTTAGTTAACTGTAAATTGTCTGTATAGGGATTTGGAATTAGGCGCTATGACATCTGGTGGCAGAAAATGAAAGTATAGAAAAATGTGGTTTCGCGAATGATCTTGCTTCCATGTTAATTCCAGTACTGTTTCAACCATCATAAATGCTATGTTGCGTGATCCTTGGGACACACTGTATAAATATGTTTATTCCTTTCTCTAAGGAAGTGTATTCCCGCCTTTTTCTGTTCGATATTAGGAGACGCGTTTTTAAGATGTCCAAAAATCCCATAGCGATAATTTAAAAATGATTATTTTTCGCATAAACAATATATTCATAAAAAAATGCAATGTAAAATGTAGATAGTAAGTTATTTTGTAGCAAAACATTTTTTTATGACTTGCAAGCAATATACCAAATATACTCTTTACATATTTTATACAAACATCTTTATTTATTTTTGTAAATTACAAAACCAAATTAAATATTACATTGCGTAAACAATTATATATTACATTACTGAATTCATGAACCATAATTTTAATATAAAATAACCTTTTATTTAAATGATAAAATTGACATCCGTCTATAAAAAATATTATACAAAAAAAATTAGCCTTCTTGGCTTTGCTGTAGTCCGTTAAAAAGCACTGATCTCTAATTGATGGATAGCAGTAGACGACTAGTCCCTAAATAACGTCCGAATCATCTTCAAAAAGCGGCAAGATGTACCAAGCGAGAGAGAATCATTGGGTGACAATTTTAGAGACAAATTTTAATGTACACACGCAATGTTATACCATATAACGCTAGGCATGTTTTATATTACTATAGCCCGCCAGAAGTGACCTACAAAATTTAAATATTGCGCTGCACAGGTTGGTTTCATACGGCCGCCATTCGCTATCTGCTAATTAGAGGTCGGTGCTAAAAAGAGGAAATTTTGTTTGGCAACCTATCTTAGGATTGTCAATATTAAAAAAATGGACCTGTAGAAATATGCAATTAATTCGCCAGGGTCCATTTTTTTACACTGGCGTTTATCATAAATTCAGTAATAATATAAACTATAAAGGAATTTTTATACCGTATAAATAATATCATTTAGGTTGAGACAACTTGAAAAGCGTTTTAAAATGAAGCCAGTCTAGAAACAGTCTTTGACGGTATATATTTAATATTTTGCCCGCATTAAACGCTGGCTTAACTTCAACAATATTTTAAAAAAAACAAAAAAAACAATTTATAATCGTAACTGTTCTGTGTATAATCTTAACGTGAAACAGAAAAAATAAAGGTAACATATTTTTTTGAGTTGTCTGTTTATAGAACAACTGAAAAAAAACATCGAATTTAGAAGTTTGATCTTATCAACGTTCTAATTTAGAGAAGGTAAAAAAATTGACTTATTGAGGTAGGTATGTAAACAAATTCAATAGGGTACTTGCATGGAATTTTTCATTGCTTTATTATTATGCAGAATGAAAATGAAGTATGTCAATTTGAAGAAAACTAAAATCTGAAAAACTTTTAATGATTCGTTGAAGTGCAATTAATAATTTATTAAATTTGCTGAATTATTTAAATATGTGAAGCCAGTTAGCCGCGGTGATGTAGTGGAGTAACGATAGACAAAATAAAAGGACCTTATCTCAGAACCGGTAGCATCTACTCTGATTCGAATAATTTTTTTTTACATAAATACAAAATATTAAAACCTTTATAGGTTAAAAATTGACGCTTACCTTCCCAGGGGTAAAACTACCCACAAAATTATATACACAAAAAAAAATCAAACAAAAATTACGTGTAGATGGAAAGGTGTGGCCAGAAAAAGAGTCCGAAAGTCGAGGGGTTTTCGTCGCCTTGGAAACCGATGGTTAAAACGTAATGTCCTTTTCAACAGCTTTATTAATTATTGAAGTAAAACTACTTAGGCGGCACTGCCTCGACGATTTGAAGGGTAAAATGCAGTCTCGATGAAACGAAAATGGGTGACAAAAACAATGTGACGTGAATTACCATAACAACCCTAAATAAATCAATAAAAGTGTAATAGCACACAATCTAGTGATAACAGCAACTTTAATAAATTATTGCGTTTCAATCGTTCAATGTTTCTCAGATTTTAGATTTTTGTTCAAACTGACGTATAATCATTCGGCATAATAAAAAAAGTCCATGCAAGTACCCAATTATTTACTTTATTAAAAATACTAAGGTACCACGTACACAGTAGGATTTCTATGCACTGTGGATTCTTCATCTGGATCCATTACAACTGTGGAAATTTGATTTCAAATTAAAAAAGCCCCTTTTCGTAAGTTCAAATTATGCAGGCTGTCTGACGTATATAATTCTGGATTAGACCATGTAAAGGTGGAGTAAACCGCACAAAATGATAATTTCAAAATATTGTAAATTTCTATTTTTGTGATTTACAGCCGTCTTTTAAATAATTTCAGTCAACTTACTTGACCTTGTATTGATCCAGTTAACCTCAGTTTATATTTTACTCACATATCGATAAAGTTCTATATGGCGCATTCGGTTTCAAAAGTGTAACCAACACACTGAAATAGAAAGTAAGTTCCGTATGTAGAAAAGTGAAAACTATATATCTACTTCTATCTGCACACAACTGTATAGTATGCATGTGCTAATAGGTGCGTTTGGTATCAAGGTGTAGTGTAAAAAGTGTAAACACTTTTGAAACTATTACGTTTGTTATATAAAAGTGTAAAATAACTGACCTGTTTGTTATTTCAGAGTGGGACTAAAAGTGTAACAACTATTAGTCCCGGCTCTTGAGCAGGTGCACGTAGTGTAGTGTAGGTCACGTGATATATGTCTGAATTGACAATCGCTTTGACAGATTTGATACTTTTTCCGTACTCTGTTTTTTATATTTTTTGTCTTAAAAATGAATGAGCTTCAAAATGTAATGGTACAAGATAAATATGGCAGTGAGTTTAACATTTTTACTACCAAAAAAACTGTAAAAACTAGAAATAATGAACTCAGCCAATCTGTCATTTATATTTATTTTGTAATGCGCAGGTACAATTTACTCAGAATGTACACTAGCCCGTTTGTTACAAGTGTACATTTAGTTTACACTTTTGGTGAACTTGTTTACACTTTTCAGTGAAAAATTATCTACACTACACTACACCTTGATACCAAACACACCTAATGTGACACGCATTTATAAGCAGATAAAAATATACAATATTATAATATCTGTCTCAAATTGTTGGTTACACATTAATTATGATTCAGTACATTGTGTCAAATGACAATGAGCCATATTACGTGAGGCTGTTAATTTGCCCGGTTTTAACAATCGTCACTATAAAAAATAATTTTCTTTAAACGTTACAGCATTTTTTTAATTTTACATTAATGAATGTCTAAATTAAATTAATTCACATAAAAATTGCACTATGCGCGTCACATAAAAAAAAAATATTATTCATGACTGAAAATAGAAAATTATTACCGATAATTAAAATTATCAATTATCACAGCCTTAGAAAAAAATAGGGTGTTTTTAACCGTTACTTTTTTAGATCTACAGTAAAAGATTTGTTGACATTATGATCGTTAGATATAAAGCACTGAAAACAGAAAACAACATTATATTACATTTTTGATAAGATAAACATTGCATTTCTGAATGGAACATACCTTTGGTTCGCTATCATTTGTTGTCATAAATCCAATGCCCATACTGTAACTCGTATGACTCCAAACAAAATTTGCCATAGATTTATCTTCGTTTAATGTTATAGCAATTGCGCCAGCAACTTTTTCACTAGAGTTGTTCTTTAATAATGTAGATTCTAAAAAGACGATTTTAAATTGTACAAATTTTTTTATAAAAATTTAGTTTCAGTCCTGGAAATTTGTGTCACTAGATTAATGATAAAATCCCTACATTTAAGAATTGTACTGCTTAATTAAGATTCGTAGATTTTGAGAATTTTCAATTAACGACGTAATAAGAAACAACAATATACACATACCTAAATATTTTTCTTGTATAATGAGATTCAGATTTAGGTTGGTTGATTGTTCAAAACCGCTTGTAATTTCCCTCGCTAATTGCGTGTGTATGAGATGTTCCCCACAACCCGTAGTACTTACAGCGATATTATCAGTAGCCCAAACACCGGCTCCGGCAATGGCCGATTGCCCTATTCTACCGGGACGCTTCAGCACAATTCCTCCAGAACTACACGCAGCCACCAAACATCCGTTATCATCCATACAAACAGCACCGACAGTGTCGAAACGCTTAAAATCTGTTTCAGAACTTCCATTCAATTTGGTTTCGCCACATTTATTAATTAACAGAATTTCATTACTCTCACTTGACAGTTTGTCCATAGCATCAGAACTATTATGTTCATTTGTCACTATACTATCATTTGTTTCATTCAAACTGCTGTTAGTTGTTTCTAACAATTCGTCTGTATTTGATGAGTCTTTATCGAGACGCTTTGATATAGTACCACTAGAATTTAACACAATCTCAGTGCTTTCAGACTGTTTTTTTATATTGTCTGAACTGTTACGTTCATTTATCACCACTCTAACATTTGTTTCGGCAGAACTATTGTCAGATGTTTCCGATGAATCATCTGTTTTTGGCGAGTCTTTATTATTATTATTACATTTACGTTTTGAATAACTGACTATAACATCGTCAGTGCCATTTTTAGTTCGTTTTCTATGATTGATTTTAACTACCAGATTACCGGTTTCAGCCATCGATTTTCTTAATTTATAAGCATTGAATCGATCCAAATGCTTTTTATAATATTCATACTGTTTCATCGATCTACTAGAGATCATTGAGTAGTTTGGTACAGTTTTAATACCAACTTCATTGGCAAATAATCTAGCTCCTTCCCCAACCAAAAGATAAGGATGAACTAATCCCAGCTCACATTCAGATGACTGTTGCTGACAAATATATTGAGCAAGTTCTATTGGATTTTTAACTCCAGATACTGCACCGACTGCACCAAAATGAGACTTGCTGCCATCCATGATACACGCATCACATTCTACAATTCCGGTTCGAGTTAAGTTTGAACCGTAACCAGCGTTTACAAGAGGATCATCTTCTAAAACTAAAAAATTATGTCATCCAATGAGAAATTTAGCATTGTTATGTTACATTTGATAGGTAATAATAATAATCTAGCATTTTTTCTTAGGCTAGCTAGAGTTTGACCCTTCATTACCTTTTACAGCAGCGCAGCAGGCACTTAGTGCCGTACCTCCTGAACTTAAAATATTGTGTGCCTGTTGACATGCTGATTTGATTAAAGATTTATACCGTTCGTAATTGCTTTCTTTGTAAAGTCCAGCCCCTATAATTAAAAAAAGTCAATACAACAGCAAAATATAATGCTGATATCTTCAAATTCTAATTTATTTTAAATAATACCTGTATGAATTCCAATAAATCCCACCATTCTGTTTTAATAAAATAAATTGTTAATATTATACAACGCACTTTTAAAACCGGAAAGTGTGGTTGTGTTTTTTGAATAGTTAACATATGAGTGAACTTGTCAAAACAGAAAAAATAACCTCATATTTTTGGAAATTAGTGTGATTTTATCATTTTAGTTTGTAAAATGTCGACTTTAATTTTAAAAACAGATGTAATAGCTGTGAAATTTTTTGAAAAATGCGTTCTATCAGGTAAAATTAAATTCAAAATTGTAATTTATATCTTTGTTCAATAATATACGTAATAAGCAACTTTTTTTGTCTACGGAAAAATGTCAAAAATATTATTTTACAGGTATTGGTAATTATTTGCACATACATAATTTTAAAACAGGCGCTCAAATTAATGCAATACAAGTTTTCTACGGTCAAAAAATTCATGGGCTATGTATAGCCAGCGATAAAAAAACAATATTAGTATATGGTGGCAAACAAATAAAAACATACAAAACTGAATATAATGAGCGTACGATGAAATTGTATGAATTAGGAGCATGGGAAATGGAAGATTGGATTTTGAGTGCACAATGGATAAATCGATGTACAAAAATAGCCATAGTATCGGCACATAATGTCGCATATTTATGGGACACCGAAAAAATGTCTCTTCTTCAAAAGGTTTGCTGTTCGGAAAAATGTATTTTATATAGCGCTACAATTGTTAACGATTTCGTCGAAGATGTGATAATATTGAGTGGGACAGTTTTCAGTGAAATTCTAATTTGGAAACCTTTCTGTAGCGACAGTACGAATAATGACTGTGTTTTGTTTCGACTGCAAGGCCATACGGTAACATTCTATTTTTTAAATTATTAAAGTCGAAGCTATCAGTTTACTCACAGTCTGAACCGACCTATGATTTAGAGTGTTTTGAGCGCAACAAGTGGGATAGCTAAGTATTATATAAGAATGTATAATATTTACTATTTCTGCTCCCATTCTGACCATACTTGATTCAAGAATCTGAAATCAAAGTGCATAGTCTAGTCAGCGAATGATCCTAGCCGGAAAGTCAATAAGCGCAAAAACCGACTTCGGGACTTTGTTTGAACTTGTTAATAAAAAAAAACATATTAAAATTCCTTGAACCTCGGGTGGGCGCAAGAGGTGGGGGAGCACTTCAAAGGTCCCTTTTTTTGGTTTTTCGCGTATAACTCGAAAACAGTTGGTTCTACGAAAAAATTCCACAAATGAAAATTGTAGATGACAAAATTTCCTACGTTTTTTATATTTGAGGTTTTTTCTATCTTCAACCGTTAACAAGTTACACGCTTCTGAAAACTTTGGATCGGGTTAAGATAAAATGCTAAGCTGATATACTAATTTGAAGGAAATTTAATTATACAACTTATTTTTGTAAAATGAAAGGCTGAGGCGCTAGAGAGAAAAAAGGAACCTTTGAAGTGCTCCCCACCCCTCTTGCGCCCACCCAATGGTCAAGGACTTTTAATATGTTTTTTATTAACCAGTTCAAACAAATTCCCGAAGTCGGTTTTTGTGCTTATTGACTTACCGGCTAGACTCAAATGTGTAGACTGTAGAGACACAGAAAGGTGCGTGCACCTATTGAATTCAGTAAAATATTAGCTAGTAAGAGCCAGCGAATATTTGTTCACTCTAATATACACATTGCACGCAGTTTGAATATTTTTAGTCAATTAACCGATCAGTTGAACGCGGCACAACACTATTCATTGCATTGCTCGGTCACTTATACTCAAAAATATACTAATCAAATGATTTACAGATTAAAGGTCACTTCTATGTAATTTGACAGTGTGTAAACTCACAACTTTGACTGTAATTGCCTGCGTTATGTCATTTTATACAGAATAATGTTTTTAGGGTGTAATATTTTCTATTGAATACAACGAAACGGTTGGTTTGATTTGTTCAACTTCCGATGATAGGTCTGTCCGACTGTGGACGGTACTTGGCAAAAACTTATTGACCGCCCTTGAAAATCCAGCCGCTAATATAATGTTGCGAAGTACTATGTATGGTCACACAGCGCGCGTGTGGCGATCACAAATACTTTCCAATCAAATTGTATCTATTGGCGAAGATTCCAATCTCAATATTTGGGATTTCGATGGAAATATAGTTAACCAATACGAAACGCACCAAGGTGACAAATTTATTTAATTATAGTCAGCTCTTCTCTTTGTAAGTCGAATTGTTATCTTCTATCTCAAATGTTCTACGAAAAGAAAACAGGATTTTTTATTCGTTTTGTAAATACTAGCTGAAATACTTGTTCTTTACACAATAAGGGTCTCCCCAGAGATTCGCACTCACAACCGAAATTTTATGAAATTTTAATTTGGCATGTAATCTAAATTTTAAGATACTTATTTTGTAAGTTTCGTGAAAATTGGTCTAGCCGTAAAGCTCAGGACAACAGACAGATTTTCGGTTTTGTTTATACGTATAAATTATGTACATGAAGTCGCGTGATAATACTATCGCTCACATGCAAAACAAGCAATATTCTGAGATCTTTTCTGATCATTTTTATCTGACCTAAAAAATAGCGTATATGCGTTTCACATAGATCTTTCTTAATTTTTTTTTAAATAGAGTTCGAGGACTTTTGAATCACTCTGTGCTTTTGGTACCGCTATTTTCACTTGTTTTGTATTCTGGCAGGTGATTGCATATGGTCATTGGATTGTAGTGAAACAAATAAACTCATTGTAACTGGTGGAGGAGATGGAGGTTTATGCTTATACCCATTGTATAAAAACATCCGAACGAGGGAACTACTAAATGCAGAAATGTGCGAAAATGAAACGTTTAAGAAAATAGCTCTTCTTCATGACGGAGGTATTGTGGGAGTGACCGAGAATGGGACGTTGCTGTATTATGAATCTGAAGGATCGAAATGGAGGAGCGTGTCGAAACACGATGAATTAAACAGTTATTCGTTACTAGAAGTTTCAAACTGCAGAAAGTACGTTGTTTTCGGAGGTATGTTATAAGTCATATAAACATAATATATCGGGGTAGAATTTGAAGAAAGAATTATTAATACAGTAAGAAATAGCAGACCTCTTGCAACTGGTAAGATCTCAAACTCAATACAGATTCATAAATAACATATATATTAGTTCAGAAAAAAAAACTTAAAGAATATATTGGCGGAACCCTTTATGCAGGCGTCGCGGACCCCATGGTTAAGAATGACAGATTTGATTCATTATAAAATCTGAGTGTCAAATCACAGACAGTCTGTCACTTGTCAGTATCTCATTTCAGATTTCTATAAAAATAATAGGTTATTTAAATTTTAATGAATAATTAATTTCATTTAATAAATAAATAATTAATTATCTGTCAAAAAAAATTGCTATTAGATATAGGTAGATGGCTTAGGGACCGTTCAAGTATTACGTAACGCGGTTTTTAAAGATTTTTTTGCCCCCAAATCCCAACCGAAAATATAAATAATTTTTGTTGAATGTTATTGTTGACAAGATAATTCAAACATTTTATTGATTTGAGATAATACTTTGAAAGCATGTTAAACTAAATACATTATTTTTAACTTCCCATTGGAAGTTATTGTAATGGGTCCGAAAATCGAAATCAAAAAGGAAAAAAAATTTTTATGTTTCAAGGTCACTACACTATTTTTACACTACTTTTAGAAAGATGTCTGTGTGTGTGTGTGTGTGTGTACGTACGTACGTACGTACGTATGTATGTATGTGTCCATTTCTTTCTAAGACGAAATCTCGAGAACGAAAAATGATATCGAATACGTTGGGGTGCCAATCGACGCGTATTAACGTAAATATGATCTGAAAGGAATGTTTTTAAAATCGGTTCAGCCGTTCTTTTTTCTTAAACAAATAACCTCCAAAAAAGTAGATTTTACACAATATCTCGCGAATAAAAAATTATATCGACTTCGTAAGGGTGTCAATCGAAGCGTGTTAACGTCATTTTGATCCGACATAAATTTTATAAAAATCGGTTCAGCCATTTTTTTTTTTTTTTTTTTTTAATTATTGATGTTTTAATGATTAAAATGATTACTTTTCTGTGTAATATCTAATTTAATTATTATTATTAAATATTTATCAAACTGGGAAGTTCGTCGTGTGGACCTCAAGGGTCGCACTTTAGTCCTAATAAACGACCCACCTCACGGCTTGTTTTTATTTGAATCGATTCTTTGTTTCTATAAGTATTTTATATTCACGAATTCACGCCTAATTAATTTATATTGTTTTTTTTCTTTTTATTATTGGATGTTTGATTATTTCTTGGTTCACTTCCACTACGCGTTTTCTGAATATGTGTACATAATAAAATATATACAATCAAACCGTATCAGTTATGAGTGACATCGAAATATGTAAAGATATGAGATGCTCGATTGTTTATCTTTTTATTCATTTTAGCGATGACTCGTTATCTTTTATAACCTTTGAAATGAGTATTTTTTATGTAGGTAGATAATAATTTTTGTTTCATCGTCTATAATTTACAATCATTTACTCATTTGATAATTTTTGTGTATAATTGAAATTATTTATAAATTTGTAACGGGATCTCTATCTGGAATTTCATTTTTTGTGGGGTTTTTGGGTATTTTATAAATGGGAGAGCACTTTTCCAGAATTTTTATCTGTCTGTCTGTGTGTCAAAAAACTGCTAGAGGAATTTTGATGATGCTTGATCTATCATTCCAAACGTCATGAAATTGACATTCACGCAAGCAAAAACTTTTTTGGTGAACTCTTCTTGTGTCTTCTCCAGCACTAAAATCAGAAAATGGATTAGGCTCGAAAGGAATGATAAGGATAAACTATATTTTAGTGTATCTAGTTAATACTAAGAAATATGCATAGATTTTAAAGAATTCTTTTATAATTAATTTAAAAAGGTAGGATTACCTTTTTGTGTACCCAAATAAGCTGGAAAAAGTGACTGGTTTTATGATATTTTTTTTAAGAACAAACCGAAGTTTTTTCTATCGCTTTATTTGCATTGTTGGCGAAATTTATGTCAAATAAATAGGGCTCTGCTGTATTCCTTGCCTCAGACGTAAATTTATGTAGGGGCTTAAAGGGCTATAGCCCAGGGCGGCAAAATTTTAGGTGCAGCAAAATTCAAGCACAATTTTCATGAACCCGACGTTGACAAACACTATTGCCATTGGTAGAAAACAATAAGAAATAAATAAGCAGTGGCAAACTGCCACGCGTATGAAGATAATTTTTTCGTTTGAATCATGTTATTTTTTGGAATCTAGATAGTCAATATTAAATGCTGGCGGGGGGGGCGACCAATTTTTAGTAGGCTTAATTTAAATACGCCATTACCCTGCATGTTATTTATATTTGATATTTAATGTCTTTTATAGGTATTCGAGGGAATATTTTTATTTATAAAGAAGAAATAAATACGCTAATTTCGACTAATACTTTGCATGTAGAAACTTCAAAATTGCATTCGATCATTTGGCTGAAATCGCCCAACTTATTAGTATTGTCGTGTGATGGGGGCATTTTAAAAATTATTCGAACGGAAAGTTTGGAATATTTAGTGAAAAAAGAGCTAACGCTTCCTAAATGTAGAGAGCGCTGGTTAACGTGCGCCCTAATGACAGAAGATGGTTGTTTGGTATGCGGCGATCGTCTGGGAAATATTCACGTTTATCATCGTAACGCTTCTGATTTCGAAGGTCCCACACAAACATTCTCAAAATTTCATGGACGTTTAGGCGTTAGCTGTTTACTGTGGAGTCGAAAAAACAATATTATATCCACAGGTAATTGCTTTTAAAAACTGAAATTCTGTTTTAAAATGTAAATCATGACTAGGTTTCCGGCACGACTTTGCCCGCGTAGATTTTAGTTTGGCATCTCATAACTGCCTTTAAAGAAGTACCTATTGCGAAATCTCTTGCACTTCATTCAATTTCGTTAATAGGAAAATTAAAACAGGACTTACGTACTTATATCCAAGTAATTTTTAAATTGACATTGACAATAAATATTTACGAAATGACACATATTGCTCTCAAGATGCTTTGAGGAAGGCATTAATAAACCAAAACTTTAATGGATATGGAAATAATACAAAAACAATGTGTAAACTCACAGCTTTGATCCAATAGTACATTTTAGCATTGCCAACTGGTAACAATCATTTTCAATTTTGTAGGTCGCGATGGAACAATGAAAAAATTCAAGTACGATTCAAAAAATTGTCAGCTTGTACAAATCGCAATAGAAAAACTGCCATTTAAATGGTTGGCACGAATTTTAACAGATAATAAATCACAAAATACGATTGTTATTGGTTTTTGTGGATCAAATTTCAATATTTGGTGTTTCGAAAATCAGCGAACTTTACTTGAAATCAATTGCGGCGGCGGCCATCGTTCTTGGGATTTTAACATAAACAACAACGGTGAATTAATTTTTGTTTTCATAAAAAACAAAACTGTGTTTATTGTTAACGACAATTGGAAAGAAATAATTACGCAAGATGTAATCCAAGGATTTCATGCAAAAGAAATAAATTGCATGGAATCAATTTCTTTCGATGGATCGAATTTTTTTATTTCAGGAGGTGAAGATACGACATTACGCGTCAGTAAAGTTTATTCAAACGATGAGTTTTGTAATTTGAAAATTTTAAAATCACATTTGTCTAGTGTCCGATGCCTTGGTATTATTCATATTTGTCAAGGAAAGTTTGTAATATTCTCAGGTGGAGGACGAGGTCAGTTAATTGTGTCTGAACTAATAATTGACAATTTTACTGTTGAGTGTGTAGAAAAAGCTTCAGTAATGTTAAAAAATACTGTGAACCGTTCCGGTAATTGGAATGACTTTATCATAGACAATAATCCTGAAACACGTCTGATGGATATTACATTATGGAAAAATTCACCAGAACAAATAACTGCAATTGTTTGTTGTTCAGACGGAATGCTTCGATTGTATAAACTTAATTATCATAACGATAATTATACTTTAGTGTTAACGAACTCTGTTTCTTATAATCGACGATGTATTTTAAAAGTTGCTTCTATTTTTTGCGAGGAAAGAAATATTATTTTAAGTATGGCAACCGATGGCAAAATTGCGTTTTGGGATTTAACTGAACCGATTTTATCTAATGTTTTAAACGATATTAATCCTTTTTCAGTAGTGTCCGCGCACCAATCAGGTATCAACAGCTTTTGTTGTAGAAATATTTACGATAATAAATATTTAATTGCAACTGGAGGTGATGACAACACAATTGTTGTACAGATTATACAAATATACAGCAATGAAATTAGTTGGACAGAAACAGTTGAAAGGTGGCAGTCTAGTAAATATCATAGCTGTCAAATAACTGGTTTATGTTTTAGTAGAAATTATTTAATCAGTGCATCAATCGATCAGCGAATAACTGTATTCAAAATAACTACTGATAACGGATTAAGTATCGAATATATCGATCAATTTTGCACTGTTGTTTCTGATATTCATGGAATTACCATATGCTCAGTGGATAACAATGAAATAACAGTTTGCGTCTATGGCAAAGGATTTGAATTACTAAAAATACCAGTTGGATGTCCTGAAAGCTGTAAAATAAAGGAACACCTGCATTCAGTTGTTATTTAAAACAGTAGCGATTGTTTATAAATGTATTTACATTGTTTCAAACAACTGCCTTCTAAGTGATAATCTATACTCAGTGTGCTGCCTCTTCAATTGTCATTTGGTTTGGGAAATAACGATCGAACGAGACAGGCTCAGAACTCAGGCCCAATCAATTTTAAATGAAATTAAATCTTGACCTGATAGTCAGGAACTTGATTGGGCCTGAATTCTACTTTTTTTCTCGACTCCTACTTTACAATTTCATATTTATTCCTCTAGAATTTTCAATTCACAGCCAGCATTTGGTAAATAAAAAAATTTGAATAATTTTATGAGCTTTAGCGATTGATAAAAAATGATGCCACGATCAATCAGTAGATTACAATCGACGTGTTAGCCATCCCTGGTATATACTATATTATAATGTAGAACCCACCCATCTGTATGAAAAACATAAAGTTTTCTAGTGGATGCCCATCCAAAATTTATAAATAGTTTTCTGTTGGAGACAACCAAAATCAATTTTCTAAAGAGTCAAAGACGCCCCTAACTAATACTACCTGTTGATTACTGGCGGTTTTATAAATGAATTGTGATGGAAATCAACTAAAATCAAGATTTGCTCAAACAAACCTGATATAACGGGAGCGAGCACGCTGCAGAATGATAGTATATAAAACGGGATGCTGAAGAATTAATTACGTTGTTTGGATGTCACCGAATGAAAAGGCTTCTCGATCAAGCTATATCATACTATTGTCCTTCGGGCTTTAGCGTGTTTGCTCATGTTATCCCACATCGGTTTGAATAAACTTTTACAAATACTGGACATGTTGATAAAAAACTATACAGTTGTATCATCTAGAAGGTCGTAGTTTAAATAACAATAATTTTAAAATAGGCTTGTTTTCAATACGAAGTTTTGTCTGTGATAAAATTGCTTTTTTTATTCCCATTGTTAAGTTTAAATTTCTATACAGAGGGTTTATAACGAGTGTAAAAAATTGACAGATAATTAGAGAAGTTATTCTTATATTTAGTTACAAAGCTACAAGAGTTTAAAGTTGTGACTTTTTGTCTTTCTGTTTTCCAAAGCCGTCATCATTTGTAAATTTTATTGGAATTAAACATAACTTTAAATTGCTGTAGCTCATAAATAGTTGATTTTTTTCATGTTGTACGTTATTACTATTAGGTAAGAGTATTGCAATTTTTTTGTCGATTTTTTAATACTCTATAAATTAACCCATACAATAATAAAATTTTATATATTTTTATATAATATGTCAATTTATTTAGCGGTCAGCTGCCTTATTTCAAGTATATTTTAATTAAAATATAATTATTAAAATATTGATAATATTTTATAAGCACCGTTGTGAAAAGTGTTTGTGTACTTGACATAAAAATAATTAAGTAACTATTTTGATAAAAACTTCATATTTACTAAAAGCATGTTTTTATGAAAGATAAATAATGAATGAAACACTTTAATTAGAAAATTAAAGAGAGGCTTTTATAATTTTTAAAAGATTTTGTTTATCATTTTATTATAGTGTTTAGATTACAAAAATAAAATACTTATTTTCAAAAAGTCTATACGTTCTTTGTATTAAAAAAATACTATAAATTGAAGTATTTTGATATATTATGAATGATTCTAAAGACAGATGTTTTCATATAAATTGTATGCTTTATTTTCTATGTTTATTTTACGTATTGCAAAACAAAAAAAAACTATTATACGTTATTTAGTTGTTTTATGATCTTTCTTTTTTTCGTAGTCATTTGTTTGATACGCAGAGACGCCACCCAGACGCAGTAATTTTGCTAGGCAACTTCTTTAACTGGCCCGTCTCTGCTCTCATTTTTTCAAAAAAAAAAATAATGAGTACAAAAGTGGGGACCAGAGGCGGACTGGTCATATAAGCTTTCGGTGCATCGCCGATGAGCCGGGCAGGTCAATGGGCCGGTTGAGCCGGAGGCTGGTAGTCTAATTGATAATCGATATATGTAACTTAAAAGATACTAATAAAAGTGGTATCAATTATCATAGCATCCTCTAAATATTAAAATATGACAGTTAATATTTATTATTTATAATTCGAAGGAGTTTTAAATGACATTATTGTATTGCATGAACTCTTCGGCGCGGATAATTGATAGCGTAGCTTCATCAAGTAATTTTTTAAAACGTTTACTGTTATACAAAAAATAAGAACATCTTTATTTATAAATTTAATACTTCTCTAAAGTATATTAAGAGGCGGATGGGCCCACCGGGATTTAGAAAATTTTTCCGGTAGGGCGCGGCCCGCGGAAGCCAATCGCCTATATAGTTTAGTAGCGTACGCAATATTCAGATTATGAATAATCTGAATATTGTGTACGCCATTTAACTATGAGAGATTTGCTTCGAATTTGCGTTTTGGGTCCTATTTCTTGAAAAAAAAAAGTCCGGGGGAGACCCCGATTTGCCTGGAGGGTGTTCCACACTCCCCAAGTCCCCCGGTCAATGGGCTGGCGCTTAGATATCTAAAACTTCGTCAGGTCAGGGGGGCGTGAGCTTTTAATATTATCAAAAGAGGCACCACAACAAAAAGATTGGGAAACACTGGTGTATATAAATTAAAAATATAGCACCTATTCATATTGACTTTACTGGGCCGGAATTTATAGTTGAGCCCATCCGCCCCTGAGTATGTTAATAAAAAATACCCAGTTGCCCGGGCCTGTTTCATGTCAAAACTATTTTACATTTAATGTGAAAATAAATATAAAATCCCAGAAATCACATGCATTTTCGTTTTTCGAATAAAAATGTCAATGCTCATTTTATTCATTTTTTAGTACTCACCTGTGTCAATATTTGGCTTAACACTCCTATTAAGCTTGCCATCCACCACTAGCGAAGCTGTGCTGCGCAGCCGCTAACAAAGCCCGCTAACTACAATAGATTATTAATTATTATCTGTGTCATTATTAAATAGATCAATACAGTTATCTTTTTAAAATAACGAATTACAGATAGTTTGCTGGTTCCGGCTGTAGCTCTGGTGGCACAGATTTGCTCGTAGTGGACGGCATGCTTTAGGGATGGCATAGTTACAATTTACACAGGTTATTGTTATCAATAGTTGAGTAAACACAACAATATAAAATTATTGTTAACAATTTGCAGCAGTCATTAAATTTTTATTGTTTTATTCTGTTTATATATTTTGAGTGATTTTATATGTTTTATGACAACTAAAAAAAAAATAATTTTGAGGTATGTTTTTTTTTCAATTATGATTTAAGCTAATTTTGCAGTTTTTCAAGGTTTTTATAACAGATAGACAATCTCTAACACCTATAGTAAATAAGATAAATTAATAAACATAATTGTTAATAAATTATAAAGTCCTATGGGTTATGAAAAGTGATGAAACCTTTGGTGTGAAGATACAAAATGTTCAAAATAACCACAAAACGCCAAACAATTTAAAAATTCTCGACGTACCTTTCGCCAACAAAGTTGGCATCATTAAGAGATGATTTAATCATCTCCTGATGATGCGTAAGACGAACGTACAGCGAGAATTTTTAAATGGTTTGGTGTTTTGTGGTTATTCTTAACATTTTCTATAAAGACCTAGTTAAATCATAACTTTGGAGTCTTTATACACTATGTACAAATTATTGTCCGTAAGAGATAAATTAGCTAACAAGCATATTTTTAATGTTATCTTAAGGGTATTGAGTGATACCACAAAAATATCTTGTTAACAGAGCCGTCCCTAGGTTTGAGTCGCCTCGCCCCCACTTCCAAATTCACCAAGTAGTGTAAATATTTTCATTTTGTTTGTAGGACAAGCTATTTCATTCAATCATTGCAAAGTATGCACATTTATTCGTATTTTTATTATAAGTATTTTTTGACAATAATTTTTAAGGAGGGCCCTAAGAATAAGATAAATGTATCTTCAGCACTGTATCGCGTAGAAGTCGATTAATTATATTGATATTTTTCGGTTTCAAAAAGTATAAGTTAACTGTTAAGTATATCTATCAGTTTGACACCATCAAAGCAGGCGTCTGTCGGCATCCCCCCTGACGCGGCACCTGGATCAGCTTGACCCGCTTGCCCCCCTCCACCAGGGACGGCTCTGCTTGTTAGTCAGCTTCCCCTAAAAACACTAGCTTAAAATAACATTTCCCTTAATTAATTCTTTCTCTAAGAACTAGAATTCGTAGAGGAAGTACGGTATATCGATTAAACAGATTCCTCAGCGCATCCTACGATCTAATTTACCTCTTGCATCGTGGCCCCCACATCCTTTGGCGTGCCCCTTTACCTACTGCTTCGATTTTTGTCTTCTGTGCATCTCTTAGCTGGCCAACCTCCAACGACGGGTCCATCCTAATCCCGGACGCCCAAGCTAGAGCCCTATTAGCTCTCCGTTGGTGGGGGTTATGCCTTGTATAATTAATAATTATGTTTTTGCTGAATATTCACTTATATGCTCCACTCAGCACTGGGGCGTTTCGATAAGAAAACTAACAATGATTTTAGTTTCAAATCCTCTTTCTTTGAAAAAAAGTCTCTGGATTATTAATAAATAAAAAATATGCATGAAAAATGAAAATACTCGTCACGGTTCAAAATCGACGTTAAGTTGTATTATTTATATGAGAAACATAACAATGGCGATCAGATGACGACGATGATTGGTAATTATAAAGAACTAACCATATTTCTGGCGCTGCCCAAAAATGACAGCCTTTGCTAACGTTCCCAATTAAATGATTTTCTCTAAATATCAGATTCAGTTCAATCTGTTAAACAGTTTTCGAGATTATCGCGTTCAGACAAACAGCGGACGTCTTTATATAAAAGACGTTTATATGTAGGGATAGCAATCATGAGATCAGAAAATCTCAAAGATATGTCCACATGCATTATGAAAAATAAAATTAAAATTCGGCCTTTTCTGGGTTAATAAAATAGTAAAATCTGCGAAGTTGTTGGATATTTTGTATGACATCTGAAACGTGTTTCCAGAATTTTTGTGTGTGTATTTGTACCAGCATCACTAGAGGACGACTGGACCTATTTTTATTAAATTTGGTACATTTGTGATTTGAATCTATTTGTACATAAACTTTAAGTATAGGTTGTCAAAACCAACATTGACGCGAACGAAGCCGCAGATAATAAAAAACGATAATTGCGTTAATTTGTTCTGTAAAGGAACATACCTAGTACGTTTTTATGGAAAATTTGATGTCATGTAAGTGTGGTGTGTTGTAAAGTCAAGTACTGCATGAAAGCCATTCAATTGTTGTCTGATATAAATCTGAATTGGTTGCTGTTAACGGATTTTAACGATAATATAAGAGCAATTAACTTTATCATCCCAACAGCTTCGTATTCATGGTGGTATGAAGTATTAACCCAAAAGGTCATACTTATCAAAAGGGAGAGGGAACATTATATAAAATGAATATTAACTGAACATCATTTCAGTTTTACCTTAAACTTTTATCACGTCAGTGCAGTGCTAAATATTGTTTGACTCGTCATTCAACTTTAAAAAAAGTATGTATATACATTATACACTTTTTTTGTTTATTTGTTGATTGTTTTGTTAATTTGTAATGGCATTGTTGAATTCGAGAAATTTTGAAATAAACTAACTTTTTTTTCATAAATACCAGTAACATTGTATAAAGATAATATTTTCAAATTGTGTTCATATTTTGAAATATAATATTATAGGTAGGTCCTACTACAATATTAAAAGTATAACAAGAAATCATTGCACAATTTTGTATCATGACTTTTTTGTTTGTTTTTTAAGTTGAAAATGATTATAAATGTGTTTAATTTGTTTACGAGTTTATTTTTGATTACAGTATTTTATTTAGAAATAAATACGAACGTAATAATTTGCTAATCACTAATCAGTTATCGCATAGTGTAGTCGCTAATAAATTATTAATTCATTTTATTCATAATAATAATTTATTTGTAAATAGTAAATTAATTTATATTTACAATAAAAATTTTGCGAGTTGCGAATATTTATGTGTTAAAATTAATTGTAATATTTTTTAAAATTATTAAATAAAAAAGTATTATAGCCTCACAGGAATTTTTGTTTACAATGTTTTAACGTTGGGTAATTTTTTCCCCAACTCCAATTTTTGGTTTATAAACGCACCCAAAGATTAAAGAATTTAGATTATCGTTTGAGGTTTTCTATCATTTTTCGTATAAATATCGAAAAATTAAAAAAACCTTAAAAATAATAGTAATGTATTAAAAAATAGAGAATTTGCTTTGCATTATTCAGTTTGATAGATTGTGTACAAACAACACGTTTAGAAAAAAAATATTGCATTCAGAAATGACACGTAACCTTACGTTGTGACATAAGTTGCACGAGTTTTTCACTAATAATTTTAAAATCACATTTATTTAAAAGAATATAAAATAATTACTGAAGATTAACGTTCAATATTTTGAGATAAAAAATGTACTAAGAAGTGAAGGTTATGTTATGATATATGAAGATAAATTTACAGTAAATACTGAGTTCATATCAAAGATCTTTTTGATTAAATAAAATACGAGTGGTGATTAAAAAATATACGGTTTTTTGTTTTGGATTATTTTAAAATATTATTATTTGGTGGGGCTCAGAAGATTAAGGTCAGCTCATTTTTCAATTAAGTTCAATTTACGATAACAAAAGGTTAAGAACACGCTATCCTGAAGAAATGTTTTGTCTTATGAATAATCAGAAATATGTCATGATTTGTAACAGTTATTGGGTGGAAACAATTGTTTTATAAACTTCTTATTCGAGATAACCGAAAAAAGCTATCTTTATGACCGATTAGTCATAAAGTGAGAAGTTCATTGAGACATGCATCAAAGTTGAAATTCTATAAATAAATTAAGTAACTGAAAATATAGCAAAGCATATTTTAATCAGTCAAGATGGTTTTAGCAGATTTAGGTCGTAAAATAACACATGCTTTGCATTCGTTAAGTAAGGCAACTGTAATAAATGAAGATGTCTTGAATGGCATGCTAAAGGAAATATGTGCTGCGTTATTGGAAGCGGACGTCAATATTAAACTTGTAAAAAATCTGCGTGAAAATGTACGCTCCGTTATCGACTTCGATGATATGGCAGGCGGTCTCAACAAGAGACGTATGATTCAAAGTGCCGTTTTTAAAGAACTGGTTAAATTAGTTGATCCTGGTATTAAACCATATCAACCAGTCAAAGGACGTGCAAACATAATAATGTTTGTCGGATTGCAAGGATCTGGTAAAACAACAACATGTACCAAACTAGCATATCATTATCAAAGACGAAATTGGAAGTCATGCTTAGTTTGCGCCGATACGTTCCGAGCCGGAGCATATGATCAAATCAAGCAAAACGCAACGAAAGCGAGGATTCCATTTTATGGTAGCTACACAGAAGTAGATCCTGTCGTTATAGCACAAGATGGCGTTGAAATGTTCAAGAAAGAAGGATTCGAAATTATAATAGTAGATACAAGTGGAAGACATAAACAGGAAGAATCTTTGTTCGAAGAAATGTTGGCTGTTTATAACACAATCAAACCGGACAATGTCATATTTGTTATGGACGCAACGATAGGACAGGCTTGCGAAGGTCAAGCCAAAGCGTTCAAGCAGAAGGTGGATATTGGATCTGTTATCATAACAAAATTAGATGGACATGCCAAAGGAGGAGGAGCACTGAGTGCGGTGGCCGCCACAAAGAGTCCTATTATATTCATCGGAACAGGAGAGCACATAGATGATTTAGAACCATTTAAAACAAAGCCGTTCATTAGCAAACTTTTGGGTATGGGCGATATAGAAGGACTCATTGATAAAGTGAACGAACTGAAACTGGATGATAATGAAGAATTACTCGAGAAAATTAAACATGGACAATTCACTTTAAGAGACATGTATGAACAATTTCAAAATATCATGAAAATGGGTCCGTTTTCACAGATAATGGGTATGATTCCTGGTTTTGGACAAGATTTCATGTCGAAAGGCAGCGAACAAGAATCGATGGCGCGATTAAAAAGACTCATGACCATTATGGACAGCATGAACGATGGAGAACTCGATAACCGTGATGGCGCGAAACTGTTTAGTAAACAAACAGGGCGAATCACTAGAGTGGCGCAAGGTTCCGGTGTTACGGAGCGAGAAGTTAAAGAATTAATTACACAGTACACTAAATTCTCTGCTGTGGTAAAGAAAATGGGCGGAATAAAAGGCTTATTTAGAGGTGGTGATGTAGCGAAAAATGTAAATCCTAATCAGATGATGAAATTAAATCAACAAATGGCGAAAATGATGGATCCTAGAGTACTTCAGCAGATGGGCGGTATGCCCGGACTGCAAAATATGATGAGACAATTGCAAGCTGGGGCTGCTGGAAGCCTGGGCAATTTAATGGGAGGATTTGGTGGAACGGGCGGAAATAAAAAATAATACTTATTTTGATATGAAAACTGCTGTAATATTTATGTTTTCTAGTAAAATAATAAATGTAAATTTGTATATAAAAATATAACTTTCATAAAATTTTCCATAATAATTCAATTTGCACTTTATCATCCAATGTTACAAAAAAATTGTTTCTCGTAAAAAAGATTATGACACAATATAAAAAATACATATAATTTTAAAAAGGAATTTGCGTAATTTTACAAACTGAAAATTTTGATCTACTGAAAATCATCAGTAGATTTTTTTTTAATATTTTCTTCTTTTTTTTGTAAATTAGACATTAATTATCATTGTCTTAAAATAGACTTCGATTAAGCATTCGTTTTTTTTTTATTTTATTTAAAATCAAACAAATTCCAGTTAAAAATTTTCGAAAATCAGTTTTAGTCAATGTAAGTGATAAAGTTTGTATTTTGTCAATAATTGTTTTTAACAAAAAGAATCGATATCATTTTTGTTTTTTTTTTCAGATGAGTGAATCAACAGTTAAATTAATTGGGAAACAATTATTATTGGGCGAAAGTCCTCACTGGGATGTTGGGAAACAAGTTCTTTATTATGTCGATATCTTCAAACAAAGAATATACAAGTATAATCCAGCCAACAATGAAATTACAAGTGCTTATGTTGGTAAGAAAAACATACTCTAGCACTGATAGAAACTTTCAAACAAAAAATAAGCACACCTAACCCAGAGAGCAAAACCCTCAATCCTACGGTTTCAGATTAACACGGTCGAAGGAATGCGCAAAAAAATGTGTACCTACTCTTAGAATTTTGTTCCATTGAAAGTTTATATGCTTAGCAGATTTTTAATTCAAAACAAATGAAATAAAAACTCAGGTGGCAGTGCAGAACCCTATTGACATTAAAATCAGTCGAGCTACTGAACCGCTTTAAGTAATATTTATATAGGACCAACTTCGAGGTATACCCTATCCAATAAAACAAGAATCATCAAAATCGGATTACTCTGTAAAAAGTTATGCGTGGTCAAAAGGAAAATAGTGCATTTACTAATACATGCATTGTGGCATTTAAATGTATTATATGTGAACTTACATTTGTTTTAACCCCTTAATACTTCCTTTAAAATGATCATTTGTTAATTAAAAAATCTTCCATTTTTTTCAATCTAGGCAGTGGCAACCTTTGTATGTCCACTAGTATTAAATTAATGCTGGATTGCAGAACGCATTATCAGAAAGTTTGGTTTGACAAAGACCTTTGTGGCCATATATAATTCTCAATAAGAAAAGCATTTTTTAAATCGAGCATGCTCAAAAAATAACAGATTGATTGAAACGATATTTTTTAACTGCAATTATACATGCATTTAACTTTTTTTTGTACAATTTCCGTTTCTAAACAACATTTTCATAGGCATTTCTTGATTTTTTTCTGTACGGATCAGCCATTTGTTTTTCCGAGTGTTTGGTCTAATATTCTACAAAAGTTTGATGACATTAAATTGTTAGTCCATATATAAAAACTAATTATATGATCACAATATAAGATCATTGTCAAACTAGGTTTTCTGACAACGCGTTCTACGGCCCAGCATTAATCGACATGTGGAATAAATTGTTTGCAATGAAGGATTAAATTGTAGTTGGTTTATTCAGAGTGTCCAGTAAACCTGTAAGACTTTGACTGGTAATAGGTCTGGTCATGTTCTATAAAAAAACAAAAAAAAATGACCCCAGTAAAAACCTCAACGTTTTCGAGATAATCAAACACATGTTGTGTCCATAGTCTCAAAAACTTATTTATTTAGTCCAGATTTCCAAATGATATAAGAGTAAAACAGGTAAATTATTTTTTAGAATTTGCTCTTTTAATTGAACAGGGTCTCATTCTTGAGTAATTGCCAACTATTTTTTTATGACTGGAGACAAGTGTAAAAATAATATTTACAGGCGAGGTTTATTGGACATCCTGTATATATTGTGCCTAGTTGCATTATATAATTTATTTAAAAAACAATTATATTTTGCTAGATGGAGGACCTGTTTCTTTCATTGTACCAATTGAAGGAACTCAAGACAAATTTGTAATATCACGAGGTCGCGAAATTGCGATTGTGACATGGAATGGCGAAAGTTCTGAACCATCCTCAGTTGAAGTTGTTGGCGAAACTGACACGGAAGGTCCCTGTAGAACTAATCGATTGAACGATGGCAAATGTGATCCAAGAGGTGTATTGCTTGCAGGTAAGAAACATCTACAATTTTCGAGGTCATGATTATGCGGAAGTTTTTTTTTCTAATGTAACCAAACAATAGAATAGTAATACATGGAATATGTTTTTTATGCAGAACGAAAATCTGAGAAAGATAGAACGATTTGTTGAAACTCTATAATTTATTAAAGTTGCTTGCTCTTTAAATTATGTTACGTCAGTATTAAGTATAATAAGCACGTTGGAGGAGGAAGGGGGCCTGGAGGGCTAAGACCACCTCAAAATAGCGTCCAGACCCCTCCCCTATTTTAAACTGGCATGTTTATTTAAAATGTAAGTTTTCATAAAGGATCGTAGGCTTATATTCCCCCCCAGCTGTTTCGCAACACCTTTAGTGTATAGTTATTATTACTAACGTCACATATCATGTAAATAGCAAACATCTTTAATAAATTATTACGTTTTAACGACTTGTTCAATGTTTTTCAAATTTTAGAGTTTTGTCAGTGAAGCAGAAAAATCATTAGAACTTCTAAACTCACCATAACAGATCAGAGTTTGTTGAAATTGTTTTTAAAACGTTTATTATATTACAATATTTAAAATCAGAAACATTCCACCCCACGGACTCAAATTTTCCTCTAAATTTTCTTAGACGTTCTCTTGGCATATATTTGCTGTTTTACAAATAACTATTCAATCTTGAGTAATAAAAAAATATGATTAAAAATTTCAATCAAGTATCCTATTAGTACCTGTTAAAAAATTAATTCGGTATCGATGCAAAATTATTGTATTTATAGAATTTTTTTTAATATTCAGTTATTTTCTTTTGTGTTTTATTTTCAATTGTTTACTGTTATGATTTAACAGTAGGTATATATTTTGTTTTCGTTTAAACTGCTTTTTATTTTATTTTTTTCATTAATTCAGTAGTGCTTTATTATTATTGTTGTTTTGTATCAATGTAGTATTTATTTCTAATGCAGTGTAATTTTCAATAACATCCAAAGGACGCAAACGACTGAAAAGAAAAACGTTTTTGTATCTCTTCATACTTTTAATTGTATTAATTATTGACTCAGCTATGATATCACATGTTTATTTCGAACTCATTAATAATAATGCACCAACGATTTGTCCTTCAAATGTCTAATAAGAGGTATTTCCTGCAAAAAAATGTTATTACATAATTGTATTTACATGAAATTGCAATAATAAACACCATCTTCTTTTACAAACGATTAGTCAAGTTGTCTACAAAAAATAGAATGATATAATTGCTATTTGTAATTCAAAAATTCGTTTTCTAATAATATACTTTTTGCATCCTACTAATTATTGACTATTATAACTTGTTGACAATGACATTAACAAATAAGTAAGAAAATGGAAAAAATCAATAATAATAATAATGAACAAACCATTAAAAATTCAGTTTCAGTTTTATAATTGAACACCGTCTAAATTAAAATTTTTATTTTTATGTTTTCTTGAAAATTTTGATAGTAAAAACTTTTTTTGTACTACTCCCTATAAAATAGCCATTACAGCCGCAAGGGCGGATAGACATGATCTGACCGGCCCGGGAAAAATAGAATCTAGCGGCCCACATGACCATGAATATAGGGGGTAACACAAAAAATGCCATATTATATCTCGTACACGATGATATGATTCGTGACTGTTAAAACTTACTGGCGCTCGTTTTAACATATTGACTATACTCGTCAGTAATATACCTCATTACGCCACTAGATATACAATCTGCTAATCCTTGATGAACAGATATCATAAAATGTTAATAAAAAAATTTTAATACTGCAAACTAGGATGAAAAAAATAAATTTTGGAGGTTTTAAACTTTTTGGGTTCAAAGAATCAATAGATACAAATAAATAAAATTAACTTCTTAACGAAATTTTCATTGATGTACAATTTATAGAATAATTAGACTGACTAAGCCTTTTTCAGAATTTTTTCTGTTTGTCTACCTTTCTGTCTATTTCGGATTAACTCAAAAACTGATGAATCGATTTTTATCGAACATGTACTATAGTTGTTGTTATAAATTATCGCGCTTCTACTAAAGTGGGCTGAATAGTAATTATCAAAAAACAGACATTAAGTGCAGTCAGCACCATCCCATATTATATTTATTAGATTGTTTCATAACCCGTATTTTCAGCGCTCGAATTCAATTATGCTGACGTGTAGCCCTGAAAAAAACTATCAAATGACCGGTACTTGACAACATGCAGATTGTAGAATTAATAATTGTTATTATGTTGATAAAATTAAGAAAAATCGCAGGATAGTGGACAAAATATTGAATTTATTTAATTAAATGTACGACGTTTCGTCTATATATTTAGACTTTTTCAAGTATTATGTTTCAGTTATTATGTTGAGCATTAAAAACAAAACTAACTACACTGTTTTGTTATTTTTTAACAGGTTCAATGGGAGAAGAACCTACGCCAGGAAAATTTGAGTTGAATCGCGGTAGCCTGTTCAGTATTTCACCAAAGAAAATCGAAACCAAATTGACTAAGCTAGGCATTGGTAATGGACTGGCGTGGGACACCAAACGCAACATTTTTTATTATATTGATTCCCTCACGTACCGAGTCGACAAATATGATTATGACCCCAAAACCGGAGAATTTAGTAAGTAAACGATATTGAATGATGTATATTGTCACAAATGAGTAGTATATAATTTATTTTGGAATTTAAACTCTTAAAATTAGTACAAATAAATAATATTGTGACTTGTAAATTGTAAGTTTTTAACTTAGCTTACAGTCTATACTATAAATACTAATGATGTGGTACTTGAGTACAAGAATCGAATAAGAACTCGATTCTTCAAAGTACTTGCTGTACTCGAGTACTTGTGTCGGTATTCGAGTACTCGAAAACTGTCTACTGTAAATGTGACTGCAGTGGATGCACGATAAGTACTCGAATACCGAGTACACAGTTGCTAAGCTAACACCTGTCAGGCTGTCAACTGCTTGCTTGCTCGTTCATTCATTAATTAAGAATTATTGCTAACCGATTATCGTCGGCGTACGCATCTACTGTCTCACTAGTTGGTGAATACCGATTAGTGATTGGACGTGCAATTTTTATGCATGTTGCATGTTATAAGTTAATAACATAAGCCACAGACTATTGGTTGAAAGTTGGCCTTGACTCAGACTTGGTTTTTTTTTACACTTCACTTGTTTCTATAATCTGTTGTATGCATTAGTGTGGTACTCGAGGACAAGAATCAAATGAGAACTCGATTCTTCAAAGTACTCGGGTACATTCATCCAGGTCATTTTTGATTTTTGTACTCGGATAAGTTCTCGATTCTTGAAAGTTCTCAAATACTGAGTACTCGATTCTCAAAAATGATGGTCTTCCCAACACTAATAAACACTATGTAAAACTCGCTGGCGCTCGTTTTAACATGCTTACTGTCACTACTCGCCAGTAATATATCACAACACTAGAAATACAACCTAGTATTACAATATGAAAGCAAAAAAAATTAAACAATATTTTTCTTTCGGATTGTAAAACTCTTACCTATCATTAACACGTCAAGATGTCAAAATATAGAGACAAATTAGTTGTATTTTAAATTAAAGTAATGTGTTCGATTCTATTTTGTTATTATTAGTAAGTAAATTGCAACTGTATTTTTCTAGAAAACAGAAAAACAGCTTTCGACTTCAAGAAACAAGAAATTCCCGGTCTGCCAGACGGAATGACAATTGATGTGGATGGTTATTTATGGGTCGCGTGTTTCAATGGAAGTCGGGTGATTCAAGTGGATCCAGAAAGCGGGAGGTTATTACAAACTATTCCTATTCCAGCGGAACAAGTGACATGTCCAGTTTTTGGTGGTAAAAATTTAGATATTTTGTATGTTACAACAGCATCAATGAATCAAGGAAAAGAACAAGTTCATCCTGCGGGATGCTTGTTTGAGGTTAGAGATCTTAAAACCAAAGGCTTCCCACCAGTTAATGCTAAATTTTAATTTGTGTTTGTCACGTTTAGTAGTAGGTACTATATTTTTTATGAATTAAAAATACACCGTTTTAAAGTATGTTTCTATTTGTATTAGAAAAACTAATATTACAAACCCATTATGAATAATTTTAAATCGAGTTTTAAATGCACTTAATTTCATTGTATGTGTAAATATTTTATAATTATTATTGTATATTGTATGAGTTTATATTTTTTTTACAAAATAAAAAAAAAACTATAATATTGACCTATTTGTAATTTTTTCAAATGTTTTTTACACTGGTTTAAATATACAGGGTGGTGACCGTGACTGCTGCACATAGGGATTTAACCCTTAAAATCAATCTTTCGCGATTTCCTGCTTCTCTAATTATTTTAGGAAAAATATCTTCAAATAATAGTTGAACATAAAATTCTGCATCTATATCATTAAACAAAATTAATTTTGCATGCTTTATAACGGCAGAAATTTGATATGAAAATATCAAAATTACCTCAAAAACAGATAGCGATAGCCATGGAACTTGAACAAAGTGATTAGAAATTATTCTGACAAGCTAAAACGTCATCATTTTCTTCAAGTTCCATGGCTATCGCTATCTGTTTTTGAGGTAATTTTGACATTTTCATATCAAATTTCTGCCGTTACAAATCATGCAAAATTAATTTTGTTTAATGATTTAGATGCAGAATTTTATGTTCTAAAACTTTTACTTGAAGATATTTTTCCCAAAATAATTAGGGAAGCAGGAAATCCCCGAAAGTTTGATTTTACGGGTTAAATCCCTATGTGCAGCAGTCACGGTCACCACCCTGTATATATATATATATATATAGGCTGTCCAATTTTCGTTATTTTTGATGTGTAAACATTTTTACCATAAAGGGTAAGTTCGGTTTTGCACTCGATTGATCGAGCTGAATGAGCAGATTTTTGGTTACGTGACAAGCGAGCAATTCGATCCATCTAGACAATTCCGAACGTATTCTAGCAGATTTTTCCAAACATCAGAATAAAGTGGCCCCAGTAAATTAAATTCTTATTACTAAAGCCGATATATATTCTTTATTGTTCCTCATTTTTGATTTAATTCAACATTGTTATAATAATAAGTCATGATTTATAATTTTTTTCGTTGTTCCTTTATTTTAGAATTAATAATACTACCGGCTGTTGTTTTTTTCGACCAATAGATATAATAAACATTTTATTTAATCATTCTGTGCGATATAAACTTATTGGTTTTTACTATTATTTGAATAAATATTATATTTATATTTTTACCTGTTGAAAAATTACCTTATACAAAAATAACTTCGAAATTTATTCATTCTCAGAACACATGTTTCCGCTCATTTTTAAAATGAATGCTCTGAAGATGGTTAAACCTGCTTGCTTGCTCGCTTTCCTCGGAGCTCATAGAGCGTTCTCGATCTCCTCCAGATTTTAAATCCGAACGCAGGATAGAAATATTTCAGAGCATTAAATGTTAAATTCGAACGCATTAGAGCATTGATCTGAGCGCAAAACCGAACTTACCCAAAATTGCATATCTACCTTTCCTCTGTTTATTGTAGTCACCCTGTTAAAACAACGAAAATAGGACAGTCTGTACATAATAATATTCTTCAGTTGTTTCAATTCTTTAAGATGTCTTTTTTTCTATTTTGTTTAAGTTTTCTAAACAGTTAAATGCTTCATTTAATATATCAATTTGATGTTTTGTGTTTATCGAGTGGGTAATGTTCTTTATACATTTTAAGATGTTCTTCTAATTGTTGCATTTGTTCCCTGAAAAATAAAAGAAAAAGGGTTATTACCAGGCAAAATCGCTTATGTACAATAGCAATATTTTGTGTACTTTCTACTGTCAATTGTTATTATTAGAAGTGGGTGTGGTCATGTTATGATGTTTGTGTTACATGGCACGTTAATAGCTTTCATCAATAGTCTTGTTTCATTTGTTAAGAGGCATTTAGAATTTCTTCAGTGGTTTAAAAATATTTTTAGCTCCATATTTATGTCTACAAGACCGACTCTGCCTTTTTTCCCGCCTCAAGCAAACAATAATTTGCCGCCTCATATAGGTTTGTTTTCAGTAATTTGTATTTTCATAGCTGCTACTGAGAGCCTTAACGTGAAAAATAAAAAGGTAGAAAAAATAATTTTGTAGAATTAAACAGTTGTAAAACTTGCAATTAGTTTTTTTTAAAAAATGTATTTGGATTAAAAAGGAAATCCCAACATCTTAACTATGCTTGAACGTTCAAGGCTCTATATAGTAGGTTTTTTCAGCGTTGTACATCCGCATTCTAGACACGAATGAAAGAAAGTACCTGTATATTATTTGAACAAAAAAATGTGCTCCAACTTCGAATGAACTGTCCTAGACGGCGCTTACTTAAAACTTTGCATTATTTTTAAATTTTAATGTATGTGCATGAAAGAGAGCGCGAAAGTATACCGGTGAGAGAGAGAAAGAGAGTTTCACTTCTGCCGTGTGGTCTTAAGCACGTACTCTTTTTTTTTAATGATAATATACTCTTCATCAATTGACCAATTGTAATGTTAAAATACATTTGACTCACTGTAAATGTGTTGGCATATCATAATAAACATCGTGGAACATTTCCTTCCATTCAGGTTTTAACACTTTCTCAGCGGCATTGAATGCCGATAATATTTGTTTTCTCGCGTCTTGTAACCAGTTCTTCTCTTGTTCGGGGCTCCACCAATTACGCGCCTCCATATACAATCGTAACCTTACAATAGGTGTATGCACTGTTTGCCAGTGGTTCATTTCTTCAGTAGTACGATAAGCCGAACTGTCGTCAGACGTTGAATGATGACCCACTCTAAAATAGAACCAGTCTATAAGATACAACTTTGATAACAAAAATGTAGAAATAGAGGAAAAAGCTGCAACAATCATACTACACAGTTTATACATACAGATTGTCGGAAAGTTAATCTGAACATTAATAGATAATAATAATTAATGAGTGTAACAAAGAGGTCATTTTTTCCATTTTATTTATTAGTTAAGTTATTAACTTCCCATTGGAAGTTATTGTAATGGGTCCGAAAATCGAAATCAAAAAGGAAAAAAAAATTTTATGTTTCAAGGTCACTACACTATTTTTACACTACTTTTAGAAAGATGTCTGTGTGTGTGTACGTACGTATGTATGTGTCCATTTCTTTCTAAGACGAAATCTCGAGAATGAAAAATGATATCGACTACGTTAGGGTGCCAATCGACGCGTATTAACGTAAATATGATCTGAAAGAAATTTTTTCAAAATCGGTTCAGCCGTTCTTTTCTCTTAACCAAATAGACTCCAAAAAAGTAGATTTTACACAATATCTCGCGAATAAAAAATTATATCGACTTCGTAAGGGTGTCAATCGAGGCGTGTTAACGTCATTTTGATCCGACATAAATTTTATAAAAATCGGTTCAGCCATTTTTTTTCTTTTTTTTAATTATTGTTAAAAATAAATAATAATTATGTTTTAATGATTAAAATGATTACTTTTCTGTGTAATATCTAATTTAATTATTATTATTAAATATTTATCAAACTGGGAAGTTCGTCGTGTGGACCTCAAGGGTCGCACTTTAGTCCTAACAAACGACCCACCTCACGGCTTGTTTTCATGACACTTTGGATGTTTACTTAAATTTAGTTTGAAAATTTACCTAGCCATTATTGCATTCTATCTTTGTCGCGCTAGTCATTTTGTTTATGTCTTCCTTGTTGTACTCATGAATTTGCTATAGTATACATTTTGTCAGTATATCAATTATAGTGCTCGATAAACAAATTAATAATTGCAAAAAACAAAAGTTCAACGAGCTGCGCAATTTCGAATGCGCACTGGATCTGAAGACGCTCTCCTGTATTTAATGATTAATATGAAATTATTTTTTTAAGTATTTTTTTTATTGACCTCACCTATAGGTCATGGCTTCAATTAGAACAGGTTTGTTATTTTCAATTGCATATTGTTTAGCTAACGCTGTTGCATTGTAAACTGCAAAAATATCATTTCCATCAACGCGTATTGTGTTTATACCATAGGCTGGACCACGACTTGCAATTCCATCTCCGCGATACTGTTCCCTTGCTGGAGTTGAAATCGCATATCCATTATTTCTGCAAAAAAATATAACCGGAGCATCGAGTGTAGCCGAGAAGTTAAAAGCAGCGTGAGCGTCGCCTTCTGATGCGGCTCCGTCCCCAAAATAAACAATAACAACTTTTTTAGCTTTTTTCATTTTAAATGCGTACGCCGCTCCGACGGCTTGTGGCAACTGAGTACCAAGTGGACTCGATATCGTCACAAAATTTAATTCTTTCGAGCCGTAGTGTACTGGCATTTGTCTTCCTTTGGTCAAATCTTCACAGTTGCCGTAGCATTGATTCATAAACTGACTTAATGGAAACCCGCGCCACAACAATATGCCTGCTTCGCGGTACTGCGCATAAACAAGATCTTCATTTGTTAAAGCAGCTGCACTGCCTATGTGAGTTGCTTCTTCGCCTGTGTTCGTCATATAAAACGATATTCGACCTGTAAAATTAAAATAACTCACTATGTCCATGTATATTAATTTTATAACAAATTTTGTATCTTAAAATTTTAACGTAGTGAAAACACTTCCAGAAGCCATATTGAAAACTGTAAGTTCCTTATGCGTACAAAGGCAAGCAGGCTAGAGAAACTTAGGCAGACTGTAGGTACGCTAGCCACATTTTGAAGTCGGGAACCGACCGCAAAAATGCGGTTGCGTCTCGGAAAGCTAAGATTCACCTATATAAATACTATTGTGGCGACCACTCGTAGGATACCGACCCCAAGTGGACTGCAGACGTTTGTTTCGACTGCAGCGAACGCCTGTCTGCCGGGTAGTAGTATTTGTATGGAGAACCACAATTCTCCGAGACGCGACCGCATTTTTGAGGTCGGCCTGATTGCAAAATGCGGCTCGTGTACGGTCTGCCTTAATGATAGTCGTCAGTCAAGCTTGTACCAGTTGCACCTATGGCTAACGTTTTTCGAGTCAAATAAGCTTTTAGAAAATGACATGCTTCCACGCACTGGTGTTTTTTTCAATTTAGAAGCTGGAAACATTTTTTTGACCTCTAATTCCCAAAGCGAGACAGATATAAGTGTGAGTAGGTGTGGTTTTAGAAAATTAATTTTCGGTAGGCTTTCATAGGTCCGGATTGACAGTCATTAATTTGCTACCTACTAAGTAACTTTCAATCCAATATTTTTAGAACAATAAATAATCAAAAAATGTTTATTTTTTTACTTATAGTTCTTCTATTTTTTGACTGCCTTGTAATTTTTAAATAACCAGTGTCCAGCTCACTGAGTGTTGATCGAGTGGTTACCGGACCTGGCCTTCAATAGAAAACAATTTTTTTTAAATTATCTTTGCGTCCGAGAATGTGTTTTAGATTATATATTATTAGATCGACAATTAGTTCCATATAAAAATGTTGGGTGAATCTACCCATTAAAACTGTGAGATTGTGCCTAATATTCACCTTGTCTTTGCGACTCGTACAAAATCTTATCCATGACCGTTAACATCGTCATATCCATATACATTTTTTTAGTCGTTTCCTTTGTCAAGTTGGGTAACTCTCGTTCATCTATCGGTTTACCGGTGTTGTCTATAACTCTGTATATTGGTATCGGTTCATAGGTTTTTGAGTTAACAAAATTTAATTTATTGGTCCATTGTGATTTTGCACCGGGAAATAATGGCGCATCGGCTATTTGAGGTATTACTTTCTCCTGAGTTTGTAGTGGGTTTCTGTTCGCTCCATACTATGAAATAAACATTTTTTTAAATTATTTTCTTTGTTCTATATAAATGGCCTATTTTTTAAATTACATACTAGTGTCGTTAAAATTGACACTGATGCAATTTAAATAAAAAAAAATTTTTTTTTATGAGCTGCCATTTATATATTCATCGTAATATAAAATAAATGTTGTTTAATTGAATTAGAATAATTAAATAAAAAATATGTAAAAGTGTATTACATTTTATGTAAATTTTGTTTTATTATGCACATACCTTAAATTGAATATTTCTTGTGAAATATTTTAAAAGTGAAAGTCTGTTCTTGGAACCTGCCATATTATCTATTTTTTAACACAAAAATGCAATTATTTAGAGTAATTTATATTGTATAGATAAAAACAAATCATTATCTATGTACAAATAACTGAACAAACAACAATGTGATGTCATAGGGTCATGAGAAAATTATAATTTGATGTGGAATAATATAATTTATAATTTTATTCTATTTATATACGTCATATTAAAAGTTTAAAAATTATTAAAATTTCGAAAAAATATTTAGTGTATGGCCAATTTCAATTGTTTAATTTAATATTTTTATAAAATTTTCTTGTCACACTTCTAGTAAACAAGTTTCAAGTATCCCGCTATAATTCAATGTAGTTGAAATATATTCCGCCAGGCGGCTGGGGTATTTCTAACCAAAAAAGTAAAAATGAGAGAATGACAGTTGATGATATCAAAAGTTTTTAGCAATAATTTAAGTATTTGTATTATATTTTTAATCATTTTAAAGTAAGTTTTACGAATTGATTTGTATAATGCACATTTTTAAAAAAATATTTTAAATCGAGGTATGTTTTTTGTGAATACGTATATCAGTATATTAGAATTTAGAGATGGTTTCATATTACATTACAATTGTATAATGTTTAATCTTTTGGTTTCAGTTATTTTGTATGTTGTAAATAAAATATACAAGGAATCAAAATGCCATTTAAGTTAAGATTAAAAAAGTCGCGCCAATATAATGTGGTTTCAAAGTCGTTATTTGTAATATGTATCGAGCATTTGGACGGCGGAACTGTAGAATGTACACTTGATTCGGATAGCACGGGGCGTGATTGCTTGGACAATGTTTGCCAGAAGCTAGGTCTTGGCCAACCTGAATTCTTTGGCTTACAGTACACGCCCAGGAATCCAGGTAAAAACTCTTAGCCCTCAAACACCACAATAAAAAAAAATCAATTTCACCACATTCGGGTCCAGTGGATCCCACAACTTCAATCGCCTACTATTTTTCTTCTCATTTATAGTTTCAGTAGATTGTTTAATATCTTAAAAAAGGTTAAAACGAGAAATACTCATTAATTTATAGAAAATTTGAATATATAAACCATTAATTTTTTGCGAAAGAAATGAAAATGCACTAAACTAACGACTTTTGTTTAGAGGCTCTAGAGCCAATAAACATTTTATTTTTGTTAATTTTAATAATACATTGAAAATCCAATTAATATTTCCTCTAGTTCTTAAATTAAACCTGGGAAGTAAGGTAAGATGAGCCATGAGTAACGTTAAAAAATGTCAAATCTCAAGCCAGTGTTTTAAATCATTCACTCTGATATCCATGAGTTGCAGGGCTGATTAATTAATTGTGATCTTAGGTACGGGGCAAATTAATGCTCATTGGCTTGAAATGGAACGACCATTAAAAAAGCAGCTAGACAAGTATGCAGCTAATTCCAATTTGTATTTACGAGTGATGTTCTATATCGTAAACGGAGTTGGACTTTTGACGGATGAAACGTCGCGCAATCATTATTTCTTGCAGCTCAAGGTAATATTATAATTTGATAGCATTTGATACTCCAAAAATGACAAAAAAGATTGTCGAAACTCAATATAATAAATGCATTAACGAATGAATGAGTTGTAAATTATAGACGCTCGACAACTGAAGTCATTAGCGTCTGAAAACAATAAATGTAAAAAAAACAAGCAAAATCAAAAATTGACACAAATGCATTAACAGTCAGTATTGCTTTAATCTAGATAGAGATCTTGACTCCATTTTATGTAACATATGTAAATGTTTTCTATATGTGTGAATTTTAAATTCACAGTTGGATGTGATCGAAGGTCGAATAGCAACTTCTCCACAACAAGCAGTATTGCTGGCCAGTTATAGCATGCAAGCAGAGTTTGGAAGTTATGATTCTGAAAGACATACGGCAGATTACTTAAAAGATTTTGTATTGTTTCCCAAGGTAGGTTAAATGCCTTAAATTTCGATGTTCAGATACATGTGGGATTCAATTTCAATGGTTTTTTTTTTTCAAATATTTTTCAGCATATGACAGAGAGTGAAGGTATGGCGGAACGTTTAACGGAAGCAGCCATTTTGCAGCACGCAACATTGCGGGGCATGCCTCCTGGAACAGCTGAGGAAAGGTATATCGCAACGTGCCAGCGTTTGGACGGATATGGCCAAGAAACGTTCGTAGCACGAGACGACGCCGGCAGAGAAGTGTACATAGCTATCTCATTGACTGGAATAACTATTAGACGAGATCACGCCAACAGTACAAGCGAGAGTAAATTTTATCCGTAAGTAACAAGTTTGAACATTCATAAAATTTGTTACAACTGATAAAGGTTGATTTATATTATTCGGTCAGACACGGAGCGGGAACGTAGCGTTAACGTTCCGGCAAATATAGTAGGTATTTATACTATCAGACACCAGACGAATTTAATTGTGATAAAGGTGCTTTGTTTAAAAAAATAACTTTGTACAGCGAGTTATTTTAAAATGCCCTATTGTTAGATGAAGATGAAAAACAAAAATATTGTCATCATTGTCATTTTGGCGTTCATTGTCGCTGTACCTTTTATCTCCTTGATTGTATAAAAATTATATGTTTTTAACACTTTCGATAAGTTTTCGTGATCCATTCCGAGAAAATTTAACGTGATCTCTCTAAACTTATTACTTTACTGTCTGAACATAGTGTATACTATACGTACGTACCGTTTCAGACGCTCGGGGTGTTGGTACGCTCGCCATATGGCTTGAATACCAATATCACCCCTCGCGTCATATACATAATTGTACTAGTTGTATAAATTACTATTTTGTGGGCATTTTTGTTAAAATGATTTAAGCAATGCCAAATCGTATTCTCTCTTTGACTGAGAATTACCATGTAGTAACTTAAAATAATTTTAGTTTAATTTTAATAATTTATTTAACCAGAAGACATAGTATATTTGCAGGTCCGGAACACCTACATACTAACTTAAAACTAATCCTTAAAAGTTATATTTTATAAATGTAACATCCAAAATGCTCACTGAGTTCTTTTATTATTTATTAAATTGTTATATTTTAATCTGTACACAGTTGGCATGACATAAGTAACGTAATAAATCACAAGCGCTACTTCACGATCGAGTGCACGGAGCCATCTGAAACAGTACACTTCCATTTGGCCGATGCTGATAGCGCCAAACATGTATGGCGAATGTGTGTTCACCAGCATACCTTCCACAGCAGGCTACAAATATCGATTCCAGATGGCGGCCCAACCCAAGCCAATAATTCTGCTACAAACTTTGAACGCGTCGGAACCGAAGTAAGTGAATGAGATTTTGTATTAATTTTTCACTATTCAAAGAAGTCTAGAAAGACAAAAATTTAACTACCACCACCGAAGCTAGAATCTTCGAAACCAACGTCTTGTCGGACTTGCTTTATGACTCAGTTCTTAGATATTGTAAATTATAGACGCTCGACAACAGAGGTCATAAGCGTCTGAGACTCAGTCTTGACTTACCACCAATTAATTATTCACTTGCTATTGTTTTAATTGCTGCCCGAGATATATACTAAGGAGCTAGAGCTCACAAATCGCACCAAATGGCGTAGTATAATATCAGCCCTATCTTCCCAGCAGAAGTGACAGGATCCCCATATATATTTTCAAAGAAGCGGTCGGTAACTTAGTGATTACCGGTCAGAACCTATTGTGCTCTTGTGAAAGTTAGGCATTATCCGAATTCTGCAGGTCCGGATAATAAATTCTGGTATCTGAATTCTAAGTGCTGCAGAGACAGGCTGTTTACTTGCCAAAATTAAAGATCAGTTAAATTTTCATTGTTCTATAAGTGAAAAATCTGAAACACGTACTTTTGACTTACAGGAAAAACTGAACGAAGCCCATGACATGCTCGACTGCGTTCCGTCAGCGCAGTGGCTCGATTCGTCGGCATTATTAGCACAGCGTGCGCAGTCTACATCGTGTCTCGATTTGACGACGTCGGCCGTCGACGTCGAACGGATGAGGGCGTTGCTTCCGTCGTACCGTCGCGCTCCCGATTACGAGACGGCTGTCAGACAGAAGTATGCGCAGCAACAACAGCAGCAGCAGCAGCACGCCGCCCAGTTGTACAGCTCTCAGCCGGAGATCAGACAGACCGTTCTTCATTATCCGGACGTCACGCATAACAATATTGAACACCGTGCCACCGCCGGGGCGATACTGCATCCTCTGTACAGTGAGTAGATTTTTTTCTGTCACTTTTTTCGTTACTATTTTTTTCATAGTAGGTACGTGCATTGAAAGTGCATCATTACATACTTGTTTTCGGGGGCGAATTTTGCATGCTAATGACGTAAAATAAAAGTCGCGCATACGCAGATCAAAAGTAAAGTTGTTGTCCCTTGGAAAATCCTTTTCGGGTTGAAAGCAAGCGAGTGGCGCCATCCTACACGATGATTGCAAACTATATCTAACAGTGTTTTTGTAAGTATTTGCTGTTCTTTCAGTGCACTCATTATAAAAAGTACTGTGTGTAACTCGTGCGAAATTGGTGATTGCGACTCGTGTGATTGCCGCACTCGCTGCGCTCTGGCGATCAAACGTCACACTCGTTCACAATAGCCAGCTTTCCGTCCTAGTTGCACAATTCACTATTATGCAATAAGAAAATGTTAGCATATTTTTGTGCCCTGATTCGGTATGTGATTGGTATTGTTCATAATCATATTGTCTTTAAATTTTGTTTGTTTGTAGGCAACGCTCATGTTGGCTTTGGCCCCAAAACCAATTCGGACAAACATTTACAACAACAACAGCAGCATGCATACATAGCGGCGGACATTGTCGAAGGCATGCGTCTGCTGCATTTGTACAAACCGCCGCCACCCTATCCAACAAGCCGGCTGAGTTCAAGTTCGACGCCAGACTTGGCGGTCGCGTCGCAATCACTCAATATCCCCGTCCACCCGTATACGGCCGGCATAGGGCACGTATCAGGTTCCAGTCCCGATCTGGTATCGACACGCACTATACTTAGCAAGCAGTACCTGAAACAATTGAATAATCAACAGGTGATTTTATCTATTGTTTTACTGCATATACAGTTTCTATAGATTGAAGCATTGCTAATGGGTAAATTAATTATTTAAAGATGCCCGATGCCAGATAATCATTTTTTATGGTAATTACCAAAATGGTAAAAACCCTTATAGTAAGACTGTTGTCCGTTCATCCATCTGTCTAATCTGTTACCGGCCCATAACTCCTAAATGGTTATTCCATTATTTAGCAAAAAAAAAAAGTTTGTGTGGACTGCAGCCAAGAAAGTGAAAATTAAAAAATATATTTTTTTTATATTTAGCATGTGGAATATCGTTGGAAAGGGCTTACTTTGAAGAACTAAAAATATGAAAAAAAATTTTAGATTATTTTATAAAAATGTGCCAAAAAATATATTCTTGTTTCAATTGATAGGTACCATACGAGCACATTCAACATACTTACGTGCCAACATCAAACGCCGCGGCCCATGGAACGTACGAGAATCTCGCTTCGATATTAGATGGGAATAATCATTATATTGCATATGATTCAAATCAACAACCGGCTGTCATTGTCGAAAATCGTAACGTCACAAAACATATACAAAAAGTGTATGACGAACGCGGGAATATCATATATTGTATGCCGGCATTAGCGATTGACAACCAACATTTCACTGCCGCTCAGCACGGATATGTTGTAGCGCAAAATCAACAGATGGACGATGTCAACGAACCAATATATGAGAATGTGCCGCTACCATGGCAGAACGAAGCAATACGAGAGAGAACTCAAAGTATACAGTCGGCTCCCGAAATGCTACCTATTTTAAATCAATCGATAATGAATGCAGTCACAAATATTCAATCGAGAGCTAGTTTGACTCAGCAACAGGAAAATGTTTATGTTAATTTACAGAACTGTTTGCCAATTTCGGTTAATAATTACATTTCGGCGCAAGACGGAGATTATCAGTACACTTTGGCAAATCTCGACAACAACGTGTTGAGAAATAACGAAACCAATTCTAATCATGCGTCGAGACAGAACATTAATTCGGTACACAATTCGACTCAAAATATACAAAATGTCAATACGTCACAAAATATTAATTCCGTTCAGAATATATCGACGGACGGCAAATTAAACGATTCGAGTGTCATTAATGATATTACTGTGTCACACGAAACACCAGTTCAGCATAACTCATCCTATTTAAGTCAACATAGCTCCAATGTCGAAGATAGATTTGCGTTTTCTTCGACAAGCGTCAATACTAGTCAATGTAGTGGTAGCACTGTTTCCAGTAAGGAAAAGAAACGGAAGCGTTGGGCTTTGTTCAATAAGTCAGGCGATAAAGTTAAAAGTGCAACGTTGGGAAGAGAGAAAACAAAAGAAAAAGTCAATTTAGAGCAGAAAGAACAGAGACAACATAGATGGTCGACCGGATTACCAAGACAACAACCTTTACCACCGACAATCAGTAAAGAAACAATGGTAAGTCGCAGTTGTAGAAAATATTTTAATTGTTATTGGCATTTTTTTTTTGTTTTCTTGCCCTTATGTGGATTATTTTTTTAATTGTTGTCTGACCGTTTTACCTACTGGACCGATTTTGATGAAATTTTGTAGACCATTAGTTGATACCCAAACTTAACGTGTGGGCTATTTTTAATCAGGCTGCGCTGGGGTTAAAATAGGCCGACGTGAAGTCAAGCAAAGTTGCGACAAAAAGCTATTCAAATTATAATTAACTTATAAACTATATTTTAATTTTATTTCAGTGCCAATTATTAGAGCGTAAGCTAGTAGATAGTCAGTTATTTTTCGAATTTGAAAAAATTCCAAAGAAGAAACAAAACGCCGATTTTACGACGGCGCTGCACGCGGACAACGCAGCTCGAAATCGGTTCAAAGACGTTTTGCCTTATGAGGAAAATCGTGTTCGATTAACTCCGACTCGAGATAATAAACACGGTTATGTGAACGCCTCTCACATCACTGCAACTGTTGGAACGAAACAGCGGTTCTACATAGCAGCACAGGGTCCAAATAGTTACACCCTTGAGAGCTTCTGGCACTGTGTTTGGGAAGCGGACATTTATCTCATCGTCCAATTAACCGATAGCAGTGAAGATATCGATTATGTACCTAAAGCCGATCAAAGATGTCTCAATGTCGGACAGGTAATTCACTCGATTGTCGTCACTTTTTAATTATTATTACGAATGTTTAAAAATTCACACTTTCAGTTGTAATAAAATACCAAATGTAAGCGATTTTAAAAATCATGCAAATTTCCTATTGGGATTTGACATAGAAGCGCGTGCTCAATGCAGTCACATCTTGCTATACTTTCATTTTCTGCCTCCAGATGTCATAGCGTTGAATGTCAAATCCCTGTTGTGTAATAAATGAAATAAATAAGTTTAAATATGCAGGAGTACTGTTGTATAAAATTTAATTTTGTGATAAATTTTAGTATCAAGTTTGGTCTGAGTTTTCCCAATCAACTGGTCATTGCGCGACAAGTAAACTGAGATTATGCAACACACAGTCACGTCACTATCGTTCTGTATGGCACATGCAGTACACGCAATGGGGTGAACAGGGTTGTCCAAACAGTCCACATCACTTTCTTGGTTTTCTTGAAGAGTTGCGCTCGGTACGCGAACATTCGGTGAACGACATTCCTACGGGACACAATCGCAATCCGCCGACGCTCGTTCATTGCACGGCTGGTGTCGGAAGAACTGGTGTTACAATACTAAGTGATTTGCTCTTGTATACGTTAGACCATAACCAGGTGAGGTATTCAATGTAAAGTTAGAAAAAATGGTTATAAAACTCAAACTTTGATATTCGAATACATATTATGGAGAATATTATGACAAAAGACTGAAAAAAATTAAAAAAAAAAAAGAACTTTGGCCTTATGACGTCAAAGTGCCCCGCATAACGCAGGCACTTGCAGCTTAACATTTATTGGTGCCTGGCTGACATGTGAATGTGTTTTAAATGTAATGTGGAATTTACATTATTTTTTCATAGAGGCACAAAAGTAATGTTATTTTGGGTGATAATATTGGCATTTACTATATCGATGACAAGCATCAATGAAATTGACGGAGACCGTGGGTCATCACTAGAACCCTTATTTTGTACTGCACTCCAATTTTACTCACTTTAAATTGTTTTCTCACATGAAAATAAAAATACGGGTTTTTGTTATGCAGGATTTGGATGTGCCACGCGCTGTAAGCCTGTTGCGACATCAGAGAGCTCACATGGTCCAGACGGTAGCGCAGTATAGGTTTGTCTATTCATTACTCATACATTATCTCAAACAAACTCGCCTTATTTAACTATGTCAACAAAATATACGTTGATAATTCGAAGCAATAATAATTAATAATATTACGATCCGATACAGTGATATCAAAATACTTACGAGATTTTATAGGTTATCATCATATTAGTGTTAAGTTTTGACAACATGTTAAATTTTAATTGATGAAAACGTTTGATTGGTGAATTAACTGTTAAAATTATGCGTAGCAAACATATGATACAACGGGTAAGTTCAGCGACGTCAGCGCTGATAAATACAGTGGTAGGTCGTTTTGTTGACTGACAGACGGTTGAAAAAAATATTGCGTACATATTAGTTGTTTCATTAATCGTACTTTGTCAAATTAATTTGAGGTTATAAAATAGATACCTAGCATCAAACAAAGTGCCTTGCCAACCACTACAAAATGCTCAAGCAGTTACGGCGTCGTGTCTATTTATTACATAATACAGCGCTTTGTAGAGTTAACTGTTGAATGTACATGGTATTTATTTTATTTTTCACCTTCAAATGTTTTCTCTATCTGTTAAAGTTTACAGGCTATGTATAACGGGAATAAAAACCGGTAGATTCATGAGATTTTGTCGAGTAAGCAGTGCCATATAAATCGAATGAAAATAAACATCTCTTGTCTTGATATCATATTTTGAATCTTTTTTATACATTTTGTTTTGTTTGCTGTTAAAATGCTACATGACAAATTTAATGTTCCTAGTTTTGCTTGAAAGTACATATAGGTAAGGTAAAACCAAGTGTTGAAAGATACAGTAGAAAGTAAATCAGTTATGATGTAACCGATTTTTATGAATTTGACCAACACTTTCATAATCTACAAAAAAGACGAAAAAATCCGTGTGCAATAAAATTGTGGCTTTTATTTGATTTTTTTTTCTATTATAAATTCAGACCTATGGTTTATATGAGTGATCTCGGACTTAAGATTAATTTTTAAACCAAACACTTAACAGAAAACAAAAACTACAAATTGATTGATTGCAGTATTTAAGTTAACAGACCAGTATTTTTTTTTTTAATATTGAGATTTATTTTAGTATGAAAATATTTTTTACGTTAGTGTTTATGATTTTATTTGAGCGATAGTGATGAACCTATCGAAGATTTTATTTATCATTAACTTTAAAGTCGATGCAAATTTTAACAATTATATCTCATTTTAAGATTTTTAAAGTATTATTTTTATTTTATAGATAATTTGATGATCTTTTTTATTATTGTACATAGGGCTGTGCAAAATCAACTTTTCACAATTTAAATAGCTGATTAATACTGTAATATTATGTATTACGTTTTATAAAACTACTAACGTATAACTTTAAAATTATATTAAAGTATTATAATACATGTGCCTTTACTGGTGCTACAACCGAAAGAAAATATATAAGCCATTTAAAATATTTGTTTGTTTTTTTTTTATTTTCAAGATGATGTGGAAGGTTAAAAAAATCCCGCTGCACGTAAACCCTTAAAGTCGAGGTGAAGAACTATCAATAGTCAGTAACCAAACTATCGATTATTAACACTTCAATGATTACAATAATAAGTAATTTTTATTTATAAAAGTTACATATCCACATTCATTTCTTTCAATCTAGAACACATCTTTGAAATTATTTGCCCGGTGGGACTAGAAACCCATTCTGATCCCACAAATGCTACAGGAACAGTATTTTTATAAATTAAGTGATACAATAGTCAGTAGATAATCTATGTAATGAAACTACAAGAAGGTAAATTGAAATTAAACATTTTTTTGTTATATTCAAAAAAAAACTATCGATAATGTTCAATGTCAAAAACATTGATAGTTCTCCCACTTTTTCTCAATGGGCCCATTGTGCTACTTGTACGCTGCTATGATATGATAGGATTGAAAGAACAATGCATATCCAGTTGGAAACATCTATAGGCACCGAGAATGCCAACTACAAGCCAGAATTTCAACTGATGAATACAATGTCATTTTTATGAAAATAATTTTTAACCAATGAGGCTACCATATTTTTATTCATTAGATAGCGCTAGTGGGAAGTGAGGTATACTCACTGAGGAAGCATTTAAAAGTGAAGCCAGTCGTCATTATAATTAGGCGTAGGCCCTCATTTTATTTGTGAGGAGAAGAGAATAATATTGCCAATCCATCTCGTGTTCTGCCGCCATGTTTACTCGGCCCTGTGACACAAAACCTGGCTTCAATTTTGTATACGCAGTTTTATACGATATGCGTCCTTTATAGTCTATAGATTTTACCTCAGTGGGTATACCTAAGGTTTAAAATGGTTTAGAAAATAACGGTTTGTTTAGTCATTCTTCATTTGCCCACAGTCCATATTAAGGAATAAATATTAAAATAAAATACAAAATTGCGATTTGGCCGTTAAATGATTGAATGACTGAAGGTGCATTTTCATGTGACGCTAGACGCTGGCGTCTAGCGTCAAATGTGGTCACGTGACATAAACGCCATCTTGAAAAACTGTAGCGTCAAGTTCCAGCGTCAAATTTTAGCTTCAACAGACAGCAAGGTTTTGACAGTTGTAAACTTGTAAAGAGAGCGTCAAATAAAGACATCCATAAATCAAAACCCTGGTGAATTTGTTATAATAATTAATAAATAAGCTCTTTGTAAATTTATTAACAGAAAAGACAATGTCTGAATACGATTATCAAAAATGAAATTCCCATATTTTTGACTTAAATAACCGGCGAAAGTACACGAATTATAAGGAATAAAAATTAAAAATATAACTATGCTTACTTTTTTATAGGTAATTATATGCACTACCAGAATATGAGAAAAAAATAAATTGTACCTTGAGAAATTTTAATGTTTTTAGTATTCAATAAAAAAAAATTGTTTTGTTCTAAGTGAGACGGGAATTTTAATTAACCATCGAAAAACCATCAGGTGATAGTATTTTCCTTAATAAATAGGTACCTACTTTCGAAGTAATAAAATCAATGGGTTAAATTCGTAGAATCAACCCCCTAGTAGCAACATAAAGCAATTCTTTAGCAAGCCTGTGTGTTGATACTTGATGCACAACTCAGTACCTAGCTGTAGAAAACTCGTATCATTAATGACCAGAGACAACTAATGACGCCAGCGTAAAAGCTAAACAATGTTTAGCTTTGACGCTACATTTTTTTCAATATGGCGTTTATGTCACGTGACCACATTTGACGCTAGAAGCCAGCGTCGAGCGTCACATGAAAATGCACCTGATACTTTTTGCTATTGGCGTCATCAGGTACGTATATAAACAGTACTAGGGTTGCCACCTGCCGCTAGTTGATTAAAGGGTTACCAGTATAAAAAATTCGACTGGTGACCAGTCCTATACTTCCCACCTAGTAAATATTTGCAAAAAATAAACACTCTTTTTTTTTTTTATTCTTTGACTAGGCCCAAATAACCTTAGCTGTTGGTGGTCTTTAAAACACAATTTAATTTTTATTCTTTGAAAAAAGCATGGCCCTCTTTTTTGTTTGGTGATCTTAACTTAATATAGCAAAAATCATGGTTACCTTGATTTACGTACAGTTTTTATTTTTTTTAGTAAAATATTTTTTTTCTCGAAAACTATACATTTTAGAGAAAAAAAATATTTACATTTTTTTCATATTATAACATCTAGAATTCATTTATATTTTTTTTTACCTATGTTAATACGTGACATTGAGGACGTTTTTTTGAATATCTCAGGATCCACTGAACCGATTTGACTCAAAATCTAATCAGATCTAAGTTAAAGGCTGATAAACACAATAGAACAATCGGCATGCCCGTATGTTGTTCCGTTCTTAAGATATCGAAGGCGAAAAATTGACCACATACACACACACATACACACACACACACATACAGACATCAGTCAGAAAATGATCTTAAACGATTACTAGGGTCTCAAAACGTGAAAATCTGTTAAAATCTCGAAATATTGTTTTCGGACTGAATCCATTACTTCCCTACCATAGTAGAGGTGGGAAGTAAAAATACGGGTTTTAGATATTTTTACGGGAGACAATTAAAACAGCAATGTTTAATGAAGATAATCTATTTTTTAAATTTATATTTATGGTTAGAAGAAACAGCTTTTAAAAGCTCTTCATTTTGAGAAGCAAATATATAAAAATCTTTGCAAGATAACTAAAAATTACATTTGACTTGTAACTTGGAGCTTTATTTACCCCGTATTTTATTTTCGAAATTATGGGTTTTTGAAAAACGGGGTAACCCGTAAAATACGGGGCATCTGGCAACCCTAAACAGTACTGACATTTAAATAACAAAAGTGACGTAATCTTAGTAAAGTTACTAATCTAGTAACTTTATACCTCACTTGCCAGTGGCGTTATCAGGTGATAGAAAAAAGCTTGGTAGCCCTCATTTGTTTGGAAAAATTGTAACGGTTTTTCCATACAATAGAAATCTTTAATTACACAGGTCGACAGTGATTTTAATGTTTGCAAAACAATGAGTTTTTAATTCAAAAAGTCATCAAATAAAAAAATGTTACGGACAAAAGTTGTTTTCCACCTTAAAAACATCCACTTATTAAAAAACGAATTACGCCATATTTTTTCCCCTTCGAAATTATACAACTTTTATTTTTCAATCTGGCGTTCACATTGAGATATTGTTGGTGGAAGTTTTCCAACAAGTTAACAGTATTGCAATGATTTACTGAGCTGTTTGTAGCTGAAAATAAAATATTGATTATTTATTCTTTGACTAATGTCTTTTGAATTTAATATTTATATAAAAAACACTGAATAGTAATTTGAATGCCTAATAGTATAAATTTCTTCAGCTACTCTCACTAAGCTGTACATTTACAATATGACCGAGTTTTTCATATTGTTTGCAACAGGTTTAGGTATTATTTTAAATAAAAAGACAATTTAAATTTAATTTTGTATTTTATTGATTTTTTGTGTATTAACTGTAAAAACATCATATTTAATTTTTAATTACTACGGTCTACGGATAGAAAACAATTTTTTTTAACTACATATCAGTTCTTGCTTTGAGCGAGGAAATTTAATTTTTTTTTATTAATACACTGTACAAAGAAGTCAAGAGGTTTTTAAATCTCTTACAAGAAATTGGGTTTTATTATGTCCATAAATATATTTTTGCATACTTGTGCCATTAATTATTTAACATACATCTGCATTGTTATTGACAATGGTACAATGTTGTTTACATGGCGTTGCTATGGTTCCTCTATTACAAGTCCCCAGTTCCCGAGTTCTAGCCCGAGAGCTGGTAAAAGTGTCAATTAGATTTTCAATTTATTATTAAAAAAAAAAAAAAATAATGAATTGAAAATATGAATTGGTGCTAGGCCCAAATAACCTTAGCTGTTGGTGGTCTTTAAAATACAATTTACAATTTGACAATGGTACGTGAAAATTAATTAATATATTATTTAATTGTGTTTTTGCATCGTAAATAAAATATTTTTTTGCAACACCTGAATCAAAAGTTCCATTTAAGAGTTCTGTCTCCTGTGTACCGTTTGTTGAGTGATTCTTTATAGAAACTTCTGCTGTAGTGCGTAAAATAAAATTTTACGCACTGTTCTGTTTTATTTTAAAACACGTGTGTGTAAAGTAGTACTTTATAAATTACTGTGCTATAATGTCACTAATAAAATATTTATCTAAATTGTGTTTTATTTGCTTAAAATTGAACTTTTAAAGCAGTTATTGCAAAAAATATTGTATGTAACGCGTGGCTAAAGTGACGAATCTAACAGGCGCGATTTTACAATACAGAATGAGTTTTATGTTGCATTTATACCAGAACTCATTTTGCATTTATACTAGAACACATTCTGGTATAAATGCAACTAACCTTAGACTCGTATCGCAACATCGCGTCTGTCATATAATTCGACACTTAGCCACTTGTTGCATAAATATCTATTATAATATTATAAGTATAATTATGTAGGTATCAAATTTCATAAAATTATTTCATTAACCCTTATGTGGAAATTGATTTTTTTCGTTAAAATTTTATCTTACTGAATACTTAGTTTAATAAAATCTCTTCTGAACATTAAATGAGGTGAGGGTAAAAGTATGATATTTGGCACCCTGTTTTTCTTTTTTTTTGTAAATTTTTAGAAGAATCAACTGCCCATTGCTGTAGAATAGTTAAAGAAATGATATTCCTTTGAAACACTAAAAAAAAACCGCTAAAAATTCCCGAAGTTCATAAAAATTCTGGCATGTCAAAATTCTCACTATTTACACAATTTTCTAATCCTAAAAAATTCAAGTTGTCTATCATACTTTTGCTAAACCAAAACAACAAAATCCAGTTGTTCCACTTGAAAGGTTAACAATAGTTGCGATCGCATTAAATAGAATTTGATGAATCCGTATCCGGTTCATTTTTTTGTCAAGTAGGTGGAGGATAGTAAGGTCTCGCACCGGCCGGCGGTTGATAATATTGGGATGCGACTACATTCGTCGGGAATGGCGGAGGTGGTACATAAGATGAATACACGGCCGGGTGCGCTGCGGCAGGTGAAGGAGTAATGTGCGGAGGCGCGACTACTGAAGGTGCCTGCGCCATGTGAGGCGGTGCATACGTAGTCGGGGGAGGTATGTGAGTGCCAGCATTTGGCATGTGGGAAGGTGCAGGCGGTAGATGACTGTTAGGAGGAGGACCGGCCAAGTGAGGAGGAGCTATTGTCGGCACTGGAGTACTAAACGCAGGCGGATATGAACCCATAGGTGGGGGAGCGTTATATGGATATTGGTAATGCTGTATTTCGGGTGCCAACACTTTAATCGCTTTAACTGGTGAAGGGACATCAGGTAATATCAGCGGCTTTTCGCTCAAAGGTATGTCGTGTCCGTTTTTATTCACTGTTGATATAACCGGTATCGGTGCTGCTTTCGGCGACGTCCCTGCAGTCGGAGGCGTTGTCGGTTTCGGAGCTAACGGTGGACTGTCAGGAGCGGACGTGACAGCCGGATGCGAATATAAGTCGAGGACTTGGTGACATATGTCTTCAAGCAGATCCATCGTTATGTCTTCTACGAACATGTCCCACCAACGTAAATGTTTAGTGGTTCGTCCTGCCCAATCAACCACTTCGAATTTTGATAATTTCCCAGCTAAATACATGAGAGCCACGGCTATTATTTCAGGTTCCCACTGTAAAGCGAGTGTCGTGCATAAGCTGTCGTTAACAAAGGTCCATGCCATCTGTACCATTTTTTGCAATTTCGCTTTGTCACCTTTTAAGCATTTTGCGTATCGAATTAAGTAACTGTAAGGATGCTCCACTTGTAAATCAAATTTGATGGTTTGTAACAATATTCTTTCCAATGTCATGACTTCCTCTTTCGGATCTTCTCCAAATGTTGCAAATTTTTGATCAGTTAATAAGGTTCGTGCAGTTTTAATGATATCTTTACATTTTTTGGGTGTTTCTTCTACTTTTCCCGCTAAGAATAGGCAGCAACAGGCTGTCACGTAACGAGGAAACGTTCTAAATGAATGAAACATGTAAAATCGATGAAAGTACACCACGCCTGTTGCCATTGTGTTGTAACCTAGGTCCATTTTTGTTCCAGTTTCTATAATAAATCTTGCGCCTTCTTTGCGATATCGACATTCTGTATCAAAGTCAATACCGTCTGCAGCTGAAGGAGTGTTTCGAAGTTCCTTTTTATCGTAATACCAACACGGCATTTTAGTTGTTATAACCTCACAAATTTTTATAAACACTAATTACGATGAACAGCTCACTTAAGAACTCATATTTTCTTTTAAATAACAATTAACTAAAATTCAACACATCTCTTTATATCTGAGTCAGTATCTTATGTATTTTTATTTACACACATATTTTTCATTTTAAATTATTAAATATTTTACTATCCGTCAAACGTCATAACAGAGACAACAGTTCATAATAAGAGATAAAAGTCCATAACTAGTTCGCCTATGGTTCGCCCCATCGCGTTCGCCTAAAGAGGTAAACTATGGACCTATGCAAGGTTATTAGAGTACAGGTTGCCTCATTCCATCTGACCAATCAGCGTAAGCGCGGGAATGACGTCAGTTAGAATTTAGTTTAAATCAAGTACAAAAATTGTTGAAGATTATGCTTATTTATATTAGGTGCTTCGTGCAGATTTTTTTCTTAAAATTGGCAGAAGACAATAAATAGAAGAATAGATGTTAAAAAATAGGATAATTTTTATTTTTATTACAAAATTTAGGTTTTAATATCTATAATATAAACAAACAAAAAATTAAATAATGCTCAAGAAATGGCAGATATTGTTAATTACCTATTTTTAGTGTATTTGCCATATGGCACATACACTATTGGCGTCGGTCGGATGGCGGGACCTAGGGGTCGGACCAAAATTTCTCGACGTTTCATAGCCTCCTGAACATTTTGGCACCATTTTTGGAAATGTCTATTTATATATGTATATATATATATATATATTTATATATATATTTATATATATATATATTTTATATATATATTTATATATATATATATATATGTGTGCGGGCAATAACTTTCGAAAGAGTTAATTGATTTTGACGAAATTTGGTAGGCACGTTGAAATCCATCACCGCACGAAGCCTATTTAAAATGGGCCCAATCGGACCATTTTAAGGGTAGTTTTTAGGGGTTGAAAAATGTTTTTGGGCCCGAAAATGCCGAAAAAATTCTCAGAATCGTTTCAAAATTGAAATTTAACCTTTTAGTTACAATTAAAATGTGCTGCCAAAATTTTAATAAAATCGGCCCGACAGGACCGGACTTACAAATTTTATGAAAACACTAGTTTGCGCATAGTGCTTTACTTACTGAAGGGTGTATTTAATTTGGTACCGAGGTTGCATTGATAAAAATATTGAAATTAAGAAAAAAAATATTTTTTAAGGGATGTATTAAGGGGTTAAATTTTTTATTTTGTCCAAAAACAAACTTAAGTTCATATAATAAAGCCACAATGCCAGTATTAGCAAATACACTATATTGTCGGCAGGGTTTTGGCACTGCGACCCGAGTTTTTTAAATTTAAGAAGCGAATAAAATTAACTAACAAATTGATAAATTAATTATTTTATCTTTTATATTCACAAAATATTAAAAATAACCACAAAACACCGTAACACTTAACTGCTATCGCAAAATTGACAACTTATCATATTTTTTTCACTAACAGAAGAATCATGTTTCTATTAGGTATTGAAAAAACATATCACACTACCATGGTTACTGTGATTTTTATTTCCAAAAATTAGCAACGTCCATCGTCTGATCTTTTCTATTGAAGTGAGCAAGCATGGTATATTCTGAGTGACGTCATCCCCCCACTACTATCTATCGGAATGAGGCAACCTATACTCTACTAACCTTGGGACCTATGCACCTTTATCCAGGAAGCCTGTATAGTCTATACTCCCTGGCCTAATCCATGTCTACATTCAATAATAAAAATATTGCATACTATCGCCCGCAGTTCTTTATTTTTTTTCTATTTTTGCAAAAATATTTATTCCATATTTTTTTAGATTATTGAAAAAAAAATAATAATAATTGTTGACAATAAAGTATCATTGGTTTCAAATTTGCCACCCGTCCATTGTTTAAAAACTTCCTTTGATTATGCGCAACTGATTGTACGCAACTCTGCAACTGACAGTTTTTTGTTGTCTTTGTTTGGCTCAAGTGATATCATTTGGCTCTCGCCTCTCTGTTAAACAGAAATTAAAAATGTGACCAATATACGCAGTCGTCAATCTTTGCAAAGGGGTCAGCTGTCCAGTTTGACGGAAAGCAGCTGTGTATATAGTGATTCTTAGCAGACTGCAGATTTCCTAAACAACAAAACAATGGCAGAACCCAATGAAGAAACTTCAGCATCGAACAGTGATAATACATCTGAAGTGGTCACCGGGATCACTTCAGAAAAATTAGACGAATTCTGTGAACCTGAAAAGAAACGCATCAAGTTAGACAAATTAGTTCCGAGCATACAAAGCGCAAAGCTCGACAAACTGGAGCACAGGCTCGGTGGCATTTTATGCTGCGCAGTTTGCCTTGATTTGCCTAGGACAGCAGTTTATCAGGTATTTTTATTGATGAATTTATTTCTAAATAATTATTTTTCAAAAAGACTCACGAAAGTATTAATTTCATACTGATGTTATGTTACATAATAGACATTTCTTTGTTCTTATTTATGCAACACTATTATTGATTTTTTTCAGGGTGTTCTAATTATATTTCTTTCAGGGTTTCTATTAATAGGTACGATCACTGAATTTATTGTGTAAAAGTAACCTAATTTAATAGACTTCTTAGTGCTAATACTAGACTTATATTATTTACATATTTTAATTGTGTGATCGTGTCTATGATAGATTTCTTAGTTCAGCCATTCCAAGGCCGTTAATAGTAAATTAGAAATGACCTTGGAAATTTAACCATTCTGATATGATATTTATACATTTTTTGTCTATGCCTCGTAGGGATTTTACATGGTATAAAATATGAACTCGTTTTTCTGTTGGGAATTTAAAAAAATATTTTTAGTCAACATTTTATTTTTAAATTTTTTTGAATAGCCTGTGTCTACTGACATAAGGACATTAATTAATTTCCAAAATCAAATTAATTAATTATGATACAAATCTGCGGGTTTATTTATTTGCGCATCCTACAAAAACAACAGTTTAACAAAATAATTTTGAAATTCGCAGCAGAAAAATCCACGAAATGAAGTTTGTACTATGTATCTCCCTATGATGGATAGATAAAAAATGCATTGTATAATGCCATAATGTATTTTTTAAATTATTTTAATGTCTAGGTTGTAAAACATTTAAAACAAATTGTGATATTTGTTGTATTATGTACATTTCATGTAATTTATTTAGTGTAAAGAACACAGTAGGTAACTAATGGACAAAACCAAAAAAATAAAAAATACGTACATATTAATACAATAATATTGTAAAATAATAATAAGTATAAGGTTTCAAATACACTTAATTATTTGTAGATATTCAGTTTTGAAATATTATTTTTATAAGATTTCATGAAGCATCAATAAATTTACAATATTTTGTTAAAACTATATACTATGGTTAACTTATTTAGTACATTACCCTCTCCCTCATTTATTATTGTTGTCAAACTGATTCGGCATACATGAGTTTTTCTATCATTTCAAATAAATTTTTATCATTTAACATGTTCACCGTCTCCATAAAAAATAACCATAGGTGTGGATACTTATAATAGGCATTGACTATGTGCACCAAAGAGATTTTTCGTGTGAGTAACTACGGGATCACTCGTGAATTTTCGCTAAGCTTTTTATTCTTTCATTTTCAAAGATAATAAGAATAAATCGTACTTATTTAAAAAAACTTGTATTATTGAAGTCGACATTTCGTGAATAACCATAAGTTGTTATTGGGAGAGCATCCTCGACTTTCAGAAGTCGGCACTTGTGGGTGTGGGATTATTGTTTCCGTATTTTGAATCCAGAAAATGAAAAGGTAAATCAATAATAAGGTACTGCCGTACTGCTATTCGACGCAATCTTTGATTTATTTTTATATAAACGCTTGTTGGCTTTTGCGCTTAATTGCGCAAATAGCCACATACAAATATTTTTTTCATATTAGCATTATATTAGAATTTGAAGGTAATGCTTTGTCAACGAAATGGTGAGTATGCGCAGTGGTGTGGAATACTGTCTGTGATAAGATGTTAGTAAAGTATGCAACAACAAGAAGAGTCGATTTCAAATTACTTAATTTTTAGCGATTAAGATTTTTTTTTGGTTCAAATAAAATTTAGTGCTTACTATAACTTTTTCCATATATATTTTTCAAAATTTTATTTTTTTGGGTAGTTTTCAATTTACTTTATTATTCATCAGAAAATTTATAATAAAATGAAACTGGCCATTTAAATGTTTGAACTCTATTGTTGAGGTGATATACCTATGTAACAGGGTTTTCAATATTTATTTTTTATAAATCAAAAATTATATTAATACATTTCTGTATTTGTTTGTGTTTTTAAGGCCACCAACAACTAAGAATATTTTATTAGGAGACAAAATTTTGACCTCTTGCACTTGTTAGTGTATTTGCCATATGGCACATACACTATTGGCGTCGGTCGGATGGCGGGACCTAGGGGTCGGACCAAAATTTCTCGACGTTTCATAGCCTCCTGAACATTTTGGCACCATTTTTGGAAATGTCTATTTATATATATATATATATATATATATATATATATATATTTATATATATATTTATATATATATATATGTGTGCGGGCAATAACTTTCGAAAGAGTTAATTGATTTTGACGAAATTTGGTAGGCACGTTGAAATCCATCACCGCACGAAGCCTATTTAAAATGGGCTCAATCGGACCATTTTAAGGGTAGATTTTAGGGGTTGAAAAATGTTTTTGGGCCCAAAAATGCCGAAAAAATTCTCAAAATCGTTTCAAAATTGAAATTTAACCTTTTAGTAACGATTAAAATGTGCTGCCAAAATTTTAATAAAATCGGCCCGACAGGACCGGACTTACAAATTTTATGAAAACACTAGTTTGCGGATAGTGCTTTACTTACTGAAGGGTGTATTTAATTTGGTACCGAGGTTGCAATGATAAAAATATTGAAATTAAGAAAAAAAATATTATTTTAAGGGATGTATTAAGGGGTTAAATTTTTTATTTTGTTCAAAAACAAACTTAAGTTTACATAATAAAGCCACAATGCCAGTATTAGCAAATACACTATATTGTCGGCAGGGTTTTGGCACTGCGACCCGAGTTTTTTAAATTATAAAATTAAAATGATTATGACCATCCTTGGCAAGAATATGAATTTTTTTTACAAAAATAAAATTACACGCGACATGTTTCGGCAACTTGAGTTGCCATTATCAGGCATAACAAGAAATCTACATAAGAAAAGGGTGTCTGTATTATAATAAATCGTATTATAATTTATTGTCAATAAATTGTTGTAAAATTATGAATTATAACCTTAATTTTTTACCTTCTATTATAGTGTAACATTGTATTAAATTTAACTAAGTTAAAGTCGTTGCAAAATTTACATCAGTTCTATTGAAGACATGTAGAGATTCTCAACGACTTTAACTTAGTTTAATTTAATACAATGTTACACTATAATAGAAGGTAAAAAAACAACGGCATTTCTACCTATGCTTTCTACACGCTCGGCTATTCTCAAGCTCAATATAAATTTCTGTATTGTATTTATTGTTGATACACAGTGCGCGTCTAAAGTGTCCTCCCTCCATTTTAACTTTTGAGCGAAATGAGTTAGTTCGGACAAAATCGAGATAAAATCCTATCATGTGATAAAATTTTTAACTTCGATTTTGTCCGAACTAACTACTTTCGTTCAAAAGTTAAGATGGGGGGGACACTTGAGACACGGACTGTAATTATAAAATGGATTCTCAACGAAACAACAAAAGAACTTTTATTATTTTTAATATGTTTATTAAAAACCCACAAAAATTCAAAATATATTTTAATATATCTCATATTTTCGCTAACAAATACAAAAAAAAAAATCGTTTAATTTGCACATAAAATTTGAGTTTTTAAAACATATTGGGGATGAATATAAATCACAATTGAATAAAAAAAAAATTCTGTAATTAAAAAAAAAATTATAAAATTTGTTATTTTTTAAAAAATAAACTTTTTTAATAATTGTTTAATTATTGCATATCTATAATAATAAACCGTTCTCCGATTTGGGGGGGCGCGCTTTTGCGATGTTACAGTGCGCCAATGGTCATTTGATGTGCACGGGTTGTTTCACGCATGTCCTAGCCGATGCCCGTCTCCGAGACGAGACGTCTACGTGCCCTAACTGCCGAGTAGAGATCTGTAAGACAAGCGTTTGTCGCAATCTGGCCGTGGAGAAGGCCGTTAGCGAATTACCTTCTGAATGTCGGTTCTGCAACAAAGAGTTTCCGAGAAATTCACTCGAGAGACATGAAGAATTCGATTGTGAAGAAAGGTAATCTATGAAATCTTGTTAAAAAAAATTTACAGTATGTTTGTTGTAAATAACTGATCTCTATACTTACTAGCTGGATAGCTGACTCTGTAGTCCGCCATTGTCCCAATTCGAACTGATAATCAGCGCCACACAATATCGGGCCAGTAACTAAAATGTACCTTAATGCCTTAAATTCATTTTCGTTCTTGGCCCGATATTCTGACGTTATTGCCACAGTGCTTATTGCAAGCGCACCTAAATTCATTTTAGCTCTCGGCCCAATATCGTGTGGCGGTGGCTACCGCCAACCACATCAATTGGTTCCATGTTTAATTTTTTTTCCATATTATACATCAGCTATCCAGTTAGTAAGTATAGAGATCAGTGCTGTAAATGGAAGAAATTACTATTAAGTACTGAAGTTTGAACTATGTCCACTAGATAGTAGTAGTGTATACAATATACAGATTGTCCGAAAGCTAATCTGAACATACATAATTAATGGGTGCGACAAAGAGGTCATTTTTTTAATAATATTTTAGTTAGTTCCATGGATACTTTGGATGTTTACCTAGCCATGATTGCATTCTATCTTTGTCACGCTACTCATTTTGTTTATGCCTTCCTTGTTGCACTCATTAATTTGCTATATTCAGAATTGGTTCAGGTCAATCTGTATATTGTTAAAGCTCTACAACGATCTGGAAATGGTACTTAGTCGGATTTACATACAGGGTGTATCACAGAAAACCGAACATAGGGAAAAGTACACAGTACAAATTAGTTAAGATCAGAGATTGCTTTGCTCTCTATTTAGAGGTTGTTACCATGGTGTACGTATACAGTAACAAATGCATATTGCTGTTCATTTGACAAAATCTGGATGAACTTAAAGACAAAATCTGGATGAACTTAAAGACAAAATCGTCGAAGTATGTTTCAATATGACTCCTGTAATGTTAGATA